>OV702293.1:383561421-384242810 GCA_916181665.1 Avena sativa | reverse complement strand
ACAGTTTAATGGTTCTAGGGCGATTACAGCAACCTTAAGACCCGATACATGTTTGAGATTCATGACCAAAAAATCGTCCTTTTCGTGTTTTATGGTCATTTTCATGACTTATTGCCTACAGTTCTTGGGGTTGCAGGCGGATTTGCATGCCTCGGAATAACCCTTACATTTTTGAGAGATATGACCAGAAAATCGTCGTTTTCCGCGTTTTATGGCCGTTTTCATGTTCTATTTCCCACATTTTTGTGGTTCTAGGGCGATTTGCAGCAACCTTAAGACATGATACATGTTTGAGAGTTATGACCAAAAACTCGTCGTTTTCGTGTTTTATGGTCATTTTCACGAGTTATTGCCCGCATTTTTTGGGTTCTAGGTGGATTTGCATGCCACGTAAGAACCCTTACATGTTTGAGAGATATGACCAGAAACTTATCGTTTTCGCGTTTTATGGCCATTTTCATGAGCTATTTGCTAGAATATTATAGTTCTAGGGAAATTTACAGCAACCTTAAGACACGATACATGTTTAAGAGTTATGACCAAAAACTCGTCGTTTCCGTGTTTTATTGTCATTTTCATGAGTTATTGCCTAGAGTTTTTGGGTTCTATGCGGATTTGCATGCCTCGTAATATCCCTTACATGTTTGAGAGATATGACCAGAAACTCGTCGTTTTTGCATTTTATGGCCGTTTTCATGAGCTATTTCCCACATTTGTATGGTTCTAGGGTGATTTGCAGCAACATTAAGACACGATACATGTTTGAGAGTTAAGACCAAAAACTCATCGTTTTTGTGTTTTATGGTCATTTTCATTAGTTATTGCCCATAGTTTTTGGATTCCAGGCGGATTTGCATGCCTCGTAAGAACCCTTACATGTTTGGGAGATATGATCCAGATTTATCCCTAAAAACTCGTCGTTTTCGTGTTTTATAGTCATTTTCATGAGTTATTGCCCACAGTTTTTGGGTTCCAGTTGGATTTGCAAGGCCTGTAAGAACCGTTACATGTTTGAGATATATGAATAAAAACTCGTAGTTTTCGTGTTTTATGGACATTTTCATGAGCTATTGCCCACTGTTTAGGGGTTCTAGGGCGAGTTACAACGACCTTAAGACCTGATATACGTTGTAATGATATGACCCAAAACTTGCAATTTTCTCGTTTTATGGCTGTTTTCATGATCTATTGCCCACAGTTTAATGGTTCTAGGGCGATTACAGCAACCTTAAGACCCGATACATGTTTGAGAGTCATGACCAAAAAATCGTCCTTTTCGTGTTTTATGGTCATTTTCATGACTTATTGCCTACAGTTCTTGGGGTTCCAGGCGGATTTGCATGCCTCGGAATAACCCTTACATTTTTGAGAGATATGACCAGAAAATCGTCGTTTTCACGTTTTATGGATGTTTTCATGTTCTATTTCCCACATTTTTGTGGTTCTAGGGCGATTTGCAGCAACCTTAAGACATGATACATTTTTTAGAGATATGACCAGAAACTCGTCGTTTTCGTGTTTTATGGTCATTTTCAGGAGTTATTGCCCACAGTTTTTGTGTTCCAGGCGAATTTGCATGCCTCGTAAGAACCCTTTCATGTCTAAGAGTTATGATCCAGAGTTATGCCTAAAAACTCGTCGTTTTCATGTTTTATAGTCATTTTCAAGAGTTACTGCCCACAGTTTTGGGTTCTAGTTGGATTTGCAAGGCCTATAAGAACCGTTACATGTTTGAGATATATGAATAAAAACTCGTAGTTTTCGTGTTTTATGGAAATTTTTATGAGCTATTGCCCACTGTTTAGGGGTTCTAGGGCGAGTTACAACAACCTTAAGACCTGATACACGTTGGAATGATATGACCCAAAACTCGCAATTCTCGCGTTTTATGGCTGTTTTCATGATCTATTGCCCACAGTTTTATGGCGCTAGGGCGATTACAACAACCTTAAGACCCGATACATGTTTGAGAGATATGACCAAAAAATCATCGTTTTCGTGTTTTATGGTCATTTTCATGAGTTATTGCCATCAGTTTTTGTGTTCCAGGCGAATTTGCATGCCTCGTAAGAACTCTTACATGTCTGAGAGATATGACAAGCAACTCGTCGTTCTCGTGTTTTATGGACATTTTCATGAGCTATTACCCACAGTTTTGGGGTTCCAGGGCAATTTACAACCACCTTGAGACCCGGTACATGTTTGACAGTTATGCCTAAAAACTCGTCGTTTTCGTGTTTTATAGTCATTTGCATGAGTTATTGCCCACAGTTTTTGGGTTCTAGGCGGATTTGCATGCCTCGTAAGAACCCTTACATCTTTGAGAGATATGACCACAAACTTGTCGTACTCGCTTTTTATGGCCGTTTTCATGAGCTATTACCCACAGTTTTGGGGTTCTAGGGCGATTTACAACAAATTTAAGACCCGGTACATGTTTAAGAGATACGGCAAAACTCTTCGTTTTCGTGTTTAAGGCCATTTTTATAATTTATTGCCCACGTTTTTTGGGTTCCAGTTGGATTTGCAAGGCCTGTAAGAACCGTTACATGTTTGAGATATATGAATAAAAAATCATAGTTTTCGTGTTTTGTGGACATTTTCATGGTCTATTGCCCACTGTTTAGGGGTTCTAAGGCGAGTTACAACGACCTTAAGACCTGATACACATTGGAATGATATGACCCAAAACTCGCAGTTTTCGCGTTTTATGGACGTTTTCATGAGCTATTTCCCACTGTTTTATGGTTCTAGGGCGATTACAGCAACCTAAAGACCAGATACATGTTTGAGAGTCATGCCCAAAAAATCGTCATTTTTGTGTTTTATGTTCATTTTCATGACATATTGCCCACAGTTTTTGGGTTCTAGGTGGATTTGCATGCCTCGGAATAACCCTTACATTTTTAGAGATATGACCAGAAACTTGTCATTGTCGCGTTTTATGGCCATTTACATGAGCTATTTCCCACAGTTTTATGGTTCTAGCGCGATTTGCAGCAACCTTAAGACACGATACATGTTTGAGAGTTATGACCAAAAACTTGTTGTTTTCGTGTTTCATGGTCATTTTCATGAGTTATTGCCAACAATTTTTGTGTTCCAGGCGAATTTGCATGCCTCGTAAGAACCCTTACATGTCTGAGAGATATGACAAGAAACTCGTCATTTTCGCGTTTTATGGGCATTTTCATGAGCTATTACCTACAGTTTTGGGGTTCCTAGCCGATTTACAACGACCTTAAGACCCGGTACATGTTTGAGAGTTATGCCTAAAAACTCGTCGTTTTCGTGTTTTATAGTCATTTTCATGAGTTATTGCCCATAGTTTTTGGGTTCTAGGTGGATTTGCATGCCTCGTAAGAACCCTTACATCTTAAGAGAGATATGGCCGTTTTCATGAGCTATTGCCCACAGTTTTGGGGTTCTAGGGCGATTTACAACAACTTTCAGACCCGATACATGTTTGAGAAATACGACCAAAAACTCTTCGTTTTCGTGTTTAAGGCCATTTTTATAATTTATTGCCCACGGTTTTTGGGTTCTAGTTGGATTTGCATGGCCTATAAGAACCGTTACATGTTTGAGATATATGAATAAGAACTCGTCGTTTTCGTGTTTTGTGGACATTTTCATTATTTATTGCCCACTGTTTAGTGGTTCTAGGGCGAGTTACAACGACCTTAAGAGCTAATACACATTGGAATGATACGACCCAAAACTCGCAATTTTCGTGTTTTATGGCCGTTTCCATGAGCTATTTCCCACAGTTTTATGGTTCTAGGGCGATTACAGCAACCTTAAAACCTGATACATGTTTGAGAGTCATGACCAAAAAATCTTCATTTTCGTGTTTTATGTTCATTTTCATGACTTATTGCCCACAGGTTTTGGGTTCCAGGCGGATTTGCATGCCTCGGAATAACCCTTACATTTTTGAGAGATATGACCAGAAACTCGTCATTTTCACGTTTTATGGCTACTTACATGTGCTATTTCCCATAGTTTTATGGTTATAGTCCCATTTGCAGCAACCTTAAGACACGATACATGTTTGAGAGTCATGCCTAAAAACTCGTCGTTTTCGTGTTTTATGGTCATTTTCATGAGTTATTGCCCACAGTTTTTGTGTTCCGGGCGAATTTGCATGCCTCGTAGGAACCCTTACATGTCTGAGAGATATGACAAGAAACTCGTCGTTTTCGCGTTTTATGGCCATTTTCATGAGCTATTACCCAGAGTTTTGTGGTTCCAGGGCGATTTACAACGACCTTAACACCCGGTACATGTTTGAGAGTTATGCCTAAAAACTCGTCGTTTTCGTGTTTTATAGTCATTTTCATGAGTTATTGCCCACAGTTTTTGGGTTATAGGCGGATTTGCATGCCTCGTAAGAAACCTTACAGCTTTGACAGCTATGACCAGAAACTCGTCGTTCTTGCGTTTTATGGCCGTTTTCATGAGCTATTGCCCACAGTTTTGGGGTTCTATGGCGATTTACTACAACCTTAAGACCCGATACATGTTTGAGAGATACGACCAAAAACTCTTCGTTTTCGTGTTTAAGGACATTTTTATAATTTATTGCCCACATTTTTTTTGGTTCCAGTTGGATTTGCAAGGCCTGTAAGAACCGTTACATGTTTGAGGTATATGAATAAAAACTCGTAGTTTTCGTGTTTTATGGACATTTTCATGAGCTATTGCCCACTGTTTAGGGGTTCTAGGGCGAGTTACAACGACCTTAAGACCTGATACACGTTGTAATGATATCTTCGCGTTTTATGGCTGTTTTCGTGTTTTAAGCAAGTTATCACTGGAACATGAAGTTTCTATATGTCTTACCCGGTTGGGAGGGATCAGTTTCCGACTCTAGGGTCTTGCGTGATGCAATGAGATCAAATCGCGAATATGCATTTGTTGTACCTCATGGTATGACTCTATATCTTGGCTAGTTTTACTTTAATTTGATGGTTAGCTAACTCACTTGCTTCAAATAGGAAAATACTACTTAGCCGATGTTGGTTATACAAACGGTCCGGGATTTCTAACTCCATTCAGATCGACTCGATATCATTTGAAAGAGTGGGCAGCAAGTCAACAACAGCCCCAAAATTTTAGAGAGTTGTATAACTTGCGCCACGCTCTTGCTAGAAATTGCGTTGAGCGAACATTTGGGTTATTGAAGAAAAGGTGGGCTATGCTACATTGTCCTAGCTTCTTTGACATAAAGGACCAGGTAAAATATGTCCATCTGTTGCTATAAATTGCGTATGAGAAATAACTGAATGACAAATGCTTATTGTGAACAAATATTGCTGCAGGTTCGCATTATTAGTGCTTGTTGTGTGCTGCACAACTTTGCACGTGATAGGCAGAAGATGATGGATGACTTGTTGCTACAGCAAGTGGACTTAGAACTAGCGGCTCAGCCCATTGATCCTGTAGATGATGTTGGTTACATTAGGACTGTTCGTGTCATAGCTGAATGGAATATTTTTAGAAACGATTTAGCGGATGACATGTTTGTTGACTATCTTGTGGCCCATGGGCACTAGATGTGTAGTGGGATCTGCGGGTTAGCTAGCTAATGGTGTTTCTTTTTGTGCTAGCTACTTAGAGGGTGACTTTCTTTTGTGCTACTAGGATATTTTGTACATGCATCACCGTGAATATATGATATCACCTTACCCAATCTGATGTGATATATTTTATGTGCCTATTCTCCTCAACTTGTTACTTGTAGGTCAATGGCCGAAGAACCATCGAAGACCAAATTTAGTAGGAATTACGTGCAATGGTCTCCCGAGATGGATAGTGCATTGTTGGCGGTGCTTGTTGAGCATCACAACAATGGCGATCATGCCCAAAATGGATGGAAGCCCCATGTGTACAATGTAGCTATAAAGGCTGTACACGATCAGTGTGGAGTGGTTGTCACAAAGGAGAAGATTGTATCTAGGTGCAAAACTTTTGACAAGCATTACAAGATCCTTAGAAAAATTCTGGCACAAAGTGGGTTTGGTTGGGATAATGAAAAGAATATACTGTCAGTTGATAGTGAGTATGTGTGGAACAGATATGTTATGGTATGTGAACTGAAAAGAATGCTTATATAATTTCACTTCTACTCATTATGTGTGTGTGACTAATAAATCTCTCCATTCTGTTTGTAGACAAATGAAAAGGCTGCTATTTACAAGACCAAAGTTGTGCACAACTGGGATGAAATTTGTATGATATACTCAAAATATCACGCCACTGGTGAAGACGCTAGGACAGGTGCCGAGACTGCTGCAAATCCACAACCTGAAGACAAAGAAATCTTGCCAGAATCAGTTGAACCTGCCCCCAAGAGGCAGCGCCCATGTGATGCAATCATGTGTATGCTTGGAGATATGAAGACCTCATTCATTGATGCTTTGAAGACAACTGAGCCGTTACCTATGCCACATATTAGTTCTCCTGCTGACATCCTTGCCGCACTTGACAACATACAAGGCCTTTATCATAGTGACAAGTTACGTGCGTATGGTAAGTTGATCCATAGTGAACGCATGTTCCAAGCACTTATGGAGCTCCCCATTGCCTTCAGGAAGGAATGGTTGTTGATGTCGATTTAGAAGAGGGAAGCCTGATTGAAGTCTGATTCTATCGTTTCTTCTAGCTATCCAAGAACTTATATGTTGTAATATTTGCATACTAGGCTGTAATGTATGGTGAACCTTCTGCTTGTGACTTCTTATGTCATATTGCGTACGACTCTAATGTTGAGCTGCAGAACAATTATATAATATTTTATTTGCCTTTATTAATTTTTATGTCCTATAATTATTCATCAGACAAGTTCAAAAGTTAGAAGAAATCATTTTCAAACATGTATCTTGATCATGCTCTCTTACAAATGCAATACATCACTTTGACATCCAAACAGGATTTGACATTGAGCTAGGACATCAATTCTACGTACCAATATCTATACATCCAAACATAAATATTGACATTGAATCTCAATGTGAATATCTCAGGATTTTGATATCAGGCCGAATGCAATGCCTAGCCCCTCAATGCATACATCCAAACGAAGCCTTACATTTTTGAGAGATATGACCTGAAACTCGTCATTTTCATGTTTTATGGCCGTTTTCATGATCTATTTCCCACATTTTTATGCTTCTAGGGCGATTTGCAGGAACCTTAAGACACGATACATGTTTGAGAGTTATGACCAAAAACTCGTCGTTTTCGTGTTTTAAGGTCATTTTCATGTTTTGTGTTCCAGGCGAATTTGCATGCCTTGTAAGAACCCTTACATGTCTGAGAGATATGACAAGAAACTCGTCGTTTTCGTGTTTTATGGCTATTTTCATGAGCTATTACCCACATTTTTGGGGTTCCGGGGCAATTTACAATGACCTGAAGACCCGGTACATGTTTGAGAGTTATGCCTAAAAACTCGTCGTTTTCGTGTTTTATAGTCATTTTCATGAGTTATTGCCCATAGTTTTTGGGTTCTAGGCGGATTTGCATGCTTCGTAAGAACCCTTACATCTTTGAGAGATATGACTAGAAACTCATCATTCTCGCGTTTTATGGCCGTTTTCATCAGGTATTGCCCACAGTTTTGGGGTTCTAGGGCGATTTACAACAACTTTAAGACCCGATACATGTTTGAGAGATACGACCAAAAACTCTTCATTTTCGTGTTTAAGGCCATTTTTATAATTTATTGCCCACAGTTTTTGGCTTCCAGTTGGATTTGCAAGGCCTGTAAGAACCGTTACATGTTTGAGGTATATGAATAAAAACTCATAGTTTTCGTGTTTTCTGGACATTTTCATGATCTATTGCCCACTATTTAGGGGTTCTAGGGAGAGTTACAACAACCTTAAGACCTGATACACATTGGAATGATACGACCCAAAACTCGCAGTTTTCGCGTTTTATGGTTCTAGGGCGATTACAGCTACCTTAATACCCGATACATGTTTGAGAGTCATGCCCAAAAAATCGTCATTTTCATGTTTTATGTTTATTTTCATGACTTATTGCCCACGGTTTTTGGGTTCCAGGCGGATTTGCATGCCTCGGAATAACCCTTACATTTTTCAGAGATATGAGCAGAAACTCGTCATTTTCGCATTTTATGGCCATTTACATGAGCTAATTCACACAGTTTTATGGTTCTAGGGCGATTTGCAGCAACCTTAAGACACGATACATGTTTGAGAGTTATGACCAAAAACTCATCGTTTCCGTGTTTTATTGTCATTTTCGTGAGTTATTGCCTAGAGTTTTTGGGTTCCAGGCGGATTTGCATGCCTCGTAAGATCCCTTACATGTTTGAGACATATGACTAGAAACTCGTCGTTTTCGCGTTTTATGGCTGTTTTCATGAGCTATTTCCCACATTTTTATGGTTCTAGGGTGATTTGCAGCAACCTTAAGACACGATACATGTTTGAGAGTTATGACCAAAAACTCGTCGTTTTTGTGTTTTATGGTCATTTTCATGAGTTATTGCCCATAGTTTTTGGGTTCCAGGCGGATTTGCATGCCTCGTAAGAACCCTTACATGTTTGAGAGATATGATCCAGAGTTAACATTTTCATGAGCTATTGGCCACTGTTTAGGGGTTCTAGGGCGAGATACAACGACCTTAAGACCTGATACACATTGTAATGATTTGACCCAAAACTTGAAATTTTCGCGTTTTATGGCTATTTTCATGATCTATTGCCCACAGTTTAATGGTTCTAGGGCGATTAGAGCAACCTTAAGACCCGATACATGATTGAGAGTCATGACCAAAAAATCGTCCTTTTCGTGTTTTATGGTCATTTCCATGACTTATTGCCTATAATTTTTGGAGTTCCAGGCAGATTTGTATGCCTCGGAATAACCCTTACATTTTTGAGAGATATGACCAGAAACTCGTCATTTTCGCGTTTTATGGCCATTTACATGAGCTATTTCCCATAGTTTTATGGTTCTAGGGCGATTTGCAGCAACCTTAAGACATGATACATGTTTGAGAGTTATGCCTAAAAACTCGTCGTTTCATGTTTTATTGTCATTTTCATGAGTTATTGCCCATAGTTTTTGGGTTCTAGGCGGATTTACATGCCTTGTAAGAAACCTTACATCTTTGACAGATATGACCAGAAACTCATCGTTCTCGCGTTTTATGGCCGTTTTCATGAGCTATTGCCCACAGTTTTGGGGTTCTAGGGTGATTTACTACAACCTTAAGACCCGATACATGTTTGAGAGATACGACCAAAAACTCTTCGTTTTCGTGTTTAAGGCCATTTTTATAATTTATTGCCCACATTTTTTGGGTTCTAGTTGGATTTGCAAGGCCTGTAAGAACCGTTAAATGTTTGAGGTATACGAATAAAAACTCGTAGTTTTCGTGTTTTATGGACATTTTCGTGAGCTATTACCCACTGTATAGGGGTTCTAGGGAGAGTTACAACAAACTTATGACCTGATACACATTGGAATGATATGAACCAAAACTCGCAGTTTTCACGTTTTACGGCTGTTTTCATGAGGTATTGCCACAGTTTTATGGTTCTATGGTGATTTACAGCAACCGTAAGACACATTACATGTTTGAGAGTTCTGACCAAAAACTCGTCGTTCTGGTGTTTTACGGTCATTTTCATGAATTATTGCCAATAGTTTTTGGGTTCTAGGCGGATTTGCATGCCTTGTACGGACCCTTACATGTTTGAGAGATATGATCCAGAGTTATGCCTAAAAACTCGTCGTTTTCGTGTTTTATAGTCATTTTCAATAGTTATTGCCCACGGTTTTTGGGTTCCAGTTGGATTTCCATGGCCTGTAAGAACCGTTACATGTTTGAGATATATGAATAAAAACTCGTAGTTTTCGTGTTTTATGGACATTTTCATGAGCTATTGCCCACTGTTTAGGGGTTCTAGGGCGAGTTACAACGACCCTAAGACCTGATACACGTTGTAATGATATGACCCAAAACTCACAATTTTCGCGTTTTATGGCTGTTTTCATGATCTATTGCCCACAGTTTAATGGTTCTAGGGCGATTACAGCATCCTTAAGACACGATACATGTTTGAGAATCATGACCAAAAAATTGTCCTTTTCGTGTTTTATGGTCATTTTCATGACTTATTGCCTACATCTTGAGGTTCCAGGAGGATTTGCATACCTCGGAATAACCCTTACATTTTTTAGAGATATGACCAGAAACTCGTCGTTTTTGTGTTTTATGGTCATTTTCATGAGTTATTGCCAAAAAAAATTGTGTTCTAGGCGAATTTGCATGCCTCGTAAGAACCCTTACATGTCTGGGAGATATGACAAGCAACTCGTCGTTTTCATGTGTTTATGGCCATTTTCATGAGCTATTACCCACAGTTTTGGTGTTCTAGGGCAATTTACAACTACCTTAAGACCCTGTACATGTTTGAGAGTTATTCCTAAAAACTCGTCGTTTTCGTGTTTTATAGTTATTTTCATGAGTGATTGCCCACAGTTTTTGGGTTCTAGGCGGATCTGCATGCCTCATAAGAACCCTTATATCTTTGAGAGATATGACCAGAAACTCGTTGTTCTCGCGTTTTATGGCTGTTTTCATGAGCTATTGCCCACAGTCTTGGGGTTCTAGGGCGATTTACAACAACTTTAAGACCCGATACATGTTTGAGAGATACGACCAAAAACTCTTCGTTTTCGTGTTTAAGGCCATTTTTATAATTTATTGCCCACAGTTTTTGGGTTCCAGTTGGATTTGCAAGGACTGTAAGAACCGTTACATGTTTGATATATATGAATAAAAACTCGTAGTTTTCGTGTTTTGTGGACATTTTCATGATCTATTGCCCACTGTTTAGGGGTTCTAGGGCGAGTTACAACGACCTTAAGACCTGATACACATTGGAATGATATGACCCAAAACTCGCAGTTTTCACGTTTTATGGTTGTTTTCATGAGCTATTTCCAACAGTTTTATGGTTCTAGGGCGATTACAGCAACCTAAAGACCCGATACATGTTTGAGAGTCATGCCCAAAAAATCATCATTTTCGTGTTTTATGTTCATTTTCATGACATATTGCCCACAGTTTTTGGGTTCCAGGCGGATTTGCATGCCTCGGAATAACCCTTACATTTTTTAGAGATATGACCAGAAACTCGTCATTTTCGCGTTTTATGGCCATTTACATGAGCTATTTTCCACAGTTTTATGGTTCTAGGGCGATTTGCAGCAACCTTAAGACACGATACATGTTTGAGAGTTATGACCAAAAACTCGTCGTTTTTGTGTTTTATGGTCATTTTCAAGAGTTATTGCCAACAGTTTTTGTGTTCCAGGCGAATTTGCATGCCTCTTAAGAACCCTTACATGTCTGAGAGATATGACAAGCAACTCGTCGTTTTCGCGTTTTATGGCCATTTTCATGAGCTATTACCCACAGTTTTGGGGTTCCAGGGCAATTTACAACGACCTTAAGACCCGGTACATGTTTGAGAGTTATGCCTAAAAACTCATCGTTTTCATGTTTTATAGTCATTTTCATGAGTTATTGCCCACAGTTTTTGGGTTCTAGGAGGATTTGCATGCCTCGTAAGAACCCTTACATCTTTGAGAGATATGGCCAGAAACTCGTCGTTTTCGCGTTTTATGGTCGTTTTCATGAGCTATTGCCCACAGTTTTAGGGTTCTAGGGCGATTTGCAACAACGTTAAGACCCGATACATGTTTGAGAGATATGACCGAAAACTCTTCGTTTTCGTGTTTAAGGCCATTTTTATAATTTATTGCCCATAGTTTTTGTGTTCCAGTTGGACTTGCAAGGCCTGTAAGAACCGTTACATGTTTGAGATATATGAATAAAAACTCATAATTTTCGTGTTTTGTGGACATTTTCATGATCTATTTCCCACTGTTTAGGGGTTCTAAGGCGAGTTACAACGACCTTAAGACCTGATACACATTGGAATGATATGACCCAAAACTCGCAGTTTTCGTGTTTTATGGCTGTTTTTATGAGCTACTTCCCACAGTTTTATGGTTCTAGGGCGATTACGGCAACCTTAAGACCCGATACATGTTTGATAGTCATGCCCAAAAAATCGTCATTTTCATGTTTTATATTCATTTTGATGACTTATAGCCCACAGTTTTTGGATTCCAGGCGGATTTGCATGCCTCAGAATAACCCTTACATTTTTGAGAGATATGACCAGAAACTCGTCATTTTCGCGTTTTATGGCCATTTACATGAGCTATTTCCCAGAGTTTTATGGTTCTAGGGAGATTTGCAGCAACCTTAAGACACGATACATGTTTGAGAGTTATGAATAAAACCTCGTCGTTTTCGTGTTTTATGGTCATTTTCATGACTTATTTCCAACCGTTTTTGTGTTCTAGGCGAATTTGCATGCCTCGTAAGAAACGTTACATGTCTGAGAGATATGACAAGAAACTCGTCGTTTTCGCGTTTTATGGCCATTATCATGAGCTATTACCCATAGTTTTGGGGTTCCAGGGCGATTTACAGCGACCTTAAGACCCGGTACATGTTTGAGAGTTATGCCTAAAAACTCGTCATTTTCGTGTTTTATAGTCATTTTTATGAGTTATTGCCCACAGTTTTTGGGTTCTAGGCGGATTTGCATGCCATGTAAGAACCCTTACTTGTTTGAGAGATATGACCAGAAACTCATCGTTTTCGCGTTTTATGGCCATTTTCATGAGCTATTTGCTAGAATATTATGGTTCTAGGGCAATTTATAGCAACCTTAAGACACAATACATGTTTAAGAGTTATGACCAAAAACTCATCGTTTCCATGTGTTATTGTCATTTTCATGAGTTATTGCCCAGAGTTTTGGGTTCTAGGCGGATTTGCATGCCTCATAAGATCCTTTACATGTTTTAGAGATATGAGCAGAAACTCGTCGTTTTCGCGTTTTATGGCCGTTTTCATGAGCTATTTCCCACATTTTTATAGTTCTAGGGCGATTTGCAGCAACCTTAAGACACGATACATGTTTGAGAGTTATGACCAAAAACTCGTCGTTTTTGTGTTTTATGGTCATTTTCATGAGTTATTGCCCATAGTTTTTGGGTTCCAGGCGGATTTGCATGCCTCGTAAGAACTCTTACATGTTTGGGAGATATGATCCAGATTTATCCCTAAAAACTCGTCGTTTTCGTGTTTTATAGTCATTTTCAAGAGTTATTGCCCACGGTTTTTGGGTTCCAGTTGGATTTCCATGGCCTGTAAGAACCGTTACATGTTTGAGATATATGAATAAAAACTCGTAGTTTTCGTGTTTTCTGGACATTTTCATGAGCTATTGCCCACTGTTTAGGGGTTCTAGAGCGAGTTACAACGACCCTAAGACCTGATACACGTTGTAATAATATGACCCAAAACTTGCAATTTTCGCGTTTCATGGATGTTTTCATGATCTATTGCCCACAGTTTAACGGTTCTAGGGCGATTACAGCAACCTTAAGACCCGATACATGTTTGAGAGTGATGACAAAAAATCGTCGTTTTCGTGTTTTATGGTCATTTTCATGAGTTATTGCCCACAGTTTTTGTGTTCTAGGCGAATTTGCATGCCTCGTAAGAAACCTTCCATGTCTGAGAGATATGACAAGAAACTCGTTGTTTTCATGTTTTATGGCCATTTTCATGAGCTTTTACCCACAGTTTTGGGGTTCCAGGGCGATTTACAACGACCTTAAGACCCGATACATGTTTGAGAGTTATGCCTAAAATCCCGTTGTTTTCTTGTTTTATAGTCATTTTCATGAGTTATTGCCCACGGTTTTTAGGTTCTAGGATGATTTGCATGCCTCGTAAGAAACCTTACATCTTTGACATATATGACCAGAAACTCGTCGTTCTCGCGTTTTTTGGCCATTTTTATGAGCTATTGCCCACAGTTTTGGGGTTCTAGGGCGATTTACTACAACCTTAAGACCCGATACATGTTTGAGAGATACAACCAAAAACTCTTCGTTTTCGTGTTTAAGGCCATTTTTATAATTTATTGCCCACATTTTTTGGGTTCCAGTTGGATTTGTACATGTTTGAGGTATATGAATAAAAACTCGTAGTTTTCATGTTTTATGGACATTTTCGTGAGCTATTGCCCACTGTTTAGGGGTTCTAGGGAGAGTTACAACAAACTTAAGACCTGATACACATTGGAATGATATGACCCAAAACTCGCAATTTTTGCGTTTTATGGCTGTTTTCATGAGGTATTGCCACAGTTTTATGGTTCTATGACGATTTACAGCAACAGTAAGACACGATAAATGTTTGAGAGTTATGACCAAAAACTCGTCGTTCTTGTGTTTTATGGTCATTTTCATGAGTTATTGCCCATAGTTTTTGGGTTCCAGGCGGATTTGCATGCATCGTAAGAACCCTTACATGTTTGAGAGATATGACGAGAAACTCATCGTTTTCGTGTTTTATGGCCATTTTCATGAGCTATTTGCCAGAATATTATGGTTCTAGGGCAATTTACAACAACCTTAAGACAGGATAGATGTTTAAGTGTTATGACCAAAAACTCGTCGTTTCCGTGTTTTATTGTCATTTTCATGAGTTATTGCCCATAGTTTTTGGGTTCCAGGAGGATTTGCATGCCTCGTAAGATCTCTTATATGTTTGAGTGATATGACCAGAAACTCATCGTTTTCGTGTTTTATGGCCGTTTTCATGATCTATTTCCCACATTTTTATGGTTCTAGGGCGATTTGGAGCAACCTTATGACATGATACATGTTTGAGAGTTATAAACAAAAACTCGTCGTTTTCGTGTTTTATAGTCATTTTCATGAGTTATTGCCCAGAGTTTTTGGGTTCCAGGCGGATTTGCATGCCTCGTAGGATCCCTTGCATGTTTGAGAGATATGACCAGAAACTCGTCGTTTTCGTGTTTTATGGTCGTTTTCATGAGCTATTTCCCACATTTTTATGGTTCTTGGGCGATTTGCGGCAACCTTAAGACACGATACATGTTTGAGAGTTATGACCAAAAACTCGTCGTTTTTGTGTTTTATGGTCATTTTCATGAGTTATTGCCCATAGTTTTTGGGTTCCAGGCGGATTTGCATGCCTCGTAAGAACCCTTACATGTTTGAGAGATATGATCCAGAGTTATGCCTAAAAACTAGTCGTTTTCGTTTTTTATAGTCATTTTCAAGTGTTATTGCCCATAGTTTTTGGTTTCCAGTTGGATTTGCAAGGCCTATAAGAACCGTTACATGTTTGAGATATATGAATAAAAACTCGTGGTTTTCGTGTTTTATGGACATGTTCATGAGCTATTGCCCACTGTTTAGGGGTTCTAGGGCGAGTTACAACAACCTTAAGACCTGATACACGTTGGAATGATATGACCCAAAACTTGCAATTTTCGCGTTTTATGGTCATTTTCATGAGTTATTGCCCACAGTTTAATGCTTCTAGGGCGATTATAGCAACCTTAAGACCTGATACATGTTTGAGAGCCATGACCAAAAAAACGTCCTTTTCGTGTTTTATGGTCATTTTCATGACTTATTTCCCACAGTTTTTGGGGTTCCAGACGAATTTGCATGCCTCAGAATAACCCTTACATTTTTTAGAGATATGACCAGAAACTCGTCATTTTCGCGTTTTATTACATGAGCTATTTCCCACAGTTTCATGGTTCTAGGACGATTTGCAGCAACCTTAAGACACGATACATGTTTGAGAGTTATGACCAAAAACTCGTCGTTTTCGTGTTTTATGGTCATTTTCATGAGTTATTGCCAACATTTTTTGTGTTCCAGGAAAATTTGCATGCCTCATAAGAACCCTTACATGTCTGAGAGATATGACAAGAAACTCGTCGTTTTCGCGTTTTATGGCCATTTTCATGAGCTATTACCCATAGTTTTGGGGTTCCAGGGCGATTTACAACGATCTTAAGACCCAGTACATGTTTGAGAGTTATGCCTAAAAACTCGTCGTTTTCGTGTTTTATAGTCATTTTTAAGAGTTATTGCCCACAGTTTTTGGGTTCTAGGCGGATTTGCATGCCTCGTAAGAAACTCACATCTTTGTCCGATATGACTAGAAACCTTACATCAACATCACCGGCTCTGTCAAGTTCGAAGATGGCTCAACAGTGGAGATCTGCGGGCATGGGACGGTGTTGTTCATATGCATGTCACGAGAGCACCAGGATGTAATACATACCCTGGTTGAACATGCACATCATCAGCTTGGGCCAGTTCGACAAGAACGGCTGCCAAGTGTTGATCAAGGAAGGAATCCTCTGAGTGAGAGACCGAGAGCAGCAACTCCTAGTGAAGGTTAGGCGTGAGGTGAATCGTTTGTACAAGCTAAATGTGCGAATCGCCAGCTGGTGTGTTTGGAAATACACTGGAATCGGCTCTACATGGACTTGGCATGTGTGATTCGGGCACCTCCAATTCAACAGCTTGCACCAACTAGCGAAAGGTGACATGGTGCATGTAGCCTTTCTAGTGGCTCACATGAATAAGCTCTGCAACACTTTCCAAGGAGGATAGCAGGCGAAGTTTCGGGTAAAGGATCAACTCGATCTGGTCCATAGCGACCTCTATAGTGCGGTCATGTCAGCAACGCCAAGAAGGAAGAGGTATGTCCTCCAACTAGTCGACGACCGGATGTGGTACATGTTGCTTGCTCGCCTTTTTGCGATGAAGGATGAGGCCGCAACCGCCATCATCCGAGTGTAGAAGGGAGTCAAGTCGGAATCTGGCTGCAACCTACATGCAAGCTGAGAACGAATCATGAAGGAGGGTTCACCTCCAGATCCTTCACCACATACTGCACCAATCTCGGAGTGGAGCATCACCTAATGGATCTCTACTCCCTTCTACATATTGGCGACGTCGAGCGGTGCAACCAGAAAACTGTGGGCATGGCACAGAGTCTCCTAAAGGCCAAGAAGATCCTGGCGAGTTCTGGGGTGAGGTAGTGTCGACAGCCGTGTTCATCCTTTACAGGTCACCGACTAAGAGCATGGATGAAATGATGTCGTTCGAGGCCTGGCATGGCCACAAGCTGGTGTGCGCTTCATGCGCACATTCGGTTGTGTGGTGCATGTTAGAGAGACACGACCTGGCTAAAGAAGCTCGGCGATCTTCATGAGCTACGAGGCCGACATGAAGGGTTACCGGGCCTATGAAATGGTGACATGCCGAGTCACCATCACCAGCGACGCTATGTTAGATGAGAGAGCTATGCTAGGACTGGAGTTCCCCGGAGACGCCGATGAACACCTTCAAAGCGGGCATGTTTGAGAAAGAGAACTTAGTGCACGAGTTGTTGGCGACTCCGAGAGTTATAAGTTAGGTCTCGGATCAAACTCGCCATGGTCACCGACTCCACAAGCGTGGCGTGTGTATCCTCCATGTTGCTCGCCATCAACACCAGGCAACCCGAAAGCGGAGTCGCCAACTCCGGCTGCCACATGAGTCAAGTTCATCTCGCCACTTTCGAGGTACACAAGTATGCTCGACGGATAGAACAACTCCAACATCAAGCAACGGTTCCACACCTTGTAGAACATACTCGACATAGGTCTGTCCATGAAAACGGACGAGGAACTCCACTTCCTCGCCCATGAGGATCCCGACTCGTTAAGGGAGGCAAAATCGGACGCCAGCTAGAATCACGCGATGAAGGAAGAGATGGGGGCCATCGAGGAGAACTCGACATGGCACCTCACCACCTTACCACCAGGTGACCGCTCGATCGGCCTAAAGTGGGTGCACATGATGAAGAAGGACGTGCAAGGTGCAATCCTTAAGCACGAGACTCACCTCGTGGCGAAGGGCTATGTGCAGTAGCACGAGATCGAATATGACGAGGTTTTTGCTCCCGTGGACTGACCGAAGTCTGTGCAACACCTGTTGGCTCCGGCCGCAAGTGCAAGTTGGAGCATCCACCACATTGATGTCAATTCAACCTTCCTCAACGACGAGTTATAGGAGGAGATATATGTGCAACAGTCACCGTGCTTCGCTGCAGTAGGGAAGGAGCACCTAGTTATCATACTTGCCAAGGCGCTATATGGGTGTTGGAATTATGCCCTAGAGGCAATAATAAAGATGTTATTATTATAATTCTTGTTCATGATAAAGTTTATATTCCATGCTAGAATTGTATTAAGCGGAAACATTAATACTTGTGTGGTTTGTGAACAACACCGTGTCCCTAGTACGCCTCTATGAACTAGCTCATTGATCAATGATGGTTAAGGTTTCCTAACCATAGACATGAGTTGTCAATTGATAATGAGATCATATCATTGGGAGAATGATATGATGGACAGACCCAAACTAAGCGAAGCAATTAGATCGTGTCATCGTGTTCGTCTTTGCGAAGCTTTTCTTATGTCAAATATTGTATTCCTTAGACCATGAGATAATACAACTCCCTGGTATCGGAAGAAAGCTTTGAGGTCATCAAACGTCATCCTATGAGAGGGTGATCATAAAGGTGTCTCTCAGGTGATCGGAAAGTATCTGTTGGGTTGTATGTATCGAGATGGGATTTGTCCCTCCAAGTCGGAGAGATATACTTCGGGCCCACTCAGTAATCGATATCAACACCGCTTGCAATCATGTGGTTAAGGAGTTAATCACAAAGTGATATCGGATTACGGAACGAGTAAAGTACTTGCTGTGAAAGAGATTGAACTAGGTATGACGGTACCGACGATCGAATCTCGGGCAAGTAAAATATCACGAGACGAAGGGAATATATATATGGGATTGATTGAATCTTGGCATCGTGGTTCATCCGATATGATCATCGATGAATGTGTGGGAGTCAATATGGGTTTCCAGACCCCGCTGTTGATTATTGATAGAAGATCATGTCTGCATATTCTCGAACCCGCAGGGTCACACACTTAACGTGTCTCGACGCTAGGATAGATTGGATAATTGGTTTATGAGTTTTTGTTCGGAGTCTCGGATGGGATCCGGGACATCACGAGAGGTTCCGGAATGGTCCGGAGAATAAGATTCATATAAGGCAGTGCAGTTTTTGGAGTTCGGAATTGTTCTGGGTTAATCGGTATTGTACCGGAAGCTTCTAGAACCTTCCGGAAGGGGACCAACGTGGCCCCACCTTCCGGGAGGGGGCATGGGCCTATGAGGGAGTGCCCTGGCCGCATTGGGCCAGGGGCACAAGGCCCCATAGGGCCCAGCCGGCCAAGAGAGGTTTAAACTCTAGATAGAGCTTCTAGAAGGGGGGGTTTCCTTGCCCCCCACTCTTCCTCCTTGGGGACGCCGGCCTTGGCTTGGGGGAGGGGCTAGGGCTACGCCCACCCCTCTATATATAGAGGGCTGGGGGCGCACCAACCCCCTACACTTTCCCCTCCAACCCTAGCCGCCCTGCTGCCCTCCTCTCTCCCTCTCGACTGCTTATAGGCGAAGCCCTGCTGCAGAAATTCTTCACCAATTGCACCGTGCCGTCGCATTGTAGATCCAACCCATCTCTCCACCATACTTGCTGGACCAAGGAAGGAGGAGATGTCGAGGTGATGCACGTGTGCATCTCACGGAGGCATCGCCACTTGTGGTGCTAGATCGGATCGGATCGCGAGGAGGAGAAGCGAGTACGACTACATCACCCACGTTCCGACGAACGTTCCGCTGTGCGAATCTTCAAGGGTATGAAGATCTAATCCAATCTCTCTCGTTGTTTGCATCTCCTAGATTAGATCTTGGCTTCCATCTGTTTGCAGCCGTAGAAAATTTTGATTTACTATGCCGCGAAACCCTTCAATGGGCTCAAGAAGATGAGGGCTCTAAAATACAACCATGTATCTCGCATAGATGTAAAAATCTTTGCCTTGATCTTTATTCTTACAGAATTGGACATTTTTATGACGAAATCTAGAGTAATTAATGGAAAATTATGACTTTCCAATACTTCCAAGTCAAAGGGGACTCAAAGGTAGTGTCCAGAAGGTTTAACGAGCACCCGTATGGGCAGGTCCTGCCCGTATGCTGCGCATGTACAACCCTCAATAAGCTTTGCCGAGTCAAACCCTACATCTTTTGTGAAAGAGCCTATATAAAAATCGGCCCACAACCGCCAGAAAGGAGGTCATCATTTTGAAAAACACATCTGATTCCATTCGCACCTAAGGAGAGGAGATCCCATATTCATCACTATAGCCACATTTCCTCTACCTCCTCCATCTGCACTACATAGCTATAGCCTTCTACTTGTAATCTTGATGTCATCACGATTGGTGGCATTGTAAGACTATCTGTTATCAATCTCTTGAGAATTTTTAGTATAATTTTTATGATTGTTTATCTAATCATGTGTGAGTAGTTCTCACGGGCTGGGGATGAGGCATATCATTGAAGTGATTATGTGCAATCTTTAACACCATGGGATATTGTGTTGTGATTTAATATTAGATCTATTCTTTTTTATTCTTGTCTTTTGCCTCGATCCAAGGACTTGTCAGGTACCCAAGACCCCGAGGATCGATCTAGGTAGTAAGGTGAGATGAATGGTGATCATCTTCTACGCGCGAAACCTAGTGATAGCAAGTGGAGTACATTAGTTGTTTGAGATCCATTTGGTAGTAATGGTAACGTCATTGATCTTAATGCTTTGGTCTGTTTTACTTAATAAATCTTGCAACCCCGCACGATGGTGGTGTAGTGGTTGGATAAAAGTCTATGGTAAGCATTTCTAACAATTACCGTAGTAGTTATGGGATGTACCGCCCACAATCTTTATCGATATAGATCACAATACATGAATGAGATTCTTAAGTTTATATTTATCCTAACATATGTACACAGCTGCATGTGAAATCTTACACTTGGCCTATCTCCATCTATTGATATGAAAACCACAAAATGTAAACATGTTTGGTCTGGTAAGAAAAATACTGCGAGTTACTAAGGTCTTGTTCAAACTAATCTTACACGAAGTGAAAGATTCTCAAGGATTCGATAAACCAAGGTCTATTTAAAAACGCTATACTACAACCCATAATCTAGATCGAAGGTATCAACCCTTTTTCTTGCGCCATTGCCGGAGAAGCAATTCTCGCTACCCTGGTGAGGTTATTAGAGACCTTGCTAGTTAATTTTATTTTTTTAGTTTATTTATTTTTCTTAGTTTAGTTTTTTTACCTACTAAAAACACTAAAAATAGTTAATCTTATTATTTATATTACTGTTGTTTCTCTTAAACCAAAAACCTAAAAATAGTGTATCCATGGCTGAAAAGAAGCATGAGAAGTATGCTACTCCCAATGATGGTTATTTACTTGCACCTATTACTCAACCCGCAGTTGTAACGGAAAATTATGAAATTAATCCTAACTATTTGAGTTTGGTTAAACAGAACTAGTTTGGAGGCTCATCTGCCGAGGACGCAAATACGCGTTTGAACACTTTCACCGAGATATACGACATGATGCCCATAAAATACGTTGACCCAATATAGTCAATCTGCGTTTATTTTCTTTCTCACTAAGGGGAAAGGCAAAAGATTGGTTGCTAGCATTTCCTAAGGGCACTATTACTTCATGGGAGGAATGTACTTTATTGTTTATGACTAAGTCCCCCCCCCCCCCCCGCTAAAACTATGCATATTCAATCTAATATTACAGGTTTTAGACAAGAAGACCGTGACCCACTAGCGCTTGCATGTGAAAGGATGAAGGAGTCTATAAGAAGTTAGGTATGTCCATTTATGGTAATGATTTTTGGACCTATCTTTTATCTGCTTTGCAAGACCACTGATCCCTAAGCAAAAAGATGTTGGGTCGTATGTCCATTTATGGTTATAGATCAAAAAATTCAAACCACACTAGATATTTTCTCCTAGCAATCAAACAAATGCAAACCACACCGAGTCATTAAGATCAATACTCAAAGAACTAAAAGCAAATCCAAAGATATTATAGAAGTAATTAAATTTGTACTCGATTACCCCGCATGAAGCCTCCCGGACCAGATGGAGTTCCCATGTTAATATGTGGCTTAGATTATTACTCCCTCCTATTGCAAAAAAGAACATACATTGTTTGTAAAAAGTTGAAGTGTTATAAGTTTGACAATTTTTATAGAAAAAAATATTAAGATCTACAATACCAAATAAATTTCAGCAGATTCACCGTAGAATATACTTTCATATTGTAGTTATTTACTACTACCTTTGTTCCATAATATAAGCCTTAAATTTTAGCTTGGTAAAAATGCTTATATTATGGAACAAAGGGAGTATTGTAGATGTTTTTTTATGTCTATTCAATATTGTTCAAACTTACAAGATGTTGAGTTTGACCAAATATATATATGCCTTGGTTTTTTGGAAGGGAGGTAGTACTAGGCTAGCATTTGGAGTCTTTTCGGCTAGGAAAGTCAACTATAGGACCAAAACTTGTTCAAACTCAATGCAACCCCAAGGTAAACCAGCACATTGGTCTTAGGGCGCATTAATTTTTGCATCCATCGAATGGTTGTTGCATTGGACTAGATTCAATAAAGAAGGTTCCCTTTCTCTTTCTTAAAAGAAGAAGCAGCGGAAAGAAAACAAAGATGTTTTAGTAACCGTGAAAAACCACACAGTGAACGTTGGCAAGGAAGAGATAGATACATACCCATTTACGATGCATATCAATCATACATACGTAAGATAGTATAGAATTTCTTTGGTTAGGGATGCAAAACTATTCAAACACTACACGATACTAGTAGGAGCGCACATCTAAAATTCTAGGTCTGGGAGGTATCAAGAAATGCAGCAACACAAATTCCATGTTTTTGACTCAAGTAGACAAGTATTGTCTATCATGTTTCTCATTGCTTGTCTCCTGTTGCGCTCAGGACACTAGCACCCACAGTAATGCTTGTCCTTCCTCTCATCAACTGTTATGTCTTGTCAAGCAAGGGATGAGAAGTGAACACAAGCACCAAGAGTCCGATGGATAGATCAGTCGGAAAAATAAAGGATAATGAGCAATCAAAATGAACCATAAGAGGACTATCTATTAAAGATGTGATCCAAATTCATAAGAAGACTAACTTTTGATGGAGTGGAGCGAGGCCCGTCGCGAGGAGGCTTGGGCCAGGAGGTTCAGATGGATCGTCAACACCGTCTATAAATACATCTTGTAAACCGCTGGTTAGGGTTTATCGCTTTATGGAAAACCCACGGTGTTTTGTAAACACTCTCGATATAATGATTTTTTTGCTAGATGCCCGTGGTTTTTTCACCTTCTCATTGGAGAGGGTTTTTCATGTTAAAAAGATTATGTCCCCTGTGTTTGGTATGTTCGTTATTCGTTCTTTCGCTTGTCGCATTTATAACACTATTGATGTTCCAAAAAAAATTTTAGAAAAGAGTATATATTAATATCACAGGGATACCAATTACACCCAGCCTCTGCAACAACGTATGCCCTAGCGGCCTTACGGATGCACACAGCTCAGAAAAATAAAGAAGAATTAAAAAAGAAAAATCCCGCTACAGAGAACTAATCCTCAAAGCAACAACACTGACACCATCAGAACAACACCAGTAGACTCCCACTCCAATAACAACGCCTTCAAGAAGGAAACAGTGCCCAAGCGCCGTTGTTGCCCGATCAAAGATCATAGGTTTTCACCCTGGAGAAATTCCTTGCTCACAAAACAATTCCTTCAATAAGGTCATTGTCAGGCACAACCAGTTAAGGCCAGACCTTGGATTTTCACCATGCAAGATAAGACTGGGAACTCTAACAGAATAAGCGAAAGTTTAGATTGGTGGGTCGCTCGGCTACAAGTGCCAGCGTGTCTCTTCTCATTATATAGACAGATCAAGTTACAAGTACAAACGCGTTAGGTAAAATACAAAGGGACCTAACACATAGGTATAGAATACGTGTACGACACATATTCTATCACCCTCCCTCAATCTCAACTGGTGATAAAAGATTGAGATTGCGCCTACAAAGCTCATACAAGGGTAAAGGGAGTGGTTTGGTGAAAATATCAGCAACTTGATCTTGAGAAGAGATGAACCGAATCTGAAGCTGCTTCTGAGCAACACGCTCACGGACAAAGTGAAAATCAACCTCAATGTGCTTTGTCCTTGCGTGAAAGACTGGGTTCGAAGACAGGTACGTCGCTCCGATGTTGTCACACCATAACATCGGAGGTTGTGCTTGCGTAACACCAAGCTCCTGTAACAAAGACTGGACCCAGACAAGCTCCGCTTTAGCATTAGTAAGAGCTTTATACTCAGACTCGGTACTTGAACTGAAAACTGTAGACTGCTTCCGAGCACTCCAGGCGATCAGATTTCCGCCATAAAATATAGCATACCCCCCGTGGATCGCCTATCATCCATACTGCCAGCCCAGTCTGCATCCGAGAACGCTGAGAGCAGTGTAGTGGTAGAAGACCGAAACAATAAGCCAATGTCAATAGTGGAGCGTATGTAACGGAGAATACGCTTCACTGCAGACATGTGAGGAGTGCGAGGCTCATGAAGGTATTGACAAACCTTGTTAACAACAAAGGATAAATCTGGCCGTGTCACTGTAAGGTACTGAAGACCACCAACCAGGCTGCGATACTTAGTAGCTTCCTCGGGGGATAAAATATCACCATCAGTACTACATAAGCGCTCAGACGACGCCATAGGAGTGGTAGAAGGACTGCACTTCAACATACCAGCACGTGCAAGAAGCTCAATGGCATACTTGCGTTGTCGAAGAAATAGACTGCTAGACGATGGCGAAGACACCTCAATGCCCAGAAAATAATGCAGCATACCAAGATCTTTAACAGAAATTCAGACCTGAGCTGAGTAATTAACCTGGGAATGGCTGATGCAGTCGAGCTAATGACAATAATATCATCAACATATACCAGCAAATAAATAGTGACATCTGGCCGCTGAAGGATGAACAATGACGTATCAGTAGCTGACGGTGAGAAGCCAAGTACGCTAAGAACAGAACTAAGGCGAGCATGCCAAGCCCGAGGAGCCTGCTTTAGACCATAGAGTGACTTGACAAGATGACAATAATGATCAGGTTTATCAGGATCGGCAAAACCAGGTGGTTGTCTCATGTATACTTGCTCATCAAGAAAACCATTAAGAAAAGCATTTTGGATATCAAGCTGACGAAGATGCCATCCGCGGGAAAGAGCCATAGAAAGCAACAATCTGATAGTTGCTGGCTTGACCACGGGACTAAAAGTTTCTTCATAATCCAGACCATAGCGTTGCTTAAATCCTTTAGCAACTAAACGAGCCTTATAACGCTCAACGGAACCATCAGCATGCAATTTCACTTTGAATACCCATTCGGAGTCAATCAAATTAATACCTGGAACAGGAGGCACAAGATTCCAAGTACCATTTGCCTGAAGCGCTGAAAACTCTGTCTCCATAGCATCACGCCAATGAGGAATAAGAAGCGCCGCACGGTAATCCTGGGGTTCAGTTGTGTCCTTGGAATTTTATTTTGCACGATACCTCGACGTCCACGCGTAACTGGACCAAGTTGAGCTGGTGGCGGTACTGGAGAATGTGCCGCAAGCGGTGAAGCAGCCGCAAGCGGTGTCCCGGTCTCCACGTCAGACCCTGTTGGATCAAAGGGAGCAGGAGACAGGGAGCCATCTTGCTCAGGGAACAACACACCACGCACGGGGGGCGAAGCAGGGGACGACGGCACGTCAGCGCGTCTAGGCGTGGTATCCGGTGCATGTACGTCGTTGCGTCCAGGCGTAGAAGCCGAAGTGGAGTAAGGGAGCGGCTCCTCCATGAGCTGGCTCAACACCGGAAGAGGCTCCTCCACGAGCTGGCTCCTTAACACAGGAACATGCATCGGTGGTGTAGAGCCATGCATGGGCACGAGGTCCAATGCCTGGCCATGCAAATTAGATTGCTGATTAACGTGATGAGGCTGTGAACGATCAACAGTAGCTGCAGTATCAGTTTCTGGCGTAAGAAGCTCCAAACGAGAGCCACGGCCTGTACCTGCACCATGATTAGCAAGCAAAGACGGAGTATATGCAATATCCATAAATTGGTCAGCAGAAAGTAACGATGATGATTCCGTGAAGGGTGGTGTTTGTGAGGATGGCATGTTGACAAAAGGAAACACGGTCTCGTCAAAGATCACGTCCCTAGATATATAGACTCGATTAGAAGGAACATGAAGACACTTGTAGCCTTTGTGTAACGAACACTATAGTCCAGAAAAACACACTTTTTGGAACGAAATTCAAGTTTATGATTATTGTAGGGTCGAAGATGAGGCCAACATGCGCAGCCAAACACCTTGAAAAAAGTATAATCAGGAGTTTCATTAAGAAGCCGCTCAAGAGGGGTTTTCATGTTAATGGTGCGACTAGGAAGCCTATTAATCAGAAAACAGGCCGTAGAAAAGGCATCATTCCAATAAGACAAAGGAACTGAAGCATGTGCAAGCAAAGTAAGACCTGTCTCAACAATGTGACGGTGTTTACGTTCAGCAGTGCCATTTTGTTGATGAGTATGTGGACATGAAACTCGATGTGAGATGCCTAGGTTGTGAAAGAAGGGATGAAGTTTCTCATACTCTCCACCCCAATCTGTTTGGACATGAATAACTTTGCGATTAAGTAGGCGTTCTACATGTTTTTGAAACTGGAGAAACACATCATAGACATCAGATTTATGCTTAAGTAAATAGAGCCAAGTGAAACGACTATAAGCATCAACAAAACTCACATAAAAACGATGTCCACTAACAGAAGTTTGGGCAGGACCCCAAACATCAGAATAAATGATCTCTAATGGAAATTTTGTTACACGAGTAGACGAAGAGAAGGGCAATTGATGACTCTTCCCTTGCTGACAAGCATCACAAACTCTCTTAATTTTATTTGACTCTATGGTGGAAGGTAAATCGTGACTATGGAGAACATGCTGGACGACTTGCAAAGCTGAATGACCTAGGCGACTGTGCCACATATCACGTGACACCTTGACACTGCTGAGTGCTTGCTTGATGACAGGAGCTTTAATCTCATAAAGACCACCATGGCACCGACCTCTAAGAATGGGTTCCCTCGTGTCCCGGTCCTTTACAAAAAGATCATGAGGATGAAGTTCAATGAGGATGAAGTTCAATGAACACATTGTTATCATGTGAAAGTTTACTCATAGACAAAAGATTGTGGCGAGCATTGGGAACATGAAGGACATGATTTAAATTTAGTGGCTTAGAGGATGGAGTAGGTAAAAGTGCATGACCAATATTATGAATACGCATACCTGCTCCATTCGCCGTGTGGACTTGCTCGGTGCCGTAGTAGGGCTCCCTGGTAGTGAGCTTCTCGAGCTCGTGGGTGACATGATGGGTGGCGCCTGAGTCCGCATACCACGCCGGGTCTACGGCCATCACCTGTCCTCCTCCCTGGATACCGTGAGAGACGGCGTTTGCCGCCATAGCAATTTGGCGCTCCGTGTTGCTCCCGTCATTTCCAATTCCAAGAAAATCACGGTTAAACCGTTTATAACATTTTGCGGCAGTATGGCGATGAATGCCGCATAGTTGACACACTACATGAGTGCGCCCGCTATTGGGTTTGGCAGAAGCGTTTGGAGGAGGCCTTGGCGCCGAGTTGTTGGGCTGTTGGGGACGCGCGTCCGGGCGGTAGGTAGGGCGGAAACCACCACCGCGCAGTGCACCATAGGCGGCTACGTGGGCCGCTGCGCCATACGGGGCGCCCTGGACGGAGGAGAAGTGGGCTGCTGGATAGTGCAGACCAGTTTCTGCGCGACGAGATGACTGACGGTGCTCCGTGGCGAGGAGTTGTGCATACAGGTCGCGGACCGGCATGGGCGTGGTGCAGGCATTGACAACCTGGTACAGTGCGTCGTACTCATGCCCCAGACCAGCGAGGAGGTAGGAGATGAACTCCGTATCACGAAGAGGCTGACCGATGCTCGTCAGCTCATCGGAGAGGGCCTTCATCTTGTGAAAGTAGGCCGTCAAGGTCATGTCCCTCTTCTTGAGCTCGGCCATCTGCTGGCGAATGCTGGAGGAGCGAGCGACCGTGGTGGCGGCGAAGGCGCCGGCGAGAGTCTCCCATGCCTCCTGTGCAGTAGCGGCAAACATCACCATGCCAACAACACCATCCGTCATGGAAGAAACGAAGGCAGACAGGATAGACTGATCCTATTGAACCCAGAGTTGACGTAGAGGGTTGGGCTGTTGCACCATGACGCCATCACGCTCGACAACGGTGTGTGCGGCCGGACACATCGAGGAGCCATCAACATATCCCATCAGGAGGTGGCTTCGAAGGAGAGGACCAACTTGAGCCCTCCATATCAGATAATTTTCACTCGTCAGCCGGACGGTGATTGACGAGCTGATGTTGATGACAGGGGGTAACCCCATGGACTGCAGTGTTGGCGCGATGCCTGGAACCGACTGGTAGCCAGGGGTGATGACCGGCGGCGCCTGGAATCCCGCGTGTCCGCCCAATGGAGTTTGGAAGCTGGCCTGATGTCCCGCGAGTGGAAGTGCGCCGGGCGGGTATCCAGTATATGCGCCTGACTGGAACCCCGCGTACGGAGCAGGAGAAAAACCATTTGGCTAAAAACTTGACGACGCGCCGGCCGGATACCCAGCGTACGCACCACCTTGTTGGGAACCTGATGACGCACCGGGCTGGTACCCAGCGTATGCGCCAGGATGAAATCCCTGGGCAGCTGACGACGCACCGGGTTGGTACCCAGCGTACACGCCTGGATGAAATCCCGCATACATAGCAGGAGACGTACTCGCTGACGCGGAGACAAGCGGGTTGGTGAAGATCTCCGGCGCCATGGAGACCGTGAGTGACGATGCCGTGGAGAACGAGAGCGGCGGCGTCGTGGAGACCGCGAGCGACGGAGGAGGCGTTGATGCCAAGGCGGTGGTGTGCGCCGCAGTCGACGCAGCAGGCAGCACCGCTGATGCCGCCGCAGAATCTGTGGCCATAGAGGCGATGGCTACGTGCGGGAGAAACGGCGGCGGTCGGCGATGTAGATCGCAGCGACGGCGGCGTATTAGGTCAGGAGCGTATAGGCTCTGATACCATAACAGAATAAGCGGAAGTTTAGATTGGTGGGTCGCTCGGCTACAAGTGCCGGCGTGTCTCTTCTCATTATATAGACAGATCAAGTTACAAGTACAAACGCGTTAGGTAAAATACAAAGGGACCTAACACATAGGTATACAATACGTGTACGACACATATTCTATCAAACTCCCCTGTGTTGTCTTCCCATACTAACGGTCGTTGCAACGAGTCCCAGATCACGCAGCCAGATCTCCGTCGCCACAAGAACAAAAATCACCATCGCTACCCTCATATTTCCGCTTTCCTGACATTCTCTGCATCTGACTTCACCATGGCTCTAAGAATGACACTTGGTGGGAATAAACAACAGATTTTTCGCAACGCTCCCGCTGAAACCAAACGGCCAGAAAAACAAGGTGCGCACGACCGAATACCTTTCGATCCAGCAATCTCCAGGCATGATACGCCCATGGGAGTTCGCCGACGGAGCCTTCCAGAAACCCGCCTCTCCAGACCAGATCAACGAGGGAAGACAACAAGCAGATCTTTATCTTCGTGTGAAAGAAACCAAAGGACCACCACCATTATTAGATCCGACACAGCGATCCCCACACCGTAGGCCAGTTCCGGAGAACAGATCGAGCAGGCAATTAGGAAAAGAGAGACGATCTAGGTCTTGAAACCCATCGCCGGACCTCCTCCACCAGATCGCCCCACTCCGTCGCCCTGGAGGAACGAACAAGCAGCAGGGGAGATGGGCGACCGGTGCGCGCCAGCACCTGCAGTCGCGCTGCCGTGCCACCTCTCCGCACCGCCGCTGCCATCCCCGCCAGGGCTCGCCGCCACTCCATGCCGACGCCATGCGCCACCACCCTCACAACCCCTGAGACGATCCGCCTCCACGCGAAGGGGCGCGTCGGGGAAGCGCCTCCCTCGCCCGCCGCCTTCGACGGCCAGGCGCGGCCGCCACCGCCGGCGGCGGCAGCGGCCGAGGGAGAGGAGATCGCGGCGCCGCGTTTTCCTAGGGATCGGCGCCTCCGGAGACGCCCTGCGCGAGGCGACCCGGGAGTCAGATCTGTTTCTGTTTCTAGTCCCTAAGAATCGATGTTCCAATTGTTGGCAGCAACGTCTTACAGACTAGCAAGTTTTTGTCAGACCAATAGGTGAATATATCAGGGTAACGATCTTTAAGGGGGAAATATCAACATTCATTTTTAATAAGAAGCATAAAAGAAGTTGCAATCTTACTCCAAGAGGTCCAATCCACACACATAATTTTTCACACATCTTATTGTACCTGGTAAGACTTATAGTACCACCATCTTATTGTTCTTTGTATGTTTGATTCATCCAAAAAATGGTTCACACAACCAAACTATTTTATTTTAGCATGGATATACCATGGCAATAAATTTTAGAGCTATCTTTTGCAATATGTCTGGTAAAAAAATTATTACACAAAGATGTTGGGTATGTTCATTTATGGTTATAGATCACAAGATTCACAACCTAGCATAGAGATAGAATGTTGGGGCATCACCCATCAGTTTGACTTTTGTAATTCTATGAGTAATTGGCAGGTATACTTTATGGTTCTAACCTCCGTTAAACTTTGGACAATGCAGTTTCTCAAGGAGCAGTGGTCAGTGTATATTACTAGCTTTAACAAATTCGTTGGCGGATTATTGATTAAATTCAGGCATTTCCTCGGGCAGCGAAAAATGCACCGGTGATTGTCGGCGAGGTAGAAGCCATGAGAACTGTTTCCTCCTGAACATATATGCCAATGCTAACATCCATATAGCAGAACATGGCTAAGAAATTTGTGTGTTTCCTTTCTTTTATGACCTCCTTGGGTCAAAATTGCATGAGGCTACTAGAGCGTTGTATATGTGAATTAACACACATGGACCGGGTAAGTCGCCTGTAACCCTCCCTCCCGTGGCGACCCCAGGCGTCGCCGGAGGGCCCCTAGATTCTGCCGCCAACGACCTTTCTCCTACAAATCCGACCCCTCCGCTGCTACTGCCGGTGTCGGCCACGGTGGCGGTGGCCCCCTAGTACCTAAAGTTCTAGGGGTGGAGGCTGCGACAGTATTTTTGGAGGGGCGGCACTGACGGAGCGGGTCGGGGGTGGTGGTCGAGGCAGCGATCTCGGCCAGGTTGCGGTGGGTGATCCTGTAGTCGCGTTGCAGGTGACGACATCACGTCGTGGGCCTAGGAGTGGGGAGGAGGAGGTTTCGTGGTGGCATCATTGGAGGTGATCTTGCAAGGACATCCTCGGCGGCGCTGACGTTGGGCCGCGATGGCGGGCGGCGGTTGCATCGGGTCTTGCCCGGATCCGATCTAGACCTCTGGCTACGGAGGCAGTTGCACGCTGGGTTCTGGCAAGCCGCTTTGGTGGCATGCTTGACTGTCTTATCCACCTCCGGTTCGTGGAGAGGGGGCTGCTGGCTCGGTTTGAATAAAGGGGGGGTGGTCCTAGGGTTCATCTCACGCCAAGACGAAGACCCGTTTGATGTTTGTCTCCATTGATCTGGTTGTAGTGGCGTGTTCCGGAAAGCTCCGCCGGCGAATTTCACAGTTCGCATATGCTGAGAGATCGCTGGATCGGGTGGGATTCGATTGCGCGTACCCATGTTTTTACTCTGGCCGTTTGGGTTCAAAGGAAGCGCTTCAAAACTCTGTTGGCTGTTAATATCGTGGGGCATGTTCTCATCACATGGTGCCAACGGAGAATGTCATGAAGACCTAGATCTGAGGACTGACAATCGTGGTTCGAGTCCGGATGGTGATGAGAAATTGGCTTGGTGACTCGTGACTTGGAGCAGTGTGATATGCAAGCGGGGGCGATAGTACAGGTGAAGTTCATGGTCCTATCTTTCAGGGTGAAAACCCAGGGTCTGGCCTTAATTGGTTGTGCCTGGCAATGGCCTTGTTCAAGGTACTGTTTTGAGAGTGTGGACTTTTTTCAGGGTGAAAACCATCTTTGATTGAACGATGACGATGTTTGCGCCCTGTTTCCTTTTTGAAAGCGTCGTTTTTGGAGAAGATAGACTTCTGATGCTGTATTGGTGGTGATAGTACTGATGTTTTAATGAATAAGGAAATGTAGTAGGATATTTTTGTAATTCTTCTTTTTTTGCAGTGTGCATCCGTATGGCCGCTAGGGAAATACGTTATTGTAGAGACTGGATATAATTGGTATCGTCTGATATTAATATATGCTCCTTTAAAAAAAAGGTTCTTAAGGAGCGGTGGCCAGCGTATATTACTAGCTTTAACAAACTCGGTGGCGAATTATTGATTCAATTCAGGCATTTCCTCAGGCAGCGAAATGCACTGGCGACTGTCGGCGAGGTAGAAGCCATAAGAACTGTTTCCTCATGAACATATATGCCAATGCTAACATCCATATAGCAGAACAGATGGCTGAGCAATTTGTGTGTTGTCTTTCTTTTATGACCGAGTAAATTCCAGTTTTTATCCTCTAGTTTGATATTTTTTACAGTAATTACCTTATTTAATATTTTTTCATCCATATTACCTCATTTAGCAAAAGTTTTGTCACTTTTTATCCCTTTTAAAAAAACGAGAGTCATCTGCTAGGTGAGTCCATTTGTTAGATACACAATGCATGGCCAAATTGGTCAGCTGGCTGAGTTGCGCTCAATTTTTACGTACAGTCGTCGATTTTTTTTTTACACACCGAACGTACTCACTATTTTGATGCAGAAATCGATGGTAGTGGACTGGTCAAGGTGATGGCTAGCGATCTCGGAACTAGAGGCAGCGACCCGAGACGATCATTTCTTTTTTTTTAGTGTTGGATCCGTGCGTTTAGCCAATGGCAACATGTATGATGTTGTTGTCTCAATTGAAATCTACTCCTACGTTTAGCTATCAAAATTAGCCACTTACAACGTAAACGTATATTCCTCTTTAAAAAAAAATTGCAGGTAGAGCAGCATATGCAATTATATACGTAGACGGCAAGGCCAAGGTACAATACTACTACTCGGTATGTAATCTAACTCAACCCTGATACACAATTACATCGTATATTGACATGCAACATAGTGGATGTCGTGATTATTTCCATTCGGGGGTGATTATGGATAGATTTTTTTCTGTGTTCAGGATTTCTATGGGTAAAGGAAAAAATGGAGAATTTTTTTTAACTGCACCCACATGACAAATCACGTGCAAAAAATCTTACGGAGGATAAAAATTGGCAAAACTCTCGCTAAATGGGGTAATACGGATGAAAAGAAAATTAATAGGGTAATTCATGTCAAAAATATTAAACTTGGGAGTAAAAATTGGAATTTACTCTAAAACTCCTTGGGTCAAAATGGCATGAGGCTGCTAGAGCGTTGTATATGTGAATTAACACACATGGACCGGGTTCTAGCGCAACTGGGTGTATATTATCTGCGCCACTGTAATGTAAGCCCGTAAGCTGGGTGGTCGCTGTTGTCGTATTTACCCCTAAAAATTTATGTACATCTCTTGGAATACTTGTAATCCTTTTTGCCCAGAAGTGTCTCCATTGGTCTTAACGTTTAACCTGGAACTCGGCTGTTTGCTATTCTACTCATGGCGGAACTAGCAGTATAATTTTGTCTATGCTAGCTGCTCATGATGGTCCATACTTTCTATAATCGTACATGCTAACTACTTTTGTAATTTTAGCCTAAACTGCAGAGTTACCGGTTCTTCATGAATCACTATTTAATTGTGTATATTCCTAGGAACTCTTGCTTTGATCCTTCATTTGTCATTCAGTTTATTTATAGACATGACCAGTAATGCCAGGGTCATATTTGGTGTCGAAGCAGACAAACCGAGAACGCTTTTCAAATTCAATGCAGCCCTTGGTAAATCAGTACATTGGTCTTGAGGCACATTCATTTATACACTCATTACATGGTTGTTGCATTGGATTAGATTCAGCAAAAGATCTCCCTTTTGCTTTCTTAAAAGGAGCAGCACTAGAAGGGAAGATGCTTAATAACCAAGAGAAACCTCACCATGAATTTTGACAAACAGGAGTTGCATGCCACCATATATGCAAACTCATCTAAATTTCTGTGGTAATGGTTATGAAATTGGGCAACAACGGTATAGTAGGAGGTCATATTCGTGGTCTAAGTTTGGGAGACATCGAGGAATGCAGGAATACAAAGGCCTTTTTGTCTCGGTGCTCATTTTTCCATTAACTTAAGGTTATGGATGTGTTGTTGCTCATTGTTCGCTGTTGCACTTGGGAGACTTCTTCGCTTCTCTCTACATGGATCTGTACATGTGAAACAAGGATAGTAGTAGGGGCATATTATGGTTTGGAGCATGGATGCTCTGTAAGTGGAATACTCGGTGTTCTGTCCCCCTTGTCGACCCTCTCTCTTGCTGGCTGTGTTCTGTCGGGCAGGGGATCAGAAGTGAGCACGAGCACCAAAAGGCTAATGCTCAATCATAATGTGTAACTTAGGAAGTTTTTCCAGAACACACAGAGAGAGCTATACTAAGATAGGGATAGTCAAATTACAAGATCCAGTCATGCCACACGAGGATGCATGTTGTCCAACTTCCCACCAAGAACTATCAAGTAGAGGACTAGTCATTAAGGCTACCATTTCCTACCAATGTTCACTCCATGCAACTAAAAAACTGTCACTAGGGGATTCAATACTTCTCCGACCATATTTGTGGTTGCATCTTTGGTTAACACATCTATAGTCCTTTCAACTTGGCATAATTGTTTTCTCCACAGGCAGATATAACTGGTTGGTTTAGTTTATGGCTTGATCATACATCAACATATCCCGATAACCATGCACATTGGTGCATCCTTTGCATGGTTGCTTTGTTGAACCAATGCTTCCAGCACTTCAAAGTAGGAAGGAAGAAATAGATGTAGATGCTTCACTTGGAAACCTCACCTTGGACTTCGGCACAGAAGAGATACACATGCCTTGTATCATAGGCTCCACTGGCAAATTTCATTTGTAGTACTCTAGCAAAACAATTTATTCTAGCAAGATTAGGATTACATGTGCTCATTGAGCAAATGCTGTTCATGGTGTTTAATGTTCATTTGTGAACTTCTAGCATATGATAGCTAATACTGGTTTAGGTAATTAACAAAGCATGTTTTGTTCGGCATGGATGTATTATTTTTCTTGGTATCGTTGAATAAAATATTTTTTGGCTATTTTTTCAAGGAAAAAAAGATGGTCCCTGTCGAAATTCGCAGCGGCAGTTGGATCCCCAATACGAAGGACTACTCCATAGTTTTTCCGCTTTGTTCAACGTTCGCTCGCATCCGGGCTTCCTTGTGCGTTCTAGTAAAACTAATTTTTGTTGCGTTTTGACCATGCCATCCAGGCCACGGGAAATACTGCAGTAGAAACACGTGTAGACATGTCGCGTGCCAAACCTCTGCATTTTAATGGTTAATCTTTAATTCAGTAGTGCACACAGATGCATATTGTAATTATCTGAAGTGATGTGTTTTCTCGGCAACTGCTAAATTTGTGTTGATGAAACCTGGTTGTTGCGCTATGCAGTCATGTAGGACCGATAGCACACCCGGCGAGGCATTCATGCCGATTATTTGCGCGAGATCAATCGACCCATTGTAGTTGCCCCATCGCCGCTTTCGGCATGCAGCAAGTTTATTCTCTAGGTAGATCTATGGACGTGAGTAAAGTAGGATTTTATAGCGTTATTGTCATCTGACAACTCATGAGACAGTAACATACCGAAGACTTGAATAATAATAATGGGAAGAGAAATTGTGAGAGAGAGGCGAGACACAACAAGTATGCAAAAAAGCAACGGTGCCCTTTTCTGTACACATCCATTTTCTCGGCATTGGAAAATGATATAAGAGGAGGTGGCCTGGCTTTCCTCCATGGCACTTCCGATACACGTCAATGGAAAAGATTCTAGCCAGCAGAAACAGAATATAAAGAGCATGCTAGGAGAAGAAAGCTCAAGTTTGAAATCTTATCGGTAGGAATGAGAGGGATCAGGATGTTAGAATTAGAGTAGGCCACGGTATCAGAGTTTGTTTAGATACCATGTCAGAGTCCTGCCAATCCGATTTCTCCCTGACTTGTAAAACATTGTATCTCTCTAATATATAAACACATACAGGGCCTCGGTAAGATTAACCGAGTAGACCCAGCTGCAATCTACCTGTTCGAATTTTACATGGTATCAGGCCAACTTCCTCGATTCCTCTAAATCGCCGAAGTCGTCTCGCTCCGTCCTCGTTGTCCCACCCCTTCCGCCAGGATGTCGACCTCCTCATCGGCCAGGCCGGTGATCAACCTCGGCACTCCTCCCTCCGACAAACTCACCCGTAGCAATTACCCTGGATGGCGCGCTCAGATTCTACCGCCAATCCGTGGCGCTCGCCTCGTCGGGCTACTAGATGGTTCCGATGCCGAGCCCCCTGAAGTGTTGGAGATCGTCCCAGCAGACAAAGACGCCGGCAAAGCGGCGCAAACAAAGAACAACCCCGACTATGACGACTGGATCTCGAATGCGAGTCCAAGATCACGAATCTGCGGATCGCCTTGGCAACAACAAAGAAAAACAACGATTCTACAGCAACGTTCCTCACCAAGATGCAAGTTATCGTCGATGAGTTAGCCTCTGCCGGCTGCACGGTCTCCGCCAAAGAACACGTCTCCTTCATCCTTGCCGGGCTAGGGGACTCCTATAATTCCCTTGTTGCTGCTCTTGGCGTGGTCACCGGAGGAATCTCCCTTAGTTCCCTCTATGCTCAGCTTCATGCTTATGATGAGCGACAGGCTATGCTCAGCACTCCCCAGGAGATGGTCTTCGAAACCTCCGCCAACGCCGCCTTCCGACAGCAGCAATATGGGTAAAACCGTGGTGATCGCTTCCGTGGTGACCGCGGTGAACGCCGCCTTGACCGTCGTGACGACCGCCGACGGGACTATCAACAAGATCATCCACCTCGCCAAGGACGAGGAGGTGGTGGTCGGATGCCCTCAGGAGGGGGCGTGGTCGTGGTCGTGGGCGACGCCGCAATACCCCATGGGTCGATGTGACATGCCAGATATGCAATCGCGAAGGCCATCCTGCCAAAGACTGTTGGTACTGTTTTCAGGAAGCCGATGATGACTCGTTTGGCAGCAAGGGGGCACACATTGCCTCCTACGGTGTTGATACAAATTGGTACTCTGACACCGAAGCAACACACCATATCACCGGCGAGCTCAACAACTTGACTGTCCGTGACACCTACAACGGTTCCGACAAAGTCAACACTGCCAACGGACAAGGTATGAAAATTTCCCATATTGGTCAATCTATTGTTCGTCATCCCGTTCAAAATTTCCACCTTAATAATATTCTTCATGTCCCCAATGCATCTAAAAACCTGCTCTCTGTTCATCGCTTTACCCTCGATAATCGTGTCTATATAGAATTTCATCCTTTTTTCTTTTTGATCAAGGATCAGGTCACACATCAAATAATTCATAAAGGGAGATGCATTGGTGGGCTATATCCTCTTATTTCATCCTTGGAGTCTCCCCAACATACGAAGCATGCTTTCATTGCACCCAAGATCTCTCAAGAAAAGTGGCATAGTCGTTTAGGTCATCCTTCTTTAGTCATAGTCAAGCAAATTGTTAGCAAACACAAACTTCCTTGTATTAGCGAGTCTTCTATAGTCTATTTGTAATTCATGTCAGCTAGCTAAGAGTCATCAACTTCCCTATCCTATCTCCACCAGTGTATCTACAACACCCCTTCAATTAGTTTTTTCTGATGTTTGGGGTCCTGCACCTACTTCTGTTGGTCGCCATGATTATTATGTAAGCTTTATTGATGACTATAGTAAATTTTCCTGGATATATTTGCTCAAAAAGAAATCCGACACTTATGATGCTTTTATCAACTTCCAAAAACTTGTTGAACGTAAACTTGATAAAAAAATCCTTGCTGTTCAATCCGATGAAGGAGGAGAATATGTCAAATTAAACTCCCTTTTTCAGTCTCAAGGAATTTCGCATCTTATGTTTGTGTCCTCATGCTCACCAACAAAACGGTGCTGCTGAAAGAAAACATCGTCATATCGTTGAAGTAGGCTTGTCTCTTCTAGCTCATGCTCATATACCACTCAAATTTTGGGATGAAGCTTTCCTTACCGCCACCTATCTTATTAACATGCTTCCTAGTAAAGTCATTCATAATGATACTCCAGTGCATCGTCTCTTTGGTTCCCAACCTGATTATTCTTTCCTTCGTGTGTTTGGTTGTGCTTGTTGGCCAAATCTCCGTCCCTATAATAAACGGAAGCTTGCTTTCCATTCCAAGCAATGCGTCTTTTTAGGCTATAGCTCTCGCCACAAGGGAGTTAAATGTCTTGAGGTCAACACTGGTCGTATCTATATTTCTCGTGATGTTGTTTTTGATGAGGCTGTTTTCCCTTTCAAAAGTCTTCATCCCAATGTCGGTGCCCTTCTCCGAAAAGAAATTCTTCTTCTTGATTCTTCCCTTCATAATTTTGAATGTGGAGACGACAATGGTAATGACTTACATATGGCTAATTTTCGTACTACTAATCCTGCCTCTAGCTCCACGTCTGTTGTCTTGCAGGAAACTCCAGCTCAAAATACAGCTTCTGGTGAAAATCTGGCTGAAAACAGTACACACACAAGTCCAAGTTCCTCACATGAAATAACAGCACAAGAAGACAGCAGCACGAGACACGAGGTTGATCCCTTGACAGATTCGGCATCCTCCTTGGATCGCGCGCCCTTGGATCACGCGCCGAACCTTCCATCTGCCGCGTCAGGAGCGCAGACCGGGTCACGCGCGCGTACCGACCTCCCCTTCACGTCTGGATCCTCTGTGCGTCGCACCGTGTCTAGCACGCCCACACCCGCGACCTCCGGATCCTCTAGGAACGACGTGGGGATCGCGACCAGCCCTTCCGGATCTTCTGCACGTGCTGCCTCGTCTCACCCGCCCTCACCGATAGCCTCAGGATCTCCTGCGGCCGACACAGGGACTGCGTCCAGATCACCCTCGATGGACTCGCCTGGTATGTCCTCTAGTGACAGCGGATCCTCTACTTCTTCCCCCATTGTTGCCCAGCGTGTGCTGCCTTTAGAACGCCCCACTACACGTGCTTCTAAGGGTATTCATCAACCAAAACAATACAAGGATGGTACGGTCCGCTGGTGTCTTTCTTCTACATCGACTGAACCAGCCAATGTGCAAGCAGCTTTGGAAAATACTCATTGGAAACAGGCCATGGATGAGGAATATGGAGCTCTTATGCAAAATAAAACATGGCGGTTGGTTCCTCCAAAGGCCGGAACAAATATTATTGACTGTCGCTGGATATATAAAATCAAACACAAAGCTGATGGTTCCATCGATCGATACAAAGCTCGTCTTGTTGCCAAAGGTTTTAAACAACGGTATGGTATTGACTATGAGGATACTTTCAGTCCAGTTGTTAAAATTGCAACTGTTCGTCTTGTTTTGGCTATTGCTGTCTCTAGGGGATGGAGCTTGAGACAGTTGGATGTCAAGAACGCGTTCTTCATGGTGTTCTCGAGAAAGAGGTCTACATGAGACAACCACCTAGTTATGAAGACAGTGGGAAAATGAGTCATGTTTGCAAGCTTGATAAAGCCCTTTATGGACTAAAGCAAGCACCTAGAGCTTGGTATTCTCGGTTAAGCTCCCAATTGGTTGCACTAGGATTCATTGCATCAAAGTCTGACACATCACTGTCCATATATCACAAGTCACGTGTGACTATCTACATGCTCATCTATGTAGATGACATTATACTGGCGAGCTCTTCACAAAATGCAACAAAGGCTCTTCTGCAGGATCTAAGTCAAGAATTTGCATTGAAGGATCTTGGTGATCTTCATTATTTCTTGGGCATTGAAGTTCACAAGGTACAAGATGGTATAGTCTTGAATCAAGCTAAGTATGCTCAAGATATTCTTGCACGAGTAGATATGACAAACTGTACTGGTGTTCCTACCCCATTATCATCTTCTGAGAAAATAACTGCACGGGAGGGAGATCTATTAGGGCCTAAAGACAGCACCAAGTACAGGAGTATGGTTGGTGCTTTGCAGTATTTAACTCTCACGCGGCCTGACATAGCCTATGCAGTTAACAAAGTTTGTCAATACCTACATGCTCCTACTACTATTCATTGGACTGCTGCCAAGAGAATTCTGAGATATGTTAGTCATACTATAAGCGTCGGACTGACTTTTCTGAAGTCAAATTCTACACTTTTAAGTGCCTTTTCAGATGCAGACTGGGCTGGATGTGTTGATGATCGTCGCTCAACTAGAGGCTTTGTTGTGCTTTATGGATCAAACTTGATTTCTTGGAGTGCTAAGAAACAAGCTACAGTCTCCAGGTCTAGCACTGAGGCAGAATATAAGGCTGTGGCTAATGCAACAGCTGAAGTGATATGGGTTCAGTCCTTGCTTACAGAACTTGGAGTCAATATGACTCAAGTACCATGCTTATGGTGTGATAATTTGGGAGCTACATACTTGTCAGCCAATCCTGTCTTTCATGCAAGAGCCAAGCACATTGAGATAGATTTTCACTTCGTCAGAGAACGAGTGTTGAACAAACAGTTGGAAATTCGCTTTATTCCTTCAAAGGATCAAGTAGCAGATGGTTTTACTAAACCACTTCCTGTAAGAAATTTTATAGAATTTAGACATAATCTCAACTTGTCTAAAGTTGTGATTAAGGGAGGGTGTTAGAATTAGAGTAGGACACGGTATCAGAGTTTGTTTAGATACTGTGTCAGAGTCCTGCCAAGCCGATTCCTCCCTGACTTGTAAAACATTGTATCTCTAATATATAAACACATACAGGCCCTCGGTAAGATTAACCGAGTAGACCCAGAGCAATCTACCTGTTCGAATTTTACACAGGAACGTAGGCCGGCTCTGTCGGATGTACATTCTAAGATCTACCAATTACCACAGTACTAATTTGTAAACGCGGACTTGTTTTAGTGCACGACACTAGTGCAAATATAGTGAGCAATGCCATTCCAACGACCAAAGCGGCACCATCTCAGAAATTTCTTGAGCACCCAGTTCGTGGTTCAAGCCTTTTACGAGGATTACCAAGCAGGAACATCGATTTTGATCTGGGTATCAGATTGGCTTCCGTGTTAGGTTCTTGTTGTAATTTTCATTCTCCAGTGTCATACGTTCAACTGTTGAAGATGCGGTTGCCTTTTTGTGAGCATCAAATTGCACAAGACCACAATTTAACACGAGAGAACTTTTGTAAAAAAATAATCGAAACAATTTTACTATTTGGCGAGAACACGCAAGCAACATCTTTAATGTCTTTCAGCGTAACCTCTCATAGTCTCATAGTAGTTACATCTTTGTGAGATGTCAACTGAAACATTTCTCACTCTCAACACATCGAATAAACTAACTACAAGTATCTCTTATAAGTGAGACATTATAATCCGTAATTAAAAAAGGGGAAAAGCTACATAGCAGCCAAAACAGACGATGAACACCGCGCCCAGGTTTCTTACAATGGTGTTGTCTGCCCAACACTGAACCAAGAGAATTAGTTACATAAAATTGCTTACCAAGAACTAGTTACTAAGGAAGTAAGGATCCAGAGGATGTATCTCGTCGAACATGTAGAATGGCGCTGTCATTGGAAACAATTGGTGTTAATGCTACCACTGTCTTCTGACCTCCACACAGCTGTTTCATGGACGGACTTTCTCTCTTTCCAGTGATGAAGGAAACCTGAAATAGCTGCTTCATCGACGATCGAGTTCTTCTCTTTCCAAGTGATGAAGGAAACATGAAAAACGAAAGACCATTAACAAGTTATTTCTTCTTGTTTTCACATGTACCCCATGGATGTAATCCGAAATTCATCCATGTTCGAAAAAACAAACTGGCGATTCCGGCGTGAGGACTACCGATTCCATGCTTGAACTCTTGGCACTTATCATTTGTGATTGTTGATTGCAAAATTAATGTCTATTCTCCTATGCCATTATTGTGTAGTACGATTGTAGGTAGGTGTATCATTTTATGGCACATAGCAGAAATGTAACTTTGTTATCATTTCAAATTCCATAAATACCCACAACATAAAGTCTAATACTTGGAAGACTTCTCGAGTTCTAGTCCCACCACTTTATTGATCTTTGTATGTTGTCTTATCTTGAAATTTGTTCAGAAAACCAAACTATTCTTTCTTTAACACGAATACACCATGGTAATGATTTTTGGACCTATCTTTTATCTGCTCTGCAAGACCACTGATTACTAGACAAAAAAATGTTGGGTATGTTCATTTATGGTTATAGATCACAAAATTCACAACCTCACATAGAAATGCTGGGGCATCTTACTAAGGAGAAGTCCTACCAGTTTGACTTGTGTAGCTGCTATGCATAATTAGATGGTATACTTTATGGCTCTAACCTCTGTTCAACTTTGAACAATGCAGGTTTTCAAGGAGCATGAAACCGAGGATCTTTTGGAGGTTCTGGATGCTTGTTAACAGTAGGTCAGGGTACTCTACTAGCTTTAACAAAGTCAATCGTGAATTATCGATTCAATGAAGGCATTTCCTCTAGCATCGCTCCATGCACCGGCGACTGTCAGCGAGGTACAAAGCCATGACAACCGTTTCCTACTGAACATATATGCATTAATAAGTAGAACAGATGGCTTAGCAATTTGTGTATTTACTTTCTTTTACGACCTTCTTGTGTCAAAATGGCAGGAGGCTGCCAGAGCGTTGTACCTGTAAATTAACACACATGGATCGGGTTTTGGCGCAACTGGGTGTATATTATCCGCACCACTATAATGTAAGCCCATAAGTTGGGCGATCGTTGTTGTCTCTTTTACTCCTAAAAATTCATGTATATCTTGGGAAAGAACAGATTTGTAATCCTCCTGGTCAACAAGTTTCTCCATTGGCCTTTACTTTTAACCCGGAACTCGGCTGTTTGCTGTTCTCCTCATGGTCATATTAGCAGTGTAATTCTGTCTGTCCTACTTATGATCATCCCATACTTGTTGTGTATCATCATACATACCTGCTTTTCTAACCTGATGCTGAAATTCCAAATTTCCCTTATTTTTTTAGAAAATCATCAATTTTATTGTGTTATTGCCTGTCCATATGAACATATTGCATCAAACATTATGATAAATACTTTTACAACAATTTTGCTTTTTATTCTTTGATCCCCATTATGTTCCTTCCAGATTGTTTCTGAGACAGACAAGGCCTCACATACCAGGATCACTTTTGGCGACAAAACAGGCAGACTAAATTTGACTTTCAAGAGTTTTTTGAGAAGTGGTAAAACGGGATAGGGGAGACAGAGGCATTAATATTGAAAAAAAAGCGAGTTCCGTCTATCTTGCAGGACCATTTATCTTGACTCAGATCAGTTCAAACCCATATATTTATTGATTTTTTTTGTTATAAATTCATTGTGCACATATCATCTATCAAAGAGGTTCACGTGTACAACACCCATAAATGATGCCCAAGGCTGTGGACGCCCAATACAACAGCAGAGAATAGGAAACAGTCGGGCGGTTAAGGCCCTAGAGTGCCATTGGTTCCAAATATGCCTGTCCCCAATAGACGAGGATAGCCTGTTGCATCTACCTCCCTATGCTAGCACCCTTAATCCCATAGATGGAGTCCTCAATTGGTTCTCACAAGTCTCCTAGTGCCACTCCTGGAGCGCGTGCCGGCACGCGGGTTGATCGAAACAAAACCAAAGATTTGTCCCTAGCCGCCTCACCGACAAAACTGAGGTAAACCAAACCCGTCAGCCCGACAAGGAATCAATCCCACACGCTCCTCGCCAACGCCGGGTATGTCACCTAGATGGGGTTGGAAGAGGGAAACCTTATTTCTATGATGTGTCAACAAAAACCACAACCTAAACTGATCAGACGTCCTATTGTGTGAACCCCGTGTTCCCCCTCCTATCTTTGCTAGAGTAGCGGACAGAGGAGAAAGATAGTGGCAGGCGACTAACAACATGGATAGCAAGGGGAGGAGTCTCGATTTCGACGAACCCATTGATGTTGTAATTCTTCATCAAAGGCTTGTCTTGATGAAACCTAAGTACACACCAAATGAATAGGAGGGGAATGTTATATCATGCAATTCCAAGATATCAAAGAAATTTAAACCATTTAAACATATTTAGGATGCATCAAATTAATTTTTGTAAATTTCAGCTAATTGAAGGGAACACTAATCAAAGCACATAAATATACTTACTATAGTAGAAACATTAACCAGTTGAAGTAACAAAAGAAGTATAGACACTACATGAAGCATTATTATCGAAAACTAAACCAATTCAAGACTTTGATGCGTTAATTATTTTGAGATTCCATATTTGCACATTTGCCACACTTTTCTTTGCACCTTGCATATTTTCCATTTTCTGTGTCACTGACATGTGATGGTCACATGGCAAATATGCAAATATCAGATAAAAAGTGTGGCAAATGTGCAAAAATTCCATTTATATCATAGGCATGATTAGTTATAACAAGATCCGCTGAACTTCAGGAAATTGGATGAAAAAGGCGATAGTCAAGATTCAGGCAAAGACACAACATTACATTTTTGCAAAAGAAAAACACCTTGTATTTCATCAAATTCACCCGCACCTCATCTCTTTGGGATTTGGACGTGGTTAGTTTTATATGTCATCTTATCTTGTTTCACCAAGTTTTTATTTATATCATCATCTTTTAAGTTTCATGTCCAATACATGATAAAATTACCTAAAAAATGGCAATCGAAAGAGCTAAAGTGCATGTTAATTATCTGAAAGACAATATCCGTTTTGAAAATGTGATTGCAATCAATAAGTTTTGACCATCATTGCTTTATCCATCCACCCATGAGGCATGGGTACAGCCGGTGCTCTAGCTATCTCAGTGCACTAAATATGTTCTCCCAGCAACCAAAAAATGTAAACCACACATGCTTCATTAACATCAATACCGAAAGAACTAAAAGCAAAGCCAAACATATTATAGAAATAATTAAATTTGTACAAGGTAACCATGCATGAAGCCTCACGGACCATATGGGCTTCCCATGTTGATATGTGTCTTAGATTATTACTCCATCCTATTGCCAAAAACACATATATGGTTTGCCAAAAGTTGAAGTATTATAAGTTTGACCATTTTTATAGAAAAAAATATGAACATCTACAATGCCAAATAAATTTTAGTAGATTCAACATAGAAGTTTCATATCGTAGTTATTTACTATTGTAGATGTTTATTTTTTCTCTTTAATATTGGTCAATCTTACAAGATGCTGAGTTTGACCAAAGTTATATGCCTTGTTATTTTTGGAAGAGAGGTAGTACTTGGCTAGCATCTGAAGTATTTTTGGCTTGGAAAGCCAAGCTAGGCCCAATATTTTTTCAAACTCAATGCAACCCCAAGGTAAACCAGCACATATTATGTCTTATGGCGCATTAATTTTTGCATCCATCGAATGGTTGTTGCATTAGAGTTGATTCATTAAAGAAGATGCCATTTCTCTTTCTTATCTAGAAGAAAACATAGATGTTTTAGTAATAGTGATAAACAACACAGTGGACGTTGGCAAAGAAGAGATAGATACATATCCATTTACAATTCATATCAACCATATATATGCAAGCTAGTATAGAATTTATTTGCTAATGGATGCGGAACTAGATAGGAAACTACTGAACAATACTAGTAGGAGCACAATTTAAAATTCTAGGTCTGGGAGGCATCAAGAAATGCAGCAACACAACTTTCTTGTAATTGATACAAGTAGACAAGTACTGTCTATCATGTTCCTCATTACTTGTCTCATGTTGTGCTCGGGACACTAGCACCTACAATGGTGTTTGTCCTTCATCTCCACAATGGTTATGTCTTGTCAAGAAAGGGATGAGAAGTGAACAGAAGCACCTGGAGTCCGATGGATAGATGAGTCAGCCAATTAAAGGATAATAATCAATCAAAATGTAACTCTCAGAGGACTATCTGTTAGCATTTGTGATCCAAATTCATAAGAAGTCTAACTTTTGACGGAGTGGAGCGAGGCTTGTCGCCGGGACACGTGGGCCGGGAGGTTTTGATGGATCACAATCGTCTAGAAATACCTCTTGTAAACCGCAAGTTAGGGTTTATCGCTTCATGGAAAACCCACGGTGTTGTATAAACACTCTCGATATGGTGAAGTTTTGCTGGTTGGCTCCCATGATTTTTCCTCTTCTCATTGGAGAGGTTTTTTCATGTGAAAAAGATTGCGTCCCTAGTGTTTGGTTTGATCATTCTTTGTTCTTTTGCTTGTCGCGTTTATAACACTATCAATGTTCCAATTGCTGGTAGCAACGTCACAAAGACTAGCAAGTTTGTGTCATACAAGTAGGTGAATATATTAGAGTAACAATTTCTAAGAGGACAAGATCAACAGGCATTTTTAATAAGAAGCATCAAATAAGTTGCAACCTTACTCGAAGAGGACCAAATCCACACACATAATTAATTAGCAGCATCAATGCCATACTTTGTTTTGCATGCATGATGATCAAATCCACACACATAATATATTAGGGTCTAAGTTTGGGAGGCTTTGAGGAATGTAAGAATACAGTAGGCTTGTTTCACCATGTTTGTATCTCCATTGACTTAAGATGATACGGTGTTGCTCGTTACACTTGGAGCTTGGATGCTCGGTAACCCTCTTTCTTACCGGCTGTGTACTATCAAGCCAGGGATCGGAATTGAGCATGAGCACCAAAATGCTAATGTTCAATCAAAATGTAGCTAAGGATTTTTTTTTTGGGAACACACAGGAGAGCTATATTAAGGTAGGGATATAGTACTCCCTCCGTCTCAAAATAGATGTCTTAGATTTTTAAAAATTTAAATAAACCTATATATTATATATTTTAGGACAGAGGGAGTATATTAGCAAGATCCAGTCATCAGCACTACAAGAGGCTGCATACGATGCCCACCTACACAGGGGCGGAGACAGGGGGTTAGAAGTAAGTATGTATTAATAGGGTCATATATGCTAATTGACGCAAATAATTACTGGATTACTCTCTCGCCATGCCGTATTGGAAGATCATGCCTATACTACGCCTATATATGCAGCTTTACTCACGGAAGCCCAGCCCAACTAGGCATTCCTCTTCGAGCTCGATTCTTTCTGCATATAAACTCGGTTTATTTAGGCCAATCGTTATCTTCTTCCCCTAATTTCAGATCGATTTTCCATGGCGCTGTCGCAGCTCGCAAACCACGCTAGGAAACTCTCTCGCAATGCCGTTGTGGGTGATCATGCCGACTGCTGCGGCGCTGCTCCGTTTCAGAAAAAACCTGCACAATTACCGACGGTAAAAAAAATACCAACCGACCAATCAATGCAATTCGTGTGAGAGGGCCTCCTGGCATGACAACTGGAGCAATCGGGGCCCAATCTGGCTATGGGCACCTGATCTATACAAGATCGCCACTAGAAAGAATAGGACTGTTGCGAAAGAGACCAGCAATAACAGTTGGATCCGCTCCGTCGCTCGCCTCAACACGCCTATACAGCTAACCCAATACCTGCAGGTTTGGGACCTCATTCAGGAGACCCAGCTGACCCCCCTTCAGCCCGACTCGATCAAATGGACACTGACTACGGACGGAAACTACAGTGCTGCTTCGGCTTACCACGCGCAATTCAATGGAAGTTTTCCAAAGTTCAAAGCACAGAAGATTTGGTCGGCACATGCGGAGCCTAAATGCAAGCTTTTCTCCTGGCTCGCCCTGCATGGCAAGCTCTTGACCGCTGATATGCTTGCGATCCGAGGATGGCCTCATGCCCCCCTTTGTCCTCTTTGTGTCTCTGCCCCCGAAACAGCCGACCACCTCTGCAAAGACTGCCCATTCACAACGGCGATCTGGAACACCACGCAATCTTGGGACAATGAGGGCACGGGCAAATAGGGACAATCCTTCAACTCCATCTAGGAATGGTGGGACGATTTAATAAAGGGGAAGACAGATGCCGAACAGCGACGTCTTAGCGGCCGCCTGCTTTATGTCCTCTGGAATGCTTGGAAGGAGCGGAATCGGAGAATTTTCACCGGGAAAAGACTCACCTACATTGAGGTGGCCTCCATTGCTAGAGACGACATTCGCCAAAGGGAGTGCGCTGCTGCATCCTATGTGCCCAACATTCCGGCTGAGCCCGATTATGCTCTAGGTTTTTCTTTTTGCTCCTTGGTGATTTTTGGCTTTTTCCCACCTTAACACAAAATTGCCTTCTCTGTACAGTGAACTATGGCTTTTTCCTCTTCTAATAGAATTAGGCAGTGCTCCTGCCGGTTGCCCTAAAAAAAAAATTTCGTGTGAGACAATTATCATGGAGAAATATGTGCCGGAAATGAATGTCAAAAGCATATTGATGTTCGAAAAGGTACGAGGTGAGAGAAATACGACAGAAAAATCACAAGGATTTCACACAGTGCAAACATTTACAAAATATAATCATTGTTGTCTCGTAGCAACACACGGGTACTTAACATTTACAAAATATAATCATTGTTGTCTCGTAGCAACGCACGGGTACTTAACTAGTATATGAGAAAAAATCTCAAGTCGTTTGGTCGAACAACGTATTTTTACTTCACCTCCGCTTCGCCTATACATGGATGCTAAACTCGGGCCAATGGGCTCGGCCTGAGTTTTTGCGGCTCGGGGCGAGCTGGGCTCAGCCTGCTGGGGCTGTAGGACTGCGCCGAGCCTCCGCTGTTGGACCGTAGCGAGCTCGGGCTGGCTCTCTGGCTCAGCCGGCCCGGCTTGTTCAGCTCGTCATTTTTTCCAAATTTAGCATGGGTACATTTTAGCTACAGTAATGGATGTAAAACCAGGCAACCAGCGTGTAGTTATTAGGAGGGCACATTTTAGGTATAAGATTGGGAGGCATCAAGGCATATAGGAACACATGATGCACGTATGTTGCTCTCCGTTGACTCAAGGTAGTGCTTATACCATTGCTCATAGCCTTTACCGGCTGCACTCGGGACACTTGCCTCTACATGTGTATAGATTATATAATGGGAAACATTGCACAATGTAGATAGGCTGTAATGGGAAATGGACTTCTCATGTTAACGTGGCCTATCTTAATAGGTTGGTACTTGGTGTCTTTTTGGATAGCACGTTTTTCTTTTCTTTTTTTTTTTGAACAAGACGTTTTTCTTTTCTCAATCGACATATCCTAAAACGATACAAATTCAATGCAGCTCATGGTAAATCAGTACAACAGTCTCGAGGCACATTTATATTTTCATCTATTGCATGGTTATTGAATTTGGTTAGATTCGGTTAAAGACGGTGTGATCTACATATGTTCTTAAAACGAGCACTAGTAGAAAACAGGACACTAGTCCCGGTTTATATAAGAGGCTTTAGTCCCGGATTGCAATTCGGAACTAACGTATCGGGACTAAAGGTTACCGGGACTAGATTGTCTTCACATGGCTCCGCTACGCGCGCTGGGCTAGAGGATCTTTAGTCCCGGTTCGTAAAGTTCTTCTGCCGCGGCAGCGTTTTGCACCAAACTGCTGCCGCGGCAGGACGTGGGGTTTTAGGGTTTTCCTTTTTTTTTGTGTATGATTATTTTTCATTTTGTGTTTTCATATACATATTATTCTACGCTACTACATGTTGTATATATTGATGCATATATAATATAATTTCTCTCACGATTACATAAAGACATATAAATATATACACAACCGAGACTAGAGCTCGTCTAATTGATTTACACGAAGATCATTACAACGGATACTGTCCTTTTGTGTCTATCCACGATTACACGAAGGTCTATTCACGTTGTACTCTCCTTTTGTGTTTATGATGTCCCTGAGCAAAAATCCCGACAAATCCTCTTGAATTGCTAGTAGGCGTTCATGTGGTAGGAGCTTATCCCGCATCGCATCCAACTATATATAAAGAAGTAGATCATTATGAATGGAACTCAACAAAAACTATGGTATAGAATAAATTGCGAATATATTGTTTACGTACTGGAAGAAAGTCTGTGCCCTGCTCCATACATCCACGAATGAACTCGCATACGTAATATCCACATAAATTAGTCCCCTGTGGCTGCGTCGCACACTTTTCGATCGAGAATATAATTCAATCAAATAATAATAATTGTATAAATGATAATTGTAATATCCACATAAATTAGTCCCCTAGCTCTCGTACTACTTACCGGGACCGTATAAAAAGTGAGCTCCTCACGCCATTCACCCCGAATCTCCTTCATGAACCTTTTCCAAACCCTGTCCGGCAAAAAAGAAATGAATGAGTTATTAATTAGTTTACATCTCATAGAATGAACGAAAGAGACAAACATAGTGCGATAATGATTGAAATTACTTTTGGAGGCAATCAATTATGCTGCGGTAGTTTTCCATCGGCTTCTTTAATGAGTCCGAGATTTCCACTTTTGCACGGTCAACGTTAATGTTTAGAAGAATCTAGTGGTAGCTGCGCACGTTTATATACACTTAACATCTAGTAAACAAAAATTGAATGTGTACAAGATAGTAAGACTCTTACCCATAGTTGTAAGGAAATAGAATTTGTGTCTTGTAATGTTGCTCCATTAAAAACATTAGCAAGTTATCCTCCATTTCCTCGAGGTTATTTATTACCGTATGTCCATTAACTCTGTTTGGGTCAACGAACCCAATGTTGTAGATTGACTTTCTTCTACATTCTTGAATCTTTATTCTACATATATAATAGCATACAGAAGGAGATATAGTGAGGATAACGACAGGAAATGAATTAAACAAGCTGAGTTAGTGACTTAATTACTTACAGACAATAGCAGCTGAGGAGGGACTTGTCGAGGGCGTCTAGGTTGAATAACTGAAATAGTTCACGAAGTTCAATGGAGATCTCGTTTGGACGGAAGTACTCCTCTTCAACTTTACATACGAGAAATTGTCTCCCTTCCTTTGTGACTTTCAAGTACCAGATATGCAACAGTCGCATATGTGTTGGAAGATCATCGAATACCTCATCACTGACCAGAGGCTCTTCGTAGACAAATTTTCGTGCTATTGGTCCCTTGGCGACATTATCTCTGCCGGCTAGAAGTGCTTCGAGGGGCACGTTACACTCCTTGGCTAATTTAATAGCTAATTCCATATCTATTCCACCTTGTGTGGGCTGGGGTAACACCTTGAGCGGGGCGATGGATTGCTTTGCCTGTTTGCCATGCTAGGCAACTTCTTTTGATTTTCTCCCGCTTGCAGTACTGCTTGATGACTTCTCTTTTAGTGTCTTCGTAAGACAGCGTGTATAGTCATCTTTCCTATTTAACACATGTTGGGGTGGTTACTCAAGGAATGCCTTGAAGTGCTTCTTGACTTTTGGATCAACTAGCACCTGTGGCTCGGGTTGTTTTGGTGCAAAATGGGCCTTCACTTCGGCCCGGGAGATTACCGCGCTTTCCTCATCAGTCCGGTGATAAGCTAACTTGGAAGGAGACGTCGGTACTCTTGGGAGGGGATCTTGTCGTTTTCGGCGTCGGGTCTCCCTCGACGTAGCGGTGTTATTCTTCCACTTTCTTACCTTTGATTCAGTGGGCGGAGGCGCCGGAGATGGAGATGCAGTCGCGTTGCGATCCCTCTCAGAAAGGGGTGGACTATTGTTTCTTGGTGGAGACGGTGGACTCGGAGGTGATAGTGGCCTCGGAGGTGATGGATTGCTTCTCGGAGGAGAAGATTGCTTGGCGCCCAGCCTGGAAACATGATGTGCTGTTTTTTCCAAAGAATGATCCCACCCTCCACTTCTCCAAGTGTTTTCTCCCCTTCTCCTGCAGGGATGTCAAGCTCAAGTGATCGACATGTCGGTTCAACTTCATCCACACCGACACGAGCATAGCCAGCTGGAATCTGACTTCCATGGTAGGTCGCTTCCGGTGGACAAGGTAAAGCAAAGCCGAGCGCCACCTTCATAGAAATGTTCTTCACTGTGACATGTAGCTCACAAGCTGTCCTTGCCTCGACTTGATCCACGGGGTAGCGAACCATCGTTGCACCGGCCGTATCATCTATCACCGGTGCATTATTCTCCATCAGCATTAGATTATTAGCTTGTACCTCCGTGAAAGCCACGCTGCTTCTCTGCTGAGATGGGCCCACCGGACTGTCTAATGCAGGATCTTGCTATCGGTCCAGTACTCTAAGTTCATTAATCTGCTCCTGCTGCAGCTTGAACATGGCTTGAAATTCCTCGTTCCTTTTTTTAACCGCCTCCAACCGTGCTGCCTCCTCCGCCTTCTGCCGGTTCATTTTTCTGGATCGGCTCCTATAAGTGTCGATGTCAGCGGGAAACCCTGTCTTCCATGGAATAGATGGGCCAAATCCTCGTGTTCGTCCGACCTTTTCAGGATTCCCGAGGGCATATGTCAGCTCATCGTCTCTTTGTCGGGAATGAACTTTCCATCTTTTCTCAGTTGTATCACTTTAACAAGTTCATCTTTGGGTTTAGTAATGGCCTTCTTTGTAACAATAATCTCCCCGATTTCAGTGTCATACGACCCCCGATGCCCAAGGAGACAATTTTTTGACCTCACGGGCCACTGATTTGTAGCTGGCGTGACCCCTTTTTGATGCATTTCTTTCTCAGTTTTTTCCCACTTCGGCGCGGCCGTCTTGTAGCCATCTTGTCCCCATAGTATGGTGATTTTTGTTTTTGGACGCATTTAACTTATTCTTTTCTGACTTGGCCGTAGCTGCTTCTGATTCCTTATATGTCACAAATGGGGCCCAGTTATCCCGATGCTTCTCCAGCGGGCCAGTGAATGGCGGAGTCAGCCCCTTCTTGGCAAAGTTGTTGTACAATCTTTTTTCCAGTCCTTGAATTGTCCGCCCATCTTCTTAAGGGCCCACTTTCTGACTTGCAACCTCAATGCCTCATTGAGTTCAGGAGTGCCCAATTCAGGCAGAGAGAAGTGTGCCATGAGTGAATTCCGAAGACCCTATTTGGCTCTGTCATCGACAAAAGTTTCTCCAACTCGATCACTTTTCTTTCCTATCCGCATTGGTATACAAATACACTTGTGGCCTCTTTCGGCTCCAAAGGTTCGCCGAACTCAGACACTAAATTAATAGTAAAACGCGCACCATCGGCCAACTTTTTGGTCGGGCCTCGTTTCCTTGCAAAAGATCCGCCCGATGCGGAGGTCTAAGAGAAGAAACAGTCGTTAGTACATATATATATATATATATATATGAATTAACTAATGCATCTACTAGCTCGTGATCAGCAGAGACTTTATATACCTCGCAGGTCTTTGCTATGGTGTCTCCACCGTCAGTTCCACCGTCGTCTCCACCAAAAAATTCATCATAGTCGTCTCTTCTGTCGGCTTCATCCAAGTTGAGGTATTGGGAGCCATCATCATCTCCATCGTCATCGGCTCTATCGTAATGATAACCTCCTATACCCTCATATATCATGTTGTACATGATGTTCTCTTCGTTGTCTCTACCGTCTATAACTTAACTAATACAGAACAAAAATAAAACCATTTTGCTTAATGCGATAAAATAAAGGAAGATAAAGTAATCCAGCTTAAACAATGTGATAAAGAAAGATAAAGTACCAATTAAACAACAATACATCTCGAATAATCCAGCTAGTACAACAATAAAGTACCAATTAAACAACAATACATCTCGAATACAAGATGGTACCCTATTACACATCTAGCTAGCTCAGTGAAGACGTCGAGCCCCGGCTACTGAGCCGCGGGAGGTGTGCACCCAAAGAGTAGGAACCATCACCGGAGAATATCTCGGGTAAGGTGTCTGAAAAAGCTGCCAGGTATTGGCGACCCGGACTTCTAAAATGTACATGTAGCGTCGGACGTGCTCCTCCTCCTTCCTGACACGACGCTGTACCACCTCGTCGGGGACCGGCTCCCTCTGCAAACCGGGCCTAAAGGGTTTACGGCGCGCCGCGTTTCGCGCGCAGCCCCGCACCCCTTTAGCCTTTTTAAAACAACTAAAGGTCCTTTTTTAAAACCTTTTTAAAAACAAAAAAAACTTTTTTTTAAACCTTTTTAAAATTAATTATTATATATCAAAATTTGCAGAAATAATATTTACATCTACTCTGTTATATAGATGTAAATAAAATAATTGTTCCCAAGATTTAAATTGTTCGGACATTTTTTGAATTTTTTATGTCCGTTTTGAATTTTTTGCCGTTTCGAACTTAGGTCAAAACGGCGTGCGTGAAGATAGGGGATGAGAATGTTAGAACTTGCATTGGATCTCTAAAGAAACAACATATTGTGAGTCTAAAAATGATTTTTTCAAAAAATCACGGACGTTAGATCATGTACCTGTAGTTCAAACCGGACCCACTTCCTACTGCTTCGGCAGACATTTGTCTTTTTCACCCAGGAAGGACAAAAAGGTTTGAGATCTCCTGGTTGGAATATAGTTCATGTAAGGTGGTCTAGTATTTTTAAAAAATGCGATGGTAGAATTTTGTAGCTGCATTTTGGTGGCTGCTTCACAAAACGACCCGTCTTTTGCGCTCGGAAAATGGAAAATGGCTTTTCCGAGCGACGAAAAGGAAACCTTCTTCCTACAACATTGTTCTCCATCCCAATATACACATGCATGCACAATATGGGCACCTTATCACAAACTATGCCACGATTCAACACATAACATCCGTCTCTTGGACCGAAAGCCATGAAACCCCGAACATGACAGGTCATTTAGTGAAGGTTTTTTCGAGACATAATCAGTATACCAAGTTTGATATTTTTCTTTACAACTATGTCACATAATATCACACCAAGCGAAGGATTTACATTGTTCGTACCTTTTTTGAATTTTTTATGCCCGTTTTGAATATTTTGCCGTTTCGAACTTAGGTCAAAACGGCGTGCGTGAAGATAGGGGATGAGAATGTTAGAACTTGCATTGGATCTCTGAAGAAACAACATATTGTGAGTCTAAAAATGATTTTTTCAAAAAATCACGGACGTTAGATCATGTACCTGTAGTTCAAACCGGACCCACTTCCTCCCGCTTCGGAAGACATTTGTCTTTTTCACCCAGAAAGGACAGAAATGGTTGAGATCCCCCGGTTGGGATATAGTTCATGTAAGGTGGTCTAGTATTTTAGAAAAATGCGATGGTAGCATTCTGTGATTGCATTTTGGTTGTTGCTTCACAAAACAACCCGTCTTTTTGCGCTCGGAAAATGGAAAATGGCTTTTCCGAGCGACGAAAAGGAAAATTTCCTCCTGCAACATTGTTCTCCATCCCAATATACACATGCATACACAATATACACATCCCGCCATGTTTTTCCGCCCTTTCCCTCTGAACGGTGCTTTTAGTCCCGGTTGTAGCCACTAACCGGGAATAAAGATATTTCCCGCCATATCCCACCGCTTCCCGCCATGTTTTCCCGCCCTTTCCCTTTGAATGGTACTTTTAGTCCTGGTTGTAGCCACTAACTGGGACTAAAGATATTTCCCGCCATATCCCACCGCTTCTTGCCATGTTTTCCCGCCCTTTCCCTCTGGGCGGTGCTTTTAGTCCCGGTTGTAGCCACTAACCGGGACTAAATATATTTCCCGCCATTTCCCACCGTTTTCCGCCATGTTTTACCGCTCTTTCCATCTATATATAGGACGATCACGCCATGGCTATACATACATCCACACCTTCCTCTCTCACAACAATGGATAGTGCCTACTGGGCCATTCTGACCCTCGAGGAGACCGAGGCGCTGTTCGCCTCCAACTACCCTTGCCCACCGGGCTACCGGCCGCCCGCCGGCTGGATGCTGAGCGCTGAAGGGGTTCATGTCCCTCCTGTGCCTCAAGGCTCCGCCCGACAGGCGGCCATCACGAACCACTTCTACCACGAGCTCACGCCGGAGCAGCGGATGGATCCCCAGTGGGATCCCGGCAACTATGACACCTGGAATGCCTTCTTCGCTAACCGGCGGGAGAGGGAGCTCATCAGGTATGAGGGTGATGGCCCTCCCCCGGTGAACCACAATGAAGCCGGCCGGCGTCTGTGGTGGGCTAACCGTACTATCATCGGCGTGATGCGCTACATCGCCGGGGGATACCATCCTCGCCTGCAGTGCCCACAAGTCCACTCGCCACAGAGCCACAAGAATGGTTCGTCTCCGTACGCAAGATTATTGAGATCCACTATTGTCATTCCGTACAGCTGGTCTACCGTTACCCCACCTCCTGTCATCTTGACCCATTTGCATCGAAACAATGGGGCCTTGAAATTAGGACAATAGTCAAGTTCCCATATGTCCTCTATGTAACCAGAATATGTGTCCTTTTTCCCATTCTCGTCTGTTGCATCAAATCGGACACCACTGTTTTGGTTGGTGCTCTTTTTATCTTGGGCATGCGTGTAAAATATATTCCCATTGATCTCGTACCCTTGGAAAGTCAATATAGTGGTGTCATTTATCTCCAATAGTGGTGTCATTTATGAGATGTGTATGCAACCAACCGCCGAAAGTCTTCATGTGTTCATCTCTAATCAACCCGTCAGACTGCCTCGGGTAGTTCAAGCATACAATATTCTTGTGTACCTTGATATACGGAGCCACCAAGGTCGAACTTTGCAGAATTGTATAGTGTGCTTTAGTGAAAGAATGTCTGTCCATACATATCTTTGCTTTATTTCCTAGCGTGCCTTTTCCACTAAGTCTCCCCTCATGACGTGATTCAGGTACACCGATCGTCTTAAGGTCAGGAATAAAGTCAATACAAAACTCAATGACCTCCTCTGTTCCATAGCCCTTGGAGATGCTTCCTTCTGGCCTCGCACGATTATGGACATATTTCTTTAAGACTCTCATGAATCTCTCAAAGAGGAACATATTGTGTATAAATACAGGACCGAGAATGGTAATCTCTTCGACTAGGTGAACTAGAAGGTGCGTCATTATGTTGAAGAAGGATGGTGGGAACACCAACTCAAAGCGGACAAGACACTGGACCACATCTTTCTGTAACCCTGGTAGACTTTCTGGATTGATTACCTTCTGAGAAATTGCATTGAGAAATGAACATAGCTTCACAATGGGTACTCTAACATTTTCCGTCAGAAGCCCCCTCAAAGCAACCGGAAGCAACTGCGTCATAAGCACGTGACAGTCATGAGACTTCAGGTTCTGAAATTTTTTCTCTGCCATATTTATTATTCCCTTTATATTGGACGAGAAGCCATAAGGGACCTTGATACTACTCAGGCATTCAAAAAAGATTTCCTTCTCTTTCTTGGTAAGAGCGTAGCTGGCAGTACCTTGAAACAGCTCTGGATGCCTGCCTTCTCGGTCTTTCATACGTTGTTGGTCCTGCCGTGCTTCTGGTGTATCTTTATTCTTTCCATACATGCCCAAGAAGCCTAGCAGTATCACGCAAACATTCTTTGTCAGGTGCATCATGTCGATTGCAGTGCGGACCTCTAAGACTTTCCAATAGGGTAGCTCCCAAAATATAGATTTCTTCTTCCACATGGGTGCGTGTCCGCTAGCGTCCTTCGGAACGGACTGTCCGCCAGGACCCTTTCCAAAGATTACTTTTAAATCCTTCACCGTATCAAATACAGCATCACTAGTACGACGGACAGGCTTATTCCGGTGATCTGCTTCACCATTGAAATGCTTGCCTTTCCTTCTTAGGGAATGCGTGGGCGGAAGAATATGACGATTCCCTAGGTACACATTCTTCTTGCACTTATCCAAATAAATACTTCCATTGTTATCTAAATAGTGTGTGCATGCATTGTATCTCTTGTTTGTTTGTCCTGAAATGTTACTAAGAGCAGGCCAATCATTGATGGTTACGAATAACAATGCTCGTAGGTTAAATTCCTCATGTTTGTGCTCATCCCACACACGTACACCTTGTCGGTGCCACAACTGTAAAAGTTCTTCAACTAATGGCCTTAGGTACACATAAATGTTGTTGCCGGGTTGCTTCGGGCCTTGGATGAGCACTAGCATCATAATGAACTTCCGCTTCATGCACAACCAAGGAGGAAGGTTATAGATACACAAAGTCACACGCCATGCGCTATGACTGTAGCTTTGCTCCCCAAATGGATTCATTGCCATCCGTACTTAGACCAAACCATAAGTTTCTCGCGTCACCTGCAAAGTCCGGGTACTTTCTCTCAATTTTTCTCCACTGTGACCCATCAGCGGGGTGTCTCAACATCTCGTCTTTCTTACGGTCTTCTTTGCGCCATCGCAACAATTTGGCATGCTCTTCGTTTCTGAACAAACGTTTCAGCCGTGGTATTATAGGAGCATACCATATCACCTTGGCGGAAACCCTCTTCCTCGGGCGCTCCCCCTCAACATCACCAGGGTCATCTCGTCGGATCTTATACCGCAATGCAGTGCATACCGGGCATGCATCCAAATTATCGTACTGCTCACCGCGGTAGAGGATGCAGTCATTAATGCATGCATGTATCTTATGTACTCCCTCCGTCCTAAAATAGATGTCTCAAATTTGTCAAAATTTAGATGAATCTAGACACTATTTAGTATATAGATTCATCCAAATTTTGAAAAACCTAAGACATATCTTCTTGGACGGAGGGAGTACCTCTAATCCTAGAGGGCAGACAACCTTCTTTGCTTCGTAAGTACTGGCGGGCAGTTCGTTATCCTTTGGAAGCAGCTTCTTCATTATCTTCAACAACTTTTCAAATCCCTTGTCAGGCACACCGACCTCTGCCTTCCATTGCAGCAATTCCAGTGTGCTGCCTAGCTTTTTGTGGCCATCTTCGCAATTCGGGTACAACAATTTGTTGTGATCCTTTAACATCTGCTCAAATTTCAACCTCTCCCTTTTGCTATCATATTCTCCCTTTGCATCAGCAATGGCCCGACCAAGATCATCATCTGGCTCATATGATGCACGTTCTTCTGCTTCTTCTTCATCATTTTCTTCCATTGTAGTACGACCATATTCAGGGGATGTAGGATAGCTGTCATCATTCTGTTCATCTTCGTTGTCTTCCATCATAACCCCTCTTTCTCCGTGCTTGGTCCAACAATTATAGCCAGACATGAAACCAGACCGCAACAAATGGCCATGAAGGACTCTTGAGGAAGAGTATTCCTTCTGATTCCAACACTCACCACATGGACAACACATAAAACCATTCTGCTTGCTTGCCTCTGCCACAACGAGAAAAGAACGCACACCTTCAACGAACTCGTCAGAGATTCGGTCAGCGTACATCCATTGCAGTCTCATCTGCATTTTATAAGTTCATCAAACAAAATCACGATACTAAGAGTAGTACTAGTCTAAAAATAAAAGAACGCATCGTATACATCAAACAAGCACTTATTTAAAAAATTTCTACTACATCTTTAGTCCCGGTTGGGGGGTTGCGGCACGCTGGGGCCGACATGAGCCCGTTTAGTCCCGAATGGTGTCTCCAACCGGGACTAAAGGACACTCCAATCGGGACTAAAAGTGGGTGACGACACTATATGTCGTGAGTGGAGACACTATGCCAGTGAGTGGCGACACTGTTTCAGTGGGTGGCGACACTATGACAGGGGTGAGTGTCGACATTATGTCGTGAGTGTCGATACTATGTTGTGTTGCTTAATCTATAAATAGACTTTCTTGTGAACTATCAACTCCAAGGAAGATCTTGTGCGAGACCAGGGACACCACTATGGCGGAGCTTCTCGAAGATGTCTTAGGACCTCGTCCTCAGACATCTTCGAGGAGCTTGCCGTAGAGGAACTCCCTAATATGTGAAATTAGTTAGCTCCACCAGCATACTGATTTAGCTAAAAAAGATATGAACTGAAAGATGGTGTGCGAGAGCAGGGACACCACTATGGCAGAGCTTCTCGAAGATGTCTTAGTATGCGTCGTCCTCAGACATCTTCGAGGAGCTCCCCATAGAGGTAGTCCCTAATTTAATTTAGTAGCTCCTTGGTGTGTTCATGTTTTTGTTCTTTCTTGCTTAACTGGCCGATGATTAACTAAAATGATAGGGCGCCACTATATATATGTGTGATTTCATAGTTTTGGTACTTATTTTTGTTCCAATGGATTTTGTGACGACAGGTAGAAGAAAGAAGAATATTTTGTTGCTCGACGGTGACATGATATGCACTGTGAACCGTCTGGATTTCAAGACAACGTGTCAAACCAAGATATGTAGATAGGATGAACTCATATATCTATGTGCTTCGATGAATCAAATGAATTTCGAGAACTATATGTGCCAAATTAACCAGATATATAGAGATAGAATCCACACAAAATCTATCCATTTCTAGAGCATGAAATGAGCTAAAACAAGCAATAAGAGATGAAATGATGAATTTGCTAACCTCTTAGGACCCTTGGTATATGTGGAGCCAAAAAATCTTCACAAATCTTGAGAAAAATTGGGAAGAACTCGAACTTGAGGGGAGAAATTTGAGAGAGATTCTTGTGTGAGCTTGAAATGGCTCGGGCTCGGAAGGGGAAGAAGATATAGTCGGGGACTTTAGTCCCGGTTTAAGAAACAAACCGGGGCTAAAGGTCCACACATCGGCTCTTTTCCAGCGCCAGACCCTTTAGCCCCGGTTTGTTAAACGAACCGGGACTAAAGTTCCATACGAACAGGGGCTAATGTCTTCTGGGCCCTGCGGCCGTTTCTAGCCGTTGGGACCAGGGCATTAGTCCCAGTTCTGGTACAAACCGGGACCGAGAGAAATCTCACCATGAACTTTGGTTGTGTAGATGGATACATATTCATAATGCCATATACAATGCATGGAAACTATATAAGCAATTTAATCTTGAATTTCTCTAAATAGGGCAAATAGTGGGTAGTTAGTAGGAGGGCAAATTTTATGTTTAAGTTTGGGAGGCATCGAGGAATGTAGCAACACAAGCCTTTTGTCAATGGGTCTCCATTTACTCGAGACAACGCTTATACAGTCGCTCATTTCTTGTCTCTAGTTGCTTGATCGCGACACTTTTCTCTACAAGGAGCATGTATACCAAGAAGGATAGCACAACATATATGTTGTAGTGTTGTTGCAGCGAAGTCACCATTTTATATTGTTGTCTTCGTCCTGCCTAGCTTCAGCAATGGAACATATGGATATGAAATTAAGGAGAACACTAGGGACAATGTTAGCATGCTGTAGTCGGGAGTTGGGGCGCTCTATCTCCGTAGCTTCGTTCTAAAAGTCCGCTGATGTAACTCAATCACATCATAACTCAGAAACCAGTAATTCTTCACCCACATTGCTTATATGATTAATTTGTATGGTTATTTTATTACCTCCACTACGGGAAAAAATGTCGCTGCCGTGTAAACATGTCTTTGTCGTGTGCCAAACGCACCGGAACACGGCAAAGACAGTCTTTGCCGTGTGTAACTTAGAAAATACACGGCAAAGTACGTGAACACGGCAAATTTCTGAAAAAGAATACGGCAAAAAAATATACACGGCAAAGACCCATAAAGGAACACGGCAAAGAAAATACACTCGGCAAAGTCGACAACGGCACACGGCATATGTGTTGTCACGGCAACAAGATGGGACCCGTGACCCCACAAGTCCATTTAACTGAAGGAGCTAACGGACGCAGACAGTGGTCTCTTTGCCGTGTGCCCTCGCCGGTCCTTTGCCGTGTGTATTCTGCAGTATACACGGCAAAAGCCTTTTGCCGTGTGTATTCGGTAGTACACACGACAAAGGGACTTTGCCGTGTGTATTCCGCAGTACACACGGCAAAGTCCTTTTTTCTTTTTTTTTGCCTTTTATCACATTACTTTTAGGAAAATCATAAAAAAATCATTCTAATTCAGAAAAATACAAATAATATATCAAAATTTTCAGAAAAATAAGATCTATCTATATACACTCAAAAATTAGATATTTATATTGAATAAGAATCTCCATACTCGCCGTTTTGACCATAGTTTAAAACATGCATAAAAAATCAAAAACGATCGAAACAATGCGAAACCTTCGCGTGGTGTCATATTATGTGACATAGTTGGTAGGAAAAATATTAAACTTCATGTATTGATTATGTCTGGAAAAAACCTTCACAAAATGACCTATCTCATTCGAGGTTTCCTGGCTTTCGGGTCAAATGACCAATGTTATGGCTAGAATCAAGGCATAGTTTGTGATAATCTGCCCATATTGTGCATGCATGTGCATTATGGAATGGCGAATAATGTTTTAGGAGGAAGTTTTCCTTTTCGTCGCACCAAAAAGCCATTTTCCATTTTACGAGCGTAAAAAACGGAGAATTTTATGAAGCAACCACCAAATGGCTAATTCAAAATTCTACCACCCCATTTTTAAAAATACTAGACCACCTTAAATGTACAATGTCCTAACGGGGGATCTCAAACCTTACCGTCCACTCCAGGTGAAAAAGACAAATTCCTGCCGAATCGGTAGGAAGTGGGTCAGATATGAACTATAGGTACATGATCGGATGGGCATGATTTTTTACAAAAATCATTTTTAGATTCACAATATGCTATTTCATCAGAGATCCAGTGAAAGTTTAGAGAGGCTCAGCTCCGAGCTAAGAATCTTCATACCCGTCGTTCGACAAAGTTTGTCAATAGTTTTAAAAAGTCATAAAAAATTCAAAAACGATCGAAACAATGTGAAACCTTCGCGTGGTGTCATATTATATGACATGGTTGCAAGGAAAAATATCAAACTTGTTATATTGAATATGTCTCAAAAAAACCTTCACAAAATGACCTATCTCATTCGAGGTTTCCTGGCTTTCGGGTCAAATGACCAATGTTATGGCTAGAATCAAGGCATAGTTTGTGATAATCTGCCCATATTGTGCATGCATGTGTCTCATGGAATTGTGAACAATATTACAGGAGGAAGTTTTTCTTTTCGTCGCACCAAAAAGCCATTTTCCATTTTCTGAGCGAAAAAATAAGAGATTTTATGAAGTAACCACCAAATGGCTAATTTAAAATGCTACCACCCTATTTTTTAAAAATACTAGACCAACTTAAATGGACAATGTCTCAACGAGAGATCTCAAACCTTTCTGTCCACTCCAGGTGAAAAGGACAAATTCCCGCCGAAACGGCAGGAAGTGGGTCAGATATGAACTACAAGTACATGATCTGATGGGCATGATTTTCTACAAAAATCATTTTTAGATTCACAATATGCTATTTCATCAGAGATCCAGTGAAAGTTTAGAGAGGCTCAACTCCGAGCTAAGAATTTTCATACCCGCTGTTCGACAAAGTTTGTCGATAGTTTAAAAGAGTCATAAAAAAATTCAAAAATGATCGAAAAATTGCGAAACCTTCGCGTGGTGTCATATTATGTGACATGGTTGCAAGGAAAAATATCAAACTTGTTATATTGAATATGTCTCAAAAAACCTTCACAAAATGACCTATCTCATTCGAGGTTTCCTGGCTTTCGGGTCAAATGACCAATGTTATCGCTAGAATCAAGGCATAGTTTATGATAATCTGCCCATATTGTGCATGCATGTGCCTCATAGAATGGTGAACAATATTGCAGGAGGAAGTTTTTCTTTTCGTCGCACCAAAAAGCCATTTTCATTTCCTGAGCGAAAAAAATGAGATATTTTATGAAGCAACCACCAAATGGCTAATTTAAAATGCTACCATCCTATTTTTCAAAAATACTAGACCACCTTAAATGGACAATGTCCCAACGGGGGGATCTCAAATCTTTCTGTCCGCTCGAGGTAAAAAGACAAATTCCTGCCGAAACGGTAGGAAGTGGGTCAGATATGAACTAGAGGTACATGATCTGATGGGCATGATTTTTTTCACAAAAATCATTTTTAGGTTCACAATATGCTATTTCATGAGAGATCCAATGAAAGTTTAGAGAGGCTTAGCTCCGAGCTAAGAATCTTCATACCCGTCGTTCGACAAAGTTTATCGATAGTTTAAAAGAGTCATAAAAAATTCAAAAAGATCGAAACAATGCGAAACCTTTGCGTGGTGTCATATTACGTGACATGGTTGCAAGGAAAAATATCAAACTTGTTATATTGAATATGTCTCAAAAAAAGCTTCATAAAATGACCTATCTCATTCGAGGTTTCCTCGCTTTCGGGTCAAATGACCAATATTATGGCTAGAATCAAGGCATAGTTTGTGATAATGGGCCCATATCGTGCATGTATGTGCATCATGGAATGGCGAATAATGTTGCTGGAGGAAGTTTTCCTTTTCCTCGCACCAAAAAGCCATTTTCTATTTTCCGGGCACAAAAAATGGGGGGTTTTATGAAGCAACCACCAAATGGATAATTCAAAATGATACCACCCCATTTTCACAAGATTATATGGATGTCATATTTGGATCCCTCACATTTTTATGATCTATTTAGACATTTTATTTGTCGAATTCCGATTTACGGATTTAAATATATGAATTATTCCATATTAAATAGAAAAAAGAAATAAAATAAAATCATTTTATTTTTTATTTGGATTCAAGATTATTATTACTTTTCATTATTGTTTACTTAAATAATTGCTTGGAATCTAAAACTGAGATGTGTGACATCATGGCCCAAGAGTTAATAGGATTGATATGGAAGTATTAGCAACAAGGTATGATTTCTTTCTCGGAAGCTCATTCAGAAGGAACGAAGAAGTTAAGCGTGCTAGAGGTAGAGTAGTGTTAGGATGGGTGACTACAGGGGAAGTTTGATTATGAGTGCAATTTGACCTAATATTTAACATACAAAGGGTTAAAATATTCTATATGAGATTATCGAGTAAATAATATTCAAAAAGTTTGAAACAAAATTAATTTTTTTATTTTTAAAAAAGCAGTTTCTTTGCCGTGTACTTTTTCCACGAGACACACGGCAAAGACAGCTTCTTTGCCGTGTACTTTTCAAGAAGACACACGGCAAAGACAACTTATTTGCCGCGTACTTTTCGAGAAGACACATGGCAAAGAATATACACCGTCTTATCTTATTTTACTTTGCCGTGTCTACGCGTGAGACACACGGCAAAGCCTTTGCCGTGTCTTATTTAGAAAGCACACGACAAAGGGCCTTTGCCGTGACGAACGTTGCCGTGTGGCATTTGCCATGTGTATACACACGGCAAAGCCTTTGCCGTGTTCCGAAAGGCCTTTGTCATGTCTTTTGCCCACACGGCAAAGAGCCTGTGTGCCGTAGTGCTCACTGGATTAACATTTGGAGTCGTTTTAGATTGGCACATATTTTTCTCCAAACTTATTGCTTCAATCATAACGTCCACTATGAACTAGTACGTATCGATCTCCAAACATATAGTTGCATCCTTTGCATGGTTTCTATATTGGACAAGATTCAATAAAAGATTTTGCCATTAATTGAAAAGTTTGCATCGGTGCAGTCTGCCCTGAAGCCCCTGTTTCCGCCCCTGATTGGTGCACTAGATATGTTCTCCTAGCAACCAAGGCAATGTTAACGACGGATGTGTCATTAATATCAGGGCGGACCTAGAGAAAAAAGAATCCGGTGTCACTGAATTTGTCACACATGTTTTTTACCTAAATTTGCGGGTGTCACACACAGTAAAATGTCAAAATGTATGAAGGAAAACAGTTTTGACCGGTGTCCTGTGGCACGCCTGGTAGCCTAACGTGGGTACGCCCCTGATTAACATCATTACGGAAAGATCTCATATCAAATCCAACCATATTATAGAAAGAATTGGTTTTCGTCATAAACAATTTTTACTCGAATACCATACCACACATGAAGCATGAAATTACGTTAAAAAAAGACAAGCACCCAACAGACCAGATGGACTTCCCATCTTGATTATGTGACCTAGCTTATTACTAGGATAGTATTTAGAGCCCTGTCAGATAGAAAATGACCTTTTTTTTTTCCAGCAGTCGGTCCAAAACTGGTTCAAACGCAATACAACTCCAAGGTGAACCAATACATATGTCTTAAGGCACATTAATGTCTACACCCATTGCATGGTTGCTGCACCGAAGTAAATTCAATTGAAGACGACAATGCCTGTTTCTTAAAATGAGCAGCCGCTGAAAGAAAGCATAACTGCATTAGTGGACACTAGAAACCTGACCATGGGTTCAATAAAAGATTTTGCCATTAATTGAAAAGTTTGCATCGGTGTAGTCTGCCCTGAAGCCCCGGTTTCCGCCGCTGATCGGTGCACTAGATATGTTCTCCTAGCAACCAAGGCAATGTTAACGACGGATGTGTCATTAATATCAGGGGCGGACCTAGAGAAAAAAGAATCCGGTGTCACTGAATTGGTCACACATGTTTTTTACCTAAATTTGCGGGTGTCACACACAGTAAAATGTCAAAATGTATGAAGGAAAACAGTTTTGACCGGTGTCCTGTGGCACGCCTGGTAGCCTAACGTGGCTACGCCCCTGATTAACATCATTACGGAAAGATCTCATATCAAATCCAACCATATTATAGAAAGAATTGGTTTTCGTTATAAACAATTTTTACTCGAATACCATACCACACATGAAGCATGAAATTACGTTAAAAAAAGACAAGCACCCAACAGACCAGATGGACTTCCCATCTTGATTATGTGACCTAGCTTATTACTAGGATAGTATTTAGAGCCCTGTCAGATAGAAAATGACCTTTTTTTTTTCCAGCAGTCGGTCCAAAACTGGTTCAAACCCAATACAACTCCAAGGTGAACCAATACATATGTCTTAGGGCACATTAATGTCTACACCCATTGCATGGTTGCTGCACCGAAGTAAATTCAATTGAAGACGACAATGCCTGTTTCTTAAAATGAGCAGCCGCTGAAAGAAAGCATAACTGCATTAGTGGACACTAGAAACCTGACCATGCATGAACTTTGGCAAAGAAGAGATATATAGATGCATATCCATGTACCAGGCTTGTCAACCATATATGCAAGTTAGTATAGAGTTTATTTGATAATTGATGCGAAACTAGGAAAGCACTACACCATACTAGTATGAGCGCACGTATGAGTTGTAGGTTTGGGAGGCATCAAGAAATGCAGCAACACTACGTCACTGGATCTTGCTCTCAATATACTCAAGTAGTAGTATGCTCGGTTTCTTGCCTCCTGCTGCACTTGGAGCGCATGTAAGGATGCTCGGTTTCTCTCTTCAATGTCCCAAGCTCGCACCCAAAACAAGTGACGCACCTCAACCTTGCCGCCAGTGTCTCCCATGACGTTGGCCTAGGCCCTGGAGGCGGTGCGCCTACTACCAAATGGTGTAGGGAAGGTTCTGCCATAGAGATGGTCGTCACTCCGTGTGGCGCGCTATTGTCGGGGTTTTAGGATCCTGGGCAGGGGCCCCCGAGCTCACCGGGTGCTGGACCTTCCTCTTGCCATCTCTCCTTCTCCCGTGTTGATCCTTTCTGCAGAAACTCTTCATCCGTCGTGGACGATACTCATTTTTTCTTTGAAATGGAGCACATGATTCTGTTATTACATGGCTCAGCAGACGCGCTGGCCACCATAACATGTTACATCATCAGATAGTGAGTCCAGCCACAGCAGGTTAAGCTGCTGGTGCCTCACACATTAAGCAGCAAAGGAATGCATGCGCTAGTAGCCACTACGGGAGAGAAGTTCTTTGCCGTGTGGGTGTTCCAACACGGCAAAGGCCCCTGGGAACACGGCAAAGGCTTTGCCGTGTACCTGACGGCCAGGGCACACGGCAAAGATTCTGCCGTCAGCCCCTGCCGGCGGGTGACCCTGCGAGGCCACGGGGCCCACTTCTTTGCCGTGAATATATATTTGCCGTGTGTCTTCGTCGACTTTGCCGTGCTGGTTTTGTTTGCCGTGTGTTCTCTTCTGTCCATTGCCGTGGTTATTCCTTTGCTGTGTTCTTTGTCTGCAGTTTGCCGTGCACCTGTTCTTTGCCATGTTCCTCTTGATTTACACACGGCAAAGATTATCTTTGCCGTGTTCCGGGCCTTTTGGCACACGGCAAAGAGCTGGGTCGACGGCAGCGAACATTTTTCCCGTAATGAGCTAATTACACGTGTTTGGGAAGAAGGAAAAATCAAAAGAAGGGAAATGCAACTGCATGTGTAGGCCTAGGTCTCGATAGATGATTCCTCCAGGTTTCGTGTCAAACTCTGTAGGAAGCATGGAATTGCCCAGCTTCTGAGCATCTGACTCCTCCACATGGATTTAGAGCATCTCCACTGGGGCCTGGCTATGGGGGTGCCGGCGTTAAAATTGATGCCTAGCCGGCGCCCCAATGTTTTGACGTCGACGCTGGCTAACTAGTTATTCGGCGCTTCCAGGATGAACCCAACTCGGTGGGTGGGAGGGGGGGGCGTCTAGCAGGGGCACCGGATTACAAGGCCGCCCCTTACTGCATCTCCTGTCAGTTTGACTTTTGTAGTTCGTGTCATTAATTGGCAGGTATACTTTACTGTTCTAACCTCCATTGAACTTTGATAATTGTAGGTTTTCAAGGAGCTTGAAACTGAGAATATTATGGGGTACTGGATGCTTGTAAACAGTGGTCAGCGTATATTACTAGATTTAACAGACTCGGTGGCGAATTATCGATTCAATTCAGGCATTTCCTCAGGCATCGGAAAAAATGCACCGGCGACTGTCGGCAAGGTACAAGCCATGTCAGCAACCGTTTCCTCCCGAACATATATGCTAATGCTACCGTCCGTACAGTAAAACAGACTGCTAAGCATTTTGTGTGTTGGCTTTCTTTTGTGACCTCCTTGTGTGAAAATGGCATGAGGCTGCGTTGTATCGGTGAATTAACATACATGGCCGGGTTCCAGCGTAACTCGGTATATATTATCTGTGCCACTATAATGTAAGCCCGTAAGCTGGGCCATCGTTGTTGTCGTAATTACCGCTAAAAATTTATGTAATATCCTGGAAGAACAAATCATCTGTAATCCTTGTTAGAGTATACGTATCTGTTAGGGATAGACTAGGTTACTTGTCTTGTACTCCAAGTAGGTTACTTGTCTTGTACTCCAAGTCGGTCCCTGTACGCCAATATATACTCGTCCGAGAGGCTCAATAATACATCCATCATATTCCGCAATCTCTCTCTCCCTCTACCCTTCAACAATCCTCTTTGCCCAGAAGTGTCTCCATTGGTCATAACTTTTAACCTGGAACTTATCTGTTTGCTGTTCTGCTCATGGTGGAACTAGAAGTAGCAGTGTAGTTTTGTCTATGTTGGTCATGATGGTCCATACTTTCTATAATCGTACATGCTAACTGCTTTTGTAATCTATAGCCTGAACTTCAGAGTTACCTGTTCTTCAGGAATCACTATGTTATTGTGGATATTCCTAGGAACTCTTGCTTTGATCTGGTCATTTGCCATTCAGTTTGTTCATAGACAGGGCCAGAAATGTCAGGGTCATGTTTGGTGACGAAGCAGACAAACTGAGACCGCTTCTCAAATTCAATGCAGGCCACGTTAAATCAGGACAATGATCTTGAGGCACATTCATTTATGCACTCATTGCATGGTTGTTGTATTGGACTAGATTCAGTTAAATACAGTCCTTTCTCTTTTCTTAAAAGGAGCAGCAATAGAAGGAAAGATGTTTAATAATCGAGAGAAACCTCACCATGAATTTTGACAAAAAGAAGTTGCATGCCACCATATATGCAAACTCATCTAAAATTTCTGTGGTAATGGTTGTGAAATTGGGCAAAAACGGTGTATAGTAGGAGGTCATATTTGATGTCTAAGTTTGGGAGGCATCGATGAATGCAGGAATACAGAGGCCTTTTTATCTCGGTGCTTATTTCGCCATTTACTTAAGGTTGTGGATATGCTGTTGCTCGTTGTTCGCTGTTGCACTTGGGAGACTTCTTCTCTTCTCTCTATATGGATCTAGAATTCTGGACATATGAAACAACGATAGTAGTACGGGCATATTATGGTTTGGAGCTTGGATAGATGCTCCGTAAGTGGAACCTTCTATCTTGCCGGCCATGTTCTATCAGGGTGGAGATCATAAGTGAACACGAGCACCAAAAGGCTAATGCTCAATCAAAATGCGACTTAGCTAGGAAGTTTTCTCCGGAACACAGAAGAGAGCTATACTAAGATAGGGATAGTCAAATTACAAGATCCCGTCATGCCACACGAGGATGCATGCTGTCCAACTTCGCACCAAGAACTACCAAGTAGGGGACTAGTCATTAAGGCTACCATTTCCTACCAATGTTCACTCCATGCAACTGAAAAACTGTCACTAGGGGATTCAATACCATTGCTAGCTATGTGGTTGCATCTTTGGTTAACATCTAGAGTCCTTTATGCTTGGCATAATTGTTTTCTCCAAGGTAGATATAACTGGTTCGTTTAGTTTATAGCTAGCTCGATCATACATCAGCATATCCCGATAACCAAGCACATTGGTGCATCCTCCGCATGGTTGCTTTATTGAACCAATGCTGCCATCACTTGGAAACCTCACCTTGGACTTCGGCACAGAAGAGATACACATGCCTTGTACCATAGGGTCCAGTGAAAAAATTCATTTTTAGTACTCAAGCAAAATAATTATTCTAGCAAGATTAGGATTACATGTACTCATTTAGTAAATGTTGTTCATGGTGTTTAATATTCATTTGTGAAACTACCGGCATATGATAGCTAATACTGGTATAGGTAAGTGACAAAGCATGTTTTGTTCGGCATGGATGTATTATTTTGCTTGGTATTGTTGAATAGAATATTTTTTGGCTATTTGTTCAAGGGAAAAAAGCTGGGCCCTGTCGAAATTCCCTAGCGACAGTTCGATCCTAATTATAAAGAACTACTCCATACTTTTTCTCCTTCGTTCAACGTTCGACCGCATCCCGGACTCCTTGTTGTTAGGCAACCGAATAAGTGTAGCATATTCGGTCATATCCTGCCATCATTAGTGCCTAAGATTTGTTATAATCAGGCCATTATGGTTAGGATTAGCATTGACTAGCGTTGATTGTTTTCCTTGTATATCTTGTAATTCCGCCTGTATATATGAGATAAGGAGCCCACAATTGTGGTCAACCTAAACCGATTCTATCACTTGTGACGTTCTTGTAAAACTATCATCCCATCATCCAGGCCATGGGAAATACTGTAGCGGAAACACGTGTAGGCATGTCGCGTGCCAAACCTCTGTATTTTAATGGTTAATCTTTAATTCAGTAGTGCGCACATATGCTTGGATTTCGTGATTCTGTGAAGCTTCGCATAGATAATTTTCTTTTCGGCATATCGTAATTATCTAAAGTGATGTGTTTTCTGGGCAACTGCTAAATTTGTGTTGATGAAACCTGGTTGTTGCGCTATGCACTCGTGTAGTTCTGATAGCACACCTGGCGAGGCATACATGCCAATTGTTTGTGCGAGACCAATCGAACCATTGTATAGTTTCCCCGTCGACCATTTGGGCAAATGCAGCCAGTTTATTCTCTAGATCTATGGACGTGAGTAAGGTGTGTCACTGTCTGTGGCTCGGAGGATTTTATAGCGCTATTGTCAGCTGATCCCTCGTGATATAGGAACAGACTGAAGAATTGAATAATTATCGGTGAGAGGCATGTAAAAAGCAACGGTGCACTTTTATGTACACATCCACTTTCTCTCGCCATTGATTGATTTTACAGTAAGTACATGCGACCACATTGGTTTATGATTTCCTCCGTGGCACTTGCAATACCAGTCCATAAAGAAGACGGCAGCCAGCAGAAACAAAATAAGGAGCGAGCTAGTAGAAGAAAGTTCAAGTTTGAAATCTTGTCGGTAGGAATGAGAGGGATCAGGAACAAAGGTTTGCTCTGTCGGATATACATTCTAAGATTCACCAGCTACCAACGTACAGGTTTATAGCCACAAACTTGTTTTAGTGCACGACAGTAGTGCAAATATTGTGAGCAATGTCGTTCCATTCAATAAAGTGGCACTATCTCATAGAGCTCTTGAGCATCCGCTAGAGTAGAGTACGCGGTTCAAGATTTTGATATGAGTATCAGACTGCCTTCCATGTTAGGGTCTTGTTGTAATTTTTATTCTCCAGTCTCATATGTTCGATTGGTGAAGATGTGGTAGCCCTTTTGTTAACATCAAATTGCACGAACCCCCAAAATTTAATTTGAGAACTTCTGCAACAAATAATCGAAACAATTATTAATGTCTTCCTTTAGTCCAATTCATGGATTCCACGTAACCCCATATTAGTTATGTCTTTGTGAGATATCAACTGTGTTGACCAAGCCTATTAAAATTTTGGGCTGCATGAGACGATCATGAAGAATTTCTATGGCGCTTCTCCTTCATTATTTCACGATTTTAACATTTCATTTAGATAGTTAACATTAATATTTATGAAATTTAAAGCATCCTAAAATTTCTAGTTAGCAATGTTTACCATTTAATTTTGTTGCATTCTGCCAATATAAATATATAGTTTCATTTGAACATGTTTACATGACCGATTAAGAATTTTAATATACATTATACATTAGGCATCAAGCATCTATATATGCAGTTAATATCCAGAGTGTACCTAATCATTATCCCTGAGAAAACGAGGTCTAAATTATGAATTAAATAATATTCTTGTGGGTTTGTGGGAGTGTGTCGTACATGACATGTAACTTTGCTATTATTGGGGAAGAAATTGGTTATTCGCAAGTTGGACCTACAGAGATTCTATGTAGTTCATGGTGAGAGTTAGTAAGGTTATGTTGTCTATTACTGCCTGGAGGATGGACCAGATCACATCGGCTTTTGATTTGTAGCAAATTTGGGTGCATGTCACGGTGTTCCCCATGAGCTTCGTCACTTCTTTGGCCTACTGGGACTGGGTTCACTCGTTGGTCAGACACTTGATGTTGATATGTTCAGCTTGGGGCATCGTGTGAAGGTTCGCATACTTGTAGGCATGATTGACCATTCGACCTTTATGGGTGACTCTGCCGAGTACTCTTCACTTTCATCTAACCTGGTTTTCAAACTAAAAGGTTATAAATTCACTTATGAGTTAGAGAAGGAGGACTATGTGCCGGAAGCGGATTTCAAACCATTCATGTATAAAAAGCGGGAGGATGGAGATGACCACGGGTCGGAACTTTCGGAGGGAGGTGCGGATAAATGTGCAAACAAAAGATCCAAGGGAAGCGACTTCTGCCTCGCAATCATATCAACAAGGGGGCCGGTTCCTATGAACATGGCTTTGTTGGACATAACTACTTTTGCTCCTCCGCAGTTCTTGCGGAAATCTCTAGTGGCAAGCAGGACGGCTTCTTCGTCATGACCAGACTAGTTCGTTCTCCCGCCGCTGGTCTACTGACTTGGCTAAACATTTACATATTCTCGACTATATTAAGGATCATGAGCTGGACTTTGTTGCGACAATAGCATAAGGTAGACGTTATTTCCCATTTTCATGGATACCATCATGTGGAAGGTCTAGGGGGATTTTACTTGGTGTTTAGGCTTCTTCCTTAGAATTGTTGGATTATTGGGTTGGGGAATTTCAAATTAAGTTTCATATCCGTAACAAATTTTATCAGTTCATTTGGAGCCTTGTAGTCGTATATGGTGCCTACCAGGATGAGTACAAAGCTTCTTTCATTTGGGTTTTGGTCAATCTTGACAAGGACAATCCTAAGATTTTGGCAAGATAAGAACAATGAATGTTTCGATGATTACTAGACTTCCTTGTTCAATGTTTTCATCAATATCTTGAATCTTACTAAGGTTAGTATGACTAGAAGGTAATACACATGAGCTAATAATAGACCTATGCCAACATACGAGAAATTAGATCCCGTACTAATGGATGCCGAATGGGAAACAAAGTAGCCTATAGTACCAGTGTGGGCTATGGAACGTATCGAGAAACTCTTTGATCATGCGCCAATACTTCGTGACACTGGTCCTGATAAATTGCATGGGAAGAGCCCCCATTCAAATTTGAGTTGGGTTGGCTCTCCCAGGATGGTTTTAAGGATAATGTCAAAGAATTATGGAACAGACTAGTGGTTAGAGAATGGCTATCTTAAGGTGGAATAATAAAATCTGAGATTTACAGAAATATTATAAGACCCTATTTAGTCCACCATAGGAAGGAAATATCTATTTGGATGAGTCACAAATGCACGGGAGTTATCCCTCAAGTATCCAATGAAGAGAATGCCTTCTTGGTGCTCTTTTCACATATGAGGAAGTATGGAGCGCGGAACATAATAAAGCCCCTAGTGCGAAGGATTTCCAGCGGACTTTATAAAAAAATTGGGATATTTTCAAATCGGATTTGTTAGAGTTGTTCAATGATCTTTATATGGGACAACTCGAACTCTCCAATCTTAACTTCGGTGAAATCATTTTGTTGCCTAAGGTTAATGAGGCACAATGAATTCCGCAGTATAGGACGTTTTGTATCCTTAATATTAGCTTCAAAATTTTCACGAATGATGCAAATATTAGTTTAAATTCAATGGCAGATAATGTGTTTTGTCCAACTCAAACTGCTTTTGTGCAAAGACGATATATACTCGGCTGAGTAGTAACCCTTCATAAATCAGCATAAGAGCTGCGCCGAAAAACCTAAATGGTGTGATTTTGAACATTGATTTTGAGAAGGCCTATGATAATGTCAAATGGCCTTTTTTAAAGTCCTTAAAATCAAAGGCTTCTCCTCAAAGTGGTGTGCTTTAATCCGCAACTTTATTCAAGGAGCTTCCGATTCACTCTCTCGGCTGGATTGTCGTGCCTTTGGAGCAGTGAACAATGCCTTGGTCACACTACTTGCCAAAAACCGGGCGTAGAGGTGATTCGGGATTTCAAGCCTATCAGCCTAAGGGTGGACAAGGTGATTGCGAGCCGCATAACCCCGATCCTCCAGCAAATGGTGGGGGTGCACCAGGGCGCTTTTGTGCGTGGACGATGCTTGTACGACAATTTCATGATGGTACAGGGGACAACCCACAAACTACGTGCTATCAAGACCCCAGCGGTATTGCTCAAGCTAGACATCACAAAAGCCTTCGACATGGTGGATTGGGCCTTCCTTCTTGAAGTGCTTAGGAAGTTGGACTTTGGGGAATGCCTCCTCACCGTATCTGCGTGCTGCTCTCCAGAGCTTCCACATGCATCCTCATGAATGGCAGCCCGGGGGCAAAGGTGGCCAATATGCGGGGACTTCGGCCGGGGGTTCCCCTCTCCCCAAAGATTTTCATCCTAATCATGTAAGTGTTCCATTTGATGACCGTCAAAGCTGAGAGCCAGCGGCTACTCACCGACTTGCGACGTCGGGCTTGCGGCAATGCACCTTGATTTATGCTGATGATGTGGTCACCTTCCTACGACCAACAATGGTGGATTTCCGAGTGATCTCCGGGACCATCGAAGAATTCGGCGCGACGTTTGGCCTCCGCACCAACTTTGCCAAGTGCTTGACCAACCTGATAAGGTGCAGTGACAAGGATATGATGCTAGTAAACCATGAGCTACAGTACCCAATCACACAGTTCCTGCTCCGCTACCTACGGCTGCCTCTTTCAGTGCGGAAGCCATTGGCCGCGCAGCTACTGTCTCTGTCGATCTGGTGGTCGCCAAACTGCCATCATGGAAAGCCTCTATGCTCAACACATGCGGGCGGTTGGAGCTTGTGAAGACAACGCGTTCGGCCATCCTTCGCTGTGATGTCCCTCGACATACCTATACAAGTCAATATCGCCATCGAGAAAATCATACATGGATTCCGCTGGAAAAGGAGGAAGGATGTGCATGGCGGACATTGACTAGTGGCATGGGACAGGGTATGCATGTCCAAGGAGATTGAGGGCCTAGGCATATCCAACTTGCGCTTTATGAACATTGCGCTAAGGGCTAGATGTCTATGGCTGAGGCGAGTGGAGATGGACAAACCATGGCGCGAGCTTGGCATTCGGGTACCGGAATTGGCTAGACAGCTCTTTGATGCTGCAACTGTCTTGGTGCTAGACGATGGAGCCAATACTTTCTTCTGGATGGACAAGTGGCTTCCGTGTGGACATATCTGGGAGATATCCCGAACCTGTTTGCAGCGGTCCTAGCGGGCACAGCTAGCACGCGCAAGGTTCATGAGGGTATAGCTGGTGGCTGGCTTCACGATGTTTCACATGACCTTAGCACAGCGGCCGTCAGGGAACTACACGAAGTGGCTAGCAGGATTTTATAGCGTTATTGTCATCTGACAACTCATGAGAAACATCAATGATAATAATGGGAAGAAAAGTTGTGAGAGAGGCGAGACACAACAACCATGAAAAAAGCAACGATGCCCTCTTCTGTATACATCCATTTTCTCGGCATTGGAAGATGATATAAGAGGAGGTGGCCTGGCTTTCCTCCATAGCACTTCCGACACACGTCAATGAAGTAGATTCACCAGCTACTAGGATAAGAAAGCTCAAGTTTGCTGTCTCATCGGTAGGAATGAGAGGGATCAGGAACGTAGGCTGGCTCTGTTGGATGTACATTCCGAGTTTCATCAGCTACCACGGCACAAGTTTCTTGAAGCAAACTTGTTTTAGCGCAGGAAAATCATGCAAATATTGTGAGCAATGCCGTAACGACAACCAAAGTGGCACTATCTCAGAGAGTTCTTGAGCACCGAGTTTGTGGTTCAAGCCTTTTACGAGGATTACCAAGCAGGAAGATCGATTTTGATCTGGGTATCAGTTTTCATTCCGTGTTAGGTTCTTGTTGTAATTTTGATTCTCCAGTCTCATACGTTGGTGCCGATGCGGTTTCCTTTTTGTGAGCATCAGATTTCACAAAACCACAATGTAACACGAGAACTTTTGTAACAAATAATCGAAACAATTTTACTATTCGGCGAGAACACGCAAGCAACATCTTTAATGTCTTTGAGAGTAACCTCTCATAGTAGTTACGTCTTTGTGAGATATCAACTGATCATTTCTGGCTCTCAACACGTCGAATAAAACGGGTTGACCACCGTGCCCAATGGGAAAAGCTACAAAGCAGCCAAAACAGACGATGACCACCGTGCCCAGGTTGCTTACAATGATTGACTGCCCTCTATAGTAGGAGCGCAAATTAATGTACAGAACATGATCTGCCATCTATAGATGCAAATTAATATTTTTGTAGAAACTGGAGAACCACTCTCATTATTTCAGGTCTAAGTTTGGGAGGTACTGAGGAATGCAGCAATACAGGGAGGTTGTTTGTCGGTGCATATATCTCCATTGACTTAAGGTACCTACCCTGTTACTCGTTGTTTGTTTGCTGTCATGCTCCAAACACACTTCTCCACTTCGCTACATATGGTCTGAATTGACCAAAAGGCTAAAGCTCAATCACAATATAACTTCGCCACTTGCGATACACGCCCATAAAAAAGACTCTAGGCAGCAGAAACAGAACATAAAAGAGCAAGCTGGGAGAAGAAATTTCAGGTTTGATGTCTTATCGGTAGGAATAAGAGGGATCAGAAACATAGACCGGCTCTGTTAGATGTACAGTATGAGATTCACCAGTTACAGCTGCACGAGTATCTAGATCCATACTTGTATGTTGGAGTTAAGCACGGCGGTCTGTTGCCGGCTAGGTGTGGTATACATCGTATACGTGTACCTACATGTGTTCGACTAGGATTAAAGTCCTTGTTCTAGTCAGGTTAAGCTTAGCTTAGCTTAGACTTTGTTCTTCGTACCTGCATGCTAGCTGTACCTACAGGCTAGCTGTTGTTCTTCGTACGTGTGCATCGAGGCAGAATTGAGGATCGTGTTATTCGTCGGCATCATCAGAAAGCACTCGGCGGTAGGGGGGCTGTGCTAACATTGTATTAGGGCATTGATAGTAGTGCGTAGATTGTGAGCAATGTCGTACAAATGACCAAACTGGCACTAGACAATAGAGTTCTTCAGAGCATCTGCTAGAGTAGAGTCAGCGGTTCGTGCTTTTTTAAGAGGATTACCAAGGAGCAACAGCTATTTTGATCTGGGTATAAAATTGCCTTCCGCGTGCCTTGTTGTAATTTGCATTCACTTGTCTCATATATTCGACTGGTGAAGAGACGTTGCATTTGTGTTAACATCAAATAGCACATATCACCTGTTTTTTTTCTGACGCAAAAGCAGCCTGGCGTGCCTATTGATATTAGAAAGGTTGTACACGTACACGGGGGGGGGGGGGGGGGGGGGCAAACTAAAAGAAAAATCAAATAAAAAACCACATTTTAATACGGGAACTCTTGTAACAAATAATCAAAACAATTTTAGTCTTCGGCGAGAACACGCAAGCACCATCTTTAATGTCTTTCTTAAGTTGATGAATTCATGAATCCACTTAACATCTCATAGTAGTTATGTCGTTATGAGATATCAACCTTTTTAAGCCAATTAAAATTGCAGGCTACACAAAACAATAATGAGGAACTTGAATCTCTTCTACTGCATGTTTTCACTTCTTCATTTAGACTGCTAACATTATTATTAAATGAATTTCAATCATCCTGAAGTTTCTAGTAAGCAATGTCTACAAGTTGATTTTGTTGCAAACTGCAAATATAGTTTAAACTTTGGACATTTTTCATGACTGATCGATAGTTTAAGAGACAGTATATATTAGGAACTAATCATCTATTTATGAACTTAATATGTACTTAATCCTTATCGCTGACAAAGTGACCTCTAAATTATGAATAATATAATCTCAGGTTCTTCAATCTAGGTCGATATCGATGTCCCGATCATTGGCACCCCCACTATCAAGTTGTAGGCTTAGCGACTTTTGTTACCATGAAGGTGGATTTGGGTGGATCGATGTAATCATTTTATCAGATTTAGTTGAATAATATAATAAAAAGGTTGTGTACTTTTCGCAAAAGATTCTAAACTCCGGAGTTACTAATTTTTCAGGGGAACTCTGATTTTGATCTTGTAACTTCCCATTCAATTTGTTTGTGATAAATAGGCTGGAAATGGCATGGCCATGTTTGGTGACCAAGAAGATAAGCTAAAACAGCTCTTCGGAAGTTTTGTGAGTGTGGTAAAATGGCATAGTGAGAGATTGGTGTTAGCATTGGAAAAGAAAAGCAAGCCACCTTTCACCTCAGCTGATTCAAATTCAATGTTGCTCACTAGAGTACATTGGACTCGTGCAACATTCATTAGTGCATTACGATGGCTATAAATTTGATCCGTACGTGTTCTTACATACAACCAATGGACAAGCCAGAGGCTATGGCTACTGGCTGCAACTGGCTAGAGATGATTGCTTAGGATTTATACAACCAATGTAGCTGGCGTTTTGATCATAGAATAACATGGTGATGCAACGTCACTACATGTTATCTTTAGTCTATGTATGGTTGATACATGTATCGACTCTATGTGACCCATGATGTTCATTTATGGTTATAGATCACAAAATTCACAACCTAGCATAGAGATAGAATGTTGGTGCATCTTAGTAAGGGCATCTCCTGTCAGTTTGACTTTTGTAGTTCTATGAGTAATTGGTAGGTATACTTTATAGTTCTAACCTCTGTTGAACTTTGAATAATGCGGGTTCTCAAGGAGCAGTGGTCAGCGTATATTACTAGCTTTAACAAACTCGGTGGCGAATTATTGATTCAATTTAGGCATTTCCTTAGGCATCGAAAAAATGCATGGAGACTATATGCGAGGTACAAGCCATGAGAACTGTTTCCTCCTGAACATATATGCCAATGCTAACATCCATATGTAGAACAGATGGATGAGAAATTTGTGTGTTGCCTTTCTTTTATGACCTCCGTGGGTCAAAATGGCATGAGGCTGCTAGAGCGTAGTATCTATGAATTAACACACATGGACCGGGTTCTAGCCCAACTGGGTGTATATGTAAGCCCGTAAGCTTGGCGATCTTTGTTGTCGCATTTAACCCTAAAAATTCATGTATTTCTCCTAAAAGAACAAATTATCTTTAATCCTCTTTGGCCAGAAGTGCTTCCATTGATCTTAACTTTTAACCTGGAACTTAGTTGTTTGTTGTTCTGTTCATGGTGGAACTAGCGGTGTAATTTTGTCTATGCTTCTCATGATGGTCCATACTTTTTATAATCATACATACTAACTTCTTTTGTAATCTGTAGCCTAAAGTCCAGAGAAATTCTTCAGGAATCACTATTTAATTGTGTATATTCCGAGGAACTCTTGCTTTGATCCCATCATTTGACATTCAGTTTATTTATAGACATGGCCAGAAATACCAGGGTCATGTTTGGTGACGAACAGACAAAACGAGACCGCTTTTCAAATTCAATGCAGTCCATGTTAAATTAGTACAATGATCTTGAGGCAAATTCATTTATGCACTCATTGCATGGTTGTTGCATTGGACTAGATTCAGTTAAAGACCCTCCTTTCTCTTTCTTAAAAGGAGCGGCACTAGAAGAAAGATGGTTAATAATCGCGAGAAACCTCGCCATGAATTTCGACAAAAAGGAATTGCATGCCACCATATATGCAAACTCATCTAAAATTTCTTTGGTAATGGTTGTGAAATTGGGCAAAAACAGTAATATAGTAGGAGGTCATATTTGAGATCTAAGTTTGGGAGGCCTTTTTTTTATCTCGGTGCTTATATCTGCATTATCTTAAGGTTGTGGGTATGTTGTTGCTCGTTGTTCACTGTTGCGCTTGGGAGACTTCTTCACTTCTCTCTACATGGATCTGTACATGTGAAACAAAGACGGTAGTAGGGGCATATTGTGGTTTGGAGCTTGGATGCTCTGTAAGTGAAACCCTCTCTTGCCAGTCGTGTTCTATCAGTCTAGGATTAGAAGTGAGCACGAGCCAAACGGCTAATGCACAGTCATATTGTAACTTAGGAAGTTTTTCCCAGAACACACATGAGAGCTATACTAAGATAGGGATAGTCAAATTGCAAGATCTAGTCATCAGTGCCGCACGAGGCTGCATGATGTACAATTCCCCACGAAGAACTATCAAGTAGGGGACTAGTCATTAAGGCTACCATTTCCTACCAATGTTCACATGCAATGGAAAATCTGTAACTAGGGTATTCAATACTTCTCCGACCATATTGCTCTGTGGTCACATCTTTGGTTAACATCTAGAGTCCTTTCAGCTTGGCATAATTGTTTTCTCCACATGTAGATATAACTGGTAGGTTTAGTTTATAGCTTGATGATACATCAGCATATCCCGATAACTAAGCACATTGGTGCATCCTTTGCATGGTTTCTTTGTTGAACCAATGCTGCCATCACTTCAAAGTAGGAAGGAAGAAATAGATGTAGATCCTTCACTTCGAAACCTCACCTTGAACTTCGACACAAAAGATATACACATGGCTTGTATCTTAGGGTCCATTAGAAAATTTCATTTGTAGTACTCTAGCAAAACAATTTATTCTAGCAAGATTAGGATTACTTGTGCTCATTGAGGAAATGTTGTTCATGGTGTTTAATGTTCATTTGTGAAACTGCCAGCATATGATAGCTAATACTGGTTTAGGTAATTGAAAGCATGTTTTGTTCGGCATGGATGTATTATTTTGCTTGGTATCGTTGAATAAAATATTTTTTGGCTATTTGTACAAGGAAAAAAAGCACGGCCCTATACAAATTCCCTAGCGACAGTTCGCTTCCAGTTACAAAGAACTACTCCATACCTTTTATCCTTCGTTCAAGTTCACTCGCATCTAGGCTTCCCCATGCGTTCTTGTAAAACTATCATCCCATCCAGGCTGTCGAAAATACTGCAGCGGAAACACATGTAGACATGTCGCGTGCCAAACCTCTGTATTTCAATGGCTAATCTTTAATTCAGTAGTGCACATGGATGCATGGATTTAGTGATTCTCTGAAGCTTCACATAGATAATTTTCTGTTCGATAAAGTTGCATTGCGTAATTATCTGAAGTGATGTGTTTTTTCTGGGCAACTACAAAATTTGTGTTGATGAAACCTGGTTGTTGCACTATGTTCTCATGTAGGAGTGTTAGCACACTTGGTGAGGCATACATGGCCATTGTATGAACGAGATCAATTCACCCATTGTAGTTGCCCCGTCGCCTCTTTGGCTAGCCAGTTTGTTCTCTAGATCTATGGACATGAGTAAAGTGTGCCACTGTGTGTGGCTCGGAGGATTTTAGAGCATGTGCGGTATGGTGAAAAACCTATGTCTAAGAGAATCTTTTTGGTCTTAGACCTATGTCTAAACAGTGGAGGCGGTGAGTCTAGCCAAGTTTCTTAGACTCTGTGATCTAATATTAGACATATGTCCAAGAAAATCATATGCAAGATAGGTCCACTTGTCAGTTATGGTAGACTTTTTATATTGATTCTTTCTATTCTGGTTGGTGGGGCATTTACATATGCTAAACGGTGGAGTATATTTTATTTCTTAGACTTGAGTCTAGCAATTTTCTTAGTATGAGTCTAGCAATGCCTCACGCTGCACATGCCCTTATAGCTCTTTTGTCAGCTGACCCCTCATGAGATAGGAATAGATTGAAGACTTGAATAATTATCAGTGAGAGGCATGTAAAAAGCAATGGTGCCCTTTATGTACACGCGACTGAGCGGAAAACCTAATGGGCGAGGGGGCTAAGCAATACAAGGATCCTGTTTTGCCTCGCCATGCATGTGTAAAGGCAAATTGTGCATGGATTTGGGATGGGAACACATGGCAGCGAGAACTCCGACATGGGGTAATGGCGATATTGAGTACAAGCAACACGATAGCATCTACAGGGAAAATTAACAACTTGATTATGTCCAAAGTTACAAATTTACCCCTTCCTACCCTTTTGCCTTAAGAAACTAAGGCAGTTCCTCAGTTCAAAATAAGAAAACTAGCAGATCCCACAAATTCATTACTCCCCAAAGTCTAGCTACGCGAGATCCCCAATCGAAACTTTGGTATACATTTATGGTTATAATCTCTGTTAATTTGTTTACAATGTTTGTTTTCCAGGAGCATGAAATCAACGATATTTTAGAGGTCTTGTATCCATGTTAAAAGTAGGTCAGAGTGTTCTCCGAGCTTTAGCGAACACAGTTGCGAATAATCAATTTAATGAAGCTATTTCTTCTAGCATCGCTCCATGCGCTGGCTATGTCGGCAGGCTACAAGCCATGACAACCCTCCCCACCTGAACATACAGGATACATATTCTATTTAGTAGAACAGATGAGTTGGAAATTTGTGTGTTGCCTTTTTTACGACTTGCTTGTGTCAAAGTGGAAGGATGTAGCCAGACCGTTGTCTATGTTGAAATATATTTTGTAGTACCTTTTCATCAGTTCAGAATTTTGCTTGTGTTAGCTAATGTATGAAGCTTGATATGGTCTTAGAGACAAAAGGTCTCAGCTACCGGTATTATATGTCTAATAAAAAACCGTGGCAACACAGTATTAAAAAAGATTCTACGACTTTCATTGAACCCACGTCGAAGGACTGGAATAGGCTAGACTCGTAGAGATGTGTTGAAATACATTGCCTAGACTTTTTCCATCAGTTTGGAATTTTGATTCCGTTGGGTAGTGATGAAGATTGATAGTATACACACATGGACCGGGTTAAAAACTCACGTACATCTCTAGGAATAACAGATTTGTAATCCTCGTGGCCCACAAGTGACTCCATTTATCTTAACTTTTAACCTGGAACTCGGTTGTTTGTTCCTGCTCATGCTCGTAGTAGCAGTGTAATTCTGGATGTGCTACTCCTAGTCGTCAATAGTTGTTATTATCAAACATCCTACCTACTATTGTGTGTATTCCACGACAAGTGTGTATGTTGATTCTTCCATTTGCCATTCAGTTTTATGATGACAGAGAGGGCAAGAAATGCCAGGGTCATTCTTGGCGACGGAGCCGACAAACCGAAACTGATATTCAAAGGTCTCAGTGTCTTAAAATTGAATAGTGGCATATTGGCATTATTAACATTAGAAATGCAAAGCAAGTCCCTTATTATTGGTTCAAATTTAATGCAGCTCATGGTAAATCAATACGTAGGAACATTCATTTATGCACGGTTGCATGGTTGCTGCATTAGACTAGATTTAGTTAAAGACGGTCCTTTTTCATCTATCTATTACTACCTCTGTTTGGGATTATTAGTCCTAAGGGCCAAGTTGATAATACCAAGACACTCCATAACTCTCTCTTATTAATCTATGCATGCACCAATAGTCTTACATGCATGAGAGAAGTGAAAGAAAAAGAAGAACATGCATTGGACGAGAGAGACTAATAAATGAGATAGCCCTTATAATCTCAAACAATATAAAAAAGCTCTCGGGACCTATAATCCCAAACAGAGATAGTATATACTAAAAGCAATATAAGGGTGTTTTTCGAGGCACCTGGTTGATCCACATCACCTAAATTATATTAACCGTTAGATCTTTAATTTCTGGTTACGATTTAAAGATAAAAGTCTATTATATACTAAAAGCAATATAAGGGTGTTTTTCGAGGCACCTGGTTGATCCACATCACCTAAATTATATTAACCGTTAGATCTTTAATTTCTGGTTATGATTTAAAGATAAAAGAGTTACGTAAAAAGTAGTCGGTACAAATAACAGTCAACAATGTCACGAACACGTTTGCAACTACGGACTCACCGGGTGCATAGCAGGCAGGTGAGATGTTTCCGATTTTAAGAACCAAACCAAAACTGATCCAATCAGTTCCTTGCACGTCTGTCCGTAGTTTTTTCGGTAAGCAATGCGTCCGTATGTCTAGGATTTCTGATCGGCAACCTGATATGGACCCAAACTCCAAACGGTTTGGTGGCCGGCCAAAAAAAAGAAGCCGGAGATCTAGCTGGCTCGAACCAACAAACTGGTACGTGAAGCACTCACGATGTAGTCCGGTTTAAAAAGGGAAAAACAAAAACACCCACGTAGGTTGCTAAGACTCTTTCAAGGCATGTTAAAAAGAAAAAAACACTCCGTCAAATACTGATCACGAGAGGGAGGCAGTACACACATGCAAATAATGTGCACTCATTAATAATAGAAATATTAAATAAAACAATAGCTACTAGAAAACTTATCTCGATTGCTTGAGATGGATGAAGGAAAGTAACAACTCTGACGACCGGCCAAGGCATCACAAAATTCATGTGACAGTCTAAATACAAAATGGAGTGCACGTCGATTTAATTATTAATATATTTTGTCAAATGAGAAAGGGTGAGTCTTGGTATTGTTCATCATGGTGATATATATGAGATATACTAGACCACTCACATATCCCATGATTATGTCTCACATGTTGGACCTGAATATGAGAAATATCTAGACTATATATCATATTAATACATCAAGATATCATTATATTATTAAAATCGTTAGAAAATAGAACATCACATTTGTTCATCTAGGCTAAAAATTATATTCAATATATAAAAATTTGATAAGGTGAACGAATATTACAAGCCTGTCAGCTACATAACACTTATTATTTCTTTTTTCTCATTTTATTTGTGAAATTTACAATAAGAAAAATGAGAGAAAAATGTGTTTTGTGTTGTCGCAAGAACTGCCCAGTAATATGACGTAGCTTTGTATATGATTTACCTATTAATATACACATATAATTAGGCTTTGTTTCATGGACAAGTATCATGGGAAATTTGAGTATGATGAGCATGATCAAAGGTTTTGGGAAATTGCAGTAAATGGAAAATATAACATCAACTCAAATCACATCAACGTAAAAAAAACTCAAATCATATTGAGGTGGTCACGTGCAATGATCAACGACTGAAACAATCCAAGTATTTTATTAGTAACCGCCGATTCTTATAAGGACCGCACATAAGTCACATAATATACTAAGATAGATAGAGGCAACTACGCTATATGTGAAAGCAAGAGTACCACATGAATAGATCAATAAGGTGGTATGGGTGCACCAATAAAAGATGAAAGCAACAAACCAATGAAAGTATCATTAATAATCTCAAAGGTCTATAGCATTCTGGCCTTGAGAAAAATGAGCGAACTATGATGAGTTCAAGAGAGTGAGTAACAAAGTGTTTTCTAAATTGGCAATGTGGGGGAAAAACCTCAATATATTATGTTGCAAACATTAATAAGCATTGCTGCTATGTTGCAATAGCAGCGATAGTGAGGCAGGTGGAGGAACATCAACACAGTTTATATGCAAGCCATACATCAAATTAATTGTTGGTGAACTTACTAAAATTATTGGTGGAAATATACCAATGATCAGGGATAAGTGGAAGCTAGAAAGTTGAGTATTAATTCCTTGGCAATATATCACGTCTTATAAAAAATGATGATCGATGAAAATTTTTATACCAAAGTTTGCTCGGATGTACAAATTGCTTATACCTCATAATTTTATTTTAATTCAATAATATATTGATTAGGTAGAAAATAAATAATACATAGAACACACATGGTGGTTATGGGAGAAAGCATGCAAATAAAAATACAAAATACTCCTGTAATATTAGTTCATGTATTCTTTACTATAAGATATATATCCATCCATTATATACTAAAAGGAAAATACAAAGGTCTAAACCGGTGACACCAAGTTAATCCACAACACATAAATTAATTAGATTTGTTACATACATAACTTAAGGTTATTATTTAATAGACTCACGACATATAATAACATAACCCGCTTAATGTGTAATAAAGGAAACCCTCATCCAAGGTGTGTGGTTCGTGGACTGTTTAAACACACAGAAAATTTGTTTCACAAGTACTAGGCACATAAACAAATCTTGTGTGTCATAGCTTTCAAATAAAAAATCACGTACCAGTGTAGTTTATAGGAACAAGGAAACATGCCCATCTTTGATGGAAATAGTTTTTTCTCATCTGGGCCTCGCGTGCGAATTGTTGATTGATACTTCTGCAGTATGGTATTCTATCCACGAATATAATTCATAATGTGGGGGTTCACTTCTATTTATATGCAAGCACATCTAACTTCTCGAGTGATATGATACAATAAAACATAGCTCTGAAATGTGGAACTTAAGATGAGGTGGGTCACGGAACTACAAACTGCAAGTTATTCCCTTAATTTTATGCTTAGTGTTTATTTCAAGTAACTATATATATCTTAACTGACAAGGATTGTTTTCATGCAGATTCTTTAACTAGAAGTACTTTGAACCTTTAAAAACCTAAGCGACTAATCATTGTAATCACACAATAAATTGACTACTTTTAACAAAAAAATGTACTCCCTCTGACAATAGAGTCTAATATTGGTAGACTCTACTTTATGATCCACATTTCAGCCGAAAAAGACTCTATTGGTAGACTCTACTGAAAATGCAAAATGTGAATATCCACAAACTATTAAATTATTTATCGGCCACTATAGAAAATACAAATATGCCGCCCTCGCATTTGGGAGGGCCACTATGCTAGTTCTTTTTTAAAAGGAGCATTACTAGAAGGAAAGACAGATGTCTCAATATCTGGGAGACACCTCACCATGAACTTTGGCAAACAACACATAGATACATATCCATGGACGCAGATGCGTCCGTAGATGCAAATTAATCTTTTTTAGTAGGAGCGCACAGTATTTCAGGTCTAAGTTTGGCAGGTATGGGGAATGCATCAATACAAGGTTCTTTTTTCGGTTCTTATATCTCCAGTGACTTAAGGTACCTTGTTACTCATCATTTGGTTGCTATCGTTGCTCGAGACACTTCTCCACTTTGCTACCTATGGTCTGAGTCGATCAAAAGGCTAAAGCTCTATCACGATATAACTCAGAAACTCGTCAATTAGAACATATTTCAGGGACCATTAACACTAATATGAAAAACAATTCTATACATTAATACTGTTGAAGGGTGTGCAGTAGCAAATATAAAGAAGTGAAGGGTGAAAATGTAAAGTTGTAAAGTAGTAGAATAGTCGGTATAGATCGAGAGAGAACTAGAGAGTTCGGTGTGTGAGTAAAAAGGGAACATCCTGAAATCCTTCTTTGTACTAGCTTGGAGAGTGGAAAAAGAAAATTCTCCACCAATTTTAGTGAGATCTTGATCCCTAATTACAACAAATACAAACCATTAAGTGTGGTACTTGTAAACATCAAGGAAATATGGTCTCGAGTATTGAAAACAATAATAAGCCTTGTTTCGATACGGTCCATCTTTCTAATTAAAAATAGCATATTTTCCTTTTAGTTAATTATTTACCGCTGCTCCTGCTTCTTGTAATTGATTTTTAGCTTCTGCATCCTCCTTCGACATATGTTACTCACTACACATGTTGCCATTATGTCGAAATCTTTTCTCAATTTGTTGGGGTGCATCAGTTAGCAATTTGTTGGGGTGGCCAAGATCTTTCCATGACGTATTATTTTCTAAAGTAGTGTGTTGCTAAATATTTGTTAATGAAACCTTGTTGTTTCTCTCTGCACTCGCTTCAGACTGATGAACCTTTTTGGTGAAGCATACATGCTCGTTGCACATATATGGACGACATCAGCGACCCTTTGTAGCTGCTCTGTTGGCCAGACATTTTATTCTCTATATCGGATCCAAATACATGAGATTTGTCACTGCGGTGGCCAAGATGAATTTATAGCGCTATTGCTAGTTGGCAGCACATGAGTCCGGAACACACCAAAGACGACCTGACATTGACAGATGAGATATTGCAGATGGATTTATAGGACGAGATATTGTGGGAGAAGAAAAACCACCATGATGAGCACACAAAAAGAAAATGGGCCCTTTTGTGAGTGAATCAGCGTTCTTTCCATGATTGATTTTACAATAAGAGGCTGTGATGACGCAGAAATGTGACGGCGAGGATATAGGTACTGAGCGCTTAGAAGACATGGGTTGGGCTAAACAAGACGACATTTCCCTTTCAACAAATGGGTATGTTGCAACGTCCACATCATGTGCATCAATATTTCAAAGTGTTTTTAAAAATGGTATACTCGAGCAAGCTTTGAAAAGTAGAAGTACAAACCCCCAACCTAAATAGTCGTCTCACCTTAATGTGGCCTAGCTCAGTTGGCCGACATTTGGGTCCTTTTGGCTCGGTGATTTTTTTTCCTCAATCGACATATCCCAAAATGGTTGAAATTCAATGCAACTCATGGAAATCAGTCCAATAGTGCGGAGGCACATTCATTTCTGAATCTATTGCATGGTTGTTGAGTAGGATTAGATTTCGGTTCAGTACAATGTGTTTTCATGTTCTTAAAACGAGGATGAAGGAAAGATAGATGCTTCGATAACAGAGAGAAAGCTCGTCATGAACTTCGGCTAAGATAGATACCTTGCTGCTGTCGTGCATCTCCCGCCGCGCTCGTCCCCTTGCTGCTGTCGCTGCAGCCTCGCCGCGGCCTTCTCCCGGTATGCGAGAAATAGCCGAGCAATCTCTACTCTCCAGCTCGTAGGCGGCAGGCCAGCAGCGGCGCAAACCCTCGTCTGAGTTGGCGGAGGTCGGCGGCGCGGTTGTGCGCCCGTGAGGGAAAAGGCCGGTGCAATTTGCTTGCGAAATCACGAAGAGGGGGTTCAGAGGAGGACCAAGTAAGTCTGTTCCTTCAGCTTCTTTCCACGATTATTTTGCCCACTAGGAAATTTACACACATGTAACAATGTTTAGATGGATATATGCATTTTGTGCACCCAGATTCTGACATTTTAGGGTCTTAATTAGAGGCTAAATCTCCTCTGGTGTTAGAGGGATTTCTATCCTTCGAGGTCTTGGTAATAATGGTACCTGTCTGCCTCTGGCATTAGATCCAGTGCCTTTTAGCAGTTGGAACTTGAAACACAAAACTCAAACACGACCTCTTCCCTTTTTTAGGTCCATGCATACATGGAATATGTACTGTGATACAGTGCCAAGTATCGTTGCGCTTGCGATGTTTTGATATACTCTCCAGTACATGTCACTTAAAATAGTTGGAAATCATTGCAGGAATTTTCAATTTACAAGACTTGTCTCCTCAGATCTGGTAGAACTTGCACCTTGTACATGCATATTGTGAGCTGAATTTTCACTGGAATGAGAGATGAGTAATTCAAGTTATTTCAAAATAATAATTTCACAAAAAAAATAAAGGGACAGAAATATATCTTACAGTAGTTCACTGAAGTTCTGCTTCGGTGGCATGTCCAGATCATCTACGCTTCTCTCAAACATTTTTAGAACTTTTGTTATAGTGGGGCGATATACAGGTAATACCTGTATGCACCACAAGCCAATTACAATCATCTTTCTCGCGATTTCCTTGGTTTCACATGTGACTTCACATGCTTGTAGTCCATCATCTTGCGCAAGGTGGTCGTAAATCCAATCTGGAAAATGCTTCTCGCTGGATTTTTCAACAATTGATTTTACGTTTCTCCTGCCTCCGACCATCTCCAACAGCATCATTCCATAACTGTAAACATCTGACTTTGTTGAGACCACTCCAAAGGTTCGAGAGTGAACTTCAGGAGCGATGAACCCAATTGTTCCTCTAGCACCAGTCATTGAAAGCTTGCTCTCGTTTGTACGGCACAATTTAGCTAGACCAAAATCAGCAATCTTTGGGCAGAAATCCTTGTCTAGAAGGATATTTTGAGGCTTGATATCAAAATGAACAATCCGTGTATTACAGCTGTGGTGCAAGTATTCTAGGCCACGAGCAATCCCGATTGCTATTGCATAGAGGCTCTCCCATCCTAAAGTTTCCTTGGGGTTCTCTGAGTAAATGTACTTATCCAAGGAACCATTGGGCATGTACTCATATAAAAGAGCTCGTTTTGATCCCTCCAAGCAAAACCCAAATAAGTTAACAATATTTACATGAGAGGTTCTGCCAATGCTCATAACCTCATTCACAAACTCGTCCTCATTTCCTTTGCAGTCATGCAAGAATTTGACAGCAACCAAACGCCCATCATGTAGTCTTCCTTTGAAAACCACACCATAACCACCTCTTCCAAGTTTATCAGTGCGAGAAGACGTTATCCTCATTACCTCTGAGTACATGTATCTTTTTGGAGCTAGGGATCCACAAGATACTATCATGGCCTTATACTTCTTTTCTGTGTTTCTGCTAGTCTTCTTGCAAATGAGAAACCATAGTCTTGTGCCCTTTCTATGCCATATCAAGAAATAAATACATGGAAAGATCAAGGTTGCAGCTGCTGATGTTGAAACTGAGATGGAAGCATATGTTATTTTCTTTTGTAAATCAGAATTTATAACACAGTCATTATGATTGCCATGATTATCAATAGTTCAACTTCCTTTTTCTTAAAGTGTACATGATGGCAAAAGTAGCAATAAGCTAAATACCATAAATTGATCAGTCTTGTAATTTTTAATGCTAGAATCAGTTTTCATTGATTAAGTGACCAAAAATTGAGGGAGCTATTTTTTAGAGTCACAAACTGACTCTGCTCTAGCTGTCTATTTCTTTACCATTAAGCATAACCAACTTTACAACTAGTGGTCAACTTCAACTTTGCTACTACTACTCGTTCTTACCTAGATGCAGCTATCTATAATCTGGACTAGAAACTTCATGCACCTACCAGAAGCTCTTCACTACTACCGACCTACATGCATATATATATTTGACAAGATTACTGCTAACACAAATAATGAATTCTTAAGTTTGTATTTTGCCATAGAAATCACTATTAATGAACTACTGATATTTAAACCATTACTCCCTCTGTTTCAAAATATAAGATGGTTTAGCTTTGTGAAGCAAATGTATCTAGACTTCTTTTAGTATGTAGGTTCACTCATGTTTAGAGTGAATCTATACACTAAAACAAGTCTAAATACATTCTCTTCACAAATCTAAAACATCTTATATTTTGAAACGGAGGGAGTACATATGAAAAGATGGAAAAAGTTTTAGGGTACCTATTAGCATGATCTTTGTGAAGGTACTCTTTCTGCCTGGAATTTAAGACATCATTTATTAGTAAAAAGTATATCGCCCAATTGTACTGCGTTGGTTATTTTTCCAAAAGAAAGAAACATGCATCGTATATGAATCTTCAATATTCTTCCATGAAATATAAAAAACACATTGCAAGATGATGAAGAACAATAGAACATGGACTGCATATCTGACTTTGTTTTGATTGCAGAATTGAGCAACTATGTTGCTCAAATGCAGGTTTGACAAAAAAAATATTTACAAGTCTGTGTAGATTTAATAGCCACTATAAGTGATTGCATACAGTGTGACTTATAACTTATAAGTAGTATGTTTCAATGACATTGCATTGAATGGTTCATTTCAATGGTACTAGCAACTGCTATTCTGACTATTATACCTTTTCGTGTTGAGGATTTTTCATCCCTTGGGCCTGAAATGAATAAGTTGTTTGTAAGCTTTGGAGATATGTCAAATAAAAGAGAATACAACCATATACAGTTTGCATACTTGTAAAGTCTTTTCTTGCTATGAAGCTGTATGGTCCAAATGCAGGTGGAGCTTTGTAAATTTGGTTAACCAAAGCAGAGCTGATTCTTGATACTTCTGAGCGATTGAAGATTGTTCCACTGACTGGTAAAAACTTCAATGTGAATATTAGTGGAGCTCCTGGACTGAATTTGACATCAGAAAGCGCTACTGATCCTGGAGCCAGGCTAACGTTCTGCGCAAGTGTCCACTCCAATTGTTGGAATATCGTGGGGTCTATCACGTCAGAAAAGGCTGGTGCTCGGAAGATCATCAAACCCTGGAAGGGATTACTGCAAGCACAGCTTTGTGATGGTGCTGGATATGTTAACTGCTCATCAAGGCATGAAATGGCACCACATGGGCCTAGGCTAGTAGAGTATGGTTCTTGGTGCTTTTGCTGGAGTGTGCACAAAAGGATGGAGGTGTGCTTCGGTCCCCCCCCCCCTAAACTTAAGCTTCTTGGGCCGTTTTATTTCTTTGATCCGTCGAAACCCATATCGAGGCCACGTATATCTCTGTATATGTGTACTCGGTCGAACCGGGTATAATCCACGCTCCGGACGGCTGATCCCACATTCTATTATCGCGATCTACGTCTTTGCATGTCATATTTAAATTTTTTGTTGTTGTTGTTATATAACTTACGATTTTCGCATTCTTGAGACATATAAGTATACGTGTACGGTGAGTATACGTATAAGAGGACCATATATACTTCGGGTGAGTTTGTACGGTCCTTTAAACAATCGGTATCGAGTTTTTGTTTGTCAAAGTTTGAAAAGAAGGAGGAAGGAGGGGGGGGGACCGAAGCAAAAGTGAAAAGGATGTTGTTGAAGCAAACAGGATTCCCTGTTAATCTGGATGTTAACAAAAGAAATGGGTGAGATGCATGCCACTTGTACAAGTAGAAATCATATGAGGGGGTACTTACATTAGGCTATTGGTGTAGCTTGGATTAGAAATCTGAAGGATTTGGTTATTTGTCAAATTAATAACCTGCAGCTGTGAGCTGATTGTATCAGGCATATCAAGCAACCCTCCAAAATCATTGTTAGCTAGTGATCTGCACCACAATACAAGTTACAACATCAGAAGGCATAGAAATTGCTCCTCGGATGTAACTAGAAGTCAAGTACGGGTCTATTTGCAACTAAAAAAATATAAATATAAAGCGTGTGAGGTCTTGAGGGATAGACGGTTCATTTTCCAAATCTATAGAAAATTACTGAAGTGAAACCTTTAGCTAGATATGATCAGAGAAAGTTTTAGCTACAGTATTGAAGAAATTACATTTGCTGCATCTGTGTGAAGCTGAAAAGAGCGCTAGGTACTGTCCCATTAAGACCATTATTGTCCATAAATCTGTAAATTATCCAAGTAGAGTAATAACATTATTTAAAGTATAACTGACTCGCGAGAGTGGACTTTGCACACTCAAGGGTTAGTGCAAATACAACATCACTCATTGATACAACCTTGAGATCTATGCACACATTGTAGATGTAGGGTGAGAGTGCATAGGTCTGAGGGTTGTATACATGGTTGAGATAGTTTGCACTCACCAGTGAGTGTATCTAGTCTTATTCCTTTACATAATCCACTTAGTATTCACTTTATTAATTCTCATACAACTCACATGGTGTTCAGGGACGTCAACATTGAAAGCCATTGTGGTGCTGGTGACTTTGCAAAATTATTGTTACTTGTGTCCCTGTTCGGAGAGAAGACATTCTTTAACATAGCAGAAGAATCATTAAATTTAAGCATTGATATATTTTGAATCTTACATATAATTGAGATTGGTTGCATTGGTGAGATCTGGCACTGACCCGTTCAGTTGGTTACTTGCTAAGCTCCTTCAATAACCAATGAAAAGTTTGCGACATCATTTGCAAGGAAGATGAATGATTACTTTGTATCCATTCATAGTAGTTACTTACAGTTTCATTAGGTTAGGCAGGTTGCCTATACTTTTAGGTACAGGACCATTGAATTGGTTATGGTCTAGTCGGCTGAAACAAGTCCAATTGGTAAAAGAAAAGTAAATAAAATTGTGCAGAATGGAGTGTGGAACAATGAGAACTCAGAAAACATTTCAGGTATTCAGTATGTACATAATTTGAAGTGTCTTGATAAGTCCAAGAGAGTCCGGGATTGATCCAGTAAATTTCTTATTGTCAAATATCCTGACAATTATAAAAAAAAATAGTCAGATGATATGGATGACATTGGCAAGTGCAAATGAATACACTGCTTACACATGTACGAGGCTCATATTGGCACTGAAAAGACTTCCGTTTATTGGGCCTGTCAGCTGGTTCTCGCTAAAATGGCTATTGATTTGAATGGATGGATAAGACGAAATGGAAATTAATACATTTAAGTAGTGCATATCATTATTCTTTTTATCCTAGAGCTGGTTATAGCATTTGAGTACTTACAAATGTTTTGTGTTGACAAGTTTATCCAACCCTGGGTCTGAATTTGTTGAAACTGGGATTGGCCCTGATAGTTGATTGACCGACAAGTCCAGCCAAAAGAGATTTGTGAGAAAACCAATTGCAGGGGGTATACTGCCAGTGAATTTATTTGAGTTCAGGGCCCTATATGAGAGCAATTTGTCAATTGAATTGTATCACCTCATGAACTGAATAATCTAATCAAAGATCTTTGCTTAAATTTTAGTGGACACTTACAGGAATGTGAGCTGTCTTAAGTTGCCTATCTCTTGTGGGATGTTACCAGTGAAGTTGCATCCAAGCAAAATCCTGAAAAACACACAATATATGTCAGCTTTCCGACTGGTCCTCTCTGCAGATCCCAAAGAGGAGTAATGTTCTTGTATGGTTTGCTGTTTTTACAGAGTGATGAGCTGCTTCAGATTTCCAATACTCAGAGTAAGTGGACCTCCAAGTCTTGGATTGTTAGACAGATCCCTGCATGTAGTTCATATCAGTAGCCATAAAACATATTATGGTCTAGATATCTAGTTAATTTTGTAGGTTGTAGCATCCCGTTCCTGTAGTCCGTATCTGTTACAACATGGTTTTCACGATAGAAAAAGGGAAGATTTTATTCTTGAATGAAGGAAATACTTTTAAAATTGAGGAAGCAAGGACTTACAGATATGTCAAAGCAGAGAGTTGGCCTATGGCGTTGCTCAATGCACCTTCAATATTCATGCTTGATAATTTCCTGCAGATACCAGGATTCAGCAGATTGTTTGTTGATAACAGAAGTAAAAAACATGAACGATAAGTTAAGCTCTCACACTTCTGTCACTCTCCCATTGTAACAGGATATTCCATCCCAGGAGGTGCATGGATCCGTCGACCCTGTCCAGCTTTGTGGCTCATTCTGCCAATTCCTCATCAGTGCTTGAAGTGCGTTGACTGTAGAATTATTAAGCTGACATTAGAGATGCGCTTCTATTACAACAATTCCAGTAAGTTAATCTCATTTCTGCCATGGATTCTTATTAGCCACTGATCTTGTTATTTTGAGAGGTAGATGCAAGTCATGCAACTACTAACATTTAGAGAATTCTAGACAGGTCTTGATCCATGAAAATAGGCCTTCATCTTTGAACTCTCAGTTGTACTTCTAGCGGAAAAGAAACAAAGTTTATGTGGTATACAGAATTTAAGACAAAATAGAAACATAATCTTGATGGTAGACACGGACTACCATAATGCTGATCTTATTTGTGGGCATCTATCTATTATATACTAAAAGCAATAAAAGGGTGTTTTTCGAGGCACCTGGTTGATCCACATCACCTAAATTATATTAACCGTTAGATCTTTAATTTCTGGTTACGATTTAAAGATAAAAGTCTATCTATTATATACTAAAAGCAATATAAGGGTGTTTTTTCGAGGCACCTGGTTGATCCACATCATCAAAATTATATTGATCGTTAGATCTAAAATTTAAGTCTAGGATGTAATAGAAGATAAACAATTACGTGACCTTTTAATCTGAGTTGACACGACCCATGTTTAATATGGCTAACCATAATCGACCAGGGTGCAACAACCAGAGTAATGATCGGGTCCACATGCATTAATTAAAAAAAAGTACGTAAGCGTGTATGACAAGGACACTTAGCACACAAGTTGTACCTAGCAGAAAAAAGGTTTTGCAACACACGTGACAACTTCAACACAACTAAGAAGACATGAGAAATAAAATTATACCATACTACTTAGCAAAATATAGGCCATGGAAAAAAGACTCCAAATCAGATGAATATAATCTACATTGAAATTGAGATCAGTAGCCAGACAACGACCACCTGATTTCGATTTACTAGATTTACGCCGATGTGGTATGTGTTGTGTATATACCTACAAGAAGCTAACTATAAAGCCGATCGGTTTTGGAAAAGAACCCCAAAATAATGAATACAAACTTGAAAACAACCCGAAAAGCTGTTAGGTAGTGGAAAAAACTCCAAAGCATATCAGTACGATTTGATTTTAGCTTAGGATTATTGATGTACAACACGTGTTGCAGGATCGCAAGAAAATATATATGAGAGGCTATAAAATTAGACTGGTTTATACGTATATATACATATATTACCGAATATAATTTCTCAAAAAATAAAATCCCCAATTAATACAAAACTTTTTCTGAAACCACGAACAATTGGAAACTTGAAAACATAAATGGTAAACTTTAAGTTGACCTCATATTTTTTGGAAGTGCATATTAGACCTAAGACATCGGACACACGGTGATGAAAAGGCGAACTCCTTGAAACACTTTATTGGAATTTATAATCATCTAGAAATAATGGCAACCGACTAAGATGTTAAAACTTTGTCATTCATGACAGTGTAGTCATGTTACATCAAACGACAAATACAAGTCAGCAAGAGCACGGAATGTCTGGATTGAAGAGTAGGAATAGACAGAGTAAAAAAACATAATGTTGCATCAACTATAATTAATGGTATTTTGTTGTTACGATATGTAAAATATAGTACTAAAACATGACAAAAAATATAAGATCGATATATTTGTGAAAATGTGTTAATAAATTTATTTAAGTATACATAAATAATGGTCAAAGTTCTATATCTTAGAAAGTTAATGCCTAAGACGTTATGTATTTAACAACAAGAGAATGTCACATATTTTTACAACAAATGAAGGAAACAAGAGGTAAAAACATCATATAAAAGTAGAGATAAAATTCTTGCTCTTTCTTCAATCTATATTAGTGAGCATATATTCCTTTTGTTTTACATTAAATTAAGAAGATGTTTTCCATCAAAATGACGTAACCATCGTGCGATCATCTCTCAAGCCAACCCTAATTATGTAACAATATGAAAGTTAATCTTGCCTTCAAAATCACATGAAAACTGACGGCTAGGTCACGGTCTAAGCATTATATAAACCAATTTAATCTTATGCACAAACTTGACATATGGTCAATAATGTATTCCATCCGATCCATAATAACTGTCACTCATTTGGTACAAAGGGAGTAGTATTTTGGAGATATCCAAATAATCTTGCACCCAAAAATTAAAGACGACCAAAACAGTTTTCTATGCATGTGATATATATTAGGCATAGATCATGGCCATATAATTATTGTTTTCTATAGCATTTGAGAAGGTATGAATGTTTTTGATCAATTTTTTCACACTAAAGATATCGACAGTGGGTGATGCCCTCGCATTTGCGAGGGCCCCCATGCTAGTTATATACTAAAAGCAATATAAGGGTGTTTTTCGAGGCACCTGGTTGATCATCACCTAAATTATATTAACCGTTAGATCTTTAATTTCTGGTTACGATTTAAAGATAAAAGAGTTACGTAAAAAGTAGTCGGTACAAATAACAGTCAACAATGTCACGAACACGCTTGCAACTACGGACTCACCGGGTGCATAGCAGGCAGGTGAGATGTTTCCGATTTTAAGAACCAAACCAAAACTGATCCAATCAGTTCCTTGCACGTCTGTCCGTAGTTGTTTCGGTAAGCAATGCGTCCGTATGTCTAGGATTTCTGATCGGCAACCTGATATGGACCCAAACTCCAAACGGTTTGGTGGCCGGCCAAAAAAAAGAAGCCGGAGATCTAGCTGGCTCGAACCAACAAACTGGTACGTGAAGCACTCACGATGTAGTCCGGTTTAAAAAGGGAAAAACAAAAGCACTCACGTAGGTCGCTAAGACTCTTTCAAGGCATGTTAAAAAGAAAAAAACACTCCGTCAAATACTGATCACTAGAGGGAGGCAGTACACACATGCAAATAATCTGCACCCATTAATAATAGAAATATTAAATAAAACAATAGCTACTAGAAAACTTATCTCGATTGCTTGAGATGGATGAAGGAAAGTAACAACTCTGACGACCGGCCAAGGCATCACAAAATTCATGTGACAGTCTAAATACAAAATGGAGTGCACGTCGATTTAATTATTAATATATTTTGTCAAATGAGAAAGGGCGAGTCTTGGTATTGTTCATCATGGTGATATATATGAGATATACTAGACCACTCACATATCCCATGATTATGTCTCACATGTTGGACCTGAATATGAGAAATATCTAGACTATATATATCATATTAATACATCAAGATATCATTATATTATTAAAATCGTTAGAAAATAGAACATCACATTTGTTCATCTAGGCTAAAAATTATATTCAATATATAAAAATTTGATAAGGTGGACGAATATTACAAGCCTGTCAGCTACATAACACTTATTATTTCTTTTTTCTCATTTTATTTGTGAAATTTACAATAAGAAAAATGAGAGAAAAATGTGTTTTGTGTTGTCGCAAGAACTGCCCAGTAATATGACGTAGCTTTGTATATGATTTACCTATTAATATACACATATAATTAGGCTTTGTTTCATGGACAAGTATCATGGGAAATTTGAGTATGATGAGCATGATCAAAGGTTTTGGGAAATTGCAGTAAATGGAAAATATAACATCAACTCAAATCACATCAACGTAAAAAAACTCAAATCATATTGAGGTGGTCACGTGCAATGATCAACGACTGAAACAATCCAAGTATTTTATTAGTAACCGCCGATTCTTATAAGGACCGCACATAAGTCACATAATATACAAAGATAGATAGAGGCAACTACGCTATATGTGAAAGCAAGAGTACCACACGAATAGATCAATAAGGTGGTATGGGTGCACCAATAAAAGATGAAAGCAACAAACCAATGAAAGTATCATTAATAATCTCAAAGGTCTATAGCATTCTGGCCTTGAGAAAAATGAGCGAACTATGATGAGGTCAAGGGAGTGAGTAACAAAGTGTTTTCTAAATTGGCAATGTGGGGGAAAAACCTCAATATATTATGTTGCAAACATTAATAAGCATTGCTGCTATGTTGCAATAGCAGCGATAGTGAGGCAGGTGGAGGAACATCAACACAGTTTATATGCAAGCCATACATCAAATTAATTGTTGGTGAACTTACTAAAATTATTGGTGGAAATATACCAATGATCAGGGATAAGTGGAAGCTAGAAAGTTGAGTTTTAATTCCTTGGCAATATATCACGTCTTATAAAAAATGATGATCGATGAAAATTTTTATACCAAAAGTTTGCTCGGATGTACAAATTGCTTATACCTCATAATTTTCTTTTAATTCAATAATATATTGATTAGGTAGAAAATAAATAATACATAGAACACACATGGTGGTTATGGGAGAAAGCATGCAAATAAAAATACAAAATACTCCTGTAATATTAGTTCATGTATTCTTTACTATAAGATATATATCCATCCATTATATACTAAAAGGAAAATACAAAGGTCTAAACCGGTGACACCAAGTTAATCCACAACACATAAATTAATTAGATTTGTTACATACATAACTTAAGGTTATTATTTAATAGACTCACGACATATAATAATATAACCCGCTTAATGTGTAATAAAGGAAACCCTCATCCAAGGTATGTGGTTCGTGGACTGTTTAAACACACAGAAAATTTGTTTCACAAGTACTAGGCACATAAACAAATCTTGTGTGTCATAGCTTTCAAATAAAAAATCACGTACCAGTGTAGTTTATAGGAACAAGGAAACATGCCCATCTTTGATGGAAATAGTTTTTTCTCATCTGGGCCTCGCGTGCGAATTGTTGATTGATACTTCTGCAGTATGGTATTCTATCCACGAATATAATTCATAATGTGGGGGTTCACTTCTATTTATATGCAAGCACATCTAACTTCTCAAGTGATATGATACAATAAAACATAGCTCTGAAATGTGGAACTTAAGATGAGGTGGGTCACGGAACTACAAACTACAAGTTATTCCCTTAATTTTATGCTTAGTGTTTATTTCAAGTAACTATATATATCTTAACTGACAAGGATTGTTTTCATGCAGATTCTTTAACTAGAAGTACTTTGAACCTTTAAAAACCTAAGCGACTAATCTAATCACACAATAAATTGACTACTTTTAACAAAAAATGTACTCCCTCTGACAATAGAGTATACTATTGGTAGACTCTACTTTATGATCCACATTTCAGCCGAAAAAGACTCTATTGGTAGACTCTACTGAAGATGCAAAATGTAAATATCCACAAACTATTAAATTATTTATCGGCCACTATAGAAAATACAAATATGCCGCCCTCGCATTTGGGAGGGCCACTATGCTAGTTCTTTTTTTAAAGGAGCATTACTAGAAGGAAAGATAGATGTCTCAATATCTGGGAGACACCTCACCATGAACTTTGGCAAACAACACATAGATACATATCCATGGACGCAGATGCGTCCGTAGATGCAAATTAATCTTTTTTAGTAGGAGCGCACAGTATTTCAGGTCTAAGTTTGGCAGGTATGGGGAATGCATCAATACAAGGTTCTTTTTTCGGTTCTTATATCTCCAGTGACTTAAGGTACCTTGTTACTCATCATTTGGTTGCTATCGTGGCTCGAGACACTTCTCCACTTTGCTACATATGGTCTGAGTCAATCAAAAGGCTAAAGCTCTATCACGATATAACTCAGAAACTCGTCAATTAGAACATATTTCAGGGACCATTAACACTAATATGAAAAACAATTCTATACATTAATACTGTTGAAGGGTGTGCAGTAGCAAATATAAAGAAGTGAAGGGTGAAAATGTAAAGTTGTAAAGTAGTAGAATAGTCGGTATAGATCGAGAGAGAACTAGAGAGTTCGGTGTGTGAGTAAAAAGGGAACATCCTGAAATCCTTCTTTGTACTAGCTTGGAGAGTGGAAAAAGAAAATTCTCCACCAATTTTAGTGAGATCTTGATCCCTAATTACAACATGGTATCAGAGCGGGACGAATCTAGTGCGATTCAGCCGTGATTTTGAGTGGATTTAGGCCTTCAAAGAGGATTCGAATCGAGGCAGAGGTGTTCGAGGTGCTGCTCGCCGTCTTCACGGAGTAATCGTCACCGATTTGGTCGAGTTACAGCAAGGTCGCTGGAGTGTCCTGCAAGATCTTCTCTAATCCTTTGAGATTAGGATGGGGTCAGATTGATACTCAGTTAGTGGCAGCACGCAAGTTGCAGGCGAGGCAGGCCAGAGGACACTCTAAAGAACAAAAAAGTCCATTCTTTAGCGGGTGACTGCAGCTTGGATGATGTAAGGACGAGAGACTCAATATCCTGAAGCCGCCATTTGGTGAATCGGTGCTAATACGGCAGCGCAGCGCTCACGTATTGGCATGAATACATTTTAGAGTTATTAAGTGAGAGGCCACCTTGTCGCAGCCCACGCGACGTCTCTCTGGCGTCTGTACTCCCTACTTGTTTCGTGTTTTAAATTTAAATTTAAACTAAAATTATGATACAGTATTTTCGAACAGAGGGAGTACGTTTTTTTTCTAGAATACATATAGAGGCAAAACGCCGGATACAACATCAACCACATGAGAGGTTGACAGTTAACTATCCGCCTTACAGAAAATAACAATTACTCCCTGTGTTCCATAACTTAGTACTATATCTTACCAAACCAATTAGTTTGTCAAAATACACTACTCTCCATCCAGAAAAGATGTTGTAAAATTTGTTTAGATTCTTATATATCTGAACATGTTTTAATATATAGATACATATGAATTTTTAAAAAATTCTGAGACATACTTTTCCAGACGGAGCAGTAGTACATTATGGGACAGAACTAAGAACGCTGGTCATCATCAACAATTTCCTGTTTAAGCAAGACCGACCTGAACTTAACTCTCCCGCCACGTAAAAAAATCTCCTTTTCTCTGGCACGGCAGACCTTCCCTCTCCCAGTTTGACAGATTCAACATGTTACGCACAGAAAAAGTTTACGTGTTTTGTACTCCCTTCTTCAACGCTAAGAGCATCTCCACTCGTTGGGCGAACCCACGCTAGTAGAAAAAGAGTCATACGTCCACCGCAGTTTGGAGCATTACTCTTGATTATGGTTGGACCCGGAACTAATGTCAGCATTAGTCCCGGTTCCAACGGCTAGAATGCCAGCAATTTTTAGTCCCGGATCAAACGGGAACTTTAGTCCCGGTTCGTATCATCAACCGAGACTAAAAGAGTGCCCTTGGTGCCAACCCCTTTAGCCCCGGTTCGTATCACCAACCCAAAAGTGGGCAAAAAATTCGCAAGTTCTGCCGTGGCAGTAAAACAGGCACAAATCCGTTTGAAATTGTATTTTCTAGATTCAAAATCATGCCAAAAAATTAGAAAAAATTCTAAAAATAAAATCCTTCGAACTGTAGTTATATTAAGTGATTTAGTTGTTACAAAAATTAACAAATATAAATTTCGATATAATTTACAAAAAAATGTTATGAAAAAATCAAATGACCATAACTTTTGCATACGATTAAAAAAAGTACGACCTATCAAAACATGCAGAAAAATTAGCTCTTTAATTTCAACATCCTTAGGCCGTTTTGGATTCTTAAAATTCGAAACGAAAAAAAAAATATTTCAGAAATTAAATTATTTTAGTATTTTTTATGTCATATTTGAATTCCTCGCATTTTTGTGATAATTATGGATATATTATTTGTCGAATTTCGATTTACAGATTTGAAGATATTATTTATGTCATATTAAATGAATAAATGGCAAAAAATGAATAAAAAATTAATTTAATTAGTTTTTATTTTCATTAGAATAAAATATTATTATTACTTATTTATTGTTGTTTACTAAAAATAGTTGTTCTTAATTTCAAAAAAATAAAAATGTGTCACATATTGATATGAGTTAATAGGATTGATATACTAGTCTTGACAACAAGTTATCAGTGTCCTTCGCGCGGGATGGGAGAGATGGAATGGAGAAGTTAAGCATGCTGGGGGTGGAGTAGTGCTAGGATGGGTGACCGGCCGGGAAGTTTGACTGTAAGTATGATTTGAACTAAGATTAAGTATAATTAGTGTTAAAAATAAGAGATGTGAGAGATTAACGAGTCAAACAATTCAAAAGTTTAAGAAAAAATTGAAAAAAAAATCAAAAAAAATTTGGAAAAATTTTCAAAAAAAACCATTAGTCCGGGTTCGTACTACAAACCGGGACTAAAGGTCCCGCGCGCTCGACGCTGCCGAACCGGGACTAAAGGATGGGGGCTTTAGTCCCGATTGTCCCGTCCCGGTTGGGCAACCGGGACTAAAGCCCCTTACCAACCGGGACATATGGCCCTGTTTGCACTAGTGTCAGGCCAAAAACCAGACATTTTTTTGGCCGGACAAAGCAAGTTTTCGGCCTAGGACGCCCAGCTCCCCACTCGCGTACCCAAGCCGAGTCCTAGGTTCGGCGAAATTCAGTTAAACTCGGCGAAATATGGGCGAATATAGGCGGATTTTATTAAGTAGGGCAAGGCGTACATATTACATCGAATTAAAAACTAAGAAAAGGCCGCCGCCGCCATGGTCGACACCGGACGCCGCAACTATAGGCCGATGCGGGGGTGGTTGCCGGCCTGGATGTGCTCCATGACGCCGGCGAGAGTTCGCCTAGAACGCTCCAGAAGCGGCGGTGGAAAGCCACATTGTGACGCGGCGGCGGCGAGCCCGACGGTCCGTCGTGTCGGGCGAGTTCCTCGAGGCGCCTGCCGGCGAAGAACTGCCTCCAGAAGACCAGGTTGTCAGGATCCTTGGCGAGATCCAGGTCTTGCATGTCGGTGATAGCGAGGTCCTCGTCGACCGGCACCGGATGAACAGGGATCCCGTCGGCGCTGAGTTGCCAGCCGAAGGGAAGACAAGTGTCCGGCGGCACCGTATAGCGCGCCTCGTGGAGCATCCGGGCTTCCCACGGCGGCATCATGTGTCGGCCCTCGGCCATGGCTTCTCGGCGGAGTTGAGGAGGAAGAAAGGTGCGAACGTCCGAAGTTCGCCGGAGTTGTGGTGGTGTGAAAGACTGTGAAGACAGACGGTGATATGTACGCCTTTTATAGGCGGAGTTCCGCCGGAAGAATGGCGAGAGGGGTGTAACATCCCTGGTTTAGCACCTAGAAATAGCGAGACCCATGTGTGTGCATTGCATTCATGCATAAGAAAATCCAGGGAATTTTCGCGCAAAACGCAAAGAGATGTAGAGGGATCGGGATCTCTCTTGTTCTGATGAAAACGTCATCTCAAGTGTATGGATTTCTACATGACCTCTACTATATTCTTGTGTCTTTGGAAAGCAATTCAATTCATGTTTGAAACTAAGAATTGAAATTCAAATTTGAATATTTGGGAATATTTCCATGTTAAGTAAATAATATATAAACAATAAAATAAAAATTGTGATATAAAATATATTCAATAATATAAGAGATGAACATTCAAAATTTAGTGGAATAAGAAATTGCAAACAAGGAGTAAAAGTATTTCTTATTATAATAAATACATGTTACCACATTCTTTATAATAAAGGCATTACAATTAAATAATACAAAAGAATTCTTATATTTAAAATAAATATGAATATTCATTGTCCTTTATATAATAAACAAAATAATATTTCTTATTCTGTTCCTTATTTAGTAACAATAAATCAACTAGAATGGAATTAGTAACATATTACCTCATAAGAATAATCACAAAAGAAAAAAACTTTATTAAATAAAAGAAGGTTCTTACAAGGAATCTTTACAAGAGAATAAATAAAAGATTACATTGAAAAATAAAACCTAAACTACCATCTAACTATTTCCTAATCTAGTATTTATTGTGTTGGAGATATGCCCTAGAGGCAATAATAAATATAGTTATTATTATATCTTTGTGTTTAAGATAAATGTTTATATTCATGCTATAATAGTATTAACAAGGAAACATTAATACTTGTGTGAATTGTAAACTTAAATTGAAGTCCCTAGTATAGCCTCTATACTTCACTAGCTTGTTGGTTAATAGATGATTGTGGTTTCCCTATCATGAACATTGAGATGTTATTAACAACAAGATCATATCGTTAGGAGAATGATATGGTGGACATACTCCTATAGATAAGCGTAGCATAAAGATCAAGTCATTTCAATAGTTCAATTGCTATATGCTTTCTGATACATAGTAACCTAATTCCTTCGACCATGAGATCATGCATATCACCTTTACCGGATGGATGCTTTGATGTCATCAAACACCACACCGTAACAGGGTGGCTATAAAGGTGGTATTGAGTGTTCGGAAAGTATTGGTTGAAACACATGGATCAAGAGTGGGATTTGTCCATCCATATGACGGATAGATATTCTCTGGGCCCTCTCGGTGAAATGTCATCCAATTAGCTTGCAAGCATGTGACTGGGTCACAAGGGATCACATATCACGGGAACGAGAAAAGAGTACTTATCAGTAACGAGGTTGAACTAGGTATGCAGAGATACCGACGATCATAACCTCGGATAAGTAACATATCGTGAGACAAAGGGAAATTGGTATCGTATGTAAGTGGTTCATTCGATCGCAATGTAATCGTAGAAATATGTGGGAGCCATATGAATTTCCAGATTCCTCTATTGGTTATTGTTCGGAGAAGTGTCTCGATCATGTCCGCATAATTCACGAACCGTAGGGAGACACACTTAAGGATTCGACGTTGTTTGAGTAGTTATGGTATTATGAGAAAGAGACCGAATGTTGTTCGGAGTCTCGGATGGGATCCGGGATATCACGAGGAGATCCGGAATGGTCCGGAGAATAAGATTCATATAAGGAAAGTCCCGTTTCGGAGTTTGGGAATGGTTCCGGTGTTTTCATCGGGAACATTCTAGAAGGTCCCGGAATGTCCGGCACTCCGGAGGGGGAAGGGTACATGAATGTGTCATTGTAAGTTGGAATGATTGCATCATGTACTAGGTGTTCTTGCTGTCCAAAATAAAGGGTTTATTTAAAATCCTAAATTGAAAAGTCAAACGGCTAGTTTGAAAGTCAAACGGCAATTTTGGGAAGTGGGAAGAGAGGAGGATTGGTGGAGGCCGAATTGGAGGAGGGTTCCTCCCTTGGCCGGCGCCCCACCAAGCCGACTTGGGGAGGGACTCTCCTCCCCTTGGCCGGCCCCTCCACCTATATAAGGAGGGGCAGGGCTCCCTCCTAACACACACAAGTTTCCACCTTTAATCTCCGGTTTAGAGCCGTTTTGGTTTAGAGCTTCTAATTGCTTTAGCCAGCGGTTTAGAGCCTTCTAATTGGTTTAGAGCCTTCTAATTGGTGTGTCTAATTACTAGACCACTAATAGCCTCTATCATAAGCTCCACCATACTCGCACCGGCTTAAGGCGAAGCCCTGCGGGATTTCCCCTCTACCTCCAGTACCACGCCGTTGTGCTGCCGGAATCGCGAGGAGAGTGCTACAACCTCCGCTGCCTGCTGGAACAAGGGAGAGGAAGGTCTTCGTCGAGTACCGAACGTGTGACCGACTACGGGAGCGCTGCCGGAACGTGGCGCCGGAAGGATCGTCTACGCGATCTTGAGATCGGAAAGAGTACGACTACATCACCCACGAGAATCTGCTCTCGTTAAACACTTTGGAATCTTCGAGGGTGAGTTATTCCATCGACTCGTTGCTGCAATCTAGTAGATAGATCTTGGCTTGTTTGTTTGTATGCGATATAAAAATTTTGTTTTCCATGCTACGAACCCCTACAGTGGTATCAGAGCCGTGTCTATATGTAGATCTGTTGCACGAGTAGAACACAATGGTCATTGTGGGCGTTGATGCTTTTATTGTAGATTGCTTTTTGTGTACTTTGCATCTTGCGGTATGTTGGGATGAAGCGGCCCGGGCTAACCTTACATGACATCGTTCATGAGACTTGCTCCACGCTTGACATGCAACTCGTATTGCATAAGTGGCTTTGCGGGTGCCTGTTTCTCCTAGCATAGTAAAGATCCAATTTACAACGGGTAATCAACAATGCTAGTATCAATGTTGTGGTTCTTGTTCGTAGGTTAGAACGACACTTATGGAAAGCCCCAAACCACGTAAAATATGCAAAGAAAGTAGAAGCGTCTAACTTTGTTTTGCAGGGGTGTGCAGTGATGTGATATGGCCATGATTGTGATTATATTTGATGTATGCAATGTTCCTTATTGTAAGTTGGCAACCGGCAGGAGCCATATGGTTGTCTTTAATTTCTGTTAAGACCTGCGTGTCTGTTCAAAATAGTTGTAATAGTTGAAGCTGGTGGACGACAACCATGAAGAAGCGTCATTGACCTTGATGCTATGCCGGTGATGATGGAGATCATGTTCGTGCTTGAAGATGGAGATCGGAAGCACAAAGAAGAAAGGCCATATCATATCACATATTATGAATTGCATGTGATGTTAATCCTTTATGCATCTTGTATTGCTTAGTAGACGACGGTAGCATTATAAGATGATCCCTCATGCACATAAATTTCAAGTTCTAAAGTGTTCACCCTTAGTATGCACCGTTGCCAAAGCTTGCTGCTTCGAAGCACCACGTGATGATCGGGTGTCTTTGATTCCGCGGGTGAATACAACGTAAGCAAGCCAGATTTGCTTATGCGGTAGCTAAGGTTTGATCTTGACGAGCCTAGCATGTACAGACATGGTCTCAGGAACACGGATCGCTGAAAGGTAAAGCATGAATCATATAGCAGATATGATGAACATGTCGATTGTTCGCCATTGAAGCTATATCAACTCTCGTGATGATCGGTTTTGATATGGTGGATTTGGTTCGTGTGATCACTAAAACAATGTGAGGGATATTGTTTTGAGTGGGAGTTCACCTAGATTAAAATTTATTAATTAGAACTCAATTTGTCATAAACTTAGTCTAAACTATTGCAAATATGTTGTAGATCAATGGCAGCCCCTACCATCAATTTTAATGCGTTCCTAGAGAAAGAAAAGTTGAAAAACAATGGAAGCAACTTCGCGGATTGGTTCCGCAATTTGAGGATTGTCCTCACAGCTGGTAATTTGACCTATGTGCTGGATGCACCGCTGGGTGACCCACCTGCAGCTGATGCTCCCGATGAAGTAAAGAATGTTTACCTCGCTCGGAAGAATCAGTACTCCATAGTTCAGTGTGCTATCTTGTATGGTTTAGAATCGGAGCTTCAGAAAAGGTTTGAAGAGTCAGACCCATATGATATTGTCGAGGATCTCAAATTAATTTTTGAGACTCATGCGGCAATTGAAAGTTATGAAGCTTCTGAAAAGTTCTTTAACTGCAAGATGGAAGAGGGCAGCTCCATCAGTGAGCACGTGCTTAAGATGTCTGGGCACGCAAACAAACTTCAAAGCTTGGGTATAGTGATTCCTAATACTTTGGGGGTTTACCGCATCCTCCAATCACTACCACCAAGTTACAAGAACTTTGTGATGAACTACAACATGCAGAACATGAACAAAGAGTTGCCAGAACTATTTGCTATGTTAAAATCTGCAGAAGTGGAGATCAAGAAAGAGCACCAAGTGTTGATGGTCAATAAGACCACCAAATTCAAGAAAGGCAAGTCTAAGCAGAGGGGACACTTCAAGAAGGGTGGTAAGAAAGTTACCATGCCGACGAAGAGGACCAAGGCTGGACCCAAGCCTGATACTGAGTGCTTTTACTGCAAGGGAGAAGGTCACTGGAAGCGGAATTGCCCAAAGTACTTGGCGGATTTGAAGAACGGCAACATCAAGAAGAAAGGTATATCTGATATACATGTTATTGATGTGTATCTCACTAGTATTCGTAGTAGTGCCTGGGTATTTGATACTGGTTCGGTTGCTCATATTTGTAACTCGAAACAGGAGCTGCAGAATAAACGGAAGCTAGCGAAGAACGAGGTGACGATGCGCGTAGGAAACGGATCAAAGGTTGATGTGATCGCGGTCGGCACGCTACCTCTTCATCTACCATCGGGATTAGTTTTATACTTAAATAATTGTTATTTGGTGCCTGCGTTGAGCATGAACATTATATCGGGATCTTGTTTATTGCGAGACGGTTACTTGTTTAAATCCGAGAATAATGGTTGTTCGATTTATATGAGTAATATGTTTTATGCACATGCACCTTTGATAGATGGTCTATTCTTATTGAATCTCGATAGTAGAAATACACATATTAATAACATTGAAGCTAAACGATTGAAATCAAGCGATAACTCGACCTATATGTGGCACTGTCGTCTTGGTCACATTGGAGTGAAGCGTATGAAGAAACTCCATTCCGATGGACTTCTTGAATCACTTGATTTTGAATCACTTGAAAGATGCGAAGCATGTCTGATGGGTAAAATGACTAAGACTCCGTTTTCTGGTATGATGGAGCGAGCTACGGACTTATTGGAAATCATACATACCGATGTGTGTGGTCCAATGAGTGTAGCATCGCGCAGTGGTTATCGTTATGTTCTTACCTTCACGGATGACTTGAGTAGATATGGGTATATCTATTTCATGAAACATAAGTCCGAAACTTTCGAGAAGTTTAAGGAATTTCAAAGTGAGGTAGAGAATCAACGTAACAAGAAGATTAAATTTCTACGTTCTGATCGTGGAGGTGAATATCTAAGTTACGAGTTTGGCGAGCATTTGAAGAAATGCGGAATACTTTCGCAGTTGACACCGCCGGGAACACCACAGCGTAATGGTGTGTCCGAACGTCGTAATCGAACTCTCTTAGATATGGTTCGTTCTATGATGTCACTTACATATTTACCGCTATCATTTTGGGGTTATGCATTAGAAACAGCCGCATTCACTTTAAATAGGGCACCGTCTAAATCCGTTGAAACGACACCGTTTGAATTATGGTTTGGGAAGAAACCTAAATTGTCGTTCCTTAAAGTTTGGGGATGGGAAGCCTATGTAAAGAAGTTACAGCCGGACAAGCTTGAACCCAAAGCGGAAAAATGCGTCTTCATAGGATACCCGAAGGAAACTATTGGGTATACCTTCTATCATAGATCCGAAGGCAAAATCTTCGTTGCCAAGAATGGATCCTTTCTAGAGAAGGAATTTCTCTCGAAAGAAGTGACTGGAAGGAAGGTAGAACTCGACGAGGTTGTCGAACCTTCTCTCGAAATTGCGAGTAGCGCAGCACCGGAAGAAGTTCCTGTGGTGCCTGCACCAATAAGAGAGGAAGCTAATGATGATGATCATGAAACTTCGGTTGAAGTTACTACAGAGCCTCGGAGGTCAACGAGAACTCGTACCACTCCAGATTGGTATGATTCCGTTATGAATGTCATGGTGGTGGACAACACCGATGACCCCGAGACATATGAGGAAGCGATGATGAGCCCAGATTCCAATAAATGGCAAGAAGCCATGAAATCCGAGATTGGATCCATGTACGAAAACCAAGTATAGACTTTGGTGGACTTACCGGATGGCCGGAAGGCTGTCGAGAACAAATGGATTTTCAAGAAGAAAACAGATGCTGATGGTAATGTTACTGTCTATAAAGCTCGACTTGTCGCAAAAGGGTTTCGACAAATTCAAGGAGTTGACTACGATGAGACTTTCTCACCAGTAGCGAAGCTAAAGTCTGTGAGGATTATGTTAGCAATCGCTGCATATTACGATTATGAAATATGGCAGATGGATGTCAAAACAGCATTCCTCAATGGAGACATTGATGAAGAATTGTATATGATGCAGCCCAAAGGTTTTGTCGATCCTAAAGATGCTAACAAGGTATGCAAACTTCAACGGTCCATCTATGGATTGAAGCAAGCATCCCGAAGTTGGAATCAACGTTTTGATAAGGTAATCAAAAGTTTTGGTTTTATACAAACTTATGGAGAAGCTTGTATTTACAAGAAAGTGAGTGGGAGCTCTGTAGCATTCTTAATACTATATGTAGATGACATATTGTTGATTGGGAATGATGTAGACCTTCTTAATAGTGTCAAGGAATATTTGAATAATAGTTTTTCAATGAAGGATCTTGGCGAAGCAGCTTACATATTAGGCATAAAGATTTATAGAGATAGATCGAGACGCCTAATATCATTGTCACAAAGTACATATTTGGACAAAGTTCTAAAGAGGTTTGGAATGGAAGAAAGCAAGAAAGGGTTCTTGCCCATATTGCCCAATACGACCTTGAGTAAAACTCAAAGTCCGACATCGGCAGAAGATAGAGAAAGGATGAGTAAGACTCCTTATGCCTCAGCCATAGGATCTCTAATGTATGCCATGCTATGTACTAGACCCGACATTGCATATGCTGTTAGTTTAACTAGCAGATATCAAAGTGATCCAGGAGTGGATCATTGGACAGCGGTCAAAAACATCCTTAAGTACTTGAGAAGAACTAAGCATATGGTTCTTTCTTATGGAGGTGATGAACATCTCGTTGTTAATGGTTACACTGATGCTAGTTGGAACACTGATCCGGATGATTCTAAATCACAATCCGGATACGTATTTATTTTGAATGGTGCAGCAGTTAGCTGGAGGAGTGCAAAGCAAAGCGTTGTGGCGAGATCTTCAACTGAATCGGAATACATGGCTGCTTCGGAGGCTTCACAAGAAGCGATATGGATGAAAGAGTTCATTACAGAGCTGGGTGTGGTTCCTAGTGCGCTGGACCCAATGTCTATCTACTGTGATAACATGGGCGCCATAGCCAATGCGCAAGAACCAAGGTCACACAAGAAGCTGAAGCATATCAAGCTGCGTTTTCACGCTATTCGAGAACATATCCAGGATGGGGATATAAAGATTTGCAAAGTACACACAGATCTGAATGTGGCGGATCCGTTGACTAAACCTCTCCCGAGGGCAAAACATGACCAACACCAAACTGCCATGGGTGTTCGGTATATTACCATGTAATCTAGATTAGATGACTCTAGTGCAAGTGGGAGACTGTTGGAGATATGCCCTAGAGGCAATAATAAATATAGTTATTATTATATCTTTGTGTTTATGATAAATGTTTATATTCATGCTATAATAGTATTAACAAGGAAACATTAATACTTGTGTGAATTGTAAACTTAAATTGAAGTCCCTAGTATAGCCTCTATACTTCACTAGCTTGTTGGTTAATAGATGATTGTGGTTTCCCTATCATGAACATTGAGATGTTATTAACAACAAGATCATATCGTTAGGAGAATGATATGGTGGACATACTCCTATAGATAAGCGTAGCATAAAGATCAAGTCATTTCAATAGTTCAATTGCTATATGCTTTCTGATACATAGTAACCTAATTCCTTCGACCATGAGATCATGCATATCACCTTTACCGGATGGATGCTTTGATGTCATCAAACACCACACCGTAACAGGGTGGCTATAAAGGTGGTATTGAGTGTTCGGAAAGTATTGGTTGAAACACATGGATCAAGAGTGGGATTTGTCCATCCATATGACGGATAGATATTCTCTGGGCCCTCTCGGTGAAATGTCATCCAATTAGCTTGCAAGCATGTGACTGGGTCACAAGGGATCACATATCACGGGAACGAGAAAAGAGTACTTATCAGTAACGAGGTTGAACTAGGTATGCAGAGATACCGACGATCATAACCTCGGATAAGTAACATATCGTGAGACAAAGGGAAATTGGTATCGTATGTAAGTGGTTCATTCGATCGCAATGTAATCGTAGAAATATGTGGGAGCCATATGAATTTCCAGATTCCTCTATTGGTTATTGTTCGGAGAAGTGTCTCGATCATGTCCGCATAATTCACGAACCGTAGGGAGACACACTTAAGGATTCGACGTTGTTTGAGTAGTTATGGTATTATGAGAAAGAGACCGAATGTTGTTCGGAGTCTCGGATGGGATCCGGGATATCACGAGGAGATCCGGAATGGTCCGGAGAATAAGATTAATATAAGGAAAGTCCCGTTTCGGAGTTTGGGAATGGTTCCGGTGTTTTCATCGGGAACATTCTAGAAGGTCCCGGAATGTCCGGCACTCCGGAGGGGGAAGGGTACATGAATGTGTCATTGTAAGTTGGAATGATTGCATCATGTACTAGGTGTTCTTGCTGTCCAAAATAAAGGGTTTATTTAAAATCCTAAATTGAAAAGTCAAACGGCAATTTTGGGAAGTGGGAAGAGAGGAGGATTGGTGGAGGCCGAATTGGAGGAGGGTTCCTCCCTTGGCCAGCGCCCCACCAAGCCGACTTGGGGAGGGACTCTCCTCCCCTTGGCCGGCCCCTCCACCTATATAAGGAGGGGCAGGGCTCCCTCCTAACACACACAAGTTTCCACCTCTAATCTCCGGTTTAGAGCCGTTTTGGTTTAGAGCTTCTAATTGCTTTAGCCAGCGGTTTAGAGCCTTCTAATTGGTTTAGAGCCTTCTAATTGGTGTGTCTAATTACTAGACCACTAATAGCCTCTCTCATAAGCTCCACCATACTCGCACCGGCTTAAGGCGAAGCCCTGCGGGATTTCCCCTCTACCTCCAGTACCACGCCGTTGTGCTGCCGGAATCGCGAGGAGAGTGCTACAACCTCCGCTGCCTGCTGGAACAAGGGAGAGGAAGGTCTTCGTCGAGTACCGAACGTGTGACCGACTACGGGAGCGCTGCCGGAACGTGGCGCCGGAAGGATCGTCTACGCGATCTTGAGATCGGAAAGAGTACGACTACATCACCCACGAGAATCTGCTCTCGTTAAACACTTTGGAATCTTCGAGGGTGAGTTATTCCATCGACTCGTTGCTGCAATCTAGTAGATAGATCTTGGCTTGTTTGTTTGTATGCGATAGAAAATTTTTGTTTTCCATGCTACGAACCCCTACATATTGATCTTCCATCAGTAGTTTTGTACATGTAACAAAACAAAAAAGAACAAATCAAAAGTAAAATAGGGGTTAGTGGGTTAGTGTTTTACTCTCAGAATTGAAGTGAAGTGCACTGCTAGACCATCACTGAGTAATTAGAATAGGGCCAAAAATATAAGATCTGTTCTTATCGGTAGATTTTGCCTCAGACTGATGCATCATTGGCTAGTAAGGAGCAAGTTTCACCAAAGCCTGATAAATGGTAAAAAGGTAAATCTACAGCAAATATCAAGTTTCCACTTGATCTGATCCACAGATGACACAATCAGGCACACAGCACAGTCACTGCATACACACTGTGTGTTGTCAACACATCAACAGCAGCTCAATACTCTCATAAGGGATCGCAGAGCTTCTAGCTACTGCACCAAGTCTATCTCATATCATCACCTAGATCTCAGGAAGACAGCCAAGAACACCACAAATCTTGCCCAATATCCAACAAATCTACCAGCCAGTCCACACAACAAACCAAACAGATCATTCCCAAGATGGTAACTTAAGAAGGGGGTGGTGCAGGAGGATAGCAAGGTCAATCAGCTATTCACAAGAGTAAGGAGGAGCTGGAGAAGTACCAATAGTTGTAGAACAAGGTCCAGGGAGTGATCACCACTTCAGGATCAAGACAGCAAGAGAAATCATCACAGCTACATCATCAACAGCAGTTGTGTGGTAAGTTTATACAAAACCACACATAATTGATCTTATCCATTTCAACAGAACATGTGATGTCCTGTACATGATCTTCTCAGAAAAACACCCAAGTGGGGTGTATAACCATCATGGAAGAAAGAAAACAAAGCCAACAGTAAATCTTTACAAACCACAATTAAGATCTCAGCCTTGCATCACAGATCTTGGATTAAAAGCTCTAGTTTTATAACTAGATACACAGAATTAATAGAATAATCATTTCTGGGCACATCCTATGGATGGTAGCACCTCGGAAATGATTACATCATAAGATTTCATCTTAAACAGTAAGGATCTATCATATTATCCTTACCAATACCTATCAAATCATTTTCCCAAGCACTGTAGGAACCATACTTAGAGATTATCCATCATTTAAGAAAGGAAGCAGCAAGTAAAAACATTAGTTTCTACCTAGCATAGTCTCAGACCAGCATCATAGACCAATGGATGTAGTCCTGACTAGATCTATACTCACCACACTGCTGGTACAGGGCATATCCCAACTAGGTAGCACCTCTGTATCAACAGGTTCATCCATATCTACTAAGAATCAGATAATCACTTTCCTAAATGAATTCAGGAATCATATTAGACATTTGATTCAGAAAAGACGGTGAATATAACATTGTCTATTATTAAGCCACACCTAACAGAGACCATTAAGTAAATCATCTTCCTATAATAAAATAGGAATCAATCATTATCTGAATCATTTTCCTAGTTAATTCACCTAGGAATCATCTCAATTAATAGCTAATTAATCCACCAACAGATCATAATATTAAGAACACCACTGTGCACACTCAAGATGGAGGCACCACAGTAGGAAGTGTTCAAATCCAGAAGCCACTGAAATCACTAGCTAAGGTCAACAGCAAATACCCGTGTTAAAAGAATGAGTTACATCCATAGGGTATTATTTCAAATCATTTTCCTACCAAATTTTCATAGGAATCATTTTCTGTTTGAAAACACATCATTTATAAATCACATGATTTAGTACATCAAGTCAATGGATCAAGGATCAGCCAACAGATATGTACATAGTAGTACTAGTGATTAGGGTTTTATCACTGCATCCTTCAATTTAAGCAGTGAACAAATAGTCCAGGAAAGAACTTTGTATCAAATCAATTTAAGCAAACACCTGTAGATCATCCCATGCCAAGAATAAGTAAATCTTCCTCCAACCGAAACTCATTGCAGCACATAGCCACAGATTATCTACTGTATTAACAAGTGAGCCTATACCACTGGTTTTGAACAATATTCAACATGTGATACTAAGTAGAGAGAGATAGACAGACAGAGAGAGAAGCAGATGTGAGACAAAGGGAGCGTACTTGGCGCCCGAGAAGCATCCACCACGGCGTGGCGGGGAAGTGCCCGTGCGGCCAGAGTGATACTAACCTGAGGAAGTGTTCAACCCCCATCAACACCACCTCAATGGCCACCGTAGTTCAGACGTCGGGGTTGCCCCTACTGCTGTCCCACCGGCATCGGAATAGAAGAGGAATGACCCCAGCTTCACCACTATCATATCACCACCAGCACCGCACAAAATCACCCCGAATCACCATCAGGCCATCACAAAAATACAGTAAAGAAAGGAACTGAAACCCTAACGACAACCAATGGAAGAGGGCGAGTGATTCCAGGCGTATCTTCCAAATCAAATAGGAGGAGCTGGGATAATAGGGTACAACGGAGCTCCGGTGACCATTGGAGGCGACTGTAACGGCCGGTGATCACCGGAGTTGGCCGGGAATGGTGGTGGCGGCGGCACCACATGAGAGCAGGGGAATCGGGGTGTTGGGGCGTCTGTGGTGTGCGTGGGGGAAGAGGGTGGGTCGGGGTCAAAGTAACCCCGAGCCAGAATTAGTTGGGACAGACCGGTTCATGTCAACCAAACCCAGGCCCCAGCAAATAAAAAATTAGAATTTCCCAAAATAACCATACAAATTTCTAAAAAAAATAATAAAGAAAAATCTTAAAAATACATATAATATATCAAAATGTTCATAAAAATAATACTTACCTAATAAAAAATATAACTTTATTTCTTTAAAATAAATATTAAGCAAATGAATATTAACACCATTAAATCCTAAGTGAAACTTCATAAAATAAGGAAAAATCCTAAAAATGAATAAAATTCATATTTGTGTATAAAAAATAAATTTACTATTTTATAAAAATACTAACTTGATTTTTTTATAAATAAAATTTGAAGTAAGTATTCAAAGACATTTAAATCTTTAAAGAATTTTATAAACATAAGACCAATATTTAAAAAATAAATAAAAATCACTTTTAAGATCTTAAATAAATATACTAAACTAGAAAAATATTAAGTATACCATTAGAAAAGTTTTAAAGATTATAAAAAATAATAAATCCTTATCTATTACCTATTTTATCATAATGAGACAACTGTTTTGTTAATTCATTAAAAATTATTTCCTAAGTAAGAAATAACCACATTTCCTTATAAGACACTAAATTTTTTAAGATTAATTACTAAGTCCAAACCCATAATTATGATTCATAATAAAACTTAAATGTAAACTATTAACTATATAATACCCTTTTGAAACCTTTAATCAAATTTAAACCAATCATTCACTTAAATACCAAATAAATTATCTCATATCCTAATCACACTTATCATAAATCTAAAATTTGGGAATAATTAAAACATATTACACCTTAAGTTTCTTTACCTTTTTAAAGTTAACTTTAGTCTCCAAATTTATAATCACCATGTCTAATAAACTACTTATGTTTTTATAGTTAACTTTGATCTAGTTAGATTAAGACATAAAGCATCTCAAGTCCAAACTAATCAATCACACACAAAATACATTAATCACATCCTATTAACAATAAAAATTGTTTAAACCTTAGAAAGGAAAAAAAATTCTTCAAATGTTATTCTTTTTGCCACTTCAAACAACAATCTCATAATAAGTTCTCCAACTCTTAACAACTCAACCCAAAGACTTTTATCATAGTCATCAAATAACAATTAACTATAATCACATTATTTTATACTTTACTTGTATATTTTGGGTTGTTAACACTTTTCCTTATAAAGGTCATTACTTATAAAGTAAAATTTGAAGATAAATCAACTCTTAAAGAAATCACCTAAATTCAAATCACTCAAAGTATTGGGTATTCACTCTGAGATTTTTACAAAATGCATAGCATTACTTATGCATAACTACATATTGCTTCTTTAAACATTAGTCCTTACCGGACCAATGATGCTGTTTTTAGATACTGGATCTTATATCGTCTCGAAGACCGTGATTACATAATATTGTGATCATAAAGGCAAGTTCACACTTGCTCATGTCCTGTGATTATTTTCTATAAAGTATTTTGAAAATCAAGTGTTGTCATCACCAGCATTTTAAAAAGACCAGAAAACACTATTTTCATCATAATATGATTATGGATTATTTACCCTGAGGTAATAACCTACTATAAAAGTTCTGATGGTAAAGGAACATATTCTCTAGGACTTAACAACCATTATCGCCAGTGATTCTTGCACCGTATATTACGCGTTAACCATGAGATCTATATGGCTCTAGGGAAGTCAGCTGGATCGACTCCCTCTCGCATGCATCAGACACTGTTCTGGGCATTTGTAAGTTGCAGATCGTGGGTATAGTCGTTTTATACGGGGAAAAGTCTACCATGGATCTGGGCTTACAAAAGACAAATTTCTAGTGTTAATGGTTGTTGTATGTATCCAACTAAGGTATAGCTGTTTTATACGGGGAAAAGTCTACCTTGAGTGTGGACATACAAAAATTGCGCTGTATGCGGGGTCGAGGAGAAGGACAGTGATTGGCTTGGATCTTAGACTGGGCCCCATACCAAGGAAGTATGGACAAGGTCATGACTTGGTTGTGCAACAAGGCTAAGGTCTCTCATGGGTAAAGCAACGTACCTCTACAGAGTGTAAAAACTGTAACTTGTTACTCCCTGTTCCAGGAAGGAGCTGCGAACGCTGCAGGAAAGGAACTCCACGAAAGTTCTGGTAAACCTGTAAAGGCTGACGGATATAGCTTTTCAGAATAAAAGCAACCTTTGAAGAAATGTTTACGAAAACCTGCATAGCCTATGACCTTTGGTCTGTGGCTGTAGATAGTGCATCAAACACTCATTTTTAGTGAACTTGCTGAGTACGCTCGTACTCAACGTATGTTCTTAACCCTTGCTAGATTTCGGAGCAACCAACGATGAACCTAGAAGAGAAGTTCTTCTGAAGAATTAAAGGTATCCAGTGGAGATCAAACGGAGTCAATGACTACATCAGGAGTTTCTGAAGTCAAGATGGACCGTTCTATATAAATAAATCCCTAATTAGTAGAACCTACTTCTGGAGGGCATTGCTTTGGTAGCAACACCAAGCCATAGATATATATAGTAGCAGTGTTCTTGTATAGTCTTTAAGTTGTTATCTTTGGTTGTCTTCTGTATAATATCTTTCTCACTGCCTCGAGGAAGCTCTCTGGATCTTTTATAATGAGTCATATGTAATCTATAGTCATGTCTTGGACCTGCTGTGTTTCTGTTGTACCACTATGGGGGATGTAATACTAGTGAATGGTATTTCATTGGTGTTATGTCAACGACTATAGTGTACTATAACATGTAGTGGTATGCTGGATCACCGCAAGGGGTGTAGCGGCGGGGGAGGAAAAAGAAAAACGGCGGGAAGGATGGCGACGACTCGGCTTTTGTCGCTAACAGGCTGGTGCACTCGGCCAATTCACTGCGTCCGGCGTCCCCAGGGCGTACCCGGGATCCTGGATTTGGCCTGGATAGTCCAGACCAAAGTTGGCCCAAATCCAGCCAAAAAGAGGTCCCTGGGTACGCGACTGGGCCGATGTTCGGTGTCCGGACATAATTTCGGTGTCCGAATCAGTCTCCTGGGTAGACGAGTGGAGATGCTCTAAGGTTATGCAAAAAGCTGCCGTTTCTCTATCGGCCTTGTGGGATGTGAGGTGTCTCATTGGAATCTGTTAGGCTCCCGATACGGATCTCCCTCAATTCAAATACATCCCCCGTCTCAAAATAGATTTTATTGGTTTGTCAAAATTTAGATGAATCTATATGCTAAATGGTGTCTAGATTCATCCAAAATTTGATAAATTTAAGATATCTATTTTGAGACGGAGGGAGTACAATTTGTGGGCAGATTATTTGGATCAAATGAAATTATTTCAGATGTTTTCACCGAAATTTCCAAAAACGAGACCCAAAGACATAGAGGGAAATGTCCTTCCAATAAAAACAGAGAGGAAAAGCAAGTGATGAGTTAGGACGGGCTGCCAGAACAAACTGGGCTACTCAGTTGAAGCCTGGGTGGTATGCGGCCCGCTATGTTGCTTCGGCTCGTTTTGCGGCCTTCCACGATGGGTCACACACACACCCATCTTCCCTAAAAAAAAAACTCTGGAGAGCCTGCCGAGGTTCATCGGCTTGGATTCGCATCTCGCCGCCGCTTGCCGGCCGACAAGCCCTCAATTCCCCGAGCCATCTCCCGCCGCGCTCGTCCCCATGCCGGCGCCGCTGCAACCTGCGGTTACCATCGTGAACCTCCACAGAAAACAGTCACTAGCTCCGCCGCGCGGCATTTCCCGCCACGGGGGAAGTCGCCTAGCAACCAGCCCCGCGGACCCAATCGGCGGCGGAGGCCATAGTGGCGCAAACCCTCGTGAGGTCTCCGGCGCGGCTGTGCGCCCGTGAGGGAAAGGGGTGGTGTTGTTTGCTTGGGTGGTCGCGAAGAGCAGGTTCAGAGGAGTACGAAGTAAGTCTCTGCATCTGCTTCCTTCCACGATTATTTTGCCCACCGAGAATTTTTAGACGGATAAACTTTATGCATTGGGGGAAATTCTAGGGTACCAATTAGAGCTTGAATCTCCTCTGCCATTTGAGGAAATCTCTAGTCTTCAGGTCTTGTTAATAATTGTAGCTGTCTGCCTTTGGCATTAGATACAACTCCTTTTAGCAGTTCGAACTTGGAACCCAAAAACACACCTGAAAAATTCCCCCTTTTGGTCCGTAAATTATGGAAGCTGGGAGGCGGATGACGCTAGTTCATGCATACATGGAATATGTTCTTAGATACAATCTGAAAGGATTATAGTACTGGACACCTTCTCAAATAGTTGGAAATCATTGTATGATTTGGATTCATATGGGCTTATCAGCTCAAAGAGTTGGCTGTCGTTGTAGAATATTTCGAATCCACACGGCTCATCTCCCCAGGTCTTGTAGAACTTGCACTTTGTACATCCAGATCTTGAGCTGAACTTTCACTGGAATGAGAGATAAGCGCGTGGGTAAACAATCATTTCACAGAAAAATAGAAGGGACAGCAATATGGGAGAAATATCTTACAGCAATTCACAGAAGTTCTGCTTCGGCGGCATGTCTAGATCGTCTAAGCTTCTCTCGAACATTTCTAGAACTTTTGCTATACTGGGGCGATACAAAGGTATTACTTGTATGCACCACAAGCCAATTAAGGTCAACTTTCTCGCGATTTCCTCAATTTCACCGGTTACTTCACATGCTTGGAGTCCATCGTCTTGCGCAAAGTGGTCGTGAATCCAATCTGGAAAATACTTTTCGCTGGATTTTTCAACAATTGATTTTACATTTCTCCTACCTCCAACCATCTCCAACAACATCATTCCATAACTATAAACATCTGACTTTGTTGAAACCACTCCAAAGGATCGAGAGTGAACTTCCGGAGCGATGAATCCGATTGTTCCTCTAGCACCTGTCATTGAAAGCTTGCTCTCCTTTGTATGACAGAGTTTAGCTAGACCAAAATCAGCAATCTTTGGGCTAAAATCCTTGTCTAGAAGGATATTTTGAGGTTTGATATCAAAATGAACAATCCGTATATTACAGCTATGGTGCAAATATTCTAGGCCACGAGCAATCCCGATCGCTATTCCATAGAGCCTCTCCCATCCTATAATTTCTTTAGGGTTCTCTGAGTAAATGTACTTGTCCAAGGAACCGTTGGACATGTACTCATATATAAGTGCTCGTTTTGATCCTTCCAGACAAAACCCATGAAGGCTAACAACATTAACATGAGAGGTCCTGCCGATGCTCATAACCTCATTCACAAACTCGTCCCCGTTTCCTTTGCAGTCATGCAAGAACTTCACGGCAACAAGACGACCATCATGTAGTCTTCCTTTGAAAACCACGCCATAACCACCTCTTCCAAGCTGATCACTACGAGAAGACGTTATCTTCATTACCTCTGAGTACATATATCTTTTTGGAGCTAGGGATCCGTAGGATACTATCATGGCCTCGTAATTCCTTTCAGTGCTGCTGGTCTTTTTGCAGAGGATAAACGATAGTCTTTTCCCCTTTCTATGCCATATCAGGAAATAAATACACGGAAAGAGCAAGGTCGCAGCTGCTGCTGACAAAACTGAGATTGAACAAGATGTTATTTCCTCCTATAAATGAGAAGTTATAATATGGTCATTTAGATCTCTAGACCATCAGCAGTTTAAGTTCTCTCTGAAAGAACACAACATAGCAAAAGTGGTAACAAGCTAAAGTCCATAGATATTTTGCTCCAAAGTGACGAGCCTTGTATTATGCACATCCTGAGAGTTTACTTGTTTGAAATTTTATTTTTACATCAAAGCCCAATAATCATGGACTATTTTTTCATACTAGTATTATGTTAGAAATTCACTAATGATCAACTACTGAGCCTTGTATTATGCACATTCTGAGAATTTATTTACTTGTTTGAAATTTTATTTTTGCATCAAATCCCAATAATGATGGACAATATCTTTTACATACTAGTGTTATATTAGAAATTAAGTAATGATCAGCTACTGAGCATTAAATTATTATATATGAAAAGATTTGGTGCATACCTATTAGTATTATCTTCCTGCTAGTCCTCTTGCTACCTGGTATATCACATCATAATTTAGTTCAAAAAGCAATACCATGCATTAGTTCAATATTGGTTGTTTTTTAAAAGAAACACACCATATTTGAATATTGAATATTTGCCCATAATATATACAAAAGCAAAAGTTAGTACATTGCAAGATAGTGAAAACCTTTGATTACATGTTTGTCTTTGTTTCGATTGAACAACTATGTCACTTAAGTGCAGGTTTGATACAACAGCATGAGTTATAGCACCGTCAGATTTTACCAGACTTTATATCATACTCATTATCATGAAAACTCATTCTGAGTTTAGACACTAGTGCGAGGATGAGTGCAGTAATTTATTTGCATGAGCTATGATATAAACATGGGTGAGCAGAACATGGCAGCTGCAGCCTGCTGGGACTTTTTTTTGAAACTGGGGCAAAATCCTTGCCCCAATCTATTAATTAAGAGAGAGTGTAACAATAAAGTAAAAGTGCAATACTACAACAAATTTCTACTTTCCTGGTATTCATTCACTCATGCGCTTGGCTCCCGCAATTACTTTTATCTGCCAAAAATATATGTTTAACGAGTGTGCTTACCACATAATAAGTGTGCAAACATGAGCGGGTGAAAACCGGCAATAAGTTGGAAGCCTTATTGTTTCACGTGGAATCTGTCTCACATATCACTCAGTTTGTAAGGAAACTAGTGTCACATGCTAACAGACACTACACCCATCCACTACTAGGATTGTATCCTTGTGTTGATTTTTGAATTTCTTAATGCCTTTAAAATCTTGACTGGTCATATTTTTGGGTTGTGAGTGGCTGAGTGCAGAGATCGAAAGGAGTGTCACTTGCCAGTAGCGTTGGCTAACAATGACAGGTGTTACATCTCATTGGTCACTTTAGATGCTCAGGGTCTACTACATTAGATATATTTCAAGATTATTTAGCTGCTCCGTCTGGTCAAGCATGGTCATTTTTGTGATTTTCATCATAGTAGGCATGATTAATTGGGGAAAATTGTTGTGTGATTGTGTCGATGTGTCCTATCCTACCGTGGAGCATGACTTCGTAGCTAACCCCAAAAAACAATTGACAGGTGCGCTCCCAGCACGAGCATGGCCATAGCGCTACATCTCTCCAGACCGTAACCGCCTGTCTCATTGTACCACCCTCCTCTGTGGACATAGGTGTTGCTGCTGCATACCATCTCTACTTGTCTATGGTTTGGCTGTGTGACTAGCGCCTTGGTGCAAATGTAGAAAATGAGGTTCTGGTTGAGGACGCTGATGGAGAATGGTTCCCTGATTTTGGAGGCGGTATTGGCCACCGGAATATATCAACCTTCATGGCTGGAACGATTGAACTCTGCGAGCTTGCGGACGTCGGAAATGAGCTGGAACTTGTGTTGTACAAGATACTGAGGATCTTTAGCCCGAACGAAGGCACGTAATACCTGAGGTATGGGATGCCGCGTTGCAGTGGATCTGCTTGCACGCCTAGTGTAACAAATGCTATACGAGAGAAAGATACACACAGAAAGCAACGAACTGATTTGTGACATTGGAGAAGTAGGAAATTGTGATGAATTGCTTGTGGACGAGCTATGCCAACACAAAAAGATTAAAGTGAAATACGGAGTCCCGAAGAATTGACTAATTGAGCAATGAATTGTCAAATGAAGATAAATAGTCCACTGAACCCAAGGGACAGGTCTGAGAAATGAGGTACGATCGATGCAATGTGACTCTCTCTCTCTCTCTCTCTCTCTCTCTCTCTCTCTCTCCATTTAACTTTTTTGAATCAGTATTTTGAGTTTCTTTATGTGGTAAACTGTTAAAGTATACAAACCATGAGTATTGGTAATTAGGCGTGGCTGGGCTATTACCGTCAACAATTAGTTAACACTTGAAAGCAAAGAGAAATGGATGAGAAGAGAAAGAAGATGGGTAATTTTAAAAGCTAAGAAGTAGTTTATAGAAGTAGAACTTGCCCACCGAAGATGCCGTTTTCAAATCCATAAAGAAGCTGATGGAAAGAAAACGATTTGACGAGTGAGCTTACCAGTACCAGGAGGCTGCTGCCATGTCACAAGGAAGCCATTGTTGATGAGTTGCTCGTAGTCGCTCGCGTTCGCCTTGCCCGACGAGCCCAGGACTGGTATGACGGCAGCATAGCAGCCCATCATAGTGTAGTTGTTGTATTCGGTCGTCTCATCGTAACGCCCTCCCGCGCGGGCAAACACCTTGCTCTCGTCCCCGCACCTCATTCTCGTCTGTGACAGCTCTCTGTACCAAAGTGCCTTTTCAGCTGGTGCCGTGGCCTCCTCCGTGCATCTGTACAAGAAGATGCTCAGGTTGACAGGGTCGATCCTAAACGGGAGGCCCAGTACTGTGACTGAGGTCGAGATTGGTACTTGGCAGCTGTTGGAGACGCGCAATAGTTCAAGCTTGCCTAGAGCGACTGCACGGAAACTGCTACGAGATGTCGATGATCGCAATGCCGTATAATGAAGACATTGAAGAGCTCTGGAGAAGCGCACTGTTGTTATTGGAGCAAACGATCTCGAAATCTGGGGAACCACATGATCTTCCCGTCTCCATATCAGCGATCCAGAATGGGTTTGGATATGGTCAAGTTGCCGCACCTCTTAACCGAGCAGCCTGCCACTTGCTCCTCAGCTGTGGTGACCGTGAGCATAAGTGGTAGCCACCACCAGGACCAGGTCAACCAGCAGCTCGGAGCCATGGCAGCACAAGATTTGGAATTTCTGTAGTAAGAACTAACAAACAGAAGGGGTGACTAAATTGCTTATAAACGGATGGTTGATATGTGGGGGCATGCTACCGAGTGGAGTGCTTTGCAATGGTCGGCCACCCATGCGTACCCAGTTGACGGGGCAAAGGATGACCTGGACAAAATTATTGGTGGCTGCAGATCAACTTGAGTAGGAGTATCAATTATGGGTGAGCTCTCGGGTAGGTGCAGAGTTCCAGCCGGAGCAGGGTGAGAATATTTCCCATGCATGGTCGATGTTTTCTCTACATATTTTTCTTCTATATTTTCTAATTTCACGCCATGATTTTGTTTAACTAGGATGATAGGTACATCCACTAGTACATGGTACAGTACAATAAGTCAAGAACACAGGTTTAGTAAGACAGCAGCAGTACTTCGCGAATCGCCGCGCTCTCCACAACACAGGTTGGGTAAGGTTGTTAACATCGACCGCAAGAATCATCGGCAGCCACCACCAGGAGAAGAAGAAGAAGAAGAAGAAGAAGAAGAAGAAGAAGAAGAAGAAGAAGAAGAAGAAGCAGCTCGGAGCCATCACAGCTTAAGATTTGGACTAGTTGGAGCGGTGATCATGGGGTTTGGGGAGATACAAGAGAGAATACTGTGCCTAGTGGGTAGTGCTGCCTATCTTGGTCCACACATCCTGGGAGATGCCTTTCGATCGGACTTGTTGAGTTTTGATCAAGTCTCCACCCAGTGTTGTGCGCTTGGATGTGATTGCCACTAGTGGACTTTTGATTGACTAGATGTGAACATCATGATGCGTTGTGCTGCAAAATATCTATCTATCTATCTATACTACTTCCTCTCTCCGTCCTAAAATAGATGTCTTAAATTTGTCAAAGTTTGGATGAATTTAGACACTATTTAGTATATATAGATTTATCCAAATTTTGAAAAACCTAAGACATCTATTTTAAGACTGAGGGAGTATAATTTATCTTGAGGTAGATTTGTCTGCCACAACATTTCCGTTCTGATTTTTCATTAAATGGATTTACCCGTGCAACTTTGAAGATACTATGGGTATTGCCATCGCCAAGTCAAAGTTCTTCAACACCGTGGTCCACCTTTTTTTCTCCCTTGGAGCGTGCGGAGCCGCCATGGCCGTGACCTTGCAGCCGAGCGGAGCCCCTGCAACTCTTGGCCACCGAGACCGGTGCTTGCGAGCGCGGTACGGCGTGGCTGACCCGCCCCGCCCTCCGTCCTACCTCGCATGGCCGCAGGTGTCGCCTCCGTCGCCACCTATTGCCGCCACCCACATCCCACCGCTGCCCCCCCCTCCCCCCCCCCCCCCCCCCCCCCCCCCGATCTCTGTCCACCAGCGACCTCCACCTCCTCTGTCCGACCTACCTCGCATGGCCGCCGGTGGTCGCCTCCGTCGACGCCACCCACATCCCGCATCTGCCCCCTCGATCTCTGTCCACCAGGGGCCTCCACCTCCTCCGTTCGGTGGAAAGGGGCAGAGAGGGCCTGCTTACCGTCGGGCTTATCGTCGGGCTGTCATGCGACCCTTGGCCACCAGAGAAGATGCGTGTTTCCCCTTCCCAACCAACTCTTCTCATCCACTCCCAGATCGGGGATGAGCGGAGCAGGCGGACACATCGGGGATGGTTCTCGTCGGCACCAAACTAGGGATGAGCGGAGAGGGCGGCCTCATCGGGATGATTCTCGTTGACGCCGCGCTCGGGACCCGTGCCGTGGAGCCTGAGTGCCACAACTCGAGGAGCAGCGACGAGCCATAGGCCGTGGTGTGCGCCGCGCGGGAAGTAGCCTTCATCGGCTTGCTAGGGCCATCACCTCTATCCTCGGGCTGAGTGACGTCGGGGCCGACAAGCAAGGCCGTGACCTGCAGTGCGCATGCGGCGCGGGTCTTTACGACGGCCAAACAGCGGAGCTAGGGTTCATGTCGGGACGCCCACCGGCTGGTAGTAGACCAGGCTCTCCGGCCGGTGCCGGCACCCGGCGTGAAGGCCTGCCTGTGAGGTCGCTGGCGAGGCTATGCGCCGATGGAGGGGAAAAGCGGCGCTGCTGACTTAGGTGGTCACGAAGACCAGGTTCGGACAGGACCAAGTAAGTTTGTGCCTTCAGATTCCACGGTTATTTTGGCAACTAGGAATTTACACATATACCTAGCAATGTTTAGATGGATACACTTTCTGCATCCAGATTCTGAAAATTTAGGCTCTTAATTAGAGGCTAAATCTACTCTGGCATAGGCTATGGTATTTACCTACCTAGTCCAATCCGCCGGCTTTGCGGTGTGATGTTGGTCGAACCATGGGCTCGAGTTCATGGATGCTGGGGCGGCTGCCCTAGAAGGTGGACTACGCGGACAGCTCTACGGCGAGCGACGTGGTGGCGGTCTTTCTTTTTGGTCATGTGGATGGCGTGGAGCGGACGATGGGGGATCCTGGTGTTGGTGGCGCTTCGGCTTTGGCAGCTTCCAGATCGTGGTTTGGAGGCTTAACTCGGACAGCGGGCAGCTGAGTTCTCAGGAGCCGTGTGAGGATTTTTTTGGGTGAAAGCTCAGCACCTTGGTGCCAATGGCCGCGATTCCTGCGGGTGTCATAACCCTCTTGGCGGCATCATTGTGGTTATCCTCTGCGTGCTACGGCTCCGAGTAAAAACCTTGACCTTCACGGTCTCGACAGCGGCGACGCAATGCGTCGTTACCATCTTGGGGGCGTCGTCGTGGAGTCCCGGTTTCATTCGGTCTCGTTTTAATGTTTTTGATGGCAAGTTTTGATTTTTTGTGTTTTTTTTGCTTATATTTGATATGTTTTGTAAGAGGTTGGTGGCGCTGGTCCAGACAGACTGAGAACTAGGCTGGACTACATGTTGAAGTCGGCGTTGCACACCCGTCGTGGGAGGCCACAGAGGTGCTGGAGGACGTGGACGGCGGAGCCTCACATGGCAGCCAACATGGTATTGGTGCATTGGAACCGTAGGAGAGATCTGGTGGTGAATTGTGTGTTCGCTTTGCATGTTGAGAAAACTAAGAGTTAACTAACAAGGCGATGAAACACAGTGTGCAGATAAGTTGATTTCCGGGACTCACCACACTTGTCGGGGTACACAGCATCGGAGCAATTGCAGGAAAACCCCTCGGTGGCATAGCTGCAGTGACCACCGCTAGCCACGCATTTGGGGCAATTATCGGCCGCCACCGTCCACTCAAGAAGAAAGCCTCCCTTCATGCTCCCGATGTACTCGTCGCCGCCGCCCGGAAACCCAAGGACCGGCACGACGGAGAGACCGCAGGCTAGGGGGAGAGAGAGGGCTCCCCATCGACGCTGGCTATCATAGCGCTCGCCGAGTCGGAAGAAGGAGGACGACCCATTGCGGCAAGGCGTGGGGATGAACCCCTCCGGTATCACCCCCGGCTGCTCTGTGCAGTTGTAGAGGACGAGCAGCTCCCGATTCTTGCCGCTGATGGTGTACGGCCCAAGCCCGACGCCGTCGGACACGTTGAACCACCGCACTGGGCAGCCAGCAGCGGGTGGGACGAGGAAGTTATGGTCCACACGGCGGCTGGCCGCCGTCACCATCCTCCAGCCAGAACGGGTAAGCTATGGTCAGGTTACCGCATTCCTTGGGGGAGCATATGGCGCTGGCCGGCGATGGGCGGAGGAAGGAAACGAAGAGCAGCACCAATAGCGGGATCATGGTTTGGTGTGAAATGGGGAAGTGGTTGAGTGGAATGCATGAGGCGGGGGACTGGTGGTCGACATGAAGAGCAGGTGCATTGCATGGAAGGATCATTCCACCCACAGATGGTCCAGGATTCATTTATTCCACCACCGCAAACGGATCTATGTGTTGTATTTTAGTGGTTGTTTTTTGGTGAACTTGCACACAGTAATTCCTATGGGAATAGGGAGATGCACACGGTAGCAACAGCAAGCTGGCAACAGATGGTCAATAATAATACTCCCTCCGGCCCGATTTAGTGTTCGCACGCCATGTACAAACACAATTTTACAAATAAACCCAGGTTGTTTCAAAACGTTACAAATTGGCGTATATTCAAGATTCAGATTTTAAAATCCCAGCGTACGCCCACGATCTCCGGCGGCCGCGCGATCCCTGGTGCCCGCGATCTCCGGCAGACGCCCGCGATCCCTAGCAGGCACGATCCCTAGCACCCGCGATCTCCGGTGGCCGCGATCCCAGTGATCTCCGGCCGTGATATCCAGCGATCTCTGGCGGCGCGTGATCACTGGCAGGCACGATCCCCAGGGGAGGCGGCCGCGATCCCTGGTAGGCGCGATCCCACTGCCACTCCTCGCGAAGGGAGGAGGCCGGTCGAGCTCCAGCTCACCATCGTCGTCCTCGGGCGAGGTGGAGGGCCGTCATCTTCAGGGAGGCAGAGGCCGGTCCAGCTCTAGTGCCCTCCCCGTCGTCACCCACCTCCACCTTGAGCTCTCTTGTCGGCAGTTCCCTGATAGTCGACCTCTCCGTCGACAGCTCCCTCGAGCTCCCCTACTATCGTCCGGCATGCTCCATGGTCGTTCCAGGCCTGATCACCAGCTTCTAGACAGGCATCGTCGCACCTGACAGCCTCTTCGACCTCCATTAGGTATCAATGTCCTGTAAAACATCATGTAAAACATTATGCATAAGCTCCATCCTCAATTGTCCACATAATTTAATGCAACTTCTGATTGCTTAGCACATCGTTTCAACCAAGATGTAACCAGCATGTTCAGCGGGTAGTAATCTTGCAGGCTATAACTTCATTTTTTAACAACAAAAACTTGGCATGTTCAAAGAGGATGTGCTAAAGTTGGTACTGCATGAAAAAGACTACAGAAAAAAGGCATATTGGCATATTGAATGTCACAGCAACTAGACATATTATTTTGATTGAATGTTATAGCAACCAGACATATTGGCATGCATATATATTTAGGTTCAGACAGTAACCAGTAGAACTAGATTTCTGTTTCAGATAGCAGGTTCAGATAGCATCAGACTTATAACTAAAATTACTTTACACTAGTTTCAGATAGCCAGGAGTAGTCCATGAAAGAAAAATGCCAGAAATAGTCCATGAAAGAAAAATGCCTTTGCACTCATCCTGCTAGCAGTACTATCATATTTCAGCAACTAAATGTAGAATTCTATATAGAGTACATGTTCACAGATCTCAGTCATGTATGTATGTTCACAGATCTCAGTCATGCATGTATGTATCTCAAGCTGGTCACTGCTGGTCACTGATCGAGAAGCTTAGCTAGTCACATATGGAGAAGATCAGTTGGTTACTAAAGAAGAATCTCAAGCCACTCAAAAGGAGAAGCTCGGTTGGTCACTAAAAAAGAAGCTCAAGCTAGTCAAAAGGAGAAGCTCGGTTTTGTAATTGTGTCTACTTGTGTTGTAATTGTGTACTATGTGTGTCTACTTGTGTTGTAATTGACACAATATTCATGTGTATACTATCATATGTTGATAACTTACTCATATAAAATTAGCAAGTTACAACATGTGGGAGTGAAGGGAGAACTTACTTTATAGTGTGTACTATCTATCACAATATATATAAATCACAAAAGCAAATTGGGGAATAGTATGCCTTAAATGAGGATTTAAACCTAACATGTGTAGTAGCTAACAATGAAAAAATATGTAAACATCTAGAGGAAAAAGACAGTGCACCTTATTCTCACCGGTACATATAAAACCATGAAGGTTGGAATGATCAAGTCAAAGAAAATTCGGTATACGCTCCTAGAAAATTCAGTCAATTTAGCAGGATATAACAAGCTACTCCAGGAACTAAGCACTCCAGGCAGAAACAATAGAATTATGCGTATACTCCAGGAACTAAGTATGCATATACTCCACGAAGAAACCAGTCGTTTAATTTTTACCATTGCAAGGATGTAATGGGGTTGAGTATGAACTAGGATTTCATCTTGTCTAAATAAGATGACATGTACAATCTTGTCGAAATAAGATGGCAGAGAGCACAAGCAGCAGCACAAAGGTGATGATTTCCCTAAAATACAGCAAAGGGGGTGGTTTACAGAAATTTACATCAAGTCTTAGTTAGTGTGAGTGGGCTATCTAATTACAGCAAGCAACAATATTCTTTAATTGTAGTAAATGGATCTAGCGTGAGTACATAATGACAACATATACCTGAGGAGGAAGGTACATTAATCACCTGTGGCTAGCTAGTTGATCGACCAGAACAGACTATCTATTTGGCCAACATCTATATTTTTGAGCTGTGATTTGGCACTTTGGCTGCAGGTTACTGTAATGAGAGGGGGCAGCAGCCGATGAAATTTCTGAATATGATGCAACAGCAGCAACATTACACCCATAAGATGCAGCCAACTGCCCTTCAGCTCGGGTAAGCAGATCTCCCCATTGGTTACACATATGCTTATGTAGAAATTTCAGACCGAAGAGAATGTCTTGGCTAACCGTACTTAACTGTTCAGTGTTAAACTCCGAGCATTCTGTCTTTCTTTGTACTCTGCAGCCATGTTCAGTGCGTATATGCTGCTTTGGAAAAAAAGAACTTCAGAATAATAATCGATCGTATGTACAAGTGTAGTAAACGGATCATAAGAATCCCATTAGTTAACAACTCTTATCGTCCCATGGAATAACTTGATAGGATACATTTGTTTTCTTTTAAAAACCAATCCTTTAAGCGATCCATGCAGACGTCTTAGATACTGCATCGGGAGGCCATAAGAATCTGATTATAGCTTACTAATTCTAGCAAGCTCTCCTTTGGAGAAACAAGATATGGTGCAAATAATAAGTGCAACAAAAAATCAGCACTCTGGTATGACGGTGATGGTTGCCATGAACTGCTATAGGCAATGTTGAACAAGAAGTCAGCGCTGGTGCTGAACTACTGCATGGTCAGATCAACTTTCGTGCTATAAATTATAATGAGAAATCAGTGAGGGAGAAGGTGATCCTCACCTGCACGGCAAGCGAATTGCAGACGAGGTGAGCGGCATCAATTGGAGCTGCAGGCGCCGCCGCATCAACCACCAGGGACAGCCGCTGCAGGCGCCCCCGCATCAACCAACGGGGACCGCCGCTGCAGGCGCCGCCGCATCGATTTAAGTTTGTTGAAGTCGGTTCAGCCGCCACCGCATCGATTTTCCTCACCGGAGAGCTCCAAATCTTCGATGGCGTTCGCCCCCCATAGCAAGAACTTATTTTTACTCCCTAGATAGGGTTCGCGGACGGAGGATCCACCCACTGCAGGCGGGGCGTGGACGAAGTTGCGGCGTGGGAGGACGGCTCGGCGGGGGAGAGGTCGCGGCGCAGACGAGGGGGAAGCGAGCCTGCGAGAGCTCATCTCCGGTGACGAAGGAGATGAGGGGAAGGAAGAAGGGGGTGTGGACACGACGCGAGGGATCCGGTGGTTTGTCGGGAAAAAACCTAGACGGTTTTGCAAAAGTCGACCGCGAACAATAAAACGGGCCGGAGGGAGTAGAAGAAAGGAATGCTGAAAATGTATTTCCATTTTTATGTGTTCCTGACTTTATTTCTGAAATATCCGAGTTGCAACGCACGAACATAATTACTAAGTCATTTGATAAAAGGTGAACCAACCCACCAGAACGATGCAATGCATCCAGCCAGATTGAAACAGTCCCGCGCTGGCTGGATGCAGAAAACACATCCGCCACTCAGGACATTCCAGGTCGGGACATGCATGGCAGCTCCCGGAGCCGCTCAGGACTTTCAGTTTGCTCAGGTGGACGACATTCAGTCTGCGTCCATAGTACATGATGTTAAGGATTGCAAAAAGCCATACAGTCCAGAGCTCCACATAATTGTAGTATTGCTAACGGAGCAGTCGACCCCAAAATCCAAGAAACCTCACGATTTTCCATTCTGCCAGTTGGTGAGCCAGGAGCACCAGTATCTCGGAGCTAAAAGGCTTTGGATTTTGGTCAAAGCATGGCTAGGCTTACCAAACTTCAATGTGGATGATTGGACGGATGATCTTTCTATCAAAGATTTGTGGACGAAGCTCGCTTGCAAGACCAAGGCTATGGTATCCATCATCATGCTCGTAAGTTGGACGATTTGGAAAGAAAGAAATGCAAGAGTGTTCAACAATAAATTTGCACCGCCGCAAACTTTACTAGATATAATTAAAAGAGAGGCTAGACTTTGGGTACTAGCGGGAGCTAAATCTTTGAGTTTTGTAATATTGGGAGAGTAATCCGCACGCGAAAAAACTTGTGGTGCTTGTAAACCGAACAAACTTTATTTCTCCTTATTTAATAGAATGAGACAAAGCTTTTGCCTCCGTTCAAAAAAAAAGATTGGAAATTGTTGCTAGCAAGCAGGGTGCTAGGGGCTGACGTTGTGGTGCCTAGTTCATCTTGCGTCGCGTGCGTTGTTGTATCCGGACACATTAATTCATTCATTTATCCACTAATAATGAATACTACCTCCATTTCAGAAAAATAAGGCGCACAAGGCATTTTAAAGCAAAAGTTTGACCCATAAATAGAGTAACTAAAACTTGATTATATTGTGTAAAATTAGTATCGTTAGGTTTATATTGAAACATACTCTCCAATAATGCTAATTTTTATACCAACATTTTTTACTCCCTCCGTCACGGTTTGGAGGACGTCTTACAAAAGCACTGCGTTTTCAAAACTCCTCTCCTCCTAGGCACGTTAGACTTAATTACAAAATTAATGCTCTCTTTTTCCTCCCTACTTTCTGCTCCATGCAGCCAAGGAATTAATTCTTGCATGCAACTCCACCAATGCATGGGTCTAAACTTCTCGTTTCCATTGAGTAATTACGTTTAATAGGGCGTCAAATAATTAATGAGCGCATGTTTTTTTCACAAATCTGGGGCCCACCTAGATTCCAACAATCTCTCTATAACGTCCTTCAAACCATGACCGGGAGGGGGGGAGTATATATTTAGAGTAAATCTTGGTAGTCCCTTCGGCCCATATTAATTGACTTGGATTTGTCTAGATTCGGATATGCTAGATGCATTCGATCTAGACAAATCCAAGTCAAGTAGTAATATGAATCGAAGGGAGTAAAATAATCATGCAAAACAAGATCACCTTATTTTTTGGGACGGAGGTAGTACTGCTAACATAGTCTTCAGAGTGCCTTCTTTGTGTGCAGTCTGTATGATGCTTATATTCCCTTTGGAGTACATTGTTGCACCGTACATCTAGCGGATATTATATGCCCTCCTCGTTGTCGGCTGGCAGGATCGGCGCTCCACGCCCTGGAGTGAGAGGGGAGGCGGCCCTCTTCGACGACAAATTGGTAGGGGTGATGCAACGACGTCTGGTGGTTTGACATGGAGGCTTGGTGACACCTAGTAATTGGTTCAAATTCAATGCAGCTCATGATACATCAGTGCATCACATTGAGATACATTTTCATTTATGCATCCATTGCATGGTTGTTGCATCTGATTATATTCGATTAAAGGTCATGTCCTTTCTTGTTCTTAAAACTAGCAGGAATAAAAGATAGATGCTTCAATAACCAAGAGAAAGCTCACCATAAAATTAGGCTAAGAAAAGATAGATACATATCCCATATAGATACCATGCATTGCAATCATAGAAAGAATTCAATCTTGAATTTATATGCTAATAGATGTGAAGCTTCACAATGAATGTGTAGTTAGAACATTGAGGTCTTAAGTTTGGGAGGCATCGAAGGACAAAGTAACACGACATACGCATGAATCTTGCTTTCTATTGACTCAAAGCAATGCTTGCGACATTGATCACTGCTTGTCTCTGGTTGGGCTCATGGAACTAGACTCTACGAAAATCTTATACAACGGGACATATTGTGCTTCATAGATGTTGCAGTTGTGGTAGCTAGATCACTATTTCTATGCTAGTATTCATCTTCCCCAACTTCGGTGATGATGCTAGGGAAGTACATAAATGGAATGTAAAGACAGAGGTCCATGATATGTCGTGGTTGGGAGTTGGGACGCTCGATAGCCATCTCTATATTTGTTCGAAAAGGCTAGGGATGGGAATGTAACTCAGAAACACACAATTCTCCAGAAATGTTATTGCATCCTTAATTTCAATGGTTGTTCCATTAGTTCACTAGCTTAGCATTTGGATTCATTGTAGTTTGGCATATGTTATTTTCCCCAACTAGTTGTTTCAATCACAACATCTATAACAAATTAGTACATATCGATTCCCGATCACAATGTTTCATTCTTTCCATGGATGTTTTACTGGTCAAGATCTGATGAAGATATTGAATGTCTTCCACAAGAAAACACAACAATAACATGTACATGATTTGGTCCATATTGATTCCTCCCACTATTTCTAAATGTTAGTGTTGGAGTTTGACTTATGTTTTCCTTTGAGGTTATAATAGTTTTCTACAAGAGATTCCACTGCGGTATATTCAACCTCGATAAAGATGTTGTATCACTAATTTCCACCGGGTTTCCTTTTCCAGACCAAATTTGATACCATTTGACCCCACCAGATTCCCCAATAAAAAAAGACATGTGTGATTTGTAGTAATATTGCATATCACTTATATACTATCATAATATTAATTTATATAAATATACTAATACTTAAAAAAAATGCAATGCTCCGTAGCCGCTGCTACCTACTCGCTAGCTCTCACCGTTGTCGACCTCCAGGTGCCTCTCTTGCACACGCCTGACCATGTGTATCTCTACCACCCGACGCGGACGACCTCAATTATAATGGCGTAGAAAATATCCCTAGTAGAATTTGATTGTTCCTTTCTTTTCATACATCATCATAACACATGCGTAGCATTGCATATTTTTTAGTTAAACCCGATTGTGTTGCTAAAATTATTTCCCTATTCTATATCAGATTAGAATTCTATTTTATTATTATCTTTTTCCTAAAAAACTGTTTAAAATGGTTTAAAGGCCCGGCCGTGACCGAACAGCCATCCCACCAAAACACTAGGCAACCCCTCCTGTACCCCGAGCGCTTTTTACATTGTGTATTGCCTGCCCAGCAGATGGCAAGAGCTTTGCGCCAGCCCACCAGCCATCCCATCAAAACACTAAGGCCTTGTTTGATTTATAGGAATTGCATAGGAATTGTGTAGGATTTGAATCCTATAGGAATTTTTCCTATGTTAGTGTATGATTCATAGGAACACATCCTATAGGAATTAATCCTATAGGAATCTTGCAGTGCAATTCCTATAGGAAAACAACATTAGGTCACACCTCATGAAAAAATTCCTTTGCCACATCAAACAAAATCTCTCTTCCTATAGGATTCATATTGGCATGACATTTCAATCCTATATTTTTCCTATTTCTATACTTTTCCTATCCTATGAATCAAACAAGCCCTAAGCTCAAACGTCGCGCCGTGCATATCATCTACTCCCTCTGTTTAAAAATAGATGTCTCGGATGAAAATTTAGATAAATCTAACCACTATTTAGTGTAGAAATTTATCTAAATTTTAAAAAACTTAAGACATGTACTACGTCTTAAGTACATCTATTTTGAGTCATCTATTTTGAGACGTAGTATTATTTCACTTGGTTCAGTATGTAGGTTTATTTGGTTTGGAGTGAATCTACACACTATATAAGATGTTTTAGCTTTGTTAAGCAAATGTATCTAGACTTGTTTTAGTATGTAGGTTCACTTGGTTGGGAGTGAATCTACACTCTAAAAAAGTCTAGATACATTTTTTTCACAAACCTAAAACATCTTATATTTTAAAACGGAGGGAGTATTTGTTAAAATTTGTATGAATCTAACACTATTTAGTGCATAGATTCATTTAAAATTTAAAAAATCCGAGACATCTATTTTGAGACGACGGGACTACTTTAGTACTCTCTTGCGTAGCCTATTTAACCTTGTTTTAAAGTTTAAATTCAAATTTATCCAACATATTTTAAAAGGTAGGTGCATTTCTTGTACACAGATGAGTTCTGGTATTCGTGAGATACCAGAAATCTCGCTCGAGAGATTTGCATGCAATGGCCTTTTCAAGGCCGGCCCACTCGACAACATCGTGTGGATTCGTAGCCCGTGACCCTTTTTTTGCACAGGAATGGGCCTGAAGGCCCTAGAAGCTTTAAGCGGTGGGTAATTTTACATAGAGAACCTTATCAAGTACATGAATCAGATAAAGGTTCTCGCTTTTTAGAAGAAAGACCTCAACTAAAATTCTAAAACGTGTGTGATCCTCTCTTCTGATGAGATCTTAGGGCACGACCGCCGTCGATGACACATGGGACTACGCCACTTGGGTCACCATCAGCGTGGGATGCCATGATGAGATCGAAGATCCTCCCCATCGGCGTGATGGCCTAGAGGAAGAAAAAGATCCTCGAAGCAACGACTCGCGAGGTGCGGAGCAGCCCCCTTGGCCAAGGATAGCAGCGGCGTTAGACGCAGTCAATTGGCAACTTACGCACGGTGAGCTTCACCATTTCCCGCCATCGCCGAGACCCAACAATCCGCACAGTCTCACTTCTCATTCTCTCCTTGTCACCACGATAGGCCATAGAAAGAGGAAAGGACGAGTGAGGGAGCTATAGCTCAGCACAATCATGAGCCTTGATGATGGAGTTGCTCGAGGTAGAAGCCTTCTTCGCTTTTGGCTGTAGCCAGTGGTGCGCTCCAACGAGAAGGGTTAGCCACAACATCTGCTAGGTCTGTCTCAAATGACCCGACATTCTTCTCCAGAGAAGCAACATAGCACTGCTCCACCATCTTCCTACTATGGAAGGGCGCGGCTCCGCCCCCCCCCCCTCGCCGCCATAGCTGGCCAATGGAAGAGAACCATAGCAATGAATCCGCTTAAGGAGACATAAGGCATATTTATTAAAGGGGGTGGTGGCCTTCGTCTCATCTCTAGTTCTGTCCCGAGAAGCTCGAGCATGGCGTCAACGAACCCCAAGATCCAGATCTGACCGCCATGACCTAAGGCTCCACTCCAAACTACGGGGAAGAATCCCAACACTAGCAAACCGCAAAAAAGGAGACTAACCCTAACTACTCCGGCGACTCTCCGTGTCCAACTCTAGTCGGCTAGTCCGGCGGAGAGGAACCGAGAGAGCCTGATCTCTGGCTTGGTGAGCTCAGCTACTGTAGCTACCTGAGAGGGAGCGAGGGGGAAATCAAAAGGACAAAGTTTGGGTGAAAATTAGGAGATGGCTAGCGACCAAAGTGGCACTCTAGATCACAAACCTACCATAACAATCCGATCTAATTTAAACAAGATTATTTATATTTATATTTTTTATTATACATAAACATTTATTTTTAGATGCAAAAACATATATTTTGACACAAGAATAGTTGTTTATGTAACGCAAACTTTTTTGTTATGATTAAAATATTTTTCTAGAATATATAATTGAAATTCAAAAAATGTTCCCATATAATATGCCCACGCCAAAATGTGGCCCATGTAAAAACCCTTGAAGCATCATAAGTTGTTTAATACTAAAAGTGGCAAACAAAGCTCCATACGCGTGCCATAGTTTTTGGCACCACATAATGTCAATTATTTTGTGATCATCACCTTTACATATCTACTTCCAACTTTCTTGGAGAGTAACACTTTTTAAAGTTTGGCCGTATTTATATAAAAGAGCACTCCTCTTTATGTCACAAAATTAGTATTATTGGATTCAAGTTTCATGATAAAAAATATTTTTATCGTATAGGTATATGGTTTCATAAATAGAAAATTATATTTTGTGCAAAATCGGTCAAAGTCTAAAAAAGTATGACTCAAAAAAAAAAAATGGAAGTACAATGACGGAGGGTGGTGGTTTAGCACCCACATGAGTTCGAGTGCTCCTACTCACACTTCCGGTGATGTTTTTTTTTAACGGGACCGGTGATATTGTTCCATTCTCAGTAATGATGCTCCCTTTGGTATAGTTATTTTTATTTAATAACTTTTCATGTAAGATTATAATTCAGCTTATCAAAGTTCAGCAACCTAAAACAAAGCTTAAGGAGCTAAACATCATCTTGGCTTTTCGTTACATTCTCGGGAAATGGCTCGGGCCTAAAAAATAAACGTGAGTGTGGATTTTTGGGACTTCGGCTACATGAATTCCCTTTTTTGATGAAAAAATAAAAAAGAAACACATGGAGTTAGCAACAATTCTGAGAAAGTCAGTAGATGCAGGGCATTGGTTTGTTTTTATTTTTGGCGCAAAAGATCCGAATCTATTTCATGAGTTCACGAGAAGTATAAGACATTCCAAATATAATAAATATTACATCGAGATCCTTAGACCGCCTGACGACTATTGCTGCATCAAGAGCGAGCCGTCGACGTGCTGCTTTGACATCTCCCTTAGCCGGCTTGACGTTGTTGATGACAATCGGGAAGTCTTCGTTCATGTGTCCCTAAGAACCAGTGCCCCAAAGCTAAAGCCATCGCAATTAAATGCTTAAATTGAAGCGAATCTTGTAACACCAAAGCTAGAAACACAAGTAGACTAGATGAGATCCACCACTCCATGTAAGCGGCGACCACACGAATTTCCATCCTCCTCAAAGCCAGCGTCGACAAGGTGGAATAGGAGACAGGTAAATCATATTCTTGGACCGCACAACGCCACCATAGCCACCATAACATTGATGCCGGTAAATCAGACTCTAACTTTAGGGACCCTTTAACAGCGCCAAGTGCAGGTCCAAGGTCTCCACCCCCTCCGGCCACCGGGATGGCAAGCAGAGGAGGTAGGACCCGTCGATTCTGGTCGTAGACGGCAAGAAGCAGGCACATGCCCATTGGTTTATTCTATCAACATGCAAAATCGCTACACGTAATACCTTATATTCTTGGCTGCGCAGAAATAGCAAAATCAGTAAGTCCTATGTCTACGAATTTTTTCTTTCAGAATTGCTAGTACACCATGTTACGACACAACAGCACGACAGTCGACATACAAAATCAGAAATAACAGCCGCGCGCACTGCGGAACATGATCAGAACCAGGCGCCTCTGCCTCTCAACCTCCACGTCGAACCAGGCGCCGCACGGCGCCGAACCGAGCCGCCGCGGCCGCTATCCCCGCCGCCACCCATGCCGACGGAGGGACCTCGTTCTTGTTCCCCGCCGCGGTGGTCTGGTCGCCTGCTCGGCGAGGTCGTCGTCCGCGTGGTGGAAAGAACTCGTCGTAGATCTCTTCAAGTCCCTTCTCGTCATCAACATTTACACCGGGGCTGCCGTCCTTCGCCGCAGCCAGGACAACGCGAGCGTCATCCTTCTTCGACGCCGCCGCAGCCACGGGTGTCTTTGGTTGCTGGCCGGCGGCCGTGACTTTGCCGAACAGGTCGTCATAGGCCGGCGGCGGCACACCCTCGCCACACGTCGTCATCGGCGGCGTGGTCGTGTCTCCATGGCTGGTGGACTCGATCACTGTGCAAGGGCCCGGCGGAGGGAACACATCGTTGTCATCGTTATCGTACTCGTCGTACACGCACTGATTCGACGTACCACTTCCAGAGGGGCCCGTGAGCGGCGGCCGGGGAGCGGCACCCCTGCAGGCATCGAACTCGTCGTGCTGACCGTGCGCCGCCGTGCCACTGCAGGAGCGCTCAGGCGGTGGCGGAAGAGCGGCAGAACAGTCTGCCTCAGAAGGGCCGTGCTCTCCAGCCGCCACCGGCGTCCCTTGTTGCTGCTCGGCGGCCATGGCAGCCAAAATACAGGCGAACAAGTCATCATGGACCGGCGGCGGTGCATCTTCGTCGCCGTCTTCAGGTGTCATAGTCATTGCCGCGGTTGTGTCTCCACCGACGGTGGACTCGATCACCGTGCCAGAGCCCGGCGCAAGGAACTCCTCGTAGTCGGCATTGCCGTCCTCATCGTACACGCACTGATTCGACATGCCGCTTCCGGAGCAGGCTACCAGCGGCGGTCGGGTAGTGTCGTCACTGCCGTCGACGTACTCTTCGTTGTGACCGTACACCACCGTGCCACCGGGCGGCGGTTGAGCGGCACCACTGCCTGCCTCAAAAGCGCCGTCCTCCACCACAGCCACCTGCTTCCCTCGTTGCTTCTCGGCGGCCATGACAGCCGCAATACTGGCGAACAAGTCGTCGAGCGGCGCGTCCTCGTCGTCACGCGTCGGCAAGATGGCGCATCCATGGCCGGTGGACTCGATCGCCGTGCTAGGGCCCGGCGGAGGGAACACCTTGTTGTCGTCACTATCGTACTCGTCGTACACGGGGCGGGCCGGCGAGGGAGTAGCGTCCGTGCCGTCGTCGTCAGAGTCGTCGTTGTACTTGTACCCAGACGCCACCGTGCCGCCGTAGTAGCGCCCTGGCGGCGGCCAAGACGCATCGTAGCTGGCCATGTCGATCGCTGGCTTGCTGATCCGACGTACAACGCTGTCTAAGGTCTGATTCTGCGATCTCCCTCGCGGTCGTCGGCAAGCGGGCGGCGATTTGTTTCTCTTGTCACCCGCGACCTTGCCGTTGGCCTTTTATATCCAGACGTGGTCATGTTGGAAGCAAGGTCGGTCTAGATCGAAGTCCGACTCGGACACACGTACGTGTGACAGAGATGATTAGAAGAGGAAACCGTATGTAGTTCGTGTAGTACTAAGTACATTATTACAACTACGGTAATTAAAATTAGGACCTTGGTACCTATCGACCGTTCTACAAAAATTAGAATCTGGCGGATCGAACAGCCGTTGCTCCGCTGTGTCCGGCTTCGCGATCCAAAACAGTGGAGATTTGAGACGCGCCATATGCAAGTGGAATAGCCACTAAAGGACAAAATCGTTTATAGCTAGCTACATTTAAATCCGAAAATTGAAAATGTATTGTAGGTCAAATTGTTAGTCCGATTTAAAATCCGTTTTTACTGTTAGTCTAATCGCGGCAAGATCTTCGAAACTAGATCCAATGTTGATATGTTCTGACAACTTTTTTTTTGGATCAAAAGTTATCCACCCGTAACACGGAAGTTATCCGGACTTCAGCATACAAGTTATCCACCCAATAACACGTAAGTTATCCACTACTACAAAATTATCCACAATCACGTGTTATGGACATATAACTTTTTTATTTATCCATAAGTTATCCACCCTTAACACGAGAGTTATCCAGCCTTCAGTATGTAAGTTATCCACCTAATAACATATAAGTTATCCACCGCTATAAAAATTTACCTACAAACAGAATATAGAATGTTATTCTAACGGCTCGGTCTTGTTGCTCTTCGTCGCTCTCGTAGTGTATGGACTACTCAATCTCGAAAGGCCACCGCGTGCAACATCAAACATAATTTCATTAAAGGAACTAAAATTAAGTTTTTTTGCATATAATATAAATAAATGAGGTCTTATGCCCCAATCATCCACCACAGTAAGCCATAGTGAACAACGTAACGCTCAACCATTAGTCTAGCGGCTCGACTTCGTTGTCCATCGGTGCTACCGAGGGGTGACAAAGCCTAAAACGGTTTTAGGGTATCGAGACTTCATCGCTCGTCGACGCTAACGCATTGATAGCATAAAGTCTCACTACCCTAACAATTAGGATATCGCGCTTCGATTAAACTTGCTCAACATGTATGCGAAAACGTCTATACCCAACACGTTTATATGCTGGATAACTTATGTATTATAGGGTGGATAACATACATATTATGATATAAATAACTCATGTGTTAAGGGTGGATAACTTTTTGGTTCAATTTTTTTTTCATCGAAACATATCAACATGGGATCTAGTTTTGAAGATCTATTCGTGACTAGTCTAACGGTGAAAACGGATTCTAAATCGGACAAACAGTTTGATCTATATATCATTTTAAGTTTTCGATTTGATTTTAAGCTAGTTCTGATCCGGTTTGTCATTTAGCGGCAGAATATGCACTCTCCACGTCTGAACTTGCCGCGCGATGGACGGTAAGACTCAGTCCGCCAGGAATGATCATCCACCGACCGGTCTAGGAATAGATTTGCCGTAAAATTAATCATAAGTAAAAACAATTAAAAGGGTATTAATCGCGGATTGTGCTTCGCGTCCCCTAGAAACTTTCCATTCCCCGGGTCCTCAACCGTCAGACCGAAGCAGATCAACGGGCCAGATCTTTCCCTTCTGCCTTTCTTTTCGCTTTTGCTACGTCTGTCCCGCTTTTGCTATAAATTGTTTCACTTTTGCTACGTGCAGCAGAAAAGGGTTCGCATCAAAAAATAGAACAAAAAGACTGTTTCGCCGGAGGCTTCGTCGGAGACCTTGCCGGAGACGTTGTAGCAAAAAAGTTGTGCTAATATAGCAAACTCGACCTCGCCGAAGACTTTCGCCAGGAGATCTTGCCGGAGAGACCTTGTAGCAAAAAAATTGTGCTGTGATAGCAAAACAACTAAACGGTTGTAGGAAACAAAATGTCCTATTGTAGCAAATCCAATTTCAACAGAGACCTCATCGGAGATCTCGTAGCAAAATCAACTTCACCGGAGATTCACCGGAGACTTTCGTCGAAGAACTCGTAGCAAAATCATAAATAGTTGTAGCAAATGATTTTTTTTCTATTGTAGCAAACCCTATTATGACGGAGACCTCACCGGAGACCCACGAGGACATCTAAGATATTGTAGCAAAAAATACATGCTATTGTAGCATTTTGAGAAAACAAATGTAGCAAAACAGATTTAGATATATAGCAAATCTCAATGGACACGGAAAAAAAATCTCGAACACAAAAATCCACTGGCCAACGGTAGCAACGACGATGCCCGTCGGTAGCACAAACGATGGTCATTCGTAGCAAGTCCACTAGATGCCAGTAGCAAATCGCCCATCACAGGTAGCATGCATGAGGAGGCACCACCTCAAATCAACCGTCCTCCTGAAGGTGGGGGAAGGGGAACGCGTCTGACGAGGCCAGCGGCGGCGGCTGCATGGTGGAGGCAGAGGGTCTATCCCTGCAGCACGCACAACGGACGGGCCACACATCCTCCTCGACGACAACGGCATGGCAACTGTAGGGATGGAGACGGAGGGTCCGTCCATGGTGTAACGGGGGAGAGGTGTGGCTCAGGAGTTCGTCCATGGTGGCACGACAGCCGGCAACGACGCAGCGGAGGGCGTAGGGAGCAGCAGGAGCTAGTCCATTGTCGCGATATGGCCGACTTTGATGGCCTCGTGTCTCTCAGGAACACGGCAGCGGAGGGCGCATGAGCTGGTCCATGGTGGAGCGCCGACCGGCAGGGGACGGCCCCATGTCTCTCTCTGGGACGTGGCGCCGGAGTCGCGCGGTAGCGGAGGAGCGCACGCGGCGGAGCCGTGCAGCAGTAGAGGGGCGCGGCAACCGGAGGGCGCGCAGCGATGGGAGTGTTTTGCGGAACCTTCTGTTTACGGGAGAGGATAAGGTAAGGAGTGGACCACGTCGTTCGAGCGTCGAGCAAGCCGGGGGATCAGGATGCGCGATCCCCGGAGGATCCGTATCATTTTCCATTAATTTTTTAAGTTTTTCCCATGGCTCCTAATTGAATTCAATTATGGTCCAACCTTCTCCGGACAAGCATGAGTCTATGTTTACTGAATGCTCTCATGACTTCTATGGATGGAAACGTTTTAGTAGACTTCATGATGGTTAGTCACGTTATGCTATTTTTTTTAAGAAGCACAATACAATCGTAGACGCTCACAACACGTACATGCACCCACCCCTATGAACGCACACACGTACACCCTACCCCTATGAGCACCTTCGGGAGACTGAGCCAGCGGATCGGGTCTTGAGATTGACGAAGTCACCACGGACGTCTTGCTGTCGACGGGAACGTCGCCTCCCACTGAAAGAATATTCCGCCTTTTATGCAACACACAATGTCAAACCTGGAGTTTGAACTCTGGTAGGCTGAGGGTACAACCACTCTCCTAGCCACCCAACCACATGTTGGTTTGCACACCTTATGCTATTATTATTCATATTGTTGAAAGATATCACAACTATTTGTGAATGATTTTACTACAATGAACTTTAAAAACTTTGCAATAAAATTGTCTATTTCGAGAGAAGAAAAAAGAGCGTTGAAGAAACCCTCTTGCGGATCCAAATAATTTATCCCACTAAGTAGGATAAAAAGGTAATTTCACAGTGTGTAACAAGCAACAAATGGTTAACCTAGCTATGTGACACACCCATGGATGGTATACTAGATCACACATAACAGCCTTATAAGCCTCAAAATCACCACTCCGGACTCAATGTTTTACATCCTAAACCAAAATGGACCTAGCCCAGGAACCCAGCAATTCTACCATACACGCTATATAGCTGCACGGCCCCATTCTCTCGCCTTCCCTTCTGCCACGAAGTAATTTTGCATGTAGAGTCAGATGCATATAATTTAACTATGTTTATGACTTTCATATCATTTGAATAGAAAATCCAACTAATGATTTATTTGAACATTTGGGTTCCTAGCAAAAAGAGCTTAAAAACAAGAAAATTATTGAATGTATTTTAACAATGTTTGAAAATCAACTCTTGAAATTTGATGAAACTTTGAAAACCTTTATTAAACCTAGAAAACATATTTTGTTGGAACAATCTGTTTCACTGCATTTGAAAATTGTTATGTCTATATTAGAAAGTAATTTTCAATTGTTTAGACTTCAAACCATAAAATATAATTGTGAAAAACAAGAAAGACACCATAGTGTTCTGAGTTCAAATCCTAACGGAACACATGAGGATTGGTAATATTTTGTATCTAGTTTTATCAGGGTTTATTGTGCATCATCTCAGGTTTGAATGTCTTTCACCATAGAGAAAGTGATTTTATCAGATAGAGAAAGTGTTTAATTTTTGTACTCCCTCCGTTCCAAAATAGATGTTTTAGATTTGTCAAAATTTGGATGAACCTATACTAAATAGTGTCTAGATTCTTCCAAATTTTGACAAATCTAAGATATCTATTTTGGGACGAAGGGAGTATTTAGTTTTGTGTTATTTTATTGAGTTTCATTGTGTTTCACAATTCACCATGATGTTTCATTGTGTCTTGAAATTTAGATTTCGAACTTTACAGAAGCAAAACCAATTTTAGTCATTTTTTAAAGATATCATTAAAATAAATACAGGTGTTCAAACAAATTCTTAATCTAATACTTATTCCGACATATATGGCCCATAGAAATCTAAGATTAGAAATAAAATGGGTGTACTAATGAGTGGGGAGAGAGCTATATGTGCACAACCATAGGACAAATGTACATAGAAAAGGGAAGAAAATTGTCTATCACAATAGCAAAGATTACCGCACGTGCATTTGTGCTATATAATAAAGGACCGGATAGCGCGTGAACGTGGCAATTTGGGCACCGCGGCGTGAACACAGCCATGCCGCACGGTGCATATCCGACGTTGGAAAAAAAATAATTCCAGGAAAAAAATCTCCGTGGCAACTTAGCAAACCATTGCTTTTGATAGACTAAAATCCGAATCGTCTGCCTACTAATAAAAATGTCTAATGACCAACTAAGGGTGACTTGAATCATTGCAGATCAAATTTACATAAACATTCACATCAAAGCACCTTGTCGAAGAGTTAAAAAGCCTTCACGTATATAAACAAATAAAAGAAGTGTAAAAGAGCTGCTAGCTATAGTTCGTCCTATTTGCTGACTCTAAACAGTTGGATTAAGCAGAGTTTTTTCTCTCCGCTTCCACGGCGAAAACCAAGCGTGCGGCGGCCTCGATCGGTCAAGCGGCATGCCCCGTCATGTTTCCACGATCCCGGTCGACACCCACGCCGACCGCAACGTCTTGTTACTGTTCGTCGCGGTGGTTGTCTCCGGCTCGGCGAGGCCGTCGTCGGCGGCGTAGTAGTAGAACTCGTAGCACAGCAGATCATCGAGGTCCTCCTTGTCATCAGCCTCCACGCCGACGCATCCACCTCCAGGAGCACCAGCACCGACGCCGCCGTCCTTGTTCGCCGCAACCAATCCTTCGCTGCCGTCCTTGTTCGCCGGCGCTTCAGCCAGGGCTGTCTTCCGTTCCTGCTCGGTGCTGGCGGCCTTGGCGACGAGGTCTTCGTCGTCATACGTCATGGGCACGATCGTGTATCCATGGCCGGTGGACTCGATCACGGTGCCGGGACCCGGCGGAGGGAACACCTTGTAGTCGTCGTTGTCCTCCTCGTCGTACACGTAATGATCTGGCGAGCCGCTGCCGTAGCAGCTCACGGACGGCAGTCGAGACGGAGCATCGCCGGCCATGTCGCTGACCCGCTGATCCGACGACGTTGTAAGCTCTGCCTCTTCGACCTTCCTTTTCAGACGTGGTCAAGCGGCGGCGGCGACTTGTTGCTGATCACCAGCGGCCTTCCCGATTCGCCTTTGTATCCAGACATGGGCAATGTAGGAAACAGAGTCGGTGTAGGATGGGAGTCGGATACTAGGATTCGGAGTTTCGGACACACGTACGTGCGAGGTGCAACACACCTGATTCCTGATTGGAACAGGAAACCGGGTGTAATTCTTCATGAAGTTAAGTCACTAAACGTACACTGCAGTAAAGAAACAAGGCACTGACTGCCAGCTGCTATACCGACAGGCCGTCGGCATAGGCCGCGAGGCGAGCACCGAGCAAACCGGCCGTCGACGTAGGATGGGATAGAACGATGGAAGCCGTCGACCGGGCCATCGGCCTAGGTTTCACAAGTATGCCGACGGTTTGTCGTTGGCATAGCTTTTTTTCCGTTTTTCCACATTAATTAATCCTAAAAAAATCATAACTAAATCAATCTAATTTAGAAAAATACATATAATATATTAAAATTTGCAGAAAAATAAGATATATCTATCTAATCTCAAATATTACATATTTTTGTTAAATAAAATATAAAAATATTACATATACTTTCGTATAACATATTTTTCATTTTCTAAGTGCCAAAAATTGGGTGTTTTGTGAAGCATCCACTAAATGAAAGTTTCAAAATGGTACCATCCCATATTTTAAATATGTTAGGCCATCTTGCATGGACAATGTTCTAACTGGGGTTTCATAAACCTTTCCGTCCATCCCTTATGAAAAAGATAGATTTCTGCTGAATCGACAGATACATGATTTAATACTCATGATTTTATGGAAAAATTATTTTTAGGTTCACAATATGCTATTTCATCCGATATCCACTTAATTTTAGTGAGGCTTAGCCCCTAGCTAAGAATCTTCATGCCCGCTGTTTTAACCATAGTTTAAGACGGGCATAAAAAATTTATCCAAACAATGTAAAATATTCATGTGGTGTCATATTATGTGACATATTTGCAAAGAAAAATATTAAATTTGGTATATTGATTGCATCTAAAAAACCTTCTAAAAAATGAGCTATCATGTTCGAGTTTTAATGGTTTTCACGCCAAATGACCAATGTTATGGCTAGAATCGTAGCATAGTTTGTGATAATGTGTCAATATGGTGCACACATGTGCATCATGGGATGTCCAACAATATTGCAGGAGGAAGTTCTCATTTTCGTGGCACCAAAAGGCCATTTTTTGAGTGCCAAAACTGGGTGTTTTGTGAAGCAACCATCAAATAAAAGTTTTATAATGACACCATCCATTTCTCAAAAATACTAGGCCACCTTTCATGGATAGTTTCCTAGCCGGGGTATCTTAAACCTTTCCGTCCACCCCTCATGAAAAAAAAACAAATTCCTATCGAATTAGTAGAAAGTGGGTCAGATTTGAACTATATGTATATGATTTGATGCTCATTATTTTTTGGAAAAATCACTTTTATGTTAACAATATGCTATTTCATCAGGGATCCACTGCAAGTTTAGCGAGGCTCAGCCCCGAGCTAAGAATCTTCATATCCGCCGTTTTGACCATAGTTTGAGATGGGCATAAGAAATTCAAAAACGATCCAAACAATATAAAACCTTCACGTGGTGTCATAATATGTGACATATTTGCAAGTAAAATTATCAATCTTTATATATTGATTGCATCTCAAAAAACCATTTCAGAAATGAGCTATCAAGTTCGAGGTTCACTAGTGGAGAAGGGGCCTCTAGTCCCGGTTTCAAAACCGGGACTATCCATGTGGGACTAGAGGCCCAGGCATTAGTCCCGACCCGGTCACCAGCCGGGACAAATGGTCCTCCATGTGGCCGCCTGGGCGCGCGCGGGGTGCATCCCCATTAGTCTCGGTTGGTGTTAAGGGCCGCGACTAGTGGTTCTCTATCGCGGCAGCATTTTGTGCTATTTCTCTACTGCGACAGAGAATTCATTTTGTATTCTCTTATTTATTTCTTTTTTCATTTTTAAATTACGCTATCATATATCGTACACGTTCGTGCATATATAAGATAACCTGTATTACGATATCGAGCATACAAATATATATACAATTTTGATAGTTATATGGAGATCACAATTATCGGGACTAGAGCCCGTCTATTCGATTACACGGTCGGGATCATTAGTAGCGCCAATTCACACTAAATTTTCCGGCATCGTCTACCATCTCTTTGAACAGAAATCTCGCCAATTCATCTGCAACTCCTAGTACGTGTCGCTCTGGTAGGAGTTGATTTCGCATGTCCTCGAACTATATAATTATAGGGGATCAATATGAATATCAATCATGATAACAAAAAGTGACGGTAATAAAATGATATTGTGAATGTATTGCTTACATCGACTCTATAATCTTTATGCTCGATGGTAAACGTGCGAATTAAACTCGCAAACATAGTATCCACATAGATTCGTCCCCTGTGGCTGCCTCGCGCACTTTACGAGAATAGAATTCAATCAAAATAATAATCTAGCATCTTAATTGTATTAAAACTAAAAATAAAGAGATACACCGACATATCACGTACTACTTACCAAGACGGGAGTAAACGTTAGCTTGTTACTAAAGCTACCCGTGACCTGACGCTTGAACCAGTTCCCAACCCTGCCCGGCGAAGAAAATGAATGAATGAGTTATTCATTACCTGATATCTCAAGAAATCAATGAAAGAGACTGATATAGCGTGAAAATTACTTCTCGAGCATGTCATGCATGTTGCGGAACTCTTCTAGGCTTCTCTTTAATGGGTCCATGACTTCAACTCTTCCCTTATCAACTTTAATATCTAGCAGAATTCAGTGGAAGCTACAAACATTTATATATACATCAGTAACTCATCAGTTACACTTAACATCGAATAATAAAAAGTGAATATGTACAACAGAATAAGACCATCACTTGAAATTGTAAGAAAACAATATGTGGTCACAGAAATTTTGCTCCATTAGAAACCTTAAAATGTTTTCCTCCGTCTCTGATACATCCAAAACGTATCTACTTTCTCAAACACTTTGCTATTGTTTCTTCTCGAAACTTGTGTGATTTGGATGCAACTAACACGGACTGATGCTATTTTCAGCAGAATTACCTTGGTGTCTTATTTTTGTGCAGAAAATGAACTATCAGGAAAATCCCGAAAAATATGCCAAAAACTATTTCTCATCAGAAGATCCACAGAGCCAGAAGGGGAGACAAAGGGGAGGCCTGGGGGGACTAGACCCACCCCAGGCGCGAGCCCACCTGACCCCGCGCTTGGAGGGGGCTTGGCCAGCCCAGGCAGCTCCTCGGCCTCCCTCTGCGCCTATAAGTTGCCTTCTGACCTAAAAACTCAGGGGGGTTCGATAATTTTTCAGAAAGAGTTCCGCTCCGCCGCCGCCACCAGAAACCAAGATTCGGATCCAGAAACTCTATTCTGGCACCCTGCCGGGACGGGGAAATTGGAGAGGATCATCGCCATCGTCATCACCAATGCATCTCCATCAACCACCGATGTTTCCCTCATCCATGAGTGAGTAATCCCCCGCTGTAGGCTTGGGGATGGTAGGGATTGGATGAGTTCTATCATGTAATCGAATAATATTTGTTAGGGCATAGTGCCTAGTATCTCTATTAGTGATATTTGACTTTGTTGCAACTTGTTGTGCTTAACGCTTGTCACTAGGGCCCGAATGCCATGATCTCAGATCTGAACTTATTATTGAATCATTATGATAGTATTGTTTGTGATCTTATCTACAAGTTGTGTACACATATCATTGTTCGAATCCAAAGGCCCCAAAGTGACAATAATTGGGACAACCGGAGGGGATGGTTGTGGTGTGAGGATCACATGTGTTCACGGAGTGTTAATGCTTTGCTCCGGTGCTCTATTAAAAGGAGCACCTTAATTGTCAGTAGTTCCCTAGAGGCCCCGCTGTCACGGGCTGGCTAGACAAAAGATGTTGTGCAAGTTCTCATTGTGAGCATGTATGACTATATTTGGAGCACATGCTTAGGATTGTTTAGTACTTGGATGCTTGTTATTATTTATCTGTAATGCCCTAGTTCTTTGAAGTTACATGTTTAGACTCGTCCATGCAACGCCTGTCCATCCATCCCTATGCCTACCGCACTCGAATCCTACTGTTACTACTGCTCTTGTTTCACTGTGGCTGTTTCTGTTGCTTTGCTGTTGCTACTACAAACTGTTGCTGTTGATAAACTTCTGTGAGCAAGAACTATTTTTAGGTGCAGCTGAACTGACAACTCAGTTATTAAGGCTTGCAAGTATTCTTTGGCTCCCCTTGTGTCGAATCAATAAATTGGGTAATACTACCTGCGAAGATTGTTGCGATCCCCTATACTTGTGTGTCATCAGTCTCCTCGGGTTTTTTCATTACCGTATCTATATGTACTTTATCTGGGTCAATGAACCCAACACTATAGATTCTTCTTGTTTTAGATTCTAGGATCTTCATTCTACATAATAATAGAGTACAAAAGGATATAATAAGGATAATTACATGCAATGAACCGAACAACTGAACATGTAGACAATGAATTCAACAACTTATAGACAATAACAACTGAGGAGAGATTTGTCGAGGGCGTCAAGATTGTATAACTGGAAGAGTTCTGGAAACTCAACATGGAAACTCAACTGGAAGATAACTTGCAGGCTCATCTGGTTCCCGTTCTTCACCGCTTTCTTCTTCATTGTCTTCCATTGCGGTATCAACATATTCAGGGAACATAGATCGGTAGTTGTCATCATCATTCTCTTCTTCATCGTCGTATTCCATCATAACCCCTCTTCCTTCGTTCTTGGTCCAAACATTATAGTCGAACATGAAACCGGACCGAAGCAGGTGGCTCTGAATGACTCTTGCGGAAGTGTGAGCCTTCTCATTCCTACATTCAACACATGGACAACACATAAAATCATCATGCCGCTTGTTTGCCTTGGCCACAAGACAAAAAGAATGCACGCCTTCTCTGAAAGCGGTAGAGCGTCGGTCACCATACATCCATGGATGACTCATCTACATTATACAACTATATATTAAACGCAATCACGATGCTAAAATTAGTACCGCGCGGTCTAAACGAGAAAATAGTTGCTAACCTTTTAGGACACTTGGAAACAAAGATGAGAAAACTTAAGTGTGGCTCGGGCACCTCATATCATGTTTGTCTTGTGTGACCTAAATTCGCATCGCTCTAACCGGCTAATGGGGTGCCCGCATCATGCAGCAGGCCCCAGGACCATTAGTTCCGGTTTGTATCCTAAACCGGGACTAATGGCCCCAATAGTCCCGGGACTAGTGGTGTGTGCCGCTTCGGGCCATTGGGTCCAGACCATTAGTCCCGGCCCCAGCCACAGCCGGGACTAATGGCCTGGACAAAAGGCTCGTTTTCCACTAGTGTTTTTTATGGTTTTCAAGCCAAACGACCAATGTTATGGCTAGAATCATGGCATGGTTTGTGATAGGGTGCCTATATTGTGCACATATGTGCATCATGGGATGAAGAAAAATGTTGCAAGAGGAAGTTTTCCATTTTATCGCACCAAAAAGCCATTTTCCATTTTCCGAGTGCCAAAAAACGTGGTGATTTGTGAAGCAACTGCCAAATAAAAGTTTCAAAATGGTACCACCCTATTTTTCAAAAATACTAGGCGACCTTGCATGGGCAATGTTCCAACTAAGGTATCTTAAACCTTTTCTTCCATACCTCGTAAAAAGAAAAATTCCCGCCGAATCGGTAGAAAGTGGGTCAGATTTGAACTACAGTTATATGATATATACGATGCTCATGATTTTTTGGACAAATAATTTTTAGGTTCACAATATGCTATTTCATCAGAGATCCACTACAAGTTTAGCGAGGCTCAGCTTCGAGCTAAGAATCTTCATGCCCACCGTTTTGACCATAATTTCAAACGGCCATAAGAAATTCAAAAACTATCCAAACAATGTAAAACCTCCGTGTGGTGTCATGTTATGTGACATAGTTGCAAGGAAAAATATCAAATTTGGTATATTGATTGCATATCAAAAAGACCTTCTCAGAAATGAGCTATCATGTTCGAGGTTTCTTGGTTATTGGGCCAAACGACTAATGTTATGGCTAGAATCGCAGCATAGTTTATGATAATGTGCCCATATTGTTCACACATGTGCATCATGGGATGGCGAACAATGTTGCAAGACAAATTTTTACTTTTTGTCGCGCCAAAAATCCATTTTCTATTTTCTTAGTGCCAAAAACGGGGTGTTTTTTAAAGCAACCACACAATGAAAGTTTCAAAATGGTACCATCCCATTTTTTAAAAATACTAGGACACCTTGCATTGAGAATGTCCCAACCGGGATATCTTAAACCTTTTCGTCCATTCCTTTTGAAAAAGACAAATTTCTATAGAATCGGTAGAAAGTGGGTCAGATTTGAACTACAGGTACATGATCTGATGCTCATGATTTTCTAGAAAAATCATTTTTAGGTTCACAATATGCTATTTCATCAGAGATCTACTACAGGTTTAGCGAGGCTCGGCCCCGAGCTAAACATTTTTTATAATCCTCAAATTCAAAAGGGAAATTTGATATGATTTTTTAAAGATTTGAACACTATTAAATGAATTTTATTTAAAAAGACAAGATGCATGATTAAAAATATGATAGGGGTGTCATGTTTGGATTCTTCTCATTTTTTAGATCGTTTTAGACAGATTATTTGTTGAATTTCAATTTACAGATTTAAAGATATGAGTTATTCCATATTAAATAGAAAAAGCCAAAAACAATATTCTATTGTTATTTGAATTCAAGATTATTACTACTTATTCATTTTGTTTACTTAAATAATTGTTTGAATTTAAAAAATAAAGGTGTGTGACACCATGGTCAAAGGGTTAATAGGATTGATATGGTAGCATTATCAACAATGTCTAGTTCTTTATCTAAGCTCATCAGAAGGAACAAAGAAGTTAAGTGTGTTGGGGATAAAGTAGTGTTAGGATGGGTGACCGATCGGGAAGTTTGACCATGAGTACAATTTGATCGGAGATTAGGCGTATTTAGAGTTAAAAAATGTTTGTGAGATTAACTAGTCAAACAATTCAAAAATTAAAAATATCCTTTAAAAGTTTTTTTTAAAAAAAATAGTCCGATGGCTAAGCCGTCAATGTATCCAAAAGGCCATTATCCGTCTAGGTGGGGGCCATCTAGAATATGCCCACGGCTTTACTACGTCGACGACAAATGAGTCTAGGTTGACGTCGTATTATGCCGACCAAGCTACGCCGACGGATGCCGTTGGTATAGAACTACTTCGACGGAAATTTGGCCTATGCCGACGGTCGGCGTACTATGTGTTTCCTGTAGTGGTAAGTAATAATCCAAGAAAAATAGTACCCTCTCCTATCTGATTTAACTATGACAGGTTTAGACAAAAAATATCTAAAATCAGCGACATTTTTTTTGCAAAAAGGACCTTGACATTAGAAGAAACATATAACACTACAAGGCACCACAAGAAAAACAAAATCCTCGAGATGTCCTTCCTCTTCAACCTCCAGACCGTGTCGATGGCGCGCCGCCGCTGCTGTTCCCCCGAGTCATCCTAACGTTGTTGGTTGCGCATGGGAAGTCGCTAAACGGGTCTAGAAGGCCACATCCGTCCCGAAGATGAAGATGAAGGAGTAACCGTCAATGAAGCTCCTTATTCTCATAGTAAGAAGAAGTCCCCTTAATAGAAAACACCAATTGCCAAGATACGAAGAGAATCAACATATCCGGCGATGCTAACCCTCACATGCCCTTCATTGATTTCGAGTCGGACGCCCACGAGGTAGGGAGAGATTAGAGAGACCTTATTCCAACACGCCATCGTCACCTCCTCCTTGTCGATGCCGCTAGGAAGAAAAAAACAAGAGAAAACTGACCTAAAAAAACAAATGATGAAAAGGAAGGATCCCCCACTCCTCTATCCGTCGGCGTGGCAACCATACGGAGGGGAGGAGAGGGCCGAAAAGGCCTGAAAACCACCAACTGCATGTCTGCGTCTAGCCGACTGGAAGAGGACCGTGACCGGAGAATAGTACTCAAAAGCACATTTCCGGTAGAATATTTAATTATGTATTACCATCTCATACACTCTGAAAGGTTTATTACTACCTCCGTTTCAAGGCTTAAGGCCTATATTTTTTTTAAAAAGTCAAACTATGTCAAGTTTGACCAAGTTTTTATCAAAAACTGTTAATATGCAAAATACATAATCAATATCATTAGATAGATAATGAAATATATTTTCATATGATGTCTACAAAATATCAAGTTTATTGATAGTTTTTTCTAAAAGTTTGATCAAAGTTTAGTTGGTTTGACTTTTCAAATAAATTATAGGCCTTAAGCCTTGGGATGGAGGGAGTATTTTAGAAGCTGCTCGTGAAACGAGAGAAAGTTGTGATTCAGCACATTGAAAATCACACTCACTATACTCTGAATTATTTATAACAAATCACAACAACAAAATTAATAAAATGGATGAGTGAAGTACATGATTATACTACCTTCTTGTCAAAATATAGTGCATATAAGTTTTTGAAAAAGTCAAAGCATGTCAAGTTTGACCAAGTATGTAGGAAAAAAATACTTACATCTAGAATATCAAATCAATATCATTACATTCATCCTGATGTATATATTCATATGATATACATTTAAAGTTGTAGATTTAGATTATTTTCTCAATAATATTTATAAGATTAATGCACGAAAATAATAAGAGATTAGCTCAAGGAGTACCAAGAAAGGTACTAATGCAAAGCTAATGGAGTTTGATTTTTCAAAAATCTTATATGCACTATATTATGGTAAGGCGAAAGTACTATGTAAAAATAATACTTCTACGGAAATCTTGTAGTATGTGGCCTATACCAAAATAATAATTCGTTGCAAATATATGGGAATATAAAATTCATGAAATTTTATCTCTTTAATTTCTCTCAAATAGCAAAACATATTAACCTCAAACTTTAAATGTTAATCTAACTTTAGTACTATAACATGTAGATATTTGTTTTGAAATGTTCGGTACACTGAAAAATCTCTAAAACAAGCGTGCCATTGTGCTTAGAGAAAACACACTCTCTCTGAAACCATCAAATCTAGAATTCAAAGAAGATGAGGAAATTCTATAACATTAGATAGCAACCCGAGTGTAAGCCAATCCAAGGAAAAACTTCGTGGCTTTGGCATCGCACTCTCTGTGACTCGGCCCTCCTGCCGCAACCTATCTTCCCCCTCTACCCCGTTGCCGCTCCATGAGAAGGTCGTTTTGTAAGCAATCTGTCCGGCCATGATGGCGGCCGCAAGGCCAGAGACTCTCAATGTAGCATTACTTGCTTCGGGTTCTGGACACAACGGAGGCTCACTAGCAAGCTACGTGGTTGTGGTGTTGGTTGCGCATCTTGGCCGTGAGGATGGTGAGGTGTGGAGAAGGCGGAGGTCGTGGAGTGAGGCTTTCCTACAACACGTTTAAATATGAAACAAGCTATATTTTTAAAATCAGAAAATTTACAGAATTAAGCTTACATGCAGCTAAATCAAAGCTACTCCTACTATCCAAGGACATCATGCGTTCGTACTTTATTGCATCTTTTCTTATCACGGAATAAAGTAGCAGATGAGAAGAAGCTGTATCCAACATAATCAAGCACGAGCAAACAAAGATGTTGAAACCTCGAGAAAATAATGTTCTTTTCTTATCAAGACTTTGTGATGTATCGTGAATTAATGAGATTTATGTATGAACATGTGCATATTGTTACTTTATCAGTTCATGCACTTTGGATGATGTTCAATCAGGATATTCTACGTGTAGGGATTTCGAAAGAGGTTAATATGTTCAATTTCATCACGATGTTGCACATGTGATTGCTATCGGTAAAACAGCACGAGTGTTGTGAGGAATAGAATTTTCTGCATCCATTGCATGGTTGTGTTGGACTAGACTCAATTGAATACGACGCACGTTCTCTTTCTTAAAGGAAGTAGCGGTCGGAAGGAAAGGTAAGTTGTTTCAATAACCGAGAGAAACCCCACCATGAACCTTGGCACAGAAGAGATAGATACATATCCATGTACAAATAATACCAACCATATATGCATATGCATGTAATCTAGAATTTCAATTCTCATGGATGTGAATCTGGGAAAACACCAAGTAGTTACTAGGAGCAAACATTTCGGGTCTAGGCTTGGGAAGCATTGTGAAATGCAGCAACATGGAATTCCTATTGATCGCCTTCAATTAACTGAGGGTAGTGCCTATCATCTTTTTGCTTGCCTTCAACTGATTGAAGGTAGTGCCTAGCATCTTGCTCGTGATACATGCCTCTAAATGGAGCTCGTGTAACGGGAACATAGATGATGTAGTTGTTGTGTGCCAGATCACTATTTTCTATTCTTTTGTTCGTCTTCACATGCTCCCGTTAGTCTCTATTTCCCAAAATGGCATAGATGGAAACATAGATGTTAGTCTCTATTTCCCAAAATGGCGGTGTTTTGATGGGCTGGGATCATAAGTGGAGACACGCACCAAAAGTTGAAATCACATAACCAAGAGGATAAATGCTTGTGATTCGCCAGAATCCATACATCATTTGTTTATCGCTTGTCCCTTTACTCGTCTTGTTTGGAGAATTGTTAAGTTCACTTTTAACTTGCCACCTCCGGCCAACATAACAAACATGTTCGGAAATTGGCTTAATGGGATGGGAAAGAATGATAAAGCTAAGATACGTATTGGCATTTGAGAGTTGCTATGGTCTTTATGGAATGCGAGGAACGACCTCATTTTTAACAGATTTGGCACTATCAATTTATTGTAGGTAATTCGTAGAGCTACACACTTGATTCATATGTGATCTTATCTTCTACCAGAGGACCAGCGGCCGCATATGGATATTGGATGCATCCAGTTCAAGACGGTCGCTTTGGCTTTCTACAATCAGGCTAGATGGCGGCATGCTAAAAGGATAGATTTTGCTTAAGCGTGTGCTCTTTTTCTGGTTTAGGTGGCTAATTTTTTTAGCCACTTTAAGTGATTCATGAGTTTGTAATTTCAGATTTTGTACTCTTGTGGTTTGAGACTTTTTAAACGCTGCAATAAAAGGCTGTGTGCATTAATTGATGCAGAGGCCGGGTATACCCTATTTCGGAAAAAAGAGAGGATAAATGCTTCATAACCTAGAAAAACCTCACATTGGAATTTGGAGGACGTACATATATCCATGTACCATAAATACGACTTGCAAGCTTTGTTTACATTACTCTAGCAAAAGTTTTACTCTAGGAAGATGAACTTCACATAAGGTTCATTAGCAAATGTTGCTGATGATGCTTGTTGTTTATTTATGGAACTGCCGATATATGCTACTGATGTAGGTAATTAACACAATGTACTCGGATTCTTGGGACCCAGGTTAACACAAGCTCTGGCTCCTCTTGGCTTCAAAGTGTATGGACTGTTGGGAAGAAGAGATGGCGTCTTGTTGCATGTGGTGGATTATGTTTGGCGAGTGCCATGTTCGATCTAGTACCATCATAGATGGTTGTCGTGGGATCTAGCAGACAGGGCTGGTGCTCCAAGATCTGAAGAGATAGGTGAGGGGCCCTCTCGGCGGTTGTCATGTTTTGACATCGCGACACTATCCGGCAAGTGGTCAATGACCCGGGCATGCCTTGCCTTGGTTTCTCTCGATGCTCCTAGAGATCTATTTACTCATCTATTGTGGTTCTCCGTTGGGTATCAACATGATTTCCTAGATATGTACATCACTGAAACCACTTGTGTCGCCCATCCAAGGGTGGCTCGGGTGTCCACCTCCAAACCCTACCACCGCCGCCCCTCCCTCCCTGTCTCACCGCGTCAAGAGAAGCATGTGTGGCTGACAGCAGCGGCAGGGTGCTCTCTCGGCATTCCTCGGTCTGCAGGGTGGTAGATCAGGGTGACACGAGGTCCTCGACCAGGAACACTCTTTTCCCGTGGGGGTTTGTTGGCGGCACACGCGGCGGAGTCTTCCCAACGGAGGGGCAGTGGTTTCTTGGTTGTTTCGATCGGCAGTACACGCGACACTCTCTCTCCATCGATCTTCGGCATTGCGGTTGGCCCTGTCATGCTCTCTTGCTAGCCTTCCGGCCGCCGCGTGCGCCATGGGCATGGTGGTCCGCCCCTATACAGATCGTTGGTTTATGGACTGACTGGCCTAGGGCGGTCTTGGTCGAAGACGAAGCTATGAGGGTGGTCAGTGTGATGTACTAGTTGATTGATGGAGTTTTGGTGTGGCGGACCTAGGTGAAAACCCTAGGTTTTGGCCATTGGCCGGAGCCGGAGCCAGTGATGGTAACGCCTTTTTCATTCTTGAAGGCGTCATTGAGGTGAAACTCCCATATCCTTTTGCTACCCACCGGGGGAAACCCTAGGTTCATGGATCGGATGACAAGGTCAATGTAGAAATCTCTATCTCGAAGATCCATTTAAACCCCAAATAAACCGGCATCCATACTAACACACTAAAGTAATAACTCATGATATATTTATTTTTCTAGTCTGATGTTTTAGAACTTTACTAGATTATAATAATGGGAAGCGCTAGGCATCAATTGGGTGATCGGGGCTACAAAATCGGTTCGCTGTAGTGAACATTTTGCATTTTAGTCCTTCATATTTTGCGAAATCAACCTACGGTCCTGGCTTCTTCAGTTAAACCGAAGGGGTACATCCCGCTGCCCCTAAACATCCTAATATTTACATTAAGACTACCACTTTGGTGATCTGGAACAAGATTAGAGTGGTGCAACAAAATCTCTACCCCGCATACCAAAAAATACAATATTACAACAAAAAAATCACAATATTTTTAAAAAGTATTTAAATAACAAACTTTTTGTTGCGGATTGATTTGTAACACAAATGGCGAGCAATGTCGACAAAAATCGCAAACATTACAACAACAAAAATCCAACATTACATCATGTGAAAATCTTTTGAAGCCGATTCGTTTGCAACAATAATAATAACGTACTACAAAAAAATCACCATCAATTACAATAATAATATATAACACTTGCAACATTAAGAATTCATCATGAGAAATCTTTTGTAGCAGATTTGTTTGCAAAAATAATCATCATCTACTTTAACAAAAATATTTATCAATTACAACAAAAAAATCTTTATCAACTATTTCAACAAAAAACCTTTATCAACTTCATGTAAAACATTACAACATTTCGGTTGTGCTTTCCCAACAAAATACATATGAGTTTGTTACAATTTGAAAGCATATATACAACATAGAAAAATTCGGGACAAACGGAATGTTGGAACTATGCATGTTGGGCTTGCTAGTTGAAATCAAAATATGCATGTTGGGCTGGTTGGTTTGGGCAGAAGATGAGCCTAAAGGGAAGACGCTGGGCCATAAGGGCGAGTGGACGTGAGCAAAAGCGACTGATCGCGAGGCAGCGACCAGCCGCCCAATGTAGAACGTATCTCATTAATAATACATCAGCATACTTTCGAGGACATTCTAATAACACTATCTTCTCAGTATTCTAGATACTCAATGAGTCGTAGCCATACTTTTATTTCGTGTAGCTAGCTCTAGCATGCCTAGCACTAATGAGTACATTAGGAAGATAATAGAGTACAGAAAAAAGATTTAAATATGAAACAAGCAAAAAAATCATAAATTTTACAAAATTAAGCTACCAATACTTGTAGCTACAACAAAGCAACGACGCCACTATACTAGGACATCATACATTTAAACTTTATTGCATCTTTTATTAGCACAGAATAAAGCAGCGGAGGAGAAGAAGCTATATCCAAGATAACCAAGCACGAGGGAAAAAATCGATGTTGAAACCTGGAGGAAACAATGTTCTTTTTTTATCAAGACTTTGTGATGTGTCATGAATTAATATGATTTATGTACAAATTTGTGCACATTGTTACTTTATCGCTTCCTGCGCTTTGGATGATGTTCAGTCGAGATATACTACATGTAGGGATTTCAATAAGAGGTTAATATGTTCAGTTTCATCACGACGTTGCACGTACGTGGTTACTATTGGTAAAACAGTAGTACGATTGTCGTGAGGGACATTAATTTCTGCATCAATTGCATGGTTGTTGCGTTGGACTAGACTAGTTAAACACGATGCGCATTCTCTTCCTTAAAGGGAGTACCAGACGGAAGGAAAAGTAGTTGTTTCAATAACCGAGAGAAACCTCACCATAAACTTCGGCAGATATATACATACTCCTATCAATGTACAACCCATACCAAGCACATAAGCAAGTAATCTAGAGTTTCGATGCTAACAAATGTGAAACTGGGGAGTGAGCATATTTTGAGGTCTAGGTTTGGGAGGCATTATGAAATGCAGCAACACGGAATTCATATTCGGCGCCTTCCATTGATTGAAGGAAGTGCCTACAACCTTGATTGCCTGTAGCTGCGCTCGAGATACCTATCTCCGCATGGCGCTAATGGGGAACATTGAGCGGCATAGATGCTCTACTTGTTGTGTAGCAAGATCACTATTCTCTGTTCCTGTGTTCATCTTCCCTTGCTCCAGCCTCCAGGGATGGAACTACGTACGACATGAGTAGGGTTGTGCCATTGTGGGTAAGGCACTCGGACGCTTTGTCTCCGTCCCAGATGAATATGTTTTGACGAGCTGGCTATCAGAAGTGAACACAAGCACCAAAGGTTCGGATCACTGTCAACCAAAAGGATGATGTCCAATAATGTAACTCAGAAACTAATACAGAGGAACCTCATGTTGGACTTTGGAACATATGGACCACCGCAAGGACGACTAACAAATTCTAATATAGCAAAAGGTTTTACTCTAATATAAGAAGATTAGCTTCACATAAGATTCATTCAGAAAATGTTGCTGATGCTTGTTGTTCGATTCTGGAATTGCCAAGATATCCTACTGCTTTAGGTAACTAACGAAGCGCGTACTGAGATTCTCGAGACCCGGGTTAAGACAAGCATGGTTCATGGAGGTCTTTTTAATAAAATACTAAAAATACTACTCCAAAAGTTGATCGAACCAAATATGATTCACACTTAGAAGCATAAAAGAAGAGCAACATTTGCTGCCAAAACAAAAGGCAATCTAAAGCAGATGTAATATGATCCATGCAAATGTGCAATACTGATATCCATACGCCAGTCTGGTTCATGAAAAATATGAAATTAAGCTTGTGCTTTGCAGAGGGAGATATATTCCTTTTAGCACATGTTAGTAGAGCTGATCATAACAGGATCACACATGAGTTACTGAACCAGATATTGTGGGTGGAAAAGCTTTTCCTACAGGGCAAAATAAAATAGGTAATTTTACAGTATACATCAGGTCAGGGGATACGTCGACCAAGGCTGACGCATACGCTATACTAGCTAGCACACAACGGCTTGATAAGCATCATCAAAATCACCACTCTTGCCTCAACAATTTCCCGTTCGGATGCTAAAGCTAAACGGGCCTTCAGCTAGCCTTCAGAGCTCCCCCCGGTTGACCAGGAGCTGAGGCACGATTCTAGGATCTGCTCTGTCGAGTTAACTCGTCAGGATGTCGTTCGCCTTGGACACGAAAATTTATGTCCTGTACAGCGAAGTGACAGGTAGATCGGTCTTTGGTATACTCCTATGTTATTTTTGGTCAACTGCTGTTAGCGGAATTTGGTATAGAACCCTGCGACGATGAGCTCGCGACCGCTGCCTTCTGAGGTTTGCTTCTCGAGAAGCTTCTCGCATACAGGGCTCCAAATACAATGGCCTGGTTATCAGCATGGAGTTGTCCATTTTTATTGAAATGAACACAAAGAAATGTTATGGTATGACTGACGAGAAAGGGAACAGATGACTTACAGCCCCAACCCACTGCATCCAGCTGAGGGGATGCACGAACCAGACGCAGGACAGCAGTATACTTACCAACTGTGAAAACATATGTTGAATTGCTGTTAGTAAATGGGTCGATAATGTTTGTGCAAGTATGTGACACTAGTAAGAGCTGTATATCCACCTGTCGAGTTGTCATGATTGTAGCAAACGTGAGAGCCCCGAATGTACGAATGGTGTACGATATGAAGAACTGGCTAGCTGTCGCAACCTGGACGAGCATGGAAATTGAATGTCATGGCAGAAAGATAACTTGGGTCAATTATTCAAACAATAATGGTGTAGATTCAATTTGTGAGTATGCAAGCGCGAAAATTTGCAATAGCAACAAGTCCAACTTGCCCTAGATTCATGACCTGCCACTGAAAGAAAATCTCCCAAGTATTTACTGTCAGCTTCTTTTTATCTCCTAATATGATATTATCTCTGCACCCACATATATCCGCCTCTGATGTGCTTTATATTATATTCTCCAATGGTTCATTTGGGTAAAAAAGAAACATGTTCATTGCACTTCAATTACAGAATTAAAACTAAATCTTACAGTGGATAGGATTAGGACGTCATAGAAGCAATCTGGATGACGAACCATAAAGTCCACAGCTGGAAGAAGATGATTTTGGAGAATAAGTCCTGTACAAGGAACAAAATAACAGAGAAATAAAATCATTCATAGCAACTTTTTATAGTGTATTCACTGTATTGTAAGTCTAACAGACAAAGTTGGCAGATTAACATGAGAAACTTCGATATAATCACCGGTAAAGAAACTTCAACAGACTCATGATAGTACAAAAGCGTGGGTACAGGTATAAATCTGAAGTGTAACTTTCAAGATAGTGCAGGATATAATCAAAAGACAAGGCAAGTAACCATTTGAGTAAGCAATTACCACTCAAGCTAATAACACAAGAGCACATTGTCGTGTAGAATATTTGGTTGTGTATTTCCATCTCATACCCTTTGAAGAGCTTATCTTGGAAGGTGCTCGTGAAACCATCAAATCTAGAAATTCAAAGAGAATGAAGTTAGATCGCATTAGAGAATAACCTGAGTGCAAAGGACAATCCAGTGAATGTAACATTATAGGCCAGTAATGCACCACTGAAACCATACTCACAACCTAAAGTATTATGACTCATGGCCAGTGGGAAATTTCAAATGCAAGTTCATTTTGCTGCTTTTCAGGTTTTAGAAATAGACTGTATAGAATCATAAAGCTTCCAAAATTATAATACTCCCTCCAACCCATATTAGTTGACTTGGATTTGTCAAAATTTGGATGAACCTATATACTAAATAGTGTCTAGATTCATCTAAATCTAAACAAATTTGAGTCAACTAATATGGGTCGGAGGAAGTACCACATCTCCTCAGCAGTACAGATACTCAATGATTTATAGCAATACATTTAGTTGGTGCATATAGCTCTAACATGCCTAACACTACTGACTACATTCAGAAGATAGCATGCTATCATTAGTTCAAATAAAAGCAGACTTACATGTCAAATAGATCTGTGAAATCACAAACTAAGCTTCCGCTATAGTCTATCATGAATTAAAATATTATTTCTTATTTTCTTAGCATAGAATTAAGCAACACATGAGAAAAATTGTACCCAAGATAACCAAGCATGAGTGAAACACCCCAAACAGTGCTTTCTCTGCCTCTATTGAGTGGACTAACATCCATTGATGCCTGCATCCACAAAGACCAGAATAAAGCAAAAGATGTCACAGAAAACCAAAAGCTCAGCATACTACAATTCACAGGTACTATTCTTAAATATAAAAGGGTTTAACAGGTGCATTGGCTAAAACACCAAACGGGAGTAATTGGTTAGCTATTACATGTTCCAACAACCCCGTCACCAAAGATGTTGCCTAAGAGTTCACTGGGGGACATTAAATCCTCTTCTCCATCCTTACTTTAATTCCATCCTAGCATGTATACTACCTAAATAGTATGTGGTCTGTAATAGCAGTATTGGTAGTTACTGAAATTTCTTCTCCAGTCTCCAAGACATGTTTTAACCACTAATAGCTAGATAATCATGCAGTATGCAGTCCTGCCATGCTAAATAATACAGGGGGAAGAGTCAAGACATTTGGATTACCGGGAATAGAATGAACAATGAGCAGCCCATGGTCACAATGACTGCAAAGAAGTAATCCTTCCCACCATACTTTTTTTTCATCATTATTGTTCCCCAAATCTACCAATCAATCAAAAGTCAGATAATTATCAGAAAGGCAACATCTTGAGTTCTTGATATACAGGAAATGGAATCAAAATATACAGATTATGGAACACGAGAATAAAACATGCCAGATATACGAAATTAAAAGGATTCACACACAATTCTGGTTTTTTAGGCTTTAACATGTACCGAATAGATGGATGAAAAGTGAACAAAATGGTAACATTAGACAGACATAAAGAATCATCTTGCACAGTAACGCTTACACAATTAGCAACTGTTTTTCCATCTCTTTAACATCCACTATATTCAGATTGCCTCAAACTACCATTAGCACCCAACTAGCCTATGTGCAGTTTAATTGATTGCATCACTCAGTATTTATTAACTGGAAAGTAAAGTAGAACATACATCTGTCCTCTTCTAGAGGACAATGAAGATGCATGAAAATAAGGTTAGATTGCAGGTTACGGTACAAATATATTACCATGACGGGAATCATCTTTGCACATTTGGCAAGCGTCTGAACAGGGAAACTGACGTACTTGAGAGCCTGAAACAATAACGGCATGTATTACGAATAGAAGAGATATGAACCAACAGCAGCAGATATACGAAACCAACATATAACCTCGTACTGGCAAGTTGTGGTCAGTATGTTTGATAAGGAAACAACACAGTATTTCTGGATTGGAGCCACCGGGTCCGAGGATTTCGTACTCCACTGCATGAATATACACAATTCAAAGAATGTAGAAATTCAGACAAGTTGAAGTATAAGAACGAAGGCAAATCCATACCAGTAACACGAGTGCAGACACCATGGACGTGGTGATACGGTTACAAAAAACAAGAAAAAGTGAGTATCTAAAGAACTCCTTCTCTTCTCCATAGGGAACTCTCATGAGTTTTTCCTGCATAACATTGAATTAAAAACCCTTCGATTTAGTGATTATGGCAATGCACAAACGTAAAATAGAAATATATGTTCTTTTCAAGTTATCTAAAGAACAGTTAACTGCTAGTCCCTCCATTTCTATTTGTAAAGTACATTAGGTTTCGTTAAGTATGCTTTGATAATGAATTACTCGATGAATATGGTGTATATGATACAGAATCACAATTATCAGCAAGAACTTTTGAAGAAAAATCTATTACAATCAAATTTTGACCAAAGCCTTGTCTTAACGAAATCTAATAAGCTCTACAAATAGGAAGAGAAGGAGTAAAAACAAAGAGCTGTGGTAGTGCTTGTAAATCACCAAGGTCATGTGTGAATACACTAATTAGTAATAGTAACTAGTGCTGATCAATCAGAGATTCAGAGTAACCAGCTGGGCAGAACTGGGTTATTCATGAACAATATCAGTTTGAACGGCGAACGAAATCACAAGTATAGATGCTCGAATTTAAGAAAACTATCATCAAGAGAATACCTTTCATCTGGATTTGATAAAAAAAAAAACAGAAGTGCTTAAAGGAGTGAAAAGGAAGAATGCTCCAAAGTACCCTTTCACTGTCTGAACTGAACTTTAGAATGAGATAGTTTTCATTGAATGGTGCATGCTAAGCATACTTCGCAGAGGGAACTGACATGAATGCTCATTCATCAATCAGAGAACTACGGAATCGATCAATATAAAGCCCACTTTCTGAACCCGCCACTGGCAAGCGCAGTCTCAACATTTCGAATCGTAAGTTTCGGTCAGAATAAAGAACATACGCGACAAATCGCTACTAATCCCCGGCTGCGACCGCACACGGCGACACACTCCTCCCCGGTAGGTAAACTGGGCACGCGTGAATCGGACAGAGCAGAAGGACAAGGGGAGGCGGAGTGGGGCGGACCTGGAGGACGCCGTAGACGAGGAGCGTGCTCATGATGCCGACGACGGCGAGGGCGCACCTGGACAGCCAGCGGCGGCGCTCGTCCTTGTCCCGCCCCGCCGCCACCGGCAGCGCCGCCTCGTCCGCCATGACGAAGCGAGTACAGATCCGAGAGGGGCCCTAGCTCGGAAGATCGATTGACGGCGACGGCGCTCGGAGGAAGAATAAGGTGGGCTGGGGGGACTGGGCGGCTCGGCGGCGGGGTCGGCGTGGCAGCGAGAGAGCGCGGGGGCGCGGAGGTGGGCTCGCCTCCGCTTTCCGGCGTGCCGCGTGCGGCGTGTGGGGGTAACAGTCCCGGGGCCCTGCCGTAACTTTTACTCCATTAATTTTATATTTAGGCGAACTTGGCCGTTGAATCTTCAACTACTAGAAAATTCGCGACACCTTTTTGAAAAATACTTTTCAATCTGAATCTTTTGCTCAACGTCTGACATCAGGACGCTGAAATTTCACTGCTCAATGATGTGGGTACATGAGGTTGCACACACTGACGACGATTTTGACAAAAAAAAACCTTCTTTAGAAAGTTTGACACAAAATAGACTCATCCAAAATTATTTTAAAAATAACATTTTTTTCATGAAGTCATGGCTCAAGACATCATTCTCTACAGCATGAAGCCGCGGCGTCAGGTAAACATGTTAGTTTATGAATTGATTTCAATGTAGAGTTATTTTGTATTGACTTTTTGAGATTAGGATTCTTGTCCGCACTGACCAGTTAAGGTGTATCCACCTTAACCCAGAGTGTTGAGAGACGCTCTGAACCATAGGGTTGAGGTCGCAAGAGGGTTAAGTTGCGGGGGCATGGGGTGGCCATCATACATGTCCTTCTCCATATGGTGTCCTTCTTTTCTCCTAACCCCGAGGTCTTCGACTTCCCCTCCTCCCCATGCCCCGTCGTCCCTTCCTACCGAATCTATCTCCCCCTACTCAGTTTTCTCTCACTCTCCATATTGTTGGCATTTCTATGTGGATTTAGACTCATTGCCATCCCTAGATGTAGTCTCCCCACCCCACTCCATCGTTGTTGTCTGGTTAAAACTTTGTTATTTGGTGCCATTGTTCAAATATGTTGATATCCTATGTCTTGCATTTTTTGTGAAAAAAAGTATGGCTTGTTCTCGTTGTATTGGAGAATGATGGTTGGCATGATGGTTACTAAGATCTCGGGTTATACTTTGCAGATTAGGACCATGGTCCATAATATCATGTTAGGGTTAGGTTTGTAGGGTTTGAGTTTTAACTTCAATCTTCGGGGAGACTTGGCATGACACATTACATTGTCTATTAGTTATTTATAGAATGGTTTGTTATGCCTAATATAATTTTCGTCGATATTTGGGTTTTTTATTGCCTTTTAGATGGTGACAATTGTAAATGTTTCTCATGTAGATAAGGTCACTTTCTTATGTAACAATGACAATATTGTTGACATGAAGGAGAAAATGTTTTTCACTAGTCCTATATATATCGAGGTTGTCGATTGAGTGAAGTTTGAGATAAGAAGCAATCTATCATTTTCCCTCGTAACTATCATGTACTCCCTCCGTTCGGGATTATAGGTCCTACGCGCATAGCTAGGTTGATAATTTGACCAACAAAATATAACTTATATATCACAAAAATTATTCCATTAGAAAATATATCTCTAAAGTTTCTAATGGTATATTTTTTATGTTATACTATTTATATTTTAGTGTTTAAATTGGCAACCTAGTTATCCACGCGGGACTTATAATCCCAAACGGAGGGAGTATATGAAATACGTATACAATTGTCAAGGGACTAAAAATACATTAATTGGTACGCATAGTTGCTAAGACAATATTACACTCTAGGTTGCAGCTAGAGAAATATGTCTTGTGCTCCAACCAAGATTTTCTAGAATGGAACAGCCGCAATAGTAAGGATTGTTAAGAAGTGAGACTAGCTCACTTGGTTAGTGAAGTGGATGTATATCCCAGCCACCTAGGTTCAAGTCCTCATGGACGCGGATTTGGGTTCTTATTACTTCAAAGAAAAGACTTGTTGTAGAGGCTTCCCATGTCACATTCCTTTCAAGAAACAGTAAGGATTGTTGAATACCTCGCATAGTCTTACAATTTCTGACAACACAAAATGTCATGGTAAAATCTACTACCACTTAGGGGCGACAAGATGATCGCAAGCATCAACACTTGTGTTGACATGAGTGTCTTTCTTCTCCTTTCATTGCAAGGCACCATGCAAAATAATGAACATAGAAAACAACAACATATTGTTTCCCTCATTTTTCTTGATCTAACAACTTGCGTCTACAATATTTAGGATAAGACTACCTCCAAGATATCCCCCAATTCCCAGTCCTTCACTCTGTCGGCCAAGTCCCTTTTTCCTACTATGATGATAAAGGGAATATTCCTAGAAGCAACACTAAATGTTATTATTTATTCCAAAGTTCGTTATTAAAATTTATTCCTTTATGCTATAACTGCTATGTTTCTTTCAATATGAGATTGGAAAGAAAAATCATAAGCATGTGTAGAGAGAAGAACACAAATTGTCCCTAGTGCCGCCTATAGGATAGCTCATGTGTCGTTCTATGATCATGTGTTTTTAATCATGGCATTGTTATGGTAACGAGGATATGACAACAATAAGGACATATTGTTGGATGGACAAGGATTCTGAACTAACCCAATTCTACAATACACTACGAGATCACATTGTCATATAGTTGTTGGTTTTAGAGTAACTTTGCTTTGTACACTTGCATCCTCAGACCATGATAACATATTGTAACTTAATACCGGAATATTTCTTTGGTTGCTAATCAAACAATACAAGTAACTCGTTGGCCATAACAGTAGCTTTCGGGGTACTTCTGAAACGTATATGTCTCGATGTAATGTACCATGGGGGTACATATCGGTAATGGATTACATTGGGCAACGTACGTGCGGAGATCCAATTGGTTACCAAACGAGAGAGACAGAGATTTATATAGGTTCGGGCCCTAGGAAACATCATGTGGTAACAACATCTACTCTTGTTTGAGACTATATTTATTACGTATGCTCATGGTGATGGTGCGTCTGTATGGATGTCAATCGGTGATGAGTTTTGAGAGATGTTAGGTGGGATTCGAGTCCTCCCTCCCTTATATCGGTGGATGAGTAGGTGTAGTGATGTGTGCCCATTCAGCGCCCCCATTCCTCCTTATATGGATGATGGGGATTAGGGTTTCAAGATGTCGATTAGAGGGTTTACAATTGACGACATATACGCTGACACTAGTAGGTAAACTAGATCCAACCTATGGCGGATTACATGAATATCAGCAGGGCCCACGTTCGGCAATCCTAGCTTGACTTGTACTCCAAGATGGTTACGTTTGGGCCCCTCCCGGGGACCAAATCCTTCAGGCGGGCTACCGTGGTTCTGAGTGGGCAAACCATCCGTCTAGTTGGGCCCACCTGGTACCCATGACCTCATCAATATTCCTAGGAACTCAATGGTTCGAGAGTGGGATTCTCTCCTATGGTGATGGAGAGATACTCTCTTGGGGCCTCTCAATTTTATAGTTTTCATCCTCGTCCGGCCATACACACGGTGACATAATCATGGGGGTATCGGAATACAAAAAACAAGATAACTGAATAAACTGGTAACAAGGATAACTAGGTATTGTGATCAAAGTATTTCTTCACAAGGATACATAAATATCTCGCCTCGGGTTTTGTTATGTGCCGCTAAGCAAAAGGAAGCATATATAGAGACAATAGGTTTTCTCGAATACATTCGTGTGCATGCGGGAGCGAATATGGATATCGATTTGTCTTTTTCTATTTAATATGGAATAATTCATATATTAAATCCGTAAATCGGAATTCGATAAATAAAATGTATAAATTTATTATAAAATGTATAAATTTATTATAAAATGTGAGAAATCCAAATATGACCTCCATATAATCTTGTAAAAAGGGGGTGATCGCATTTTGAATTAGCCATTTGGTGGTTGCTTCACAAAACCCGGTTTTTTGCGCACATAAAATGGAAAATGGCTTTTTGGTGCAACGAAAAGGAAAATTTCCTCCTACAACATTATTCTCCATCCACGATGCACATGCATGCACAATATGGACATATTATCACAAACTATGCCTTAATTCTAGCCATAACATTGGTCATTTGATCCGAAAGTCAGGAAACCTCTCGAATGAGATAGGTCATTTTGTGAAGGTTTTTTGAGATATAATCAATATACCAAGTTTGATATTTTTTTCTTCCAACTATGTCACATAATATGACACCACGCGAAGGTTTCACATTGTTTCGATCGTTTTTGAATTTTATATGCCCATTTTAAACTATCGTCAAACTTTATCAAACGGGCAGGCAAGAAGATTATTAGCTCGGAGATGAGCCTCGCTAAATTTGCATTGGATCTCTAATGAAATAGCATATTGTGAATCTGAAAATATTTTTTATAAAAAATCATGAGCATCAGATCATGTACCTGTAGTTTATATCTGACCCACTTCCTGCCGATTCGACGGGAATTTGTCTTTTTCACCTAAGATAGACGAAAAGGTTTGAGATTCCCTCTGTTGGGACATTGTCCATGTAAGGTGTTCTAGTATTTTTTAAATGGGGTGGTAGCATTTTGAATTAGCCATTTATTGTTTGCTTTACAAAACCTCCTGTTTTTTGCGCTCGGAAAATAGAAAATGGCTTTTTTGTGTGATGAAAAGGAAAATTTCCTCCTACAACATTGTTCTACATCCCACGTTGCACATGCATGCATAATATGGGCACATTATCAAAAACTATGCATTGATTCTAGCCATAACATTGGTCATTTGACCCAAAAGTCAGGAAACCTCGAATGAGATAGGTCATTTTGTGAAGGTTTTTTTGAGACATAATCAATATAACAAGTTTGATATTTTTTCTTCCAACCATGTCACATAATATGACACCACGTGGAGGTTTCACATTTTTTTATCGTTTTTGAATTTTTTAAGCCCGTTTTAAACTATCATGAAACTTTATCGAACGACGGGCAAGAAGATTCTTAGCTCGGGGCTGAGCCTCGCTAAACTTGCATTGGATCTATGATGAAATAGCATATTGTGAACCTCAAAATGATTTTTGTAAAAAATCATGAGCATCATATCATGTACCTGTAGTTCATATCTGACTCACTTCCTACCGATTCAGCGGAAATTTGTCTTTTTCACTTGAGGTGGAAGGAAAGGTTTGAGATTCCCCCTATTGGTACATTGTCCATGTAGGGTGATCTAGTATTTTATAAAAATATGGTGATATCATTTTGAATTAGCCATTTAGTGGTTGTTTCACAAAACCCGCGTTTTTTGCGCTCGGAAAATCGAAAATGACTTTTTGATGCGACGAAAAGGAAAATTTCCTCCTACAACATTGTTTATCATTCCATGATGCACATGCATGCACAATATTGGCACATTATCATAAACTATGCCTTAATTCTAGCCATAACATTGATCATTTGATCCGAAAGTCACGAAACCTCGAATGAGATAGGTCTGTGAAGGCTTTTTGAAACATAATCAATATAACAAGTTTGATATTTTTACTTACAACTATGTCACATAATATTACACCACGCGAAGGTTTCACATTGTTTTGATCATTTTTGAATTTTTTATGCCTGTTTTAAACTATCGTCAAACTTTGTCGAACGACGGGCAAGAAGATTCTTAACTTGGGGCTGAGCTTCGCTAAACATGCATTGGATATCTAATGAAATAGTATATTATGAACCTAAAATGATTTTTATAAAAAATCATGAGCATCACATCATGTACCTATAGTTCATATCTGACCCACTTCCTACCGATCCGACGGGAATTTGTCTTTTTCACCTAGGATAGACGGAAAGGTTTGAGATTACCCCTGTTGAGACATTGTCCATATAAGGTGGTCTAGTATTTTTGAAAAATAGGATGGTATAATTTTGAATTAGCCATTTAGTGGTTGCTTCACAAAATCCCCCGTTTTTTGCACTCAGAAAATGGAAAATGGCTTTTTGGTGCGACAAAAAGGAAAACTTCCTCTTGGAACATTGTTCTCCATCACATGATGCACATAAATGCATAATATAAGCACATTATCACAAACTATGACTTGATTCTAGCCATAATATTGGTCATTTGACTCGAAAGCCAGGAAACCTCGAATGAGATAGGTCATTTTGTGAACGTTTTTTGATACATAATCAATATTCCAAGTTTGATATTTTTTCTTCCAACTATGTCTCATAATATGACACCACACGAAGGTTTCACACTGTTTTGATTGTTTTTGAATTTTTTATGTCCGTTTTAAACTATGGTCAAAACGGCGAGTATGAAGATTCTTATTCAACATAAATATCTAATATTGAGTGTAGATAGGTAGATCTTATTTTTCTGCAAATTTTGATATATTTTTTATATTTTTATGAGTAATGTGATAAAAGGAAAAAAAAAGACTTTGCCATATTGATACGCCCAATTTGCATCACCTTTCTTTATCATAATTTACCTCTATTCATTGATATTTGTCTTATTATGAGGTATTACTTATGGCTTTTCATCTGTTTATGCATGTTGGATGATTCCTGGAGGATGCACTGCCGGAGTCTAGATTCTGGTGGAAAAGAAGGTGTTTCGGTGCAATTTCGCGAAGATCAGAAAAATATCAGAAAAATATGGAAACTTATTATTTTACCCGAGGACGAAGGAAGCCAGAAGGAGGAGCGAAGGTGGGCCGCAGGGGGCCCACAACCCCTAGGCGTGGGCCCACATGAGGCCGCACCTAGGACAGGTGTGGCCCACCTGCCTGGCCTCCGACTCCCCCCTTTGCCTATATCTTCCCTTCGGAACCCTAAGCCTCGGGGAGCGACCAGAGATAGATTTCCGCCGCCTCTGGGGGCGGAAAACACCGAGAGAGAAAGATCTCTCCGGCAGACAGATTTCTGTCGAGGGAATTCCTTCTCGGAGAGGGGAGACCGTCACCATCAACACCGTCATCAAGCTAAGCTTCATCGGGATCATCATCACCATCATCCACACCATCATCTTCACCAGCACCATCATCACCACTCCGTCCTGCTGTAACAATTGTGTTGGATATTGCTTTAGTTCTTAGGGGAAACTTTCCCGGTGTTGATTACTATTGTAGTTGATGCTTGTGAGTGGAACCATTGGATTATTGTTTATGTTCAGATTGTTATCCATTATCATATCATATTTGATCTTTATCCATATGATGTCTTGTCAGTAGTTTGTTTAGTTCTTGAGGACATGGGAGAAGTCATGTTGTTAGTAGTGAATTTGTGATGAGTTATTATTCAATGGTTTAGTATTTAAGTTGTGGTGCTATTCTTCGAGTGGTGTCATGTGAACATTGACTACATGATACTTCACCATTTATGGGCCTAGGGAAATGCATTGTGTATTTGGCTACTAATCGTGGGGTTGCCGGAGTAAAAGAAACCTGAACCCCCGTTAGGACACCTTTGCACAAGGGAGTGTAGGATCTCAGAGTTTAAGGTTGTGATTAGATTTATATCTTATTTACTTTCCTGTAGTTACGGATGTTTGCAGGGGGTTTAATCACAAGTATGTATTAGTCCTAGGAAGGGCGGTATGTTAGAACAGGTTCACCCACACAACACTTACAAACACTAGAGAAGAGTACTCAACTATTTGAAGCAAAAGCACTTGACAGAATTCCCTTGTGTCCTCGAGAACGTTTGGTCCCTATAAGTATTACCACTGGCTTGTCCTTTGCTAAGAAAGGATTGGGACACTTGCTCCGTTTTGTTCGTTACTTCTGCTACTTGCTCTTTGTTTTGTTGCCTTGTCATAAAACCACTAAAAATGTGTTTGCTAAGTATTCATAGGGATTTCCTGCTCCATACCATTGTTCAGCACCTTATGCTCCTCGTTGGGATCGACACTCCTATTTATCGAAAGTACTATGATACACCCTCTATACTTGTGGGTCATCAATACTATTTTCTAGCACCGTTGCCGGGGAGTGAAGCGCTATTGAAGAGTGGAACTGGTAAGGGAAACTTGCACTGTGAGTATTGCTTTTGTTACTACTTGTTACTTTATTTCCAATATGGATAACCCACTTGGTTTTCTGTTTGGAAAAACTACTACCACTGCCAGGGTAGTAGATGAACCACCTCCTGTTGAGATAGATCCTTTTAAGATACCTAAAAGTATTGTTAATCATGTTATGGATAATTATTATTTTTGGGATGGAACTGTCCATCCTGGTGATCACTTGCTTTTTATTCATGAATTATGCGGGTTGTTTAAGTGTGCAGGTATCACAACTAAACAGGTGAAGAAGAAGTTACTCTCCATATCCTTGAAAGGGAGAGCTGAAGAATGGTATAAGCTGCTGAAGAATGGACAATCCATGGAATGGGAGGAGATGTCGTCTCTCTTTTACTCTAAATTTTATCCTCCCAGTGAGATTCATAAGGATAGGAATATTATATATAACTTTTGGCCTCTTGATGGAGAGAGTACATCTCAAGCTTGGGGGAGATTGAAGTTACTAATGCTTAAATGTCCTATTCATGAACTCCCTAACAATATTCTTCTCAATAACTTTTATGCTAGGCTTTCTCTTCATGATAAAGATTTACTAGATGCTTCTTGTGCTGGATCATCCACACGTATGAAGGAAGAAGCTAAATGGGATCTACTAGACCGTATTCAAGAGAACACTGAAGCTTGGAAGAATGACAAATGAAGAAAGTCAGGTATAAACTATGATTATGAATGCATTAAATCTTTTATGGGAACTGATAGCTTCCGTGATATTAGCAATGAGTTTGGTCTTGATTCCCAAAGTATTGCCAGCTATTTTAAGGCCTTTGCCTCTTACATTGAAATTCCTAAGAAGAAGTGGAATAAGTACCATGCTCCTTATAAAGATGTTGTTAGTCATGCTCCTATTAGAAATACTCAAGTTTGTACTACTAATCATATTGTGCCTGAACCCCATGTTGAGAAAATGCCTTTCCCAGCTAAGGTAAAGGAGTATTCTATGATTATTAGTGCAAATAGCAAAGGTACAATGAAAACTGTAGGGTCCGATGAGCTTATTAATATCGAGCCTGTGGTAGCTCTTGTGAACGATCTTGTCACTAGAAATATAGAATATGAACATATTGTCTTCTGTGAAGACGCTACTAATATTTTTTCTCATCCTAAGAAAGTTAGAAAAGCTAGTGTACCTGTGCTTTCTGTTAAAATTGGTATTCATAGCTATTATGGTTTATGTGATATTGGTGCTAGTTCTATTCCTTATGAGCTTTACAGGGAAATTATGCATGAGATTGGTCACTGTGAGCTTGACAACATTGATGTGGTCATTCACCTTGCTAATAGAGAGCAAGTTTGCCCCATTGGCATTGTAAGAGATGTGGAGGTCCTTTGTGGTAAGATTAAATATCCTGCTGATTTTCTAGTACTTGGTAAAGAAGCTAGTAAAACCTATCCTATTATATTTGGTAGACCCTTTCTGAACACTTGTGGGGCTATCATAGATTGTAGGAAGGAAAAAGTTTTGACTAAGTTTGCTGGAGAGTCTTATGAGTTTAATTTTTCCAAATTTGCCAAAGCTCCTTATGAAAATGAACTCCCTGATGAGGATTTCAGTGTTGAACAACTTTCTGCTATTTCTCTTGCTCTTAACAATGCCCTATAGTAGTTCATGGAAGATCATGAAAGTGATTCCTTCATGAAGGAAAGAAATGAGATTGACGAGGCTTTCCTTCGCCAGCCTGAGTTACTTAAGCATAATTTACCTGTGGAAGATTTGGGTACCACACTACCACCTAAAGGGGGCCCTGTTTTCGAATTAAAACCTTTACCTGATGATCTTAAATATGCTTATCTTGATGACAAGAAGATATATCCTGTTATTATTAGTTCTAAACTTTCAGGAAAGGAAGAAGAAAGGTTATTGGAGATATTGAAGAAACACCGAGGAGCTATTGGCTATACTCTTGATGATTTAAAGGGGATTTCTCCTACTATATGTCAGCATGCTATTAATATAGAACCTGATGCAAAACCACTTGTTGAGCACCAACGCCGTCTAAATCCTAAGATGAAGGATGTGGTAAGAAATGAGGTATTAAAACTCCTTGATGCTGGTATTATTTATCCTATTGCTGATAGTAAGTGGGTTAGCCCTGTTCATTGTGTTCCCAAGAAGGGGGATAACTGTTGTGCCTAATGAAGATAATGAGCTTATACCCCAAAGAGTAGTGGTTGGGTATAGAATGTGCATTGATTTTAGAAAGCTTAATAAAGTTACTAAGAAAGATCATTATCCTTTGCCCTTTATTGATCAAATGCTTGAGAGGTTGTCCAAAAAGACTCACTTTTGCTTTCTTGATGGTTATTCTGGGTTTTCTCAAATTGATGTGAAAGAACAGGACCAAGAGAAAACTACTTTCACTTGTCCCTATGGTACTTATGCTTACAGGTGTATGCCTTTTGGTTTATGTAATGCTCATGCTACCTTTCAGAGATGTATGTCTGCTATCTTTCATGGTTTTTGTGAAGAAATTGTGGAGGTTTTCATGGACGATTTTTCCGTCTATGGAACTTCTTTTGATAATTGTTTGCACAACCTTGATAAAGTTTTGAAGAGATGTGAGGAAACCAACCTTGTTCTTAAATGGGAGAAATGCCATTTCATGGTTAATGAAGGAATTGTTCTTGGACACAAGATCTCTGAAAGAGGTATTGAAGTTAACAGAGCCAAAATTGAAGCAATTGAGAAGATGCCTTGTCCTAGAGATATCAAAGGTATTCGTAGTATCCTTGGTCATGCTGGTTTCTATAGGAGGTTTATTAAAGATTTCTCCAAAATTTCAAAGCCCCTTACTAATCTTCTTCAAAAAGATGTACCTTTTGTTTTTGATGATCACTGTAAGGAAGCTTTTGAAACTTTGAAGAAAGCTTTAACAACTGCTCCTATAGTCCAACCACCTGATTGGAGTTTACCTTTTGAAATTATGTGTGATGCTACTGATTTTGCTGTGGGTGCTATCTTGGGACAACGTGTTTACAAGAAGCTAAATGTCATTCATTATGCTAGCAAGACTCTGGATGCTGCTCAAAAGAATTATGCTACTACTGAAAAGGAGTTCTTAGCTGTAATCTTTGCTTGTGATAAGTTTAGACCCTATATTTTTTATTCCAAGGTTACTATTCATACTGATCATGCAGCTATTAAATACCTTATGACGAAGAAGGACGCTAAGCCTAGGCTTATAAGGTGGGTGTTGCTTTTGCAAGAGTTTGATCTGCATATTGTGGATAGGAAAGGTGCTGATAATCCTGTTGCTGATAATTTATCTTGTTTGGAAAACATTTCTTTTGACCCTTTGCCTGTTAATGATAGTTTCCAAATGAGAAGTTAGCTGCAATAAGGGTAAGTCCACATGAGAGTCCTTGGTATGCTGATTATGCTAACTTTATTGTTTCCAAGTATTTGCCTCCAACCTTTACAGCCCAGCAAAGAAGGAAATTCTTTCATGATCTAAGGCATTACTTTTGGGATGACCCACACTTATATAAAGAAGGAGTAGATGGTATTATGCAAAGATGTGTTCCAGAATTTGAACAACAAGAAATATTGAGAAAATGTCATGGCAGCGCTTATGGAGGACATCATGCTGGGGATAGGACTGCACAAAAGGTTTTACAATCTGGATTTTATTGGCATACTCTTTTTAAAGATGCAAGGAAGTTTGTCTTATCTTGTGATGAATGCTAACTAGTAGGTAACATCTCTAGACGCAATGAAATGCCTATGAATTATTCTCTTGTTATTGAACCTTTTGATTGTTGGGGATTTGACTTTATGGGGCCTTTTCCTCCTTCAAAAGCGTATACTCATATTCTTGTTGTTGTTGACTATGTTACAAAGTGGGTAGAAGCCATACCTACAAGCAGTGCTGATGGTAAGACCTCTTTGAAAATGCTTAAAGATGTCATTTTTCCTAGGTTTGGTGTGCCTAGATATCTCATGACTTATGGAGGCTCTCATTTTATTCATGGTTTTTTTTAGAAAAACTCTCGCTAAGTATGATGTAAACCACAGAATAGCTTCAGCCTATCACCCCCAAACTAGTGGGCAAGTAGAACTTTCCAATAGGGAAATCAAATCTATCTTGCAGAAGACTGTCAATAGATCTAGGAAAAATTGGGCTAAAAAGTTGAATGACACTTTGTGGGCTTATAGAACTGCTTATAAAAATCCTATGGGGATGTCTCCTTACAAAATGGTCTATGGGAAAGCTTGCCACTTGCCTTTAGAATTAGAACACAAAGCTTATTGGGCAATGAAAGAATTGAATAGAGATTTTAGACTTGCTGGTGAGAAAAGGCTGCTTGATTTAAGTAATCTAGATGAGTGGAGAGGGGAAGCTTACGAAAATTCTAGGCTCTTTAAGGAAAAAGTAAAAAGATGGCATGATAGGAAGATTCTCAAAAGGGAGTTCCATGTTGGTGAGAAAGTCCTTTTGTATAGGTCTCGCCTCAGATTTTTTGCAGGGAAACTACTCTCCAAATGGGAAGGACCTTTTGTTATCCAGGAAGTGTACCGTTCAGGTGCCATCAAAATTTCTTCTCTAAAAGATGACACAACACGTGTGGTGAATGGTCAAAGACTAAAACATTATATTTCTGGAGATTCTTATAATGAAGAAGTTGATGTTATTCAAATGAAAACTCCAGAAGAATTTATCAGAAGCCAAACACCAGAAACTGCAGAGTTCGTCCTTGAATAGGTAAAAGTGATGAAAACAGAAGGTCCGTGAAACTCCAATCTTTTTATATTTTTGATGTTTTTAATACATAAGGGAAGTTACGAGACGAAACTGAGGAGGAAACGAAGCCCGGGGTGGACAAACCCACCCCAGGCGTGGGCCCAGCCTGGCCGCGCCTGAGGGGGGTGTTCCACCCCCGAGCTTCGACTCCGCCTTGTTTCCGTGTCAAAACCTTCCTTATGCATTGAATCTTCGTAACATATAACCCCCCAGGTTCCCCGAGGTTCTTGCATCGTGTTCTCTCATGTTTTCGTTTCGATCTGTTTCTGTCAGGAAAATTCTCAGATTTGGAGCCTCAATGTCTTCCTCTGGATCACCCATGGAGGATTCCTCTGCGGAAGTCCTCAACCCGTACATGTATGAGTTGAGGATTCATCCCAAAGAGTTGATCCTCAAAGAGGGGAAGGTACAGATGAAAGAAGTTCAAGGCCCTAAAGGAGAAGGCAGCCTGGAAGACAGGATGGAAGTGTTGGAACAAGAAGTTTTCAGGTACAAGAAGATGGCAGAACACAAAGTGGATGTTATTCACAAGATAAGCTCAGAACTCATCACCAAGCACGAGGGATAAGTTGCTGAGCTCCGAGAAGAGATCTTCTCACTTCGTCAGACCACCAATCAATTGCAAGCACATCTCTATGACATACAGAATCAAAACTGTGAGTATGAGGCTAGATTTGATCGCATAAGCTCTGCTGCTAGTTTCAGGATTGCAGAGACAAGGACATCCTTTTTGGATGGGGAACCATTGCCTTGGAAGTTCTATGATGACAAGAGAACACCACCACCACCATGGGAGTAATTCTTCATCAGGTTTGGCATCCCCTTGGCTTGTTCCAAGCTTGGGGGAGTGCCGCGGTATCACCATCATTATCTTTTATCTTTTACCTTTTAGTGGATTTGTATATGTGGTAGAGGGGTTATCTTATAGTTTGTTTTGCATGTGGAAGTATCTCTCATTTAGTTGATTATCTATGTATCCCTTGGTGTGAGTGCCTTTATTGGAATATTAATGAGAAGTCTCATCTTTTACTTTTTGCACTTCTTATTTTTAGTTTGCAATCTCTATTATATAATGGATCTTGTTGTTCAGTATTGGCACCACTTTGGGATCATCAAGTGGATCTAAATTGGTTTTGGAAAACCGAGTTCTGGTCAGTGGCTTTACTTTGAAAAGAAAGAAAGAAAGAGCTTACATGTATTTGGTATCAATTGCTTTATTTCTTGTTGGCTCATAAGATTAGTATTCTTTATTTAAGATTCTTTTGTGTATTCAAGGAAGATTGCATGTTTGGCTTTATTACTTGTATGTTTGCTTGTTTCTTTCAACTCTCTTGCTTTCTACCCAGCCTTGCTAGCCAAAAACCTGTTTTGAGAAGGCATACTTCTCATGTTTCCAAAATCCTTTGAACCCAAAACTTTTGCCACTTGTGTCCACCATATCTACCTAGTAGCTTTTGCTATTCCTAGCAAATTCTCAAGCTTCATCTACCTTTCAAATTAAAAAGTATTTTGTTATGTGAAAACTAGTTAGTAAAGCTCTCACGAACTTGATGGCACACTTTATTTCTTTGCCCCTAATAAACTTGAACCATTGTGGACATCGAAGTTGTATATGCTTGCATCTATACATTGGTATTAGCAAAAACGTGTTGTCACGGGGAACGTTTTCAACATTGCACTTCTACTCAGTACACAGTTGATATCGTGTTCTTTTGTCTATGGATATCAACGGTGTAAAATAAAGAGGGAACTTGTAAGTCCATGGAGTTTGTATCCCGTGTTAGAGAAACGCCTGGGCCGCTAGCCTAAGACATTCTTAATCATGGTGAAAACTTGCAGCATCACCATAGTGAGTCATCTATGAAGCATCCGCAATAAAAATCTATGCATATGGTAAATAAAAAGATTGCGGAGATGCTCACTGTCTGCTTGCCTTGTAATTTTGGTTATGGGAAAGCTCCTGTACCATGTGAAAGGGGTACCCCGTTGGCGGTTCTCAATGATATGCAAATACTTACAATGACAAGAACTTACCTGGATCCAAAGTTGAGTATGCATGAGGAGTGTCCCTCATATTCAAGGGACATGAGATTGCCAACTTATATTTCGTCAAGCATATACTCCATCTTTGTTCACTTTAACCTTAATCATATCAAGATGCTTATGATAGGGGCAATGAGGGCTCAAAGCTAGTAAGTACCATAATCTTTCGGAAGCTCTTTATGACTTGTAATCCCTGCTATCCTCTAAGAAGGGACTTTTCTCCCACTACTAGTTTGGGTCAGTAAACCTACTTCCTCTCTTTCTCCAGCAAGCTTTTGAGTTGTTGTGTTTCAAGCATTCATATGGTGATTTATTCAATCATGTTCTTTATCTTCCTTGTTTGCACAAAACTCTTATCTATTGAGTATTACTTTGAAAGCCTTCACTTGTGAAAAACCTTTTTGAGCAAAGAGTGCTCCAGTTTTGAAACTTCTACAAAAATCTTTTGTGAAACTGTTTGCCAGGTTTTCTCTGACAAAGAACAAGTTTGCCAGTTCCAATTATGATTTATCTTTATGCATCTCTATTTGTGACTGCTGTACTCGGTTGCAAGCTAAGTTATATAATGGTGAGTTGCTTTCTTCTATGAGTTGTGCAATGGTAAGTGTGCTGCTTCTTGTTTGTATTCTTTTTATCGACACTTCACTCCATAAACCTGTGGACATGTTTACTGAGCTCAGTTTTCGCTTGGGGACAAGCAAATTCTAAGATTGGGGGAGTTGATACACCCAATTTGCATCACCTTTCTTTATCATAATTTACCTCTATTCATTGATATTTGTCTTATTATGAGGTATTACTTATGGCTTTTCATCTGTTTATGCATGTTGGATGATTCCTGGAGGATGGACTTTCGGAGTTTGGATTCTGATGGAAAAGAAGGCGTTTCGGTGCAATTTCGCGAAGATCAGGAAAATACTAGAAAAATATGAAAACCTATTATTTTACCCGGGGACGAAGGAAGCCAGAAGGAGGAGCGAAGGGGGCCGCAGGGGGCCCGCACCCCCTAGGCGTGGGCCCACCTGAGGCCACGCCTAGGGCAGGTGTGGCCCACCTGCCCGGCCTCCGACTCCCCCCTTCGCCTATATCTTCCCTTCGGAACCATAAGCCTCGGGGAGCAACCATAGAAAGATTTCCGCCGCCTCTGGGGGCGGAAAACACCGAGAGAAAAAGATCTCTCCGGCAGATAGATTTCTGCCGGGGGAATTCCTTCCCGGAGAGGGGAGACCGTCACCATCAACACCGTCATCAAGCTAGGGTTCATCGGGATCATCATCACCATCATCCACACCATCATCTCCACCAGCACCATCATCACCACTCCGTCCCGTTGTAACAATTGTGTTGGATATTGCTTTAGTTCTTAGGGGAAACTTTCCTGGTGTTGATTACTATTGTAGTTGATGCTTGTGAGTGGAACCATTGGATTATTGTTTATGTTCAGATTGTTATCCATTATCGTATCATCTTTGATCTTGATCCATATGATGTCTTGTGAGTAGTTCGTTTAGTTCTTGAGGACATGGGAGAAGTCATGTTGTTAGTAGTGAATCTATGATGGGTTATTATTCAATGGTTTAGTATTTAAGTTGTGGTGCTATTCTTCTAGTGGTGTCATGTGAACGTCGACTACATGATACTTCACCATTTATGGGCCTAGGGGAATGCATTGTGTATTTGGCTACTAATCGTGGGGTTGCCAGAGTGACAGAAACTTGAACCCCCGTTAGGACACCTTTGCACAAGGGAGTGTAGGATCTCAGAGTTTAAGGCTATGGTTAGATTTATATCTTAATTACTTTCCTGTAGTTACGGATGTTTGCAGGGGGTTTAATCACAAGTATGTATTAGTCCTAGGAAGGGCGGTATGTTAGCACAGGTTTACCCACACAACACCTACAAACACCAGAGAAGAGTACTCAGCTATTTGAAGCGAAAGCACTTGACAAAATTCCCATGTGTCCTCGAGAATGTTTTGTCCCTATAAGTATTTCCACCGGCTTGTCCTTTGCTAAGAAAGGATTGGGCCACTTGCTCCGTTTGTTCGTTACTTCTGTTACTTGCTCTTTATTTTATTGTCTTGTCAGAAAACCACTAAAAATCAGTTTGCTAAGTATTCACAGGGATTTCCTGCTCCATACCACTGTTCAGCACCTTCTGCTCCTTGTTGGGATCAACACTCCTATTTATCGAAAGTACTACGATACACCCCCTATACTTGTGGCTCATCACGTATATACTGTAAAACACACACGGCAAAGGCCCTTGCCATGTATACCGGGAATACGCACGGCAAAGGGCCGACGAGGGCACATGGCAAAGAGACCACCGTCTACAGCCATTAGCTTCTCCTCGTCAAGTGGACCTGCGGGGTCGTAGGTCCCACCTCGTTGCTGTGAAGACACCTATGCTATGTGCCGCTGTCCACTTTGCCAAGTGTGTTTTCTTTGTCGTGTTCCCTTGTGAGTCTTTGTCGTGTATATTTCTTTGTCGTGTTCCTTTAAAAAAATGCTGTGTCGCATACTTTGCCGTGTGTTTTCTGGATTACACACGGCAAAGACAAACTTTTCCGTGTTCCGGTTAATTTGGCACACGGCAAAGCCATGTCTACACGGCACCGGCATTTTTCCCCGTAGTGAATCCAATTCCGGCACCACACATCGAGATAAGTGGAGATAGAAAGTTGTTAATACTAGTGTAAATGTGTCTTGCAGACTGAGCGTGTGCCGAGGAAGATGGAAGTGTGATGTTCCAAGATGGCAGTCAGGTCCAGGCGGATGTCATCTTACACTGTACTGGGTAGGCAATTACTAGTACATCTTAAGTTTAATTTATGTAGCCTCTACTTGCTAAAAATTACTACACCCACCATTAGTAAATATAAGGAGTTTTGGTTGTTTAACAATATTTCTTAAATTTAGGTGCAAATGTAGTACATCTTATGTTTAGCTAGCTTTGTCAATGCTTGATAAAATACTATCTTGTTTAAATTAGGTTTTATCTCTTTGTCTTATTTATGCAGATACAAATATAGCTTCCCATTCCTAGGTGACAATGACAGCGGGCCCGTTGTACAAGCATGTGTTCCTGCCACATCTTGCTCTTCAGATCTCCTTCATCTGATTGCCCTTTAAGGTTATCTTTATTTGGTATCTATGACAGCTAATTGGGAAGTACCTATGTACATCTGAGCTTGATAGTACACTAGCTAGCCGTCTGATACTTGCATTCACACATATGAATTAAGTTCTTTCTCTCTAGGGCATCCCTTTTCCATTGTTTCAACTCCAAAGCAACTGGGTGGCCGGAGTTCTATCGAGAAGGATTGAGCTCCCATCAAAAAACGAGATGATGCATGATGTGACATCATTTTACTTGGACATGGAAGCTCGCGGATGCCCTAAAAGATACACCCATGGCCTAGAATTAACGACATGTGCATGTACCTACATCATTAATCTTCGTGCTTTGATAGTTAAGCTTGTTTGGTACTTAATCAATAATCTAACTTTACTAATCAACTCTGTTTTGACATTGCAGTTTGAGTACGAGGACTGGCTGGTGCAGAAATGTGGGATGATGAACATTGAGGAGTGGAGGAAAGTGATACACCTAGCAGCAAGAGCCGAGGTGTCAGATCACCCGAGAGCTATCGAGACGAGTGGGATGACGACCACTTGGTGAGACAAGCACACCATGATTTTATAAAGTACCTCTAATCTGATCTGGAACTGCCGTTCATGTAGCAACTTACTATTTGCTTAAATCATTTTGCGAAATATTTTGTTTCGACACCTTTTTAATTTATACCACATAGAAAAGAATCTCCGGCAGTCGACCATTATTTCTGGTCATGCCAAGGACGCCCTATTACCCCTCTCCCTTTTTATATCCTGGTCCGACCAAGCTTTGGGTCGGGCGTCCAGCTAGCATACTCTACTATCAGAATCCCAGTTCAGAATAGCTATCTATATTTTCAATCAATTCAACATTCAACAAGTCCTGGAAGCACAAAACTTATTCAAATTAAGTTTAACAAAAAAAGGAACTAAAAGTGCACCAGCCGGGAATCGAACCCGGGTCTGTACCGTGGCAGGGTACTATTCTACCACTAGACCACTGGTGCTTTTTGAAAAAATATCGTGAAGTTCTTTTCAACACTCAAACAGCAACTCTGGCTGGCTGTTAAACCATGAAATCTCAATGCTCATCAAACAAACTTTTCAAATAATATACTGTATGTTTGAATCGAACGACATCATTCTAGTTGAGGAACGGCAGAAGAAGTGTTAGATGCGAGTTCCAAGTGCATTAACAGTTTAATTAGCTACTCTGACAGGACACAAGCTAGACTCGGCAACAATTAACAGAATACATCTAGCTTCAAGGGGTAAGCTCAGTTCAAACACTATTTTCATGTACACAGGTTTGTGAGCAACCACGAGACAGAAAATCATGTACGAGTGTGGAAGGCACTGGCGCTTCCATGCATGATCTTTCAGTTTACAGTTATGATGAACAATGAAAAAGAAAGGTGATGCAGTGTTAGATCAGATATGGTCGTCGTCGTCGAGCGAGTACAGGTCTTCCGGCCGGCCGTCCTCCAGCGTGCGGACCCGCCTCCGTATCCTCCTCAGCACGCCCTCCACGGCGATGTCCACGGCGTCCTGGCCCATCTCCTCCGCGCTACTCCCGTGCCGCCGGTACACCACCCTGGGAGCGAGCTCCAGTAGCCGCTCCCGCATTCTCGTCACCTCCTCCTCCGGCACCACCGCCAGTGTCTCCACGATCTGCACCCCGCCCAGCACCACCGCGTCCTTGGGTATGGTCACGGAGAACTCGTCGTACGTCCCGGCGGGCAGGTGCCACCCGTACTGCGTCCTCGCCGACGCGCTCTCGAAGAACACCGGCACGCACCCGGCCACGACCGCGTCGAACGTCGACCGGCGCGTCGGCGTGTCCCCGGGCGGCTGCAGGCAGAACTTGGCCCTGAGCATGGGGCGCATGTAGCGGATCGGGTCCAGGGTGCAGGCGCCGGAGCAGTCGACGAGGGCGCAGACGTCGGCGGTGCGGTTGGCGCACTCGGCGAGGATGGAGCCCCGGATGTTTGGCCGCGATGGCTTGGACACGGTGCCGGCGTAGAGCATGAGGGTTGGGCGGCGGGAGCGGCGCGCACGGGCGATCCAGGAGCGGAGCCGGGCGAGTGAGGACGGGTGGAAGGACGTCGGGTGCGGCACGGCGTGTTCCTGCCACGGCCACGCGCGGGACTCGAGGGTGAGGACGGTGAAGTTGTCGAATTCCGGGCGGCGGAGCAGGGAGGTGGTGCCCCAGAGCCTAGGGTCGGTGTCCGGCGGCTGGGAATAGTCCCAGGCGGGGCCGGCGAGGAGGAGGAAGTGGTCGTGGCCGTGGCGGCGGGCGAGGATGTGTGGGCTGTTGGCCGCGAGGAACTGGGCGAGGGGCACGCCGTGGACGCCCGAGTAGTTGAGCATGGCGGGCTCGAGGACGAAGGGGAGCGCGTCGAGCGCGGCATAGTAGGGGAGAAAGACGGCATCGGCCAAGGCTGGGTCCTCGGTGAGGCAATGGTGATCGAGGAGGCGGCGGTGGAAGAAAGGCTCGAGGAGGCGCTCGTCGGTGCGGTACCACGATCGCGTGCGGTTGTGGGTGCGCGGGCCGAGGCCGTGGTTGGCGAGCGAGGCGCAGGAGGGCGTGGCAGAGGGGTGGTCGGCGAGCGGGAAGGCCGTGCCGCAATGGCCGAGTAGGTCGGTGTTGAAGCGCGCGGGCAGGCGGCGGATGTGGATGAGGCGGCCGGCGCACGGGTCCGGCTCCGGCTCCGGCGTGGCCGCTGTGATGGAGGAGAGGACGATCAGGAGGAGGAAGAGGAGAGGACGCGGCGGCATTGTTGGATCCTGATCTTTCTCTTGGACTCGGTCGGAAGATCATTGTTGATGCATGGTGCGGTCGTGCAGCTAGCGGTTACCAACAACTTTGATCTATCGTCGCTTTTTTTTCTTTCTTTTCCGACAACGGCCTTAGAAGGCCCATGTACTAGTAGGCAAGTTCATACATATTTAGACAAGTTTATATAAGATTTAACGAAAATAAACAAAAGAAAATAAACTAATTCATGCCGAGGCCATGGTAGAACTGCCGGCTCGTCCCGTCGATGGGCGGCTGCAGCCCTGCCCAGGATCATCGCCGCACCATTGCCGCGGCCGGCACGGCCCGCCCCGGCCACCTCGTCGCTGTCGTCGAGGATGATGACGTCGCGTTTGAGGCGGGCCTGACGGCGCGTGGCACCCTCTAGGTGTCGGCATTGGCGGTCCGCCTCCTCCCGCTCCTCCTTAGCCTTGGACCAGGCGAGAGGGAATTCGAAGGGCGTAGGAGGCGAGAGGGAATTGAGAGGTTTCCTCTTGCACCCATGAGGCAGAGGTTGCCGAGAGGGAAGCAAAAAGGTAGACAATCTTCTTACAAAAGTTACCGTAGTAAGATTTCTTCTCTCTTCACCCTAATAACAAAAGTAACTTCCACAAGTCAGGCACGTACGGTATATTTCTATGCAAAATACAGCGGGAAAGGCTCCACTGCGTCATTTTTAAATTTATAAAACCAAAAAAAAAAGGAATGGATATTGACAGAACAAATACGTTTCAGCAGATCAAGCAATGCATGTTCCGCAAGTGCTGCGCTTAGCCACGTACATACACCTTCCTTTTCATGAAAACATCTTGTTTTGAACAAGGACCTTGCTACTTAATCCTACTCCCCCGTTCGAAAATAAGTGACTTAGATATATTTACACTTGTATCTATTTAAATGCGTTTTACTGTCTAGATACGTATCAATCTAGACAAATATAACTCACTTTTTTCTGAGGGAGTAGTTGCTTGGTTTTTCCTAAATTGGAGTCTGTTTTTTCCGAAATTTCTTCTTCTACCTATGCTCAATTCTTTTCTTTTTTTTTGAAAAGGGGATAGTTTCAACATAGTAAACATAGTGCTAATGATCTCTCTAAAAAACATAGATGATGTCCTTGCAAATAGAAAAATATGGATGATGCCCTTGCATTTGCAAAATACAAAAACTATAACACGTGAGAAACAAAGGAGGATCACCGAGTTGTTATTAAAACTCAAAGAAAAAATTGCAATCACACCGTGCTTTCTCAGTTAGCACAGTGATTAAAGTTGGAAAAATACTGACTACGGTGGAAGAAGGCTTGGAACGTATGGACTTACATCGCAGACTTGTAGAACTTCTCTTGCAGGGGCGGAGCCAGAATTTATCATTGAGGGGGGCAGTTAGATTGTATTAGTGTTATAAGTTTGATTAGGGGGGGCTAAAATAGATAAAACATCATACAAATAGTACTTTGATGGATTGTTTTAGTTACAAAATCTAAATCATAGGGGGGGCGCTGCCCCTGCTCGCCCCTCCCTGTCTCCGCCCCTGTTCTCTTGGGTATTGAACGGTCGTGTCATTATGAGGGTTATGAAACTTCAAGTCTTCAAGGGAAATTACATTCTTGGAGACACCATACGGTTGCTTGTAGATCCAGAGATGGTAGTATGGTTCTGTTTGAAACACTATCTCCTCATCAAACATGCAAATGAGACAAAGATATCGAGGAACACCATGGAAGACGTAGCGTTCGTTCCCACTGTGTGTGCACACCGTTACCGAGGTCGTTGGAAATCCATATATCCATTGATTTGTAGCGGTTCCATGGCTCGGGAGACCCGCACAACCACAACCAGACGCCTTAGAGTGCATATTCGGTCTCCAGCTCGGAGGCGGCGCCATGACGCTGAAGGACTCGTTCTCTAAGCCGAAGAGGAGGAAACCAGGTGAGACCCCGTGAAACATCTCCTCCATTGTCCAGATCAATGATCCCTTGAAGAAGGTTGTCGTTTGTCGTGGCACGATAGGGTACATCGGCTGCATCGTGGTCTCACGCCAACGGTGCTCTGCTCCTCCTATGGTGAGGACTTCAATCCCATGATTGCAATGGTAGTAACCACCATCATCGAGGTGCACGAAGCGGTAGAAGAAGCGAGCGACTTTGTACGTGTTGGAAGTAGGGTCGCGCCTGAGGCCCAACCGGACGGAAAGCCGGGGAAGGATGTGTGACAACACCACCTCATGTGGCACGTAAGGCATCTCCATCTCGTCGAGACAAGGGTTTGGGTTTGCCAAGGGATTGTGTCGTCGGCTATGATCTGCCCTCGCAGTTTTATCGGCAGTACCAACTATTCGAACGGTTTCGGTTTCACTAGATTCGTTGCTTTTGGGGGAAAATAAGAGTCTGTTTCTTTCACCTTGATTATGTACGCTGCTAGCTTCCACTCTAGTGGATCAAATTAAGAACCAGGAGGAAACTACATATATATACCAGCTAGAGTAAAACTAATACTCCCTCCATCCTAAAAAGATGCCGCAAATTTGTCTAAATTTAGATATATCTATACAGTAAATAGGGACTAGATACATTTGAATTTAGATAAATCCGCGACATCATTTTCATGTCAGAAACCCTAGCAACTCGTTGGGAACTCGAGAAAAAAAGGCCAGTTTCAAATTTATATGCAACTCATATCAAAAACATAAAATTATCAAATAACAAATCTACATGCAACTCCCCCTTCCCCCTTCCCACGAGAAAAGCAACTTTCAAGTCATGCAATTATTATAATAAGGCAAGTTTCAACTTCATATGCAACTCATATTGAAATTTAAATTATAATGATAAGTCTTTATTTCCGATGCAAATTGTAACCAACACAAACATAAATTACAACACATACAAAAAAAACTTATTACATCAAAAGAGAAAAAAAGAAAAAATAGAATAGAATAGTATCTTATTTTACTAATACTAGGCGTCAACTACAAAGAAGACAATGTTAATCCATTCAAATCTCGTCCGTACATTAAAAATCTTCATTCTTCATGTGTACCATAGCGACAACAAGATCCCCAACATTTATGTCTTCGATACTACGAAAATCATCCCAATTATCATAAAACATCGCGTACTCTTCAGGACATCATGTATATGATCCGTTCAAGACATAATCACCACGGGAGTACTTAGCTTGCCATTTGATGGGAGCTTCATAATCAAAATGAGAAAAAAATCAATGGGTATATATCCTAATAGACAAAAAGACAAACAAAAGTTAAATACACAAAAAGGACTTACTATTAAAAAGTTATTAAAATTTAAAATATATGTATAAAATATAAAAAATCATACCATGACATCCGTTCTTATAATCAAACCAACCACATCCAGAAAATCTATTTTTGAACAATTCATAAAAACACAAAATTGTTTACTTCTAAAAAAACAAGAAAAAAATTCAACTCACATGTTTCCATCACTTACCGGTACAACCACAGCTAAACAAAAAAAAGAAATAAAAAACACACCATGGCAACAAATCACCGCCTCAGTCAAAAAACGGCCCAAACCATGCACAACCCAATAACACATCGAAAAAGCCCATCCCGGACTCATGTACATGAGAGGATCACACCAAGCTGGTCCCTGAACCCTAAAGCCTAAATCCAAACCATCCACAACCCAATAACACATCGAAAAAGTCTATCCCGGACTCATGTACATGAGAGGATCACACCAAGCTGGACCACAAATAACCGCCTCACTCAAAAACGGCCCGATGCGCACCAAAACAAGGACAAAGCATAAAGAAGAAACAACAACGCACCAATCCTAAAGCAAGCTGATCCGACGGAATAGAAGCTAGCTGCGACGTAAGCTACGTGCTAGCTGTGACTTAGAAATTTCATTTAAATTTTCATGCATGACATACACAAAAAAGACAAGTATGTTGATCTAAAAATACAAATACCAGATGTACAATTTGTTATTACAAATCCTAAATCTTTGTTTGTATAGCTGACATGTTGAAGTATGTCTTAATAAAATGTCACACATAATATATATACATGTGTTTTAATTATGTTCAGCAATTTAGATTATTTTCCATCATTTTTTAGTGTTTTAAAACTCCATGTAGCTCGGGCTCTAAACGACCGTATTTAGGATCATGGTCGCTTTCCTAGAGAAGAACATAAATGTACAACTATTGTACAATATGATTTTTTACACACATATACACTCTCCCTATGAGCACCTCCGAAATACTGAGTCTGAGAGATTATTTTCCATCGGATGAAGTTTTGTAGGTGATTATATAGTCCACCTCTATCCATAGTTTTTCTTTTAACTCCTCCATCAAATTTTTGTTCTTTTTGGTCGGATCTATCCAACATTTTGTTTTTGAACCTATTCATGGTCTTTATTAATTACAAAAATTTGATAGGTTTGGTACAACTCTGGAGCCTCGACTGTAGTGAGGTACACCCGCGCGCTTCAAACACTCCCGCTGTGGCGCGCACGCAGCCCGGCGCCCATAACCACCGTAACGTACTAACTCTGGCTTCTTCCACCTCGCGAAACCAATGAAAAAATCCGAGCCCGAGACCCAGTCTCCCGCATCCCCCGCTCGACCGATCCGGCCGATGGAGGTGTTCGACGACGTTCACTTCGTGCGCCTCCGGTGCCGGGTGCGGCGGACCAAGTACCTGGCCGCCGACGACGACGGGCGGGGCGTGTGCCTCTCCAGCCAGCGGGCCGCGCACAACACGGTGTGGGCCGTGCATCACGTGGAGGGGGCCGTGGAGGGCGCCGAGGGCGGGCCCTTCGTCCTCCTCCGCGGCGCCTACGGCCGCTACCTCTTCGCCACCGACGTCCAGGCCGCCACGGGGCCCACCCACGGCGTCACCGCCGTGCAGCACGGCCGGCCTCACCCGAACACGCCGCGCGGGATGCTATGGCAGGCCATCCGGCGCCGGGCGTCGTTCGTCATGCGCAGCGCGGGAGGGCGGTACCTCCGCGCCAACGGCAAGTACCTCCGGTGGCGCGTCGCCGTGACCGTCGCGGGCGACGACGGCAGCACGATGCTGCAGTGGGCCGTCGAGGCCGTGCCCCTCCGGCTCGAGCGCCCCACCCTCATCGATCCTCCGCCACAGGTTTTAACGCATCATCCGCCATTCTCGAATCTTGATGATCCGTTTGTCCTTGCCGCATGCTGATCGATGCATGAGCCGACTTTTCGTGGGGCAGCTGATGCGGCGGCGGCGCGGCGGCCCGCCGACGGAGCAGGAGGTGTCGCGGCAGATCCGGTACGTGCGCGCGGGCTCGGAGGGGGAGGTGGACGAGCAGGGGTGGCGGACGGTGCGGATCAACACCAACAGCCTCATGCAGCTTCGGCTGACGCTGGCCAACCTGCTGGGCCAGAACAGGTCGGCGCTCCACACCACGCTCTGCGTCCGCGCCGGCGCACACGCCGAGCTCTCGCCGCTGCTCATCGACCTCCCCATCAGCAACGAACGCGTCGACATTGTCATCATCACGCACGGCACACCAGGTCGTGTTCTTAGTTCTTGCCCAGCTAGCTCTCGATCGTGTATTCCACGCAATTATATCTTGATGATGAAAGTAACATTGCATATATAGTGTCTAATCCACTCTGAATATCGACTCTGACATTGTAGAGTGTAAGATAATCGTCCTTCTTACTTACACGCGGAGGAATTAATGATGACTAGGTCTGCCAATCAGCAGTTCCATGAAACAAGGTGTATAAATTTTGTCAAAATCAGATCATCTAAAGTTTGACCAAACATTTAGGAAAAACTATCAAGCTGTCTAATCAGTTTTGTGAGATACATTATAAATATATTTTCACATTGTATCTATATAGTATTATGATGGTTGGGTTTTTTCTATAAAATTTGATCAAACTTTACATGGTTTTACTTTTGAGAAAATTTATACATTTTATTTTATTTTATGTAAAAGGTGGTATAGTTCTAGTCAAATGTTGATGATTCTGTCTTCAATGTTCTACTATCTGCTTTTGCACCACTGCCACTGACTATTACATGTTGATGGAATTTTCCAGTGGACAGCTCATTGGTGTACCCAAATGTCGATGCTATCGAGTGAGCGTTCTGCAGAGGCGAAGTGACATGGTTAGGGATTTTTTGCTCGATTCTTTCACTGCTACTTACATCAGTACAGACTAATGAGGACTATCTAGCGACTAGTTTGCTCTTATTTATTTTTGCTCAGGTGTAGATTAGCCTGGAACCACTACTAGTGTACATCAGAATATCAGAGTAGTTGGTGAGAAGGCTTTGTAGAACAACTGATGGGCGTTACAGGGTTTTGAAACTTGTAGTGGTTGCTCAAGATACTTAGAGAACAGGCGGCAACTTGCCTTGTAATTTTGCTCTGATCTCAGCATCTGGCTGATAAGAATGTCTCGATACAAATGCTCCTTCAAATATGATAGTATTTGATAGTATATGAATGCTCTGCTTTGTGCTTCTGATTTGATGTATTCCTACTGAATACTGATCTTGTGACAATGTGAAGCATCGACAGAAAAAAGTGTGTTGACTGAATTTTGACAAATGGGTATAGGGCTTTCATAGATATATGTCTGCAAATAGAGCTCCCTACTCAGTGTATTTGCTTCTTGTTTCGTAAGTTCGGTACACTATGACCTTATACCTGACAATATAATCTCCAAAATAAATTGTGATGATATGATTTCAGAGAGTCTCATGCGTCTGGATGTCGAATTGACAACTTTTCTCATTGTAAAAGTGTGCATACTGTCCAAGGAGAACATTACGCCCATCTCAAGTTTTTGTCGTCAACACTTAGCAATATAGGGAGTTACCTCTTCAAATTGAAACGAGTTATACTTTGTTTTCCCTTAGTCGTGCTATTGTTGCACTTTTGTGCAACATCTTAACACTTCAATGACACAACCATGGCTACCTGCAATGCCAATCTCCCACTCAACTTTCAACCACTTGACACGATCTCCACCAATTGGATGCTGCAAATACCATGGTGCAAGGAGCAATCGATGTTGTTAAAAACAATAGTTTCAAAGAGAACCATGTTGTGGATTAACAAGGGCACACATACATGTAAGAATTGAAGACCTCATTCTCTAAATTCTTACGTTTCATTATTGAATGCACTAGTCAAATATTGCGTGGAACTAGTGACGGTGCTACATTCAAGTAGAGGGGGGCATTGGCCCCAACCCATGAACATTTTGATATGCAACCTCTCAAGGCTGGACCGACAAGGATAATCTCTCAAATGATCGGTACATATCTATCAATATAGCCGTCATTATATGCTGTAGCAGTAGGGAAGTACTAATATTTCTAATACTCATTTAAGTTTCTTTCATGTGTGCGACATCAAGAGGTTGTACTTTTATTATATTCATTCGTCACAACATAATATCTTATTGAGAACATATGTGTATTGGAGAAGGTGCCAAGCATAGAGGTCAATTTTCATAGTCTCTAGACCTCAATGATTACCAGGTACAATCATACTTGAACTCATCATACGTGGATGGAGAAGAGCTGATACGTCTTGATGCGTTCCACGAGAGGACCGATGTTCACGGATTCGTGGGATTCGAGGGGAAAGACGGAAGACACGAAGAACACACACTCGTGGAGATAAATAGCTAGAAAAACACGTAGAATCAATCCCGACAATAAACCCCCAAAGGAGCAACCTACAGAACTCGAAAGACAAGCCAACACCCACTCTAATTGAAACTGATTCTTTATCACCGCCACCAATCCAATAGAACCCTAGCAAGAAAGAATAGCAACCAGTAGAACACTAACAAATATTGGCACTTAGCACTACTAGAACCTTGGTAATGAAAATTGGCACATGCATACTTGAATCCACATGGAGAAATAGTAGCTATGTGAAGATCCTGAATGGAGAAGTTCCACGTAAGGGGAAAGGAGCATAGCTCTCTCTAATTCATCATTAACTCCAATCTCAGATCTGAGCTACAACAATCTATTTATAGTACTAGAGGCGAAGGGATAAGGTTAGGGGAATATTCTAGGATACCAAACCCAGATATGCTCACAAGTAGATAGTATATGAATGTTCTACTTTGTGCTTATTATTTGATGTATTCCTACTGAATATTGATATTGTGACAATATGAAGCATCGACATAAAATATTGTGTTGACTGAATTTTGACAAATGGGTATAGGGCTTTGATAGATATGTGTCTCCTACTTAGTGTAGTTGCTTCTTCTTTTGTAAGTTTGGTACACCATGACCTTATACCTGACAATATAATCTCCAAAAGAAATTGTGCTAATATGATTTCAGAGAGTCTCATGCGTCTGGATGTCAAATTGAAAAGTTTTGTCATTGTAAGGGGTACATACTTTCCAAGGAGAACATTACGCCCATCTCAAGTTTTTGTCGTCAACACTCAGCAATATAAGGAATTACCTTTTCAAATTGAAATGAGTTACACTATGTTTGCCCTTAGCCGTGTTGTGTTTGCACTTATATGTAACATCTTCACACTTCAATGACACCACCATTCCTACTTGCAATGCCAATCTCCTACGCAACTTTCCACCACTTGACACGATCTCAATCAAGTGGATGCTGCAAATACTATGGTGCAAGGAGCAATTGATCTTGTTAAAAACAATAGTTTCAGAGAGAACCATATTGTGGATTAATAAGGGCAGACATACATGTAATCAAGGGTGACCTTTAGTGATAAAGTAAAATCACCAGGCCTAACATCAAACTTCAAGGTCAAGGGTTCAAGGAAACGGTTGTTGTGCAGAACAATACAACAAAAATCTCAACGACATCACCCATAGTGCTTTCTTAGGTATATGGATTTCAACTTCATGTAGCTAATTATCCACAAAGTCAACTTATGCGATTGTGCAACCTTAGGGCCCTTTGGTTTATAGTATTTGCAAGGACTTTGGAGGATTCTTATCTTTTGAATTTTTTCCAACAATGCTCCTTGATTTGGACCATTGGATTGGAATTACCAAATCTGTATGGAATGCATTCCATGTTTCTATTTTTTTATCTATGTGCATCCTTCATGTCTTGTCTTGTTCCTGATATTGAGTTGCTCAGAGGCCAGGTGTACTTTAATATATTTTTCTATTAATATACATTTATTTATAAAAAAATGTCCCTAATTCCATGAATAAAAACATGAACTCAAATTATTTTTTTATCTTTTGAGAAATACAATGCGTTCTTGATTTTTCTCTTCCTCCAAGAAGTGTTTTTATTCCACAAATTATTGTGTTTCTACCTCGGAACCATCCAAATATATAATCACCATGATTCTATATGTTTTGAAATGCCTTAAGAATCTATAGTTTGTGAAAATTAATTCCAACATATTTATTTTTCATGCATTTTCAATTCCGGTGATCCAAATGACCCCTTAACTTGGTTTTGTGCTTCCAGGACTTAGCTCTAGTATGAAAACCAGGTATAAGGATGCACAAGAAGTTTTCATTAGGCTTAGTGGTGACCAAGCATTGTTATGGGAATTTGGGTTTGTTGTGCATAAGATACATTCTTTCATGATATGGCTGCCACTACTACAAAGATTGCTTCATCCAAGGCTATGTGGACGTCATATTTGGAAATGCAAGATCACTTTTGAGGTGATTAAATGAATCTATATATGATTGCATAACAATTTCAATGAGAATCTAAACATAGTATCCTATGCACTTGTAGAATTGCTTATTGAGTTCTATATCAGAAGCAAAGCCTACCAGAAATGAGATTCATTACAATCATAGCGCAAACCCAAGAATTTGTGACAATCAATACATGTTTCTTGTTTATAGATTTCATTATAGAATGCAAAAATCAAATGCTCGAAGGCAATGGTTTTGTACATTGCATTATTGAAGGTACCACCAAATGCTCGAAAGCAAAGGTGTAGGTAAGTTTAGGTCTAGGGGAGGGGGCATCGCCCCCAGCCCATATATATCTCTGATCTTAGCATCTTGCTCCTCGATATCATGTGGGTGTCGGCGTAGAATTTTCCTCGGCGTAGGATAGCTATGCCGACGGTAATGCCCTCGGATTAGCTTTCATAGCTACGCCGACGGTAATGCCCTCGCCATAGCTATTTTCTCTTTTACCTCATTAGTCTTTGAAAAAACATAACTAAATCATTCCAATTCATAAAAATACAAATAATATATCAAAATTTGAAGGAAAATAAGATCTATCTATCTACACTCAAATAGTACACATTTGTAAATAAAAATTAAGTGCAACATAAAAACATTACATATAGTTTGAAACGGGCATAAGAAATTCAAAAACGATCCAAACAATGTAAAAACTTCGCGTGGTGTCATATTATGTGATATAGTTCAAGGAAAAATATAAAACTTAGAATATTGTAAATATCATAAAAAAACCTTCTCAAAATGAGCTATCATGTTCGAGGTTTCATGGATTTCAAGCAAAACGACCAATTTTATGGCTAGAATCGCGGCATAGTATATGATAATATGCTCATATTATGTACACATGTGTATATTGGGATGGCTTACAATATTGAAGTAGGAAGCTTTCTTTTTCATCACACTAAAAAAGTCATTTTCTATTTTCCGAGTGCCAAAATCGGGGTGTTTTGTGAAGCAACCACCAAAAACATTGGAAGCACCCTATTTTTCAAAAATACTAGACCACCTTACATACACAATTTTCCAACCAGGGTATCTTAAACCTTTCCATCCACCCTTCATGAAAAAGACAAGATTCTTCATGCCCGCCTTTTTGACCATAGTTTGAAACAGATAGAAGAAATTCAAAAACGATCCAAACAATGTAAAACCTTCGAATGGTGTCATATTATTTGATATAGTTGATAAAAAATACAAAAATTTGGAATAATGTAAATATCATAGTCAAACCTTTTTAAAACGAGCTATCATATTTGAGGTTTCATGGCTTTCAAGCCAAACAACCAATGTTAGGCTAGAATCACGGCATAGTTTTTAATAATGTTCCCATATTATGCAGACATATACATTTTGTGATGGCTTACAATCTTGCAGGAGGAAGTTTTATTTTTCATCGCACCAAAAAACCATTTTCTATTTTCTGAGTGCCAAAAACAGGGTATTTTGTGAAGGGAACACCAAATGAAAGTTTCACATTGGTACTTCCCCATTAAAAAAATACTATACCAAGACTTATTAATTGAATTCAATAATATTTTTATTTGAATTCAATAATATTTTTACTTATTAATTGTTGTTTACTTAAATAATTGTTTGTAATTTTAAAAAGTAAAAACATGTGACATGATGAGTTAATAGGAATGATATCATAGTCTTGACAAGAATACACAAATTGCTTTACGAAAACTGATTTGGAAGGAACACAGAAGTTAAATGTGCTCGGGTGGAGTAGTATGAGGATGGATGACCGACTGAAAAGTTTGACCAAGACTGCAATTTAATCAAAGATTAAATATAATTAGTGTTAAAAATATTCTAATTAATAATTCAAACAATTCAAAGATTAAAAAGGGTTAAGAAAAAAAATCAAAAAAATGATTTTATTTTACAACATGGAGTTATGCTATGCTAACGGGCTATGCCGAGAGCAAAACCATCGGCGTAGCCGATGTTGGCGGCTATACCTGTATCGATGGCCAGGAGTGCGTTTGCCAAGGGAAGGCTAGCCTAGGTAGCCTATGTCGATGGCTGTCTTTGACGTAGCCTATGCCGACGGGACGCCTTGCTCCATTCATGTAGTGTCACTTAGATCCTCCGGTTTCAACATGCTGTGAGGACGCCGTGGCATGAAGAACAGAACTTGAGAGAGAGCAATATCGTACTTTGATAATGACCAAGTTGTGCACGTCCACAAACAAAAATGGACCGGTTCAAGAGGCCAAGTGCGCAAGCTAACTTCTGGAACGGATCAGTGGCAAATCTAACTCAAGCAATTCTATGAAGAGAAAAGTCCAAATTAAGCAGAATCGAGAAGCTGATAACAACAGGCTGTGTTCCTATATATTCTTAGAGTATGAATCAAAAAACCGTTAGCTAGGCATTGCCCAAGGACCAATCGAAATCCAATTCAAGCAGAATTGGATTGCGTACAACACCATCTCTGTTCATGTTCATGAAGTACCAACCAATCCTTTATTAATCTTCCTAGAAATACTAACAAAACCGTATATACACATCAACCATTATCTAGGCATCGATCATACTGTAGAATTGTACTAACATGGTAGGAGCCGCAATCGAACATTGAATCATGGTCTCATCACGACGCAAGAACGCAACAGCCTGCAAGCAAAGCACACAAGATTTTTCAAGAACCAAGCGGACGGACCAAGAACTGGCGATCCATCAAGTCACACGCAGCCATGCACATGGATCCCTGCTGCGGATCATCATCCGGATGGGCGAGGCGCAGTCTTGAGGGCGTCGACGGCACAGAGGCGCACGCTGTTGTCGTCATTGCCCGCGGCCGGCGACAGGGAGACGCGGCAGAGGGTCCAGATTCCAGAAGGAGGTCGACCAGCAGCAGGCGGTCGCAGACTCGCAGCACAGCTCCTGTGCGCAGCTTGGCGTCCTGGCCTGCGGCGCCAGCGCCACCCATCGAAGACTTGGCGGCAGCGAGGTCCTTAGCCGCGCGCCCGAGCGTATCCTCGTCAAGCTGGAGGATCCTGGCGCCCTGTTCCGTTGTCACTCATGCCCCGCCGTGAATCAAAAGTCTTAGCTCTTCCATTCTACTCCCTCCGTTTCAAAATATAATATGTTTTAAGTTTTTGAAAAGAATGCATCTAGACTTCTTTTAGTGTCTAGGTTTGGAGTGAACCTACACATAAAAATAAGTCTAGATACATTCTGTTCACAAACGTAAAACATCTTATATTTTAAAACGGAAGAAGTACTACATTTTTTTTTGCGAATAGGAGGAAGTACTACATTGATCCCTTTCTTTGTTAAGAAGGGTATTCAAGAAGGTCTTTGATCTTTATGGTTGGAGGAAACCTTACCATGAACTTTTGTAAGCAATTTGCCTGATTTGTCAAAATCAGCTCACCTTCCACATCTTATTGAAATTCTGCATAAATTCATTCTCATTTATCTCCTCTTCATTGACTACTACTATGCCAACATTCTCCAAGTTCAGCCATCTAATTTTTTATTGAGATTCATGCGCGTAAAAAAGATAAAAAGAGTTTCATCCGACGGCTATATGAGTGTGACAGAACCACATAAAAGACACACGGCCAATCACACACCATACAGTTAGCGAAGATAGGTGACATGAATTAATATTTGAATCCAATCTAATCTCCTCTGATCAAGTCACCCATTAAAGTCTACGTATGAGCAGTTGAACACCAACTATGGATTACCTTGAAGAAGGAAATAGTCTAGTGCGAGTAAAATGAAGATAGACGTAGACAAGCTCAAATGCCAACCTGACCAAGTGTAATATAAAGACCAGACCAAGTACATCTTTCCGTAGGTATGGCAATTCTTGTTTCGAGAAACAGGATGGATTGGTCAGCTCTGGCCTGCTCCGTCACGATCCTAATATTTGTGTTCCTGCCCTTTGGAACGGCCGATGACCGGCTTATCCCCGGCAAGCCGCTCTCCCCCGGCGCCACCATCGTCTCCGATGGTGGTGACTTCTCCTTGGGGTTCTTCTCTCCATCTAGGTCCACTCCGGCCAACCTGCACCTTGGCATATGGTTCAACGGGATCTCCGAGCACACCGTGGTGTGGGTCGCCAACCGGGAATTCCCGGTGACCAAAAGTACTTCCGCTGCGCCGCCGACGCTCACTCTCACCAACACCTCCAATCTTGTCTTGTCTGATGGCGATGATGGTCGTGTCTTTTGGACGACTGACGTGGCCACTGCCCAGAGTTCTTCAGCGGTGGCGGTACTTCTAAGCACTGGCAACCTCATCATCCGCTCGGCGAATGGCACCATGTTGTGGCAGAGCTTCGACAACCCGACGGACACATTCCTGCCGGGCATGAAGATGCTGGTCTGGTCCCGGACACGTGCCATCGAGCGCGTTGTGTCTTGGAATGGACCCGCCGACCCCTCTCCCGGGATCTTCTCCTACGGCTGCGACCCGGTCACATCCCTCCAGGTATTCATCTGGGACGGGGCGCGCCCCGTGTCCCGTAGCACACCGTGGATGGGTTTCCTGGCCAAGAGTGAGTACCAGTTCCAGATGACCAATACCAGCACCATCACCATCTACATGTCCGCCATCAACAACAACGAGGAGGGCTACAAGACCTTTAGACTCTCCGATGGCGCCCTTCGCTCCAGGTACGTGCTGACCTACTCCGGCAAGCTCCAAATGCAGGTCTGGAACACTAGCTCCTCAGCGTGGGCTGTCCTCGGTCAGTTACCTAGCTGGGACTGCACCCAGTACGGGTACTGCGGCCCGTACGGGTACTGTGACCAGACGGAAATGCCGGTGTCGACATGCAAGTGCCTTGATGGCTTCGAGCCGGCCAACACGGAGGACTGGAGCGACGGAAGGTTCTCTAAGGGCTGCCATCGGAAGGAGGCGCTCCGTGGGTGCGAAGATAGTTTTTTGGCCTTGCCGGGGATGAAGGCGCCAGACAAGTTCGTGCTCGTGACAGCAGGCACGTCCTTGGACAAGTGCGCGGCGGATTGCAGCCGCAACTGCTCCTGCGTGGCATACGCGTACGCCAACCTTGGCAGCACACCGAGGTGCTTGGTGTGGGTGGGAGAGCTGCTTGACACAGGGAAGCTAGGTGCAAGCCCTGCCACCGACACGCTCTATCTCCGGCTTGCAGGATTAGATGCATCATCTGGTACCAAATCCTTGCTCCTTCGCTCTATGCTACTTGCTTCCTGGCGTAATACTTGCTTAATACTCCATTTCCTGGCTTAATACTCCATTTCCATGCTATGCATGCCTGGCCAGATAAAAGGGCGAAGAGCAAGGCAGTGCGAAATTCCAAGGTATGCATGCTATTGTCAGCTTTAGGAAGCGTCGTGCTTCTAGTGTGCCTTTTCACTGCATGGTGGAAATTCAAAGGTACTTTCAGTTTACACCTCCGTTGTAATGCCTTAACTTATTTGTCAGTGTTTGAAATATTGGTATTTTTCCAACATAGACAACATAGTGCACAATTAATCTTCTAAAACCTCTAGGTTACATGTTAAAAAAAGACATGTGGGTATACAATAATACGAGTCCACAACTTCTAATCAAGTGACCATATCTATGTTATACTCAATAGAAAGTTAAATGATTGTTACGCGATTGTGGGCGGGAACAGGCAAGAACAGAAACCTGGAAAAACAAAAGAAGGAAATACCGGATGGTTCGAACGACCTTGAGTTTCCATTTGTGAAATTTGAGGAAATTTCTCTAGCGACAAATAATTTTTCCGAAGCATGTATGATTGGACAAGGAGGCTTTGGCAAAGTTTATAAGGTAATATATTCAGCATTCTCTTCTTCTGGTTCATTTTATAACAAGCAATTTAATTTATTTGTTCATATATGACAATCTAAATTTTCTTGAAAATATGTAGGGGACATTAGGTGGTCTACAAATTGCTGTCAAAAGGCTAAGCAAGGACTCTCAACAAGGAGCAATTGAATTTAAGAATGAAGTACTTCTTATTGCCAAATTACAACATAGAAACTTGGTTCGACTTCTTGGATATTGTGGCGAGGGAGATGAAAAGCTTCTGATTTATGAGTATTTGCCTAATAACAGCTTAGATGCGACCCTATTTGGTATATTCTAGCCAATAACCCAAAAATTTCTACAAACTCTCAACATAATTTTCATATATTTAGTTTGCATGCAGATGATTCAAGAAAACATTTACTTGATTGGGAGAAACGGTTTAATATAATCAAAGGTGTCGCAAAGGGGCTTCTTTATCTCCATCAAGATTCAAGAATGACCATAATTCATAGAGATCTCAAAGCTGGAAATGTTTTATTAGATAGAGAGATGAATCCTAAGATAGCTGATTTTGGTATGGCGAGGATCTTCAAGGATAACCAAGAAAATGCAAATACCCAACGCATAGTCGGAACATTGTAAGTATAATTTCTTTAACCAGTGACTCATAATAAATGTGTGCCTATTAAATCCTTTTTTAACTATTGAAAGGGATAATTGCAGTGGCTACATGGCTCCAGAGTATGTAATGGAAGGTGTCTTCTCCACCAAATCCGATATATATAGCTTTGGTGTATTAGTATTGGAGATTGTAACTGGTATAAAGAGAAGCTCCAATAGTGGAACCATGGGCTTTCCTAGCCTCATAGACTATGTGAGTACATCTATGCATGCTTTCTTTCAAGCCGTAAACTAAAAAAGGTGGGCTAGTTAAGAAAATAAAATAAATGGTATTTTTGATTGTTTCAGTCATGGAATATGTGGAAGGACGGGAAGCTAGAGGATTTGACGGACTCTTCTATCATGGATACATGTTCACTAGATCAAATTTATCGATGCATCCATGTAGCACTCTTGTGCGTTCAACCGAACGCGAATAACAGACCATTGATGCCATCTATTGTGTTGGCCCTAGAGAATGGAACCACCACACTTCCAGTACCAAACCGCCCTGCCTATGTTGGATTGAGGAGCACCGAGTTGGATCAAATACTATATGATATTCAAAACTCTAGGAATACTCTAACACTTACTGACATAGATGGGCGATGAAATAATTCGTTATTGTGTCTATGTGTCGACCAATGTCTAAATAAGAGTGGATACACAAGTAAGTGAAGTATGTGTGGTTTTGTGATCAATTTCCTTGTACTCTCTCAACAAGGAAGTTTTTAGCTCATGCAAAATATGTCACCCATCATGTGTTGTTTGGAAAAACTAGTAGGGTGGCCCTTGCAAATGCGAGGGTAACATCTTACAATGTCTCAAAAACATATTTATGTTACATTTTGATTTCAGTTTCTAGATGTTACTATTCTTCCTGTAAACCATATTATTTTGACATAAACATGGTCACTAATACGACTCTATAAATCCCCAGATTTAATATATTCAAAAATATTATTGTGAGAAATTTACATGTAAAAAACAATGGTAATGAATTTTTAATATGCCACACCACACATTCTATTATTTGAAATTATACAAATGTTTGCAAATAACCAAAAAGTTTGTTATTTACATATAAAGCCTTATAATGTCACAAACTACAATTATATTTTCTTTGTTGTTGTCTTGTGCCTATTTTGGTTATTATAATGCATACCAGAAATACGCATAGGTGATCTCCTGAGGCCATATATCAAGACACATAAGTCAGCGCAAACATAATTCTTTCAATGTGTATTTGATTTCTAAATACCTCTTCAAATACATAGGTTACTAATGGCCAAGAATTTACATTTCCCCATATAAGATGTGTTTGTTCATGTAGACTGTGGCCTTCCATATCTTATTCGTCAAGCTAAAATGTCAAGAATATGACATAGCATATGAAAAATGACAAGCTTCATGGTTTCGTATGATACTGATTTATCGCATGAGGGCAAACATGGTATAGCCCAGTAGCATACCTATAAATATAATCGCAACGAATCCCAATAATGTGCGTCTTATTTTCTATACAGAAATTAAACATGCTTATCAAAGATTGTTCTACAATGAATATGTTGAACCATGTAAAATTTTGGTAAAAAGAAAAACTATGCTCATCACATTAGTTACTCAAGGCGCCATATATTCATTGGTATTCATTGATTTTTGTTGGATATTTGAATAATAAGTTTTTTCCTATGTAGTTTGTTAATTCGAAGTGTTGAATCCTTTAGAAATATGCAACTATTATGCATGAAAATTTCCATTCACGTAAACCCTTGCAACCCAATTTACGTGTGGCATGTCACTGTTTTACTAATTACTATATTATTGTAATAATATATAATTTAAGAGTACATGCCACTTAATATTCCTTTTTTCCATCCATGTGTTTTAACAAACATGTGGATCAAAGAGAACCTAAAAATGATCGGATGAATTAATATAATGTACGAGGATGCTAGTCACGAAAGGACTCGGTATTAGAATATTATACTGTGGAAACTGAGATCTTTGTGCTTTATAGTATAATGTGTATCGGAAGGGGAAGTACACACTTGCACTCTGCTTCCCTTCAACATATTCCACTGAGCACTCATTTTGATATTCTTGCGGCTATATATATTATTTGGTATCCCAATCATTTATCCACAATCAATGCCCATGACTGCACCTTCCACTTATTTTTTTCCTATCCTCGGACTATGATACACCCTGGGAGGTGTACAAACATATAGAAGAGGCTGCCGATGGCAGTTACAACACCGCTAGGCGGCACGCATTGCTACCAACAGAGAAGGGTGGTAGCTGACACGCTAATCCTACTCTCCCGCTAACACCGAGGTCACCGGCTCCGAAAAGCCAAAAACATCAGAACGAAAGAGCCTAGCTAGCCGCCACTGCCTGAAGTCGTCCCAGATCCTGATCTTGATAGCTCCCGCCCGCGGATGCATCCCATTGAAGACGACGTCGTTCCGGTGCCTCCAAATGCCCCAGAAGACCAGGATGATCGCGGTCTACAGATCCCGCTGGTGGGCCTTCAGGCAAGGCCTCGACGTCCACCAAAGGAGGAGATCGGTGTCAGCTGTGGGTAGCCAGTGGGTCTTACCCCACCGATGTAGCACCCAGACCCAGACCTCCCTCGCCACCACACACCCCAACATGATGTGATGTATGATCTCCCGCGCTTGTTCGCACAGCGGGCACCTGGGTGGCCGAGGAAGCCCCCATCTCTCCGGCTGATCAACGGTCCAGCATCTATCTCTAGAAGCCAACCAGGCGAAGAACTTGCATCCCTGCGGGGCCCGCGAGCGCCAGATCTGGATAGATGCCGGTGCTCGCGTCGCGCCGGCGAAGAAAGCCCCGTAGGCAGACTTGGCCGAGTATTGCCCATCGCTAGACCAACGCCAGGCCAGCTCACCCTCGCGCTCGGGAACCAACCGGATCCCGGCCAGCGCATGCCACAACAGGAAGAACTCCGGTACCGCCTCCGCACTGAGGTCGGTCCCGCGGTCCCTAAGCCATCCTCCTGTGAGCCCCTCCCTGACTGATCGGGCGCGCTGCTTGCTCGGGGGAATCGCCGCCAGCAGGTTTGGGGCAATCTCCTCGACCCGACGACCGTCGATCCACCGGTCTAGCCAGAACCTGGCCCTCTCACCATTGCCCAGCGTGTAGCAGGTGGCGGCGTAAAACAGCTCCATAGACTGGCGCGGCAGGCCCAAGTCAAACTCCGCCCATGGCTTGGTGGGGTCCACCCTTTGCAGCCACGCCCAGCGGCACCTCAGTGCAAAGCCAAGCAGGCAGAGGTTGGGAATGCCCAACCCAGCAAACTCCTTGGGCGAGCATACCCTCTCCTACGCGACCAAGCAGTGGCCATCCTTGACCTCCCTGATGCCCTTCCATAGGAAAGCCCGAACAATCTTCCGGAAGGCCACGAGCGTCTGTGGGGGAACATCGAGGGACATGAGGGCGTGGACCGGAATGGCGGACAAGGTGGTCTTCACTAGCGTGTTTTGTCCACCCTTGTTTACGAGACCCGCACACCACGGTTGAAGCCTGTTCGCCGCATTGTCCACCACAAAGTATAGCTGGGCCTCCGTGGGCTTGCGAAGGCCGAGGGGAAGACCCAGGTACCAGCAGGGGAAGGTGCCAAATCCACACCCCAAAATGCAACGCGCGAGCTCCACCTGATCCACTGAGCACTGAATGGCGTGGATCGATCATTTGGCCAGGTTAGTGCGCAAGCCGGAAGCCTCCCCGAAATCCCCCATGATTGCCGCGCAAGTGCGCAAGTCGAGGGGCATGGGGCGAACAAAGGTGATGACGTCATCCGCATATAAGGAGGTGTGGTGGCGCAGGCCCCACGACGCCAGCTCCGACAGAAGCCCCTCGACTTAGGGCATAGCGTGTCATGACCCAGTGTGGGTTATTTCAGATTGTCCCGCCTGAGTGGAAGGACACGGACTTAGGGATCCATAGGTAAGATATTAACTGCCTTACCATGTGATGTACTTATCATTCACACATACAAAATAACACGAGGTTCATGCCATGTTTCGAACGCAAGAACCTAATACATGGGACATGTTTTTCCCTTAAGGGGCTTAAATACTCAAAGTCTAGAGCACGAGGCTCCTCCATGACTCCCGGTTATATACTCAAAGTCTAGAACAGAGGCCCTTTGCCCTTTTTCTTCTTCTTCTCTTCCTCTTCCTCCATGGAATGCCACGCCGTTCGGCGTAGCCTTTCCCTCTCCGCATCACGAGCCTCCTTAGCGAGGCGCTTCTCTTCCTCCTCTTTCTTGCGGAGCTCATCATCACGTTGCTTGCGCTTCTTCGCCATCTCCTCGTCATGTGGCCCTTTGTAGTAGCGCCTTCTTTTTATGGCAAGATCGATCTCTTGGATAGTCTTGTTGGATTGAGGTTGCTCGAGATCTATCCAAGTGTAGTATCTGCATACCGGAGGGGGAGATTACAAGAAAATAGTGCATGTTAGAGGCTATGATATGGAATAGTTGGGACACATGAAGAACTAAAAAGCTTTGTGCATACCGGTGGAGTGTCGTATGGGTTGCGTCTATGCTCGGGAGAGCGATTATAGTTGGCACACATGAAGAACTTCTTTCCCCAACTATCGGAATATTAGTCTTGGGACTGCTTAACAATGCAATCGGTTCCACACCAACAAATAGGAACCACCTTCCCATGGGCCTCATAAGTACGAAACGCCTTCCGTGGCCTTTCCTCTTGGTCGGCGCAAGGTGGCCTAGCATTGGCCCTCCTCTTCTTCTCTTCCTCTTCCTTCTCCTTTTGCCTCTTCCTCTCTTCCTCTACCTTCTCCTTTTCCTCTTCCTCTCTTCCTCTTCCTTTTTCTTCTTCACCTATTCCCCTTCGTTCTTCTTTTACGCCAAGTCTCGAGCAAGTTGAACTACCTCTTCGAATGCCTTCCTATTCTTCTCTTCCTCAGCTTCCTTCCTCTTCCTCTCTTCCTAAGCTTCCTTCCTTTTCCTCTCTTCCTCGGCTTCCTTCCTCTTCTCCACCACCTCCATAGCGTCCGCCCAGACCTTCGAATAGTTCACACCTTCCCCATCATTCCCCTTGTTGGGTTGAGTCGCCATACCTATTCTAAGAATAAAAGGTATAAGTTAGTAAAGGATGCATGAATGTGAACAATAGTGCATTAAACTCAATAAGCATGAATGAAAGTAAAATATGCATAAATGTGAACATACCTACGAGCATACGGATTTGGTCCTACTAAGTAACCTATCATACTAGCGGGATTAAAACCACCACGCCCTCTTCCTCTTCTTAGCCCAAGTTGTCGACCTCTTTGTTGTCTAGGAGCTTGTTGTCTAAGAAATTTGTGGCTTGGAGCTTGTTGGCTAGTCCTTGGTTGTCTACCACTTGGTTGGCTTGGAGCTTGTTGGCTAGTCCTTGGTTGGCTACCACTCGGTTGGCTACTACTTCCTTGATTTCCTTTTGCTCTTTTCCTTTGAGAACACTTTCTTGCATTGTGCCCTTCACCATTGCACGTTACACACCGGGCTCTCTCACGAGGCTCTTGGAATTGGTCGTTTCCCATTTCCCGACCACCACCACGTCCCCATCTGTCCATGTTGCTCCTAAAGCGCTTTGTCTTTCGTCTTCCATGTCCAACAACCTTCCATTTCAGATCGGGCCATAGTTGAATTCCATGGTACTCCGGCCATTGTGATTGGTCCAAGTATGGATGAAATCTAGGAGCCCATGTCTTCTTAGTAGTCTCAATAGAGAACTCAGCCTCTCTCACTGTGAGCGGATTATTGTAATACAAATGTCGTCTGCGACACGCCACGAGCAAGTGCGAGCATGCAAGATGAAGAAATGATGTCCTTCCGCATGTGCACTCACAGTTCTTGAGCGAGACCTTGAAAGCTCGGCCTCCGTGTCGGACACCATCAGCCGTTGTACCTCCGGGCTCTGTAACTTGGTAAATTAGCTCGTCATTGTCATATTCCGTGACAACTTGGGAATCTGCTTTCCTTGACTGAAATTGCATCCAATGGTCAACCTTAGGTGGGTACTTGTATTTGTAGTTGTTCTTGTTGTCCCCCTCAATATGACGGTCTATTTTATGTGAGTATTTTAGAAAATACTCATTCATCATGTCGAATGTATATCGGACTATTGCTGTGAAGGGCAATGCATGGACACCTTTGAGCAACTTGTTAAATGCCTCTGCCATGTTGCTTGTCATTTGGCCGTACCTCCGGCCACCGTCATCAAAAGCTCGTGCCCACTTTCCCATATGTTCAATGTTCCTATTGAGAAACTCGCGACCACCCGCATTGATTTCTTTGTTGACTAGCAATTTGTTGTACAAGTTAGAGAAACGACGTTCCGTGAAAGCGAGGCAACAATCTTGTAGATCATCAGACAAATCCTTGCTCTTTCATGCCCTATAGAAGTTTGCACAAAAGTTTCTCATGCACCAATGATTGTGCAATGGAGCATGGCCGGGAACATCAATCATCACCGCATTGAGAATTCCTTGAAGACGGTTAGAGATGACACATATTTCCCTTTGAGGGGTTAATATCTTGGTTCTCAAAAGATAGAAGAACCACTCCCAATTATCATTGCTTTCCGCCTCCACCAAAGCAAACAATCCCAATTATCATTGAATTGTCCGGTCATAAAGGTGCCATGAACGGAGATGACCGGCCTACAATGTTCAAAAGCCCGGACACATTGCTCGAAACCCCAAAATGCACGGCCAAAAACTCGCACGGTTTTTCGTTTACAATCCTTGTCTTGTTCCCATAAGGTTCAACCACACGAACCATGCCCGGGTTAGCATTGGCCATCGCTCCCAACAACCTTGGGATTCGGTTATAAGATTCCTCCAAATCACCGTACAACATCTTGAATGCGGCTTGCTTAGCTTTCCATGCCTTCCTATACTTCACCTCGTAGTGAAAGAGGGCTTTCACAAGCTCCATGACCATCTTGATGCTCATTATTGGAAATGACGCGATGTCATTGGATAGCCTATAAGCGAGGAAATTGGAGGTGAGTTGCCGGTGCTCATGCTTCGCATCCTTGCCATCACCATCGGACCTCGGCACATGTGAGTTGATACACAACTAGATATGTGCCATTCGGGACCTCCCTTCATTGGTCTTGCACGCACAATCCAAGGACATCGCTTCCTCCTCGCACTTCCCCATGTAACACTTCTTGATGTCCGAGTGCACGACCATGTAAGGACGATGATACTTCACCGAGAAGTCATTTGTCCATTGCTTAAATTCCAACAAGGTCTTGAACCTTGATCCTTTGCAAAAGCCACTATTCACTTCATTGCCATTCCGGTAAGAACTTGTCCTTGGTCCAAGCACTATGCCCTTGCCACCATCAACCGTGGCTTCATCCGCGAGACTAAGATCACGAAACAAAGGCACCAGATGGTCCCGGCCCAATACAATATCGTGGATTTCCGCCTCTCTAGCCGTGAACCCCTCCCCGTCAACTTCTTCGGGACCATCATCATCCGAGTCTGATGCATAGACTCGAGAATATGGGAGGTCACGGTCCATGTCATCTCGCGTGATATATTTATCCAAATCTCCAACATTGTTGTCGTGGAGTTCAACATCATCATCTTCACCCCCACAATCATCATTGTCCTCTTCCAACATTTCGTCTTGGTGTCTTGAAATCGGGCTCAATGTTTGGGTCAAGGTAGGTTCATGGCTTAGCTCTTGGTCTACGGGTGGAGGACTCATAGTACGCAATGGGGATGCCATACGGTTCAAGTCCAAAGAGAATGAACTATCAACTTTCTTGGTGGCAAATAGCTCAAGAGCCTTGTGTAGTGATTTGGCCACCACCTCCTTGTATGCAAGCCAACGGGCCTCGAAGAAGATACGCATGGTCTTCCAACGGACATGCATTCCCAAGAAACATTATGTCTTCCCTCCAACTCAACAACATCATTTGGGTCCATCCATTTCAATTCAATCCTCAATTGCTCCAAGACCTCGACATACGTTGGAGTATGCTCAAACACAAAATCGAGCTCCTCTTGGTCCGGTTCTATGTTACCTCTCAAAAAAGCATCCTTGTCTACATGGTGAACATGAACAATTCTTGCGATGCTGTAAAGGTCCAACCTTTAATAAGGTAGAGATCCCTGTGTTTACAATGCTAGTCCCTGGATCAATAGCTAGCATCCACAGCTTAAGATGTAATATCAAGAAACAAGGGTCAGTACAACTTTATAACTAGGAATAAAATAATTCATTACATCTTACATAGATCATTTGGCTATCTTATTACAATGCAGCAGAAATAACTATGTAGCATGGAGTCCTTCATCTTCAAAGTGCCACAGGCAATCATGTTGGTTGTAGACTTGTAATCCTAATCTACACACTTCAGTAACATCAAACAACCTCCAACATAATAAGTTACAGCCACAAGGGTCAATACATTTGAATTGTATTGGCAAGTGATACTATGGTAGAATAGTGGTATCTATCATCTATATGCATTTGGCTAAGTGGAGCTTAGGCTTGCTTTGCTCAAAATAGATTTTACTTATCATTTGAAAAAACTAAGTTTTTATTTGTCAAAATCACCCAAGGCATCTACCAATCAATGATTGAAGATAATTTAACCCTTGTTCAACCACAAGCTTTTAACTTAGAAACTGGGATGAGGAGATCCTTGATAGCTTCCATGTCTTGATGCTCAAATTGTCCATTGCCGGGGACACGGCTAAGTACTTAGATTTTACTCTCTCGAGAGGTGGTGCACTTTCCCCACAAGACTCGACATGCATCGAGACAAGATCTTTCAGAAGCCTTCCCTTAGACCAAACTGGACGCGCTCCAAACTTATCACCCCCTACCACCAACTGTCCATCTGGCTAAGTTATTGCAACCTATATGATCCAGGCAGAGCCCATAATGCCATGTGGCTGCACTTGAAGCTTCTCAACATTTGACATCTCAAATCTCTTTGTTCCTGGGTGGCTTTCCACAAGTGAGATACACTAGGGTAGGCCATAGATATGGGCCCTGTGTAACCACTCAACACAATCCATTCTTTACATTCCACCCAGGTGATTCATTCACTTAGTTGTTTTATTAATTAAAACACAAGTCATAGACTTAGAAATATTTCATAGCATGAATATAATCCACCCTTGTTTTCTAATGGCTAAGCTAAGCATGATAGTAGTAGGAATATTAACTTAGGGAAAATTCTACTAAGGTTTCATCTACTAGGATTTCCCATGGCATAGTTAACACATAGAAAAATCCATGCAATTCCTACTTGGAAATATCACTAATGCATAGTGAAAATAATGGGACAAAAGTATGAAGCACCACTTGCCTTTTTGGTAGAGTATATAGATTCACTCCTTGATCTTTAAATGGTCACACACTTCAAAGTTCACTACAATTCAATCAAGCAAGCAAATATTCAAACTAGCATTCAAACAATCACCACATAAAATAATAAAAACAAAACAATGAATGCAAGTATGCAAAAGATTGTTTTATTTCGATTGGTGGTCTCTAAAAGGCTATAAACATTTTAACACACCTATTGGTCATTTATAAAAGTGGTAAAGCCATTTGATATCAAGTTAGTGAAAATGGCCACTTTAAATCATTTTTTGTTTTGCTAGAGATGATTTAAATCAAACTGATAATCTCTAGTGTTTGTCAAATATATTTTTAAACACAACATGTTAGTGTTTATGGTCAAAGGTGTTTTAAAACAATTCCATTTACAAAAGGTTTCGCTTAAAACCATTTTTAAATCAAAGCAATATTTTATTTTATTAGAAATGCTTTTTAAACAAAGTAATAATTTCTAGGGTTCTCCAAATATATTTTTAAATCCCAAAACTTGGTGTTTAGTGTCAGAGAGTTTAAAAAATCATTTTCCAAAGGTTTTACTCAAAAATCATTTTAAACCATATTCAACATTTTTATTTAACTAGAAATGCTTTTATTCAAAGATTTATTCCTTAGCATTACAAAATATACTTTTAAATCCACAAGTTGGTTTTTATGGTCAGTAGGTTCAAAACAAATCATTTTCAAAAGATTTTACCCCAAAAACAATTTTAGAATAAATTTTATACTCAAAATATGCCTACACATGTTTCTGCAAAAACAACCAATTTTACAGAAGCTAATCACTAAACAAAGGGCAGGGTTGGAAAGTATTATTTTTCTTGATTCCAGTGATATAAAGTTTGCGAAATGTGAATATGTGGATCAAAAGTTATGGAATTTACAAATTCAAACATCTAATAGGATAGTTTCTGTTTTTAAAACAAAACACAGGCCACGCGGCAAGTTTCTACTGGCTGATACCGGTTCACACGGATTGATCACTGTGGTGCGTTGGATCTAACTGAAATCGCATGGCACAGATCTAGCATACCGGTTCTCTTAAGTGGATCTAACGTGTCCATCAGATCAACATCTAACGGACTGAAATGATTTGACCAAACTCTGGCGGCACTCGATAGTGGCGCGTGGCAGCGACGCTCTGGCTGTGATATTGCCGACGAAATAGGAAGCGCGGGAGAGGGAGAAAATGCTCACTGGGTTTGCTGCGAAGTGCTGATGCTCAAGGGGTTCTTCGGAGAGCAGGGGCGCACGATGCTGCTCGCGATTCCTCGCCGTAGTTGATGCCGGCGTCGGGCGCCTCTGTTTGTCGTCGGGGGCGAGGCTACAGATCACGAGAAAACCAGAGAAGGGTGGTGTTAGGCGCGCAAAGAAGAGGCAAAGGTGCGAGCTTCAAGGAGAGGAGGAGGCGTGGTCAGAAACTACCGGGGGAGCTCGACGGAGTTGCTGCAGATGGCGGCGATGCTCTGTCGACTTCGTTGCTGGGGCTACAGGGCACGCGCGGCCAAGCGGGCGGTACTGGGAGGTGCAGGAGATGTTGGGGGGCACGATCGTGTGCTCTAGGGGGCAGTGGGGCTGGCGGTGGTGGCTGGAATTTGACGGGGAGCTCGTCGGAGACAGGGGAGGTATCGAGCAAAATCAGAGCAGCCTGGTGGCGTTCGTGGAGTGGGATCTGAGGGGAAAGGGAGAGTGGGTGATGGCGTTTAAGAGGGCAAGGTTGTGGGTGAGAATCACTCAGCCGTTGATGCGAATTAACATGGCGAATTCAAAGCAGAAACAACAACATTGAATGGGGGGATGAGCTGGTCGCGGGGTAGACGACGATGACGCGGCAGTGTGGTCGCCAAGTCAGTGAGGTTAGGGAGGGTTCGGTGGGGTTAGGTCGTCAGTGACTACGTGGGTCGTTTCGCGGGTGCAAGAAAACGTTTCGGGGGAGAGTGAGAGTGGGATAGCTGGGCTTAGTTGGGCCAGGTTGGGCTGGGCTGTTTCTTTTTTTCTCTGTTTTCTTTTTCCATTTTGATTTTTTGTTTTGAATTCAAACTATCATTTGATTTCATATTTATTTTTCAAATCTTTTCCAAATATTCAGTATGTTTTTTGATTTCATATTTATTTTTCAAATCTTTTCCAAATATTCAGTATGTTTTTGTACTATTTTAATTATGTATTTAAAGTCTATTTTAGAATAATTATTTTATTCATTTATGTTTTATTATTTATTTAAAATAGGCACTTGCCTTTATTCAAATAAGATTTTAATTATATTTTCAAACTCTTATTTAAATTCTAATTTTCACCAAAACATTTTCAGTAGGTTTTATTTATTCCATAGTGCAAATAATTCACTTTGAATTATTATTTAAAATATTTTAGTATGATTTAATGTTCATTTAAATTAGGCATTTGTCTTTATTCAAATGAAATCAAATATGGTTTTAATTCCATATAAATTTTATTCAAATAATTCTTTTTAAGTTAATTGGATAACTTTTAGTCCATTTGGAAATTCCAAATATTTTCCCATGATTTAATTAATCCTTTATATTAGGGATTTTGTCTCCATTTAAATAGAATTGAATTTGGTTTAATCCCATATAATTTTATTTGGATATTCTTTTATCCCTTTATTTTATTTTGATTATTTTTATTCCATTTGCTTATGGATTTAATTCAAGTTTTAAATTGTCTCCTAAATAATTTTATTAGTATTTATTATTTAGTTTAGGCAACTTGTCTTTATTTAATTAAAATTGAATATGGTTCAATGCCCATATGGTTTTATTTAGATAATCTTTTATTTATTTATATTATTTAATAAATTCCATTTGTTCATGGTTTTGGCCAAGATTTAATTTGGCTTTTAAAATATTCCTTATTTATTTATTTCTTTGTCTTATAAAATCCATATCTTTTTATTTATAGATCCAAAATTGGTGATTCCAATTTGTATGATTTTATTTAATATTTTTTTATCCTTTTAAACCTCTTTAGGATTATTTTGCTCATAATTTGGTATGGATTTTAGATAGGAGCTTTATTAGCTTTGGAAATTATTTTCCTTTTAACTTATTAAATTCATAAGTTTTTATCCATGCTCCAAATTAAATGAAACCAATTTCTATAGTTTTATAATATTTTTATTTATCATTTTTTATCATTTATAAATGTTTGTTGATATATTTTTATATGGATCAAATCCATAGTCTTTAAGAGATCTTGGAAATGATTTATTCCATTAGGGTTTTAGGGTTTGGTTTAACTTTTCCAAGTGTTTAAATGTCAAGATATATTCATTGATGAATGCATTTCACTTGATTTGAACTTGTTGGATTCCTTTTTATTCAAATTTTATTCCGTAAGGGTTTTTATGTTTCCATTTGGAATCAAAAAGTTTCTTTTCACCCTAAATTTCAACAATTATTTATTTTGTTTATTTATTTCTCACATTTCAAAATTTGGAAAATTTTGGGATGTGACACATGCCTAAGATAATCACAACAACAATACCATGGTCAACATACTCAATAGATGCCCATGCTAACATTAACACAATACCCAACCCCTATGCCAATGCAACAACATTCTACCATGCATCTTACAAAACAACCTAGGGTTTGTAAGATATGGACCAAAACAAGAAATTAATGGGTGAAATCAAAGAAGAAGGGGAAGAATACCTCAAGGCACTTGGGGAGATCGAAATCCACGGAGAGAGGCTTCCGATTTGGACACTAGGAGGGAGGTGGTGGAGGGGGAGGCAGAGCCGCCGGCGCCGCTGCAGCTTCCTGTGGGTGAGAAAGAATGAGGCTGGGTCGGGGAGGGCTGGCGCCGCGCTGGTACAAGACCTAAAGTGCGGAGCCACGAGCTCTGGAGTTGCACTACACAGTGCGGCGCCAGATGGTGTGGCGCCGCACTTGAGGGACCAGGGCCCACGAGGCCACGGGCGAGCCACGCTGGCAGGCTCGCGGTGCCTCGCCTCATGGCGCCGCTCTTCAGGTTGCAGAGCGCCAGCATCTACAGCATTGCAAAAAGGGTTAGTGGAGTAAATTTCTTTTCGTCGGAGTTCATTTCGTGAATTCGTTATTTTTATAGGTTATTCTCGTCCAAATTGCCGCTACTGAACTTGCGGTCGCATGTGCCGAATCTTCTGAAGTTTCTATCGCGCGAGTGCCTTCAGGCTCGATCGATTGATCGGCTTCTAGTGACGAGAAAATCCCGTCGGCGTCACTATGAGCGTCCGGTCCAGGACCTGCAAATTTCTCTTGATCAGGAGCTAGACCCGCTGGCCTGCATGGCCACGTACATGCTCCTGTACTTTCACATGTAGCTCCTCCTGCTGCTGGAATTCCACGTGCAGCTCCTGCTACTGGGCTTTTCCCATTCAGAGAGCTTCTTCTCCCGGACTAGCTTCTTGTCTTTTTGCTGGGCAGGCTGGCACGGTCTGTTTGGACCTATTTCTGTTGGTCTGTTAATTTCTTTCAGCGCTATTTGGTCTACTTGTTTTTTACTTCCACTAGTGGAAACAGGGCCATGTGTCCCGGTTGGTAAGGGGCATTAGTCCCGGTTACCCAACCGGGACGGGCAATCGGGACTAAAGCCCCAACCTTTAGTCCCGGTTGCCCCACCAACCGGGACAAATGGGGGTACACGTGGCGGCGTCAGAGGGCGAGGGGGGGGGGGGTGGAGCAACCGTCCCGGTTCGTAACACGAACCGGGACAAATAACCTTCTGCCACGGCAGAGATTTGGCACATTTCTCTGCCGCGACAGAGAATTCATTTTGGCACATTTTGTTGTCGCGGCAGCATTTTCGCCGCATTTGTGCCGCGACAGAGAATTCATTTAGGTTGTTTTATTGTTTATTTAGTGTTTTGCACTCATTAATGAAGGAACCATTATATTACATAAGATCATCATGACAATATTACATTTGATACACGGATCGAGTTCATGCACTACATACAAAAGTTGCTCTTTTTACAATCCCTATTGTCTATAAACAGCCGAATAGTATTCCCCTTTTGGGTTTAGGACTTTTGCATCCAAGAATCCCGCCAATTCCTCCTGAATTGCTCGTACGCGATCCTTTGGCAGAAGACCGTCCCGTAGACGTTCGATCTGATTTAAAAAAGGAGTCAGCCTATATTAATGAAACTAAACACAATTTGATTGTAATTAAAAACTATAGAAATTGTTTACGTACGTGGAGTTGCTCTAAATTTCTGCCCTTCTCATCACACGTCTGCCGGATGAACTCGCAAACATAGTATCCACATAGATTGTTACCTGGTCCCTGTGTCAGGCACTTTACTAGAACATAGTTCAATCAAAATAATAATCAAGCATGATAATAACTGTATCAAAACTAGAATCAAAGAGATGCGCGGATATAGCTAGTGGTGCTTACATCTAGTGCTTCAAATGTAAGCTCCGTTTTCCAAACACCCATAGCCTTGTTGGTGAACCGTTTCCAAGCGCTGCCCGGCGAAGAAAACAAATAAAATAAGTTATTAATTACTTGATATCATAAAATTCACGAACGTTGCCGATATAGTGTCCTAATGATTAGAATTACCGCTGGAGAAGCATCTGCATGTCCTTCCACTGCTCAAGGGGTTTATGTTTCGAGTCCATGACTAGTACACGCCCTTTGTCAAGTTGAATGATTAACAGAATATAGTGGAAGCTGCAAATGCATAACTAATCAATTATATACTTAACATCGAGTAAGCGAAATAGAAAGTGTATATAAGACAATAACACTCACTCGAAGTTGTAAGGAAAAAGTATTTCCCTTCTGGTTTCTTGAAACCTTAACGCGTGTACTATATTATCCTCCGTATCCTGGGGGCTTGTTTTGAGATTAGCTTCATGAACCCAATATGGGTCAATGAAGCCAATGTCATAGATTTGTCCTCTGCTGCATTCGAGAATCTTCATTCTTCATATTACAGTACATGCAATAAACAAGGTGAGATAGCTGGAGACTAAATTAATTACAGAATTAGTACTTACAGACAATAGGCACTGATGATCGATTTGTGCAAGGCGTCTTGATTGAATAATTGAAATAGTTCATCAAAATCAATGGATATCATGTCATCCTTTTCTTTCCCATGATGCTTTTTTGTAACCCTCAGCACTATCCAGTTAGCCCCGGCCTTTGTGGCATGCATGTACCAGTTATGCAATCTTCGCATTTTTGTTGGAAGTTTATTTACCTCCTCAGGTTTGACGAGAGGTTTGTCGTACTGGTATTTGTATGCTACTTCACTCACGGGGAAGTACTCTAACTGGGATAAGTACTGGGCAATACTCATACCTTGAGCAGCGGCAGCTTCTCCGTATTGTGAAACTACCTCTGGATCATACTGCTCTTCGACCCCATATTTGCTCGACCCCACATTGGTTTGGGAAATCACCTTGAGAGGGGTGCAAGACTGTTTTGCTTGTTCTCCGAGCTGGGCAACAGATTTCTCGCTTGCATCAGTACTGCTCTTCGAGGCTTTTTGTGCCGCATGTGACTTGAGAATAGAACGCTCATAGTCTGATGACATCATTGGCTCGGGTTAATGAAGAGTCTTTAGCATTTTCAACACTTTGGCTTTTTCTTCTTTGGTGCTGGGGAACTCTGGCTCTTTCGGCCGCCTTAGCTTAGCGAAAAACGCTATCGTTTCCGCATCAACAATCGCCGCAGTCTCCTCTTCAGTACAGTCATAAGCTCTCTTGGGAGGAACCTTTGGTACTTTTGGAATAGGCTCTTGTTTACGTTTCGGCGGTCGCTTACCACGACGCAGAGTAGCGGTACGCTTACGCTTTTTATCCTGAGGCGCCAGCGATTGCTCCCGCGGCGATGGCTGCGCTGGAGATTGGTGAGGCGACGGAGCCGGGTGAGGCGACGAAGACAGCTGCCGCGACGGCGACGACCTCGCTGGAGACGGGTGAGGCGGCGGTGAAGATGGCCTTGGCGTGTGATTTCGAAGCACGATACATTCCTTCGGCCATAGAATGGTGACGTTTGTTGCGTCTCCCAGTATAGTCACATCCCCTTCACCTGCAGGGTAGTGAAGATCCAAAACTTCAAAGGTGGGCATGATTTCATCCACCCCGACAACAGCGTAGCCCTCTGGAACCGGACGACAGTGGTAAGTTGGTGTGGGTCCAATTGGTAAGGCTGCCTTGGCATAGTGGATCAAGTACAGAAAGTCACTATCTTCATCTATGCGCATCACAAGACCTTGGCATATATGAGGAAATGCACAAAGAGGAGAGATATCATAAGGCCAGGGGTGACTAGATTTGCTTCCAATTTTCTTACTTTGCAAAGCTTGGCAGAAAAGAGAGATGCTCTAAGGGCTATGGTGGTTGATAGAGCATGGGAGGAGATGCCAATTGTGAAGACCAAGAAAGGAAAAGATGCAACATCCACCTTGATGGATGCTAACTTTTGGAAGGGAGTGACACTTTGCTTAAAGGTGTTTGAGCCATTGTTTTCCCTTCTTCGTTTGGTTGATGGGGATGTCAAGCCATCTATGGCTTGGCTTTATGGAGAAATGTTGAAGGCAAAGACCAAGATTAAGGAAGCATTTGGAAATAATGAGAAGAACTATAAGGAGACAATAGCCATTATTGACAAGAAGTTGAAAGGAAGGCTTGATAGCCCATTGCACAAGACTGCATATCTCCTGAATCCACACTACACTTATGCTAACAGAGATATCTTTGATGATTCAAGCATGACTGTAGCTCTCATGAAATGTGCGGAGCAATATTTTGGAGATGATGAGGAATCTTTGAACAAAGTGATCAATGAAGAATGGCTCCTATATGAAAACATGGAAGGACCTTTCAAGAAAAAGCTTGCAACTTCATGGGAAAGGGCGGATTTCAACCCCGGTAAGAAACTAAGAATAACATCACTTATGCCCCTATTTTTCTGCTGTCTGGCCCCTGTTTGCTGATGTATTGCTTGATGTTTTGCTGTTGTTGGCGGCCCTAGTTTTGTTGTTGTATGCTGGCCGTTTTGCTTGCTGTTTTGCCCATGTTTTCTGTTGTTTTCTACTGTATGCTTGCTTTTTTGCCCATGTTTTGCTTGCTGTTTTGCCCATGTTTTGCTCATAATATTGATAATGTTATTATTTGCAGTTGGATGGTGGAAGCTCTATGGAACAGATGTTCCTTTGTTGCAAAAGATGGCTATGAGGATCCTCTCGTTGACTTGTAGCTCTTCTGGTTGTGAAAGAAATTGGAGCATCTATGAAATGGTAAAATACTTGACTATAGTCAATTTGCATTGTTCTTGTTCATACTCTCAAACTTAACTCTAATTATTTCTTGCACTTGTAGAATCACACCAGGTGAAGAAATAGACTAACAACGGATCGCCTCAATAATATGGTCTATATACAGTTCAATACAAGGATGTTGTCCAAGAGACAAAGGTTGAAGGATAAGAAGAAAGCTGATTCTCTTCTAAGCAATGATGCATCCGAAGCTCAAGGATGGCTCTTTGAAGGAGGGGATGATCATGCAATGGTTGTTTTTAGAGATGAGGAGGATGGAGATCAAGGTGTGCATCCGGATACGGGGATACCATATGATGTGATAGGAGAAGAAATGGGAGCACATGAGCAACTCCAAGTTCGTAGGAGCACAAGGAACATGAGAGATCTTGAGGAGGAGGAGTTCGAGTCCGAGGAAGAGGATGTGCTTGAGGAGGATGAAGTTGAGTATGAGGATGATGACGAGTATTGATCACTTCATGTTCTTGATCATACCATCATAGAGAGATGCCTTGGAGTCTTGGGGATATGATGTCATCATGCTATCCATGCCATTGCCATGTGTGCTTAATTCTTGTGTGTTTTGTTAATGTTATGTTGTTTGTGTGGAGCTTGCAACTGGAATTTGGAACCTCTTATTTCTTGTAATCTTATGTGAGACAAGCACTATAATATGTTCTATGGCCGTGTGGCCGCGTGGGTCATATTTTATTGCTTGTTAGTTGTTTCTTGTTTGATAATTGGATAGTATATTAGTATTGCTTACAACTTCTGACATCTGCTTGGTAAATGATAATATTTTCTTGCCGTGTGCATATAGCTTTGGGAGAAAGGAATTGGAGAACAAGAAAATGGAGACAAACCGAACCAAATCAAGGTATATATTCCATATTATTTATTCTTCTTGCAAATGGAGCATTTACAAGCATGTCGTATGGTCAAAAATGTGAAAATTACAACATATTGTATGCCTAGATTGCCTTTCCTACTCTTGTCCACGTGCTTTTACCCTGAACGCTTAAGCGACGCTTAAGCTCGCCTAAGCAGTAGTTCCTCTAGGCTGAGCCTCGACGCTCGCTTAGCGCTCAGTGCTTTTTTGAACATTGGTTTGAAATTAACCATGAGCCTCTTCCACAGTAAATCTTTGGCCTTGTTAGGGACAAACAAACATGTTCCCTCTTCTTTAGCATCAGCAGGCCTATTCCAATTTTGAATGGTGATCGGGATTAAGTCCCCAACGATTACTCCGCATTGTGCCACAAATTTGATTGCGACAACTTCGGGAGCCGTCGGTTTGCTGTCTTCAGCGATATCTTCGATCCTAAACCTCTCATGGTCTTCCAACTTTTTGGTTGGGCCTCGTCCGCTCTTTTCTGTAGATTTGTTCGATCCAGAGGGCTAAAAGAAGAAAGATCGTCGTTACTATTTCTATATAAATAGCAGATGATTAATTAATGAATTAATTATATTACATGCACCTCGCCAGAGCGGTCGTCTTCTCGATTACACAAGGCATCGCCTTCTCCCTCGCGGAAGGCAACACCTTCAACCTCAAACAAGTCATCTATTCCGGCAAAAAGAGGATCACCCGCACCGGAGTTGTTCAGAAACATCGACACATCTAAATTTTCTTCCCCGCGGATCACACCTTGGATCAACTCTTCCTTTTCTTCGTCTTTGACGTGTGGGTCCATATTTTCTGCATAGGTGGAAAAACGTATAAGTCAAAACGAATAAACCCTATTTCAAAGAAACCCTAATATATACATACACAATAATAAAAATATATACATACACACTATATATACATACACACTAAAAGGGAAGGGGCGGCTGGAGCGCGTGGCGATGGACGGAGACGGAGGCGCTGTGGCGGTCGGGGAGGAGGGATATGCCTAATGCTCAAACAAGGATGATGATATACAAGTTGAATTGCATTGAAATGAAACCATAAAACTTGCTCGGCAATTTAAACAGGGTTCCGAGGGATGAAAACCCTAACTCGGGAAACTCTGGAAACACATGAGAGGGGTTGATTTAGTTCTCTAATTAAACTTGTCATTAAAGTTGATTAGCAATGCATGATTATAGCTTAAAAAGGTATAACTCATTTTTCTGAACATTTTGATATATTATTTGTATTTTTCTGACTTATAAATAATAAGATATGAATTTTAAAATATTTAATCATTTTCTGGAATTATAAAACAATTTATTACATCAGGCGCGTCGTGTATAAAGCGAAGGACCAATACCGGAAAGAAAGGCGGCAATCAATCAACCCTCGGGTTTGGGATGCCCTGGCGAGGACACACCGGCTAACCCTAGGTGCAACATCGATTCAAATAGGGTCTATGACAACTAATATCATATACAAATACAAAATATGATAATATACATATACATATACATATACAAATACATATACATATACATATACAAATACATATACATATACATATACAAATACAAAATATGATAATATATAGGACACTCTATCTATCGATAAAAGACCACAGTAGAATTGTATGCATCATGGCAAGAATTGAAATGCTTTCGAAATCATAGGATTATATCATGGTAGGGCTATGCTTGCCTTTGCCTGTTGATAGCCGAAAGCAGAGCTGCAGGATCCTTGTACTTGACTTGATTACAGTTGGTCAAGTATTTTTCTTCGAGCTTCAACGGTGTTGATCTCTGTCTTCACTCTCGATCTCGATATCGTATTCTACCAGGAAGAACCAAACACCGGAAAGAAAGAGAAACAATCAACACATGGCATCGATGCAATTCTCAAGCAAGTATGATGATATAACAAGTTGAATTGCATTGAAATGTAACCCTAAAGCATGCTCTACAATTAATCGGGGTTCCGATGGGTGAAAACCCTAACTCGGAGAAACTCCGGAACACATGAGAGGGGTGGATTTGTTCTTCTAATTAAACTTGTCATTTAAGTTGTTGAACAATGCATGATTATAGCTTAGCTAGCTAGGTTTCATTTTTCTGAACATTTTGATATATTATTCATATTTTTCTGACTTATAGATTAAAAGTTATTAAATTTATAAGATTATAATTATTTCTGAAATTATTAAAAGCTGGTTAAACTTTTTACACCGCAGGCATACCTAGCCATAGTGACTGACAGAGGGGCCCCATGGCCACCTCAGCAGACTCGCAAGCAAGAGGGACCGGGGGGGCTGGTTGGTTATTTCTCACCGAGGCAGTATCTAGCCAGAGAGGCTGACGAGTGGGCCTGGGCCACGCAGGCAACACGTGGACGCCACACGGACGCCACGTCGGCTCGCCGGCCAACAGGCCAGACGGCGGCGTTTGTAACATCCCAAAAATACTAAGCTTGGATCATCAAACACTAATCATCAAAATTTAGAGTTAACAAAAACTTTGCTAAATAAAATTATGAAGGCATGCATATGTGTATGCATGGATTTGGAAATTCTTTTGAACCACCTTGTTTGCTTGTTTCATTGCTTGTAAAATGTTTCTTAGGTGAAATAAACATCATCTAAAACATTTCCCACACTTTTCATAAAGACAAGTAAATCAAAACAAATATATTAAGGGAATGGTCATTTTGACCAATTTAACTCCCATGCCTACTTTGGCTGTCTCAAACTTTCAAAACCTAACAGAAACTTTTCTGGATCTTTGCGCCCCTTGAATGTACTCATAACAAAGTATCAAGGCCCACTTTGTGATCATCCAGAAACTTTCAAATGCATAGTTTAAATGACAATTCAAAATTGAATCTATATCATATGGGAAGATCCCACTTTTTCAAAAACCACTCAAACAAGCTCAACTTTCAAAACCCAAGCATCTGCAGACTCGCCAGCACCAACCTAGCACACCCACCAAAAATCTTTTCAAAATTTAAAACTTGAGTTCTTGCGGCCATTTCATCAAACAGGTTGCAGACACAAATCAAACAAAATCTAAACACTATAGTGAGCAGTGATTGGAGCCTAACTTGTTCCCTCTTTAGCTCACAACCATCTCAATAGATCATCTAGCAAGCTAAACTAAGCACTAGCACCACTGTAAGCTTGGCATTGTCATCAATGGTGAATAGCTGAAGCTAACCATGCCACCCCAGTGGAGACAGCAAGCTAGGAAGATAAACAAGCCTAGCCAGCATGCCTGGGAGCAAGCCAACACCCCACCGCCACTCCCTGTCCACCGCTCGACCGCTGCCAGCCACTAGACCACACGCACGAACCATGCCAACCTCGCCAGCAACCATGCCGAGAGCACGTCCCGTGCGCCACGCTCGACCAACGCCCACAGACCGCGCGCCGCCCTCGCCGTGTGCATTCTTGATCACCACCGTCCCAGCAACCCTGCAGACACGCTCGTTCGCCGCCGCGCGGACCACGCGCGCTGTGCGCCATTAAAATATCCGTCGGGCACGCACAGAGCACCGCCGCGTTCCGACCAAGCCGCACCGCCCCACGCCTCGAAACCATGTCGTTGAGCATCGCCAGGGAGCACCTCACCGTCCCCTACCTTCTCCCATGCCGATAGCCGTCTGTACCACCGCCCCCGACGAGCTCACCATGCGCCCCGTCGGTCCCCTCGCTCGACTATAAATAGAGGCCACCCCCAGTCGAATTCTTCACACCATTCTACTCTCCTCTCCTCACTGATCGTGCCACACCGTTCCCGGAGCAAGGCGAGCACCACCTCGTCGGAATTTCACCGGAGCCCGCCGCCTCTGGAGAAGAAGGGGGCCAGCGATTGGAGCCGCCCCAGGAGAAGCCACCGGTACCAGGAGATTCGTTGTCGTCGACTTCGTCGTTTGCCCGCCTCGCCGACCCTCGCCAGCACCCCGGTGAGCCCCCAGCGACCCCTACCTGCCGCGCTAGGTTTCTGTCTTGCCGGCGTTGCTCAACATCGACGATGACTCCCAGCCGTTGGATTAGAATCAGATCGAACAACCCACAGCGCCCCATACCGCTTTGCACCCCCTGTGTCACTGACGAGTGGGGACACCCACTTAAACAGCCCGCGGGAGCGCTGCGCTTAGCAGGCCAGCCCAGTAACTTTTCCCGCGCAGCCCACTTATTCAAATTAAACCTTTTTCTTTTTAATTCAAACACACTTCTGTACCCATTTTCAAAAATCAACCGAGGTCGATTCAGTGCACCAATTTTAATGAAACCAATTTTGTTGGAGAGGTCTGTGAATGCTGAATCCAAGCCCGTTGGATTCAAATCATTTGGATCTGTAGATCATCCTTGGTAAAAATAACAAGGCAGAAGCTTTTCTGCATTCAAACATTTTTCAAAGTTAAACCATAATAGCTTTTGAGTTGATTCCAACTCTCAAAAATCACATTTAACCAGACCTTTCAGAATATATAAAAATATATAGGGTTACTTACAGAAATATTGTTCAAGTAATAAAAGAATACTACATAGGCATTTCTAGCCATTCTAATTAATTAAAATAAAAGGGTAAAACCTTATTAAATTGTGACACCATTTTAAATCACATTCCCATGAACTAAAATATGTGATGATGACATGTGTCAACATGATCCCATGTTTGGTTTGGAGAATATTAAATCTTAAGTAGTTTTTCAATGAGTAGAAATTACTTTTCTAAAAATAAAAAGAATTAAACCAAACCCAAATCTTGTAATGTTAGTGATGATGCTAGATCATCTATAGGACCCTTGTGTGTGATGATTGCAAGTAGTTAAGTATTGCTTGGTGATTGTGTACATCGTATTTATTTATAGACGCTAGTATCGACCAAGGATACGAGGAGGAAGGAGGATTCTACGAAGAAGAAGCCGAGGAGAACTTCAACCACTTCTCTGCACAAGGCAAGCTAACACTTGCAAGATACTCTACTTTAGCAAGCCAGTAACCTTGCAAGCTGATACTATACCTAAGCAAGCTTATACTTGCATTTATGCAAGCAAATACTTGCTTGTTATCATGCCAACTATATGCCTTAAGCATATGTTATCATACCCACTTGATAAACCAATCCTAGTTTTACTTACAAGCTTCTTACTTTATTTCTTTATCAAAGCTCTTACATAGATTTTACCTAAGTGAATGGTAGATACTAGAAAGATATGTGAAGGTTGCATAAAGAGCATAAAATTTGGCCTAAACTAGATAATCTTGATGTCATCCCAAGGCATAAGATTGAGCTTAGTTGAAACTCCACTAGTTTACCACCCCTCATTAGTACTCACCCCCACTTGTAGATGCTAGTGCTAAGCATAAAACTGGATCAACTTTAGATGGGAATACTTGGTGGAAAAATGGTTATGAAAACCTTGGAATGATGGATCATTCTATTGAAATGTTTTGGACATGTGTTTCCGAACACCGGATGACTTTGGTGATGAAAATGTTGAGGCATGAGCCTTAGCCCTTTATAAAACTGATGGTTGTTTGGATGCGATACCATTCCAATTTTATCGTACAACCACAATACCCGAAGATTGGGTAGGGCTTGACTGGAAACTTATATACCTTAGTATTAGTTCCCTCACGGCTAAGGTCTGAGCTGAGGCTACCTTGTGAAGTTTGTCCACCTGTGCAGTACCCAAGATGACAGTTGGTCATGGTTGGGAGGCCAAACTCACAGGAGAGGTGCTTATACTAGGGCGTGTAATTGAAAGGTTAGGATTGATTATCCGCATACTGAGTATGGTGAATTCATGATTTGTTCCTGACGGATGTATCGAATGTTGTGGTGAAAGTGTACAATCTCTGCAGAGTGTCAAACTATTTGAATAGCCGCGTCCGCGGTTATGGACAATTGGAGTGGCCATACTGTTCTCCCGTCAGACTTTTCAAAATGACTTGTGAATAAAGTGAGACTTTGACTTGACCACAACAGGGTTGTGATATGAAATACAAGTTCCCCTTTAGGTGTTATAAAACTTCAACTAGCATTAGTGCTTTCATAAAAAGTAGTAGAGATAAATCTAGCCTTTGCAAAACAACCCTAGAGCCTAGTGTCCTATTATCCAAAAACCCCTTTACCTGCTAGTACTAGTTTGCGAGTACTTAAAGAGTACTCATGGCTTTGTCCCTAGCTATTCACATGGCCGGACTATGAAGAGGAGTACCTGGAAGATGGACCCCAGGAAGGTTACGACAACTAGGATCATCTCCCATCGTCAGCATTGCCTGTGACCCCGAAGATGGAGCTTTGCCTACGCTACCGTTATTATTACGTATTCCGCTGCTTGATGTTGTATTAAGAACTGGATCATGAGATCCTTATTTGTGTAAGACCTTATGTACGGTTGTAATGGATGATGTACTGTGGTATCCAATTCTGTTATGTCTCGCAAAAATGGTAATCCTGGGATTGCGATGTATGGCATAACAGGCATCTGTGATTAAAAATCCGGGTGTTGACAGCGCTGGTCGGCGCTAGGAGGCGAGCGGGGCTGCATGGGCTAGCACGCTAGACTCGCGCGGTTGCGTTGAGCCAAAAGGCAGCGGCGCCGCTTCGGATTTGTCACCGGAGCATGGCGCACGGCGAGCCGCGGCGGCGGCGCTTGTAGGTCGTCGGCGAGCGGGGACTACAGAGCGAGGGACAGAGGGAAAAAAGGTCGGCGAGATCTGCGTACTCACCCTGGTGCTCAAGGTAGTGACGGGGAAGCGCGGGGAGGTCCTGAACAGCGTGAATGGCGACGGCGGACGGCGTTGGTGACGGAGAGGACGTGCTCGATTCCGGCGGGAGAGAGCAAGACTGCAAGCGAGCTTCGGTGAGGAGGTTCCTAGCGAGGAGGCGGAGCAGCGGCGGCGGCCGGTAGGGCGTGCAGGGCGGTGGGGCAGCCTGACGGCGTCGCTTCCGTCCCTGTGCGCGAGAAGATTGTGAGATGGGGAAGAAGAAGAGGAGGGGCACCCAGTTATTAACCAAAGGGTGGTTTGTCCCGGTTGGTCGCTCCAACCTGGACTAAAGGGTCATACGTCCCGGTTGGAGCCACCAATCGGGACGTATACTCCAATTTTTTCAGCAGACCAAGGGGCGCGCGCAGGGGGTCTTTAGTCCCGGTTGGTGGCTCCAACCGAGACATATGACCCTATTTTCCAATTTTTTCAGGAATTTTCTCTCTGTTCCCGCCTTATTTTTTATTTTAGGGTTTAAATTTGTAATGTTTTTTAAATGATAATTACTTTGGAATTTAGAAAAACTTTAAACATAAAAAGTGTTTGAATTTGAATAATTAATTCAAAACCATTTCCTGTTTTTAAAAATAATTAATGTAACCATTTAAATTATGAACCATTTAAAATTAAAAATGAATTAACTTATATTTTTTGAATATTAATTTGGAATTTAGAAAAACTTTAAACATAAAATGTGTTTGAATTTGAATAACTAATTCAAAACCATTTTCTATTTTTAAAAAATAATTAATGTAACCATTTAAAATATGAACCATTTAAAATTAAAAATGAATTAACTTATATTTTTTGAATATTAATTTGGAATTTAGAAAAACTTTAAACATAAAAAGTGTTTGAATTTGAATAACTAATTCAAAACCATTTTCTATTTCTAAAAAATAATTAATGTAACCATTTAAAATATGAACCATTTAAAATTAAAAATGAATTAACTTATAGTTTTTGAATATTAATTTGGAATTTAGAAAAACTTTAAACATAAAAAGTGTTTGAATTTGAATAACTAATTCAAAACCATTTTCTGTTTTTAAAAATAATTAATGTAACCATTTAAACTATGAACCATTTAAAATTAAAAATGAATTAACTTATATTTTTTGAATATTAATTTGGAATTTAGAAAAACTTTAAACATAAAAAGTGTATGGATTTGAACAAATAATTCAAAACCATTTTCTATTTTTAAAAAATAATTAATGTAACCAGTTAAACTATGAACCATTTAAAATTAAAAATTAATTAACTTATATTTTTTGAATATTTATTTGGAATTTAGAAAAAATTTAAACATAAAAAGTGTTTGAATTTGAATAACTAATTCAAAACCATTTTCTGTTTTTAAAAATAATTAATGTAACCATTTAAACTATGAACAATTTAAAATTAAAAATGAATTAACTTATATTTTTTGAATATTAATTTGGAATTTAGAAAAACTTTAAACATAAAAAGTGTTTGAATTTGAATAACTAATTCAAAACCATTTTCTATTTTTAAAAAATAATTAATGTAACCATTTAAAATATGAACCATTTAAAATTAAAAATGAATTAACTTATATTTTTTGAATATTAATTCGGAATGTAGAAAAACTTTAAACATAAAAAGTGTTTGAATTTGAATAACTAATTCAAAACCATTTTCTATTTCTAAAAAATAATTAATGTAACCATTTAAAATATGAACCATTTAAAATTAAAAATGAATTAACTTATAGTTTTTGAATATTAATTTGGAATTTAGAAAAACTTTAAACATAAAAAGTGTTTGAATTTGAATAACTAATTCAAAACCATTTTCTGTTTTTAAAAATAATTAATGTAACCATTTAAACTATGAACCATTTAAAATTAAAAATGAATTAACTTATATTTTTTGAATATTAATTTGGAATTTAGAAAAACTTTAAACATAAAAAGTGTATGGATTTGAACAAATAATTCAAAACCATTTTCTATTTTTAAAAAATAATTAATGTAACCAGTTAAACTATGAACCATTTAAAATTAAAAATTAATTAACTTATATTTTTTGAATATTTATTTGGAATTTAGAAAAAATTTAAACATAAAAAGTGTTTGAATTTGAATAACTAATTCAAAACCATTTTCTGTTTTTAAAAATAATTAATGTAACCATTTAAACTATGAACAATTTAAAATTAAAAATGAATTAACTTATATTTTTTGAATATTAATTTGGAATTTAGAAAAACTTTAAACATAAAAAGTGTCTGGATTTGAATAAATAATTCAAAACCATTTTCTGTGTTTTCATTTGGATTTGAATTAACTTATATTTTTTATATATTAATGGGCGGGAAAAAAGGACGGGAAAAAATGGGCGGAAAGAAAATTTTATTAGGATAGAACTGGAATTAAAGTACATAACGCAACTAACACAAAGTTACATAGAAGAACTGGAAATTAAGATACATGGCCAGATTAAGCCACAATCGGCTGAACTTGTTTTGCAATGTTGGAATGATTCAGTCATGCTCCTGCCTACACCTGTAATACTCGCCACTGTAGTCGTCGTACTCGCCGAGGACGTCGTCGCTATCGTCGTCGGGGTCGCCGTAGTTGAACCTTGAAGGCTGAGTACGAGTGGGCTGGACTTGAGGGTATCGCAGGCGAGGGCTAGAGTCGGCGGCCGTGTCATAGGCCATGACGCTCTGGAGAGTCCGACCGCGCCACCACAACCGACGGCCGGCCTCGTTGAAGTTCGGAGGAGGTGGGCTATCCTCCTCGTGCCTGGCGAGCGCCCTCTCACGCCGATCCACGAAGAAGGCTTCCCAAGTCGGGAAATAGTTGGGATGTCATCTGGGATTCCACCGTTGCTCCGGCGTGAGCTCGAAGTAGTAGTGGTTCGTGATGGCCATCTAACGCACCACACCTAGAGGGACAGGAGGAACCGGCACGCCTCCGGCGCTTAGCATCCAGCCGACAGGGACACAGTAGCCCAGCGGGCAGGGGTAGTTCGAGGCACAAAGCGCCTCCACCTCCCTGGGAGTTAGTGCTACGGTGGAAGTCATGGCAAAGAGTGATGAGGTTGCAGATATGAGTCTAGAGATGTGCAATGACAATGGAGGCCAACCCTACATATATATAGTGAGAAATGACAGGAAGATAACTGAAGGGAAGAACTGGCGGGAAAAACTGGCGGGACGAAATGGCGGGAGAAATGCCGGGAAAAAATGGCGGGAAGAAAAATGGCGGGAAGAAATGGCGGGAAGAAAAATGGGTCATTTAGAACTTGCATTGGATCTCTGAAGAAACCACATATTGCGAGTCTAAAAATGATTTTTTCAAAAAAATCACGGGGGATAGATCATGTACCTGTAGTACAAACCGGACCCACTTCCTACCGATTCGGTAGACATTTGTCCTTTTTACCCGGGATGGACGAAAATGTTTGAGATGTCCCGGTTGGGAGATAGTCCATGTAAGGTGGTCTAGTATTTTAGGAAAATGGGACGGTAGTATTCTGAAACGGTATTTTGGTTGTTACTTCACAAAACAACCCATTTTTTGCGCTCAGAAAATGGAAAAGGGCTTTTCCGTGCGACAAAAAGGAAAACTTCCTCCTGCAACATTGTTCTCCATACCAATGTACACATGCATGCATAATATGGGAACAACATCACAAACTATGCCGTGATTCAGCACATAACATCGGTCATTTGGACCGAAAGCCATGAAACCTCGAACATGATAGGTCATTTTGTGAAGGTTTTTTCGAGACATTATCAATATACCAAGTCTGGTATTTTTACTTTCAACTATGTCACATAATATGACACCACGCGGAGGATTTTCATTGTTCGGATTTTTTTTGAATTTATTATGCCCGTTTTGAATTTTCTGAATTTCTAACTATGGTCGAACCGGCGTGCATGGAGATAGGGGATGAGCATCGTTAGAACTTGCATTGGATCTCTGAAGAAACCACATATTGCGAGTCTAAAAATGATTTTTTTCCAAAAATCACGGGCGATAGATCATGTACCTGTAGTACAAACCGGACCCACTTCCTACCGATTCGGCAGACATTTGTCCTTTTTACCCGGGATGGACGAAAAGGTTTGATATGTCCCGGTTGGGAGATAGTCCATGTAAGGTGGTCTAGTATTTTAGGAAAATGGGACGGTAGTATTCTGAAACGGCATTTTGGTGGTTACTTCACAAAACAACCCATTTTTGCGCTCGGAAAATAGAAAAGGGATTTTCCGTGCGACAAAAAGGAAAACTTCCTCCTGCAACATTGTTCACCATACCAATGTCCACATGCATGCATAATATGGGCACAACATCACAAACTATGCCGTGATTCAGCACATAACATCGGTCACTTGGACCGAAAGCCATGAAACCTCGAACATGATAGGTCATTTTGTGAAGGTTTTTTCAAGACATGATCAATATACCAAGTCTGGTATTTTTCATTCCAACTATGTCACATAATATGACACCACGCGAAGGATTTTCATTGTTCGGATTTTTTTTGAATTTATTATGCTCGTTTTGAATTTTCTGAATTTCTAACTACGGTCGAACCAGCGTGCATGAAGATAGGGGACGAGCATCGTTAGAACTTGCATTGGATCTCTGAAGAAACCACATATTACGAGTCTAAAAATGATTTTTCAAAAAATCACAGGCGATAGATCATGTACCTGTAGTACAAACCGGACCCACTTCCTACCAATTCGGAAGACATTTGTCCTTTTTACCCGGGATGGACAAAAAGGTTTGAGATATCCCGGTTGGGAGATAGTCCATGTAAGGTGGTCTAGTATTTTAGGAAAATGGGACGGTAGCATTCTGAAACGGCATTTTGGTGGTTACTTCACAAAACGACCCTTTTTTGCGCTCGGAAAATGGAAAAGGGCTTTTCCATGCGACAAAAAGGAAAACTTCCTCCTGCAACATTGTTCTCCATACCAATTTCCACAGACATGCATAATATGGGCACATCATCACAAACTATGTCGTGATTCAGCACATAACATCTGTCATTTGGACCGAAAGCCATGAAACCTCGAACATGATAGGTCATTTTGTGAAGGTTTTTTTGAGACATGATCAATATACCAAGTCTGGTATTTTTCCTTTCAACTATGTCACATAATATGACACCACGCGAAGGATTTTCATTGTTCGGATTTTTTTTGAATTTATTATGCCCGTTTTGAATTTTCTAAATTTCTAACTATGGTCGAACCAGCGTGCATAAAGATAGGGGACGAGCATCGTTAGAACTTGCATTGGATCTCTGAAGAAACCACATATTGCGAGTCTAAAAATGATTTTTTCAAAAAATCACGGGCGATAGATCATGTACCTGTAGTACAAACCGGACCCACTTCCTACCGATTCGGCAGACATTTGTCCTTTTTACCCGGGATGGACGAAAAGGTTTGAGATGTCCCGGTTGGGAGATAGTCCATGTAAGGTGGTCTAGTATTTTAGGAAAATGGGACGGTAGCATTCTGAAACGGCATTTTGGTGGTTACTTCACAAAACGGCCCGTTTTTTGCGCTCGGAAAATGGAAAAGGGCTTTTCCGTGTGACAAAAAGGAAAACTTCCTCCTACAACATTGTTCTCCATACCAATTTCCACACGCATGCATAATATGGGCACAACATCACAAACTATGCCGTGATTCAGCACATAACATCGGTCATTTGGTCCGAAAGCCATGAAACCTCGAACATGATAGGTCATTTTGTGAAGGTTTTTTCGAAACATGATCAATATACCAAGTCTGTTATTTTTCCTTTCAACTATGTCACATAATATGACACCACGCAAAGGATTTTCATTGTTCGGATTTTTTTGAATTTATTATGCCTGTTTTGAATTATCTGAATTTCTAACTATGGTCGAACCGGTGTGCATGAAGATAGGGGACGAGCATCGTTATAACTTGCATTGGATCTCTGAAGAAACCACATATTGCGAGTCTAAAAATGATTTTTTTCAAAAAATCTCGGGCGATAGATCATGTACCTGTAGTACAAACCGGACCCACTTCCTACCGATTCGGCAGACATTTTTTCTTTTTACCCGGGATGGACGAAAAGGTTTGAGATGTCCCGGTTGGGAGATTTCCATATAAGGTGGTCTAGTATTTTAGGAAAATGGGACGGTAGCATTCTGAAACGGCATTTTGGTGGTTACTTCACAAAACGACCCGTTTTTTGCGCTCGGAAAATGGAAAAGGGCTTTTCCGTGCGACAAAAAGGAAAACTTCCTCCTGCAACATTGTTCTCCATACCAATGTCCACACGCATGCATAATATGGGCACAACATCACAAACTATGCCGTGATTCAGCACATAACATCGGTCATTTGGACTGAAAGCCATGAAACCTCGAACATGATAGGTCATTTGTGAAGGTTTTTTCGAAACATGATCAATATACCAAGTATGATATTTTTCCTTTCAACCATGTCACATAATATGACACCACGCGAAGGATTTTCATTGTTCGGATTTTCAATATACTAAAGGTTCATCTTTAGTCCCGGTTGCAGGGATTTCGGCAGGCTGGGCCAGGCAACACTAATGATAGGGGTGAGTGTCGACATTATGTCGTGCAGCGTGTACCTTGTCCCGGATGGTGTCACCAACCGGGACTAAAGATGAACCTTTAGTCCCGGTTGGAGACACCAACCGGGACAAAACACGAGTCAGCACTAATAATAGGGGTGAGTGTCGACATTATTTTGTAAGTGTCGACACTATGCCGAGCTGCTTGTACTATAAATAGGCATCCTTGTGAGTCCAGTCCTCCAGCCAGTTTGAGGCATCTCCAAGATGGTTTTTGAGAGCAGGGACACCACTACGGCCAGTTTTAGGGATATGCCGACAGAGCCCAGTCGTCCGGCATCTCCGAGAAACTGTTCATAGAGGCACTCCCTAATATGTGAAAATAGTTAGCTCCCAGGCATAATGATCTAGTTAGAGAAGTTACAAGCTGCAAGATGGTTTTTGAGAGCAGGGACACCACTACGGCCAGTTTCAGGGAGATGCCGACGGAGCCCAGTCCTCCGGCATCTCCGAGAAACTGGTCATAGAGGCACTCCCTAATATGAGAAATTAGTTAGCTGATAGGTGTATTGATCTAGTTAGAGAAGTTACAAGCTGCAAGATGGTTTTCGAGAGCAGGGACATCACTACGACTAGTTTCAGGGAGATGACGCCGGATCCCAGTCCTCCGGCATCTCCAAGAAACTGGTCATAGAGGCACTCCCTAATATGTGACCGCGCGCGTCTGGAGATCAGATCTTAATGGTAAGTACGAATTGGGACAACTTCTTCATAGTCCCGGTCCAGCCACAAAACGGGACTAACACTCAAGACATTTATTAATATTAAAAACTGAGACTACAAAACCGGGACTAAAGGCCCCCTATATATAGTCCCGGTCAAGCCACAAACCACGAAAGATATCCTTCGGTGAAGCCACAAACCGCGAAAGACATGAACTAGAGTTACATAATATGAGCATGAACTTCTTGGCATATGTCCTTCCTTATGATTGCTTCAGACGTAACCATGGAGCATCTTCTTTACTTAACGGAATGCTTGGCTCAGTTTTCACTGTGAAGGGCGGAATTTCATCAAACTTATTATAATCTTCTGACATGTCTGTCTTGTCCTTGATTCCCACGATGTTTCTTTTCCCTAAAAGAACTATGTGACGCTTTGGATCATCATATGATGTATTCGTTTGCATATTTTTCTTTTTTTTCGGTCTGGAGGACATGTCCTTCACATAGAAAACCTGAGACACATCATTGGCTAGGACGAATGGTTCATCTCTATAACCAAGATTGTTGAGATCCACTGTTGTCATTCCATACAACTGGTCTATCTTTACCCCTTCCCCATTCAGGTTGACCCATTTGCAGCGAAACAAAGGGACCTTAAAAGAGACTCCATAGTCTAGTTCCCATATCTCCTCTATGTAACCATAGTATGTGTCCTTTTGTCCATTCTTGTCTATTGCATCAAAGCGGACACCACTATTTTGGTTGGTGCTCTTTTTATCTTGGGCGATCGTGTAGAATGTATTCCCATTTATTTCGTACCCTTGGAAATTCAATACAGTAGAAGATGGTGACGCGGCCAACAAGTATAGCTGATCTCCAACAGTGGTGTCATTCAAGAGATGTGTCCGCATCCAACCACCGAAAGACTTCATGTGTTCATCTGTAATCAGTGATTCAGGCTTCCCCGGGTTTTTGGAGCGTAGAATATTCTTGTGTTCCTCGATATATGGAGATGCCAAGGTGGAATTATGTAGAACTGTGTAGTGTGCTTTAGTGAAAGAATCCCCGTCCCTACATCTCATTGCTTTCTTTCGCAGCATGCCTTTTCCACTTAGTCTTCCCTCATGCCGCGAGTCAGAAACACCAATCGGCTTAAGGTCAGGAATAAAGTCAACACAAAACTCAATGACCTCCTCTGTTCCATATCCCTTGGAGATGCTTCCTTCTGGTCTAGCACGGTTATGAACATATTTCTTTAAGACTCCCATGAACCTTTCAAAGGGGAACATATTGTGCAGAAATACCGGACCGAGAATGGCAATCTCTTCCACTAGGTGAACCAGGAGATGCGTCATAATATTGAAGAAGGATGGTGGGAACACCAATTCAAAACTAACAAGACATTGTACCACATCCTTCTATAACCTTGGCAGAATATCTGGATTGATTACCTTTTGAGATATTGCATTGAGGAATGCACACAGCTTCACAATGGGTACTCAAACATTTTCCGGTAGAAGCCCCCTCAATGCAATCGGAAGCAACTGCGTCATAATCACGTGACAGTCATGAGACTTCAGGTTTTGGAACTTTTTCTCTGCCATATTTATTATCCCCTTTATATTAGATGAGAATCCCGACGGCACCTTGATACTGTGAAGGACTTCAAAAAAGATTTCCTTCTCTGCTTTGGTAAGAGCATAGCTGGCACGACTTAAGTGACGCCCTTTATCCATCTTGTTCTGTGTATGCATGTTCTTTGGGTCTTTCATAATTTGTTGGTCCTCCCGTGCTTCTGGTGTATCTTTTGTCTTCCCATACACGCCTAGGAATCCTAGCAGGTTCACGCAAAGATTCTTCGTCACGTGCATCACGTCGATTGAAGAGCGGACACGCAGGACTTTCCAATATGGCAACTCCCAAAATATAGATTTCTTCTTCCACATGGGTGCGTGTCCTGTAGCGACGTCGTTCGGAACTGATTGACCGTCGGGACCCTTTCCAAACATTACTTCTATGTCCTTGACCATACCAAATACATCATCACCAGCAGGGAGTTCAGGCTTCTTCCGGTGATCTGCCTCACCTTTGAAATGCTTGCCTTTCTTTCTTACGGGATGATTGGTCGGAAGAAATCGTCGATTCGCCAGGTACACAACCTTCTTGCATTTATGCAAATATGTAACTTCAGTCTTATCTAACAATGTGTGCATGCCTTATATCCCTTGTTTGTCTGTCCTGAAAGGTTACTAAGAGCAGGACAATCATTGATGGTTATGAATAACAATCCTCGTAGATCAACTGGCTCCTGTTTGTTCTCATCCCACGCACATACACCTGGTTTGCCCCACAACTGTAAGAGTTCTTCAACTAATGGCCTAAGGTACACATCAATGTCGTTGCCCGGTTGCTTCGGGCCTTGGATGAGCACTGGCATCATAATGAACTTACGCTTCATGCACAACCAAGGAGGCAGGTTGTAGATACATAGAGTCATGGGCCAGGTGCTGTGACCGCAGCTCTGCTCCCCAAAAGGGTTCATGCCATCCGTACTTAGACCAAACCATAAGTTCCTTGCGTCACCTCCAAAGTCTGGGAAGTCTCTCTTGATTTTTCTCCACTGTGACCCATCAGCAGGGTGTCTCAACTTCCCGCCTTTCTTACGGTCTTCTTTGTGCCATCGCAACAACCTGGCATGCTCTTTGTTTCTGAACATGCGTTTCAACCTTGGTATTATAGGAGCATACCACATAACCTTAGCAGGAACCCTCTTCCGGAGGGGCTCTCCCTCAACATCACCAGGGTCATATCGTCTGATTTTATACCGCAATGCATTGCATACCGGGCATTTATCTAAATTCTCATACTCCTTACCGCGGTAGAGGATGCAGCCATTAATGCATGCATGTATCTTTTGCACATCTAATCCTAGAGGACAAAGAGTCTTCTTTGCTTCGTAGGTACTCTCGGGAAGTTCGTTATGTTTTGGAACCTTCGGCTTCATTATTTTCAGCATCTTTTCAAATGAGGAGTCAGTTAGACCACACTCTGCCTTCCATCGCAACAATTCCAGTGTGGTACCGAGCTTTGTGCTGCCATATTTACAATTTGGGTACAACAATTTTTTGTGATCTTCTAACATGCCCTCTAACTTCAACTTCTCATTTTCTTTTTCACAGTCTCGCTTTGCATCAGAAATGACCCTACCAAGTTCATCAGCCGGCTCATCTGATGCCCGTTCTTCACCTCCTTCCTCTCCATTGTCTTCCATTGCAGTATCACCGTATTCAGGAAACATATGATGATAGGTGTTATCATCATCTTCTTCTTCACCATCTTCCATTGTAGTTGGGCATGGAACCTTTCATAATCAGGTGGCCGCGAATGATTTTCGAGGAAGAGTACTCCTTGTTGTTCCGACATTGAACACATGGACAACGTATAAAACCATTCTCTTTGTTTGCCGTAGCCACATCGATAAATTTATCCACGCCTTTCATATACCCGGCTACGCACCGGTCACCGTACATCCATTCCCGACCGTTCATCTGCATCATATAAGTAAGTTTATCAAAAAACAGGACATCATAAATAGTGAAATGACCAATTCACATCGACACATGCATTGTATCAATGATAGAGAAAAGATAAGATTGCTAACCTCGATCAAGGAAAATAAAGAGGAGAAAGCTCAAGTGCGTCTCGAACACCTTCTATATTTTTGTTTTATGAGAAATTGAACGGGATCATTCACTCAAACATTTCATCAAACACCTTGAATGCATGCATAGGGGAAGAAAACTAGCACACCCCTCACACCTTCCACCAAGAAAAAACAGAGTGAAGAAAGAGGGCTGGGGCGTTGCATTTATAGAGGGCGAGAGGATACGTCCCGGTTTGTAACACAAACCGGGACTAAAGGTGTGTGCCACGCCACGTGGCTGACGCCCAACCTTTAGTCCCGGTTTGTGTTACAAACCGGGACGTATCCTCTCGCCCTCTATAAATGCAACGCCCACAAACCGGGACGTATGCCCCCTTACCAACCGGGACGCATGCCTCCGGGCCCCGTGCCCGCTCGAACCGGGACGCGTGCCAGCATTAGTCCCGGTTCGTGGCGCAACCGGGACTAATGCTCTGAGGGGGAGCGAACGGATGGCCTGTTTTCTACTAGTGTTCAACTTCTAGGATAAACGCCCCTGCACCTCTTGCAGGAGCTCCTTCTAGCAGGCCTTTTTATGTTTCTAGGCCGCCAGCCCTTAGATCTTCCCCTGGCCCGGGCTCTATACGTGGAGCACTCCTTTTGGGATGCCGAGCAGAATACATGCGTCAGGACTGCCTACTATAGCTGGTGGCCATCCTACCGTGCTATTGCCATCATCATGCAACGACACATATTTTCGATCTTGGACGTCGTGTTCGGCGATGTCAGTAGTCCGAGTACTCTCCGGTTGCGCTTCCGAGCATGAGGTGAACTCCTCCTTCTCAGAATTTGACATGTTCACGCCGACTTCTTTTGACACCTTGGTCACCGTACTTGGCGTCGCCACACTTGACGAATCAACCGGGGTCATTTCCAGTTCTACCAATGCCATCTCGTCGTTCAAGACAGTCTACTGCTGCCCCACATAAACACTATTATCGTCGACACCTGCGCATACTACCTTGATCGCTTCTCACATATCCTTCGCCAATTTCTTTCTGACGAGGTGTTGTAGCATGTCTGTGGGCACAACCGAGTAGAGTGTCATTAACGCTTGGCAACCCTCTGGGTACTTCGCACCTCCCTTGCCGTACCCATCGCTGCCAGGATCGATGGCCTCCCAAATCTCCTGACCTTCCATGGCGCACTGCATCACAAACGCACATAGCCCGTAGTATTTGCGATCCAAACGCAGATACAAAGCCGCGCCCACCATCTCAAACCCTGGTGCGAATTCTGAGCTCTCGTCTACCTTGACCAACGCCATGACCTCCTTGTACTTTCAGGTTTCAGCAGATCACGGACAAAGAATCTTAGGCTATGATACCAATTGTTAGTCCAGACCCGACAATACTTTCATCGGGACGATACACACCAAAAGTTCCAGCGAGACGCGCACGTACTGAACAATTCCCCGAGACACTCACGTGTAGTTGCTACCCTGATCAGATGATCAATTTCAGCTAGTACTACTTGCACTACACATAGAGTAAGAATCGATTGATTGCAATACGTGCATATCGCACAGTCTTCTTTTCTCAATCTCACAATGTCACGGTGTCTCGTACAAGATTATAAGTGCATATATTACAAGACCAGGTGTGTGCATATACAAGATTACAAGATCATGTGTATGGTACAAGATTACAAGATCACTACTAGGACCTAATTAACTAGGACTTCGTGTACTACTCTAGTACGTAGACGAACTTGGACAGCCCACGCGTATACGGTACAACATGCACGGCGTGATTAATTTCCAACATGGAGGAAACCTTACGATGAACTTTTTTGAGCAATTTGCATGATTTGCCAAAACCAACGCATGATTTGCCAAAACCAACTCACCTTCCACATCTTATTGAAATTCTGCTTAAATTCATTCTCATTTATCTCCTCTTCATTGACTAGTACTATGCTAACATTCTCCAAGTTCAGCCATCTAATTCTTTATCGAGATTCATGCGCGTATAAAAAAGATTAAAAGAGTTAAGAGTTTCATCCGACGGCTATATGAGTGTGACAGAACCACATAAAAGACACACCGCCAATCACACACCATACAGTTAGCGAAGATAGGTGACATGAATTAATATTTGAATCCAATCTAATCTCCTCTGATCAAGTCACCCATTAAAGTCTACGTATGAGCAGTTGAACACCAACTATGGATTACCTTGAAGAAGGAAATAGTCTAGTGCGAGTAAAATGAAGATAGACGTAGACAAGCTCAAATGCCAACCTGACCAAGTGTAATATAAAGACCAGACCAAGTACATCTTTCTGTACGTATGGCAATTCTTGTTTCGAGGAACAGGATGGATTGGTCAGCTCTGGCCTGCTCCGTCACGATCCTAATATTTGTGTTCCTGCCCTTTGGAACGGCCAATGACCGGCTTATCCCCGGCAAGCCGCTCTCCCCCGGCGCCACCATCGTCTCCGATGGTGGTGACTTCTCCTTGGGGTTCTTCTCTCCATCCAGGTCCACTCCGGCCAACCTGCACCTTGGCATATGGTTCAACAGGATCTCCGAGCACACCGTGGTGTGGGTCGCCAACCGGGAATTCCCGGTGACCAAAAGTACTTCCGCTGCACCGCCGACGCTCACTCTCACCAACACCTCCAATCTTATCTTGTCTGATGGCGATGACGGTCGTGTCTTTTGGACGACTGACGTGGCCACTTCCCCGAGTTCTTCAGCAGTGGCGGTATTTCTAAGCACAGGAAACCTCATCATCCGCTCGGCGAACGGCACCATGTTGTGGCAGAGCTTCGACAACCCAACAGACACATTCCTGCCTGGCATGAAGATGCTGGTCTGGTCCCGGACGCGTGCCATCGAGCGCGTGGTGTCTTGGAATGGACCCGCCGACCCCTCTCCCGGGATCTTCTCCTACGGCTGCGACCCGGTCACATCCCTCCAGGTATTCATCTGGGACGGGGCGCGCCCCGTGTCCCGTAGCACACCGTGGATGGGCTTCCTGGCCAAGAGTGAGTACCAGTTCCAGATGACCAATACCAGCACCATCACCATCTACATGGCCGCCATCAACAACAACGAGGAGGGCTACAAGACCTTTAGACTCTCTGATGGCGCCCTTCGCTCCAGGTACGTGTTGCCCTACTCCGGCAAGCTCCAAATGCAGGTCTAGAACACTAGCTCCTCGGCGTGGGCTGTCCTCGGTCAGTTACCTAGCTGGGACTGCACCCAGTATGGGTACTGCGGCCCGTATGGGTACTGCGACCAGACGGAAACGCTGGTGTCTGACGAGATTTTATCTCATCAATGCCCATTGTTATGGACTTGGGTTTTGGAGAAGATGAGGATGCTGGAGATCGTGGAACGGTTAGCAAACAAGCAACACGGGGACACAAGGTTTACCCAGGTTCAGGCCCCCGGAGGGAAAACCCTACTCCTGCTTGTCTGCTCTTGAATACGGCGGAACCGAAGGTTACAGGGGTGCGCAGATGCAATCTGGCGTGGAGGTGTGTATGCGAAAGTATGAGTCGAGAGATCTAGATCGTGCCCTCCTGGCCTTTATATAGACTTAGGCAGGTCCCGGGCATAATCCTAGTCGGTTACAGGTCCTAGGGTTTCACCCCTTTGAATTTCCTATCTACGCTAGTCTTGCCCTCCAAGGATCCGAAGGCGTCATGGGCCTTGGCCACCCGAAAATCTTCATGGGCCGGCGTGCGTCTGCCGTGGGCCTTCCTTGGGCTGGACCAGGTATGCTGAGGTCACGCACCCATAGGGTACAACCATGTCAGTAGCCTCCGAGTGATCAGTCGAAATCGTAGATTCGGCTGAGGACTCTTCCATCCTTCGGGTGCAACTATGTATTAATAGTATATGCATGTAGGGATTGTTGATGTGTGTGCCTAACTCACCCGACGGATCGGGGTCAGTTAACTTTCTTAGGACGAAACGACACGATCTTCTTCAGGTTCGAGTCCCTCAACTCGAACCTGGAACATATGCTGGTGTAATTCGACTCAGGCCGCGGAGGACTTACAAGAGTGGAATTCCAGTGATTTTAATTGATGTACCCAACGTGTCCGTCAGGATTTTTCATCGCACCTGCTGGCACGGATTCATACTAGCAGAGCGCAGTCGGGTGCGTTGCCAGGCCACCAGATGATATCTGTAGGTCTTATCTTTGCGTCGCAGACGCAGCATCCGAACATTTGTCACCGCGGAGGTGTTTCGGGTGGCCAAGGAGAAACATTGCTCACTTAGCATTCTACTGAGGCAAAGTTGCCGAAAAAGTTTTGCGTGTTTGATCCGAAAGATCGCAGTCGAAGAATTCATAGGGTGCGCGACCAGCGCTCCCTATGGGAGTAGCCCCCGAGTGTCTGTTCGAGTCGTAGACTCGAGCAGAGACTTTTATTCAAGCACGTTGTTTATTTTTAAGTCCGTAGGACACAAAAAAAAATCGGATGCTTAAATCCATCCTTCCTATGGGAGTAGCCCCCGAGTCCGTAGTGGAGTCGTAGACTCGACGTAGGACTCGAAGAAATATTTTGTCTTTATTCGTCTTTCGGGTGTGCGGCCAGCGCTCCTGATAGGAGTAGCCTCCGAGTATTTAGTCGCATCGAAGATTCGAGTGAGTACTCTTAGCTGTGGAGCCGAAGAATTGTAGTTGGTGCTAGTATAGCTTTTGATGACATCAGTGCTGACGATCAATGACCTCAAGCGTCTGCTACGCCAGAGATGACTTGACTGGACGAACGTGGGTCCCACTTGCTGACCTTGAATTGACCGGTCACGCGCGGCGTGGAGATAATTACGGCGTCGCCTCGATTTCTGCGCGTAGTGGACGGCGTGGTAACGACGGTTCGTTGTGATGCTGACACGTGTATGGTCAGATCTGCCGTTGACGTTAGGTCTTCTGGATGGACGGCTGTCGTGCGTCGTCTTCGTCGTTATAATCTTTGGGGAAAGATGCAGTTTGTTTTCACCGCATGAGTTCTTGTTTTCACTGCCTCCTTGTGCTCTAGCGATTCTTGCTGTGCGCTGGGATTTTCTTCCACATTTCCATCTTCCCTTCTGCGCTTTCACCGCCGACGCCGCCATAGCGCGATGGGGAAACCAAAGAAATCATCATCTGCAGTTGGTACCAGCGCCGCCAGAGGAAAGAAAGGCGCCACCGCTACCCGTGTCACCGACGGTGGTTGGCGGCGATCAGAGACGCGGGAGAGTGATCTCCGCAAGCTTCGCGAGCGGGGTTTGATCCCGCAAGATAGGGAGGCCGTCAGACTCCCCGGCAACGAGGTAATCCCCCGTCCCCCCGCTGGGTATCGGGTTATGTTTCTTGCCTTCTTTATGCGTGGGTTTTCCTTCCCAGTCCACGACTTCCTTCGTGGGCTGCTCTTTCTCTATGGCATCCAGCTGCATCATCTTTCGCCCAATTCTCTTCTTCACATTGCTTGTTTCATCACTTTTTGCGAGTGCTGGCTCGGCATCGAGCCGCATTTTGGCCTCTTCCGGAAACTCTATTCCGTGAAGAGGCAATCCGGTTCGGATGGTGTGTATCCCATTGGTGGTTGCATCATCTCCCTCAAAGCCAATATTCTCTTCTTTTCTTTCTCTATGTCCAAATCTGTCCAGTACTGGAGGAGGCGGTGGTTTTACATTCGCGACTCTACAGTTGCTGGGCAGCATTTTGGTCTTGTTCCTTTCGACCCCTCCCAGATAATCGAGCCAAAAAGATCCTGGAAAAACCAGATCTTGGATGGCGAGACAGAGGAGATAGAGGCCCTTTACCGTCGGGTGGAGGATCTCCAGTTGATTCCGGAGAAGGAAGTGAATAGCGTGGACATCATCCGGACGTTTCTCGAGCGTCGGGTGCAGCCTCTCCAGGCGAGGGCGCACCCGATGTTTCTTTATTCTGGGCGCCGTGATCCGACGAGGGTTTCGGCTGAGAAAATCTCCGAGGGGGATCTTGACAGGACCCTTCGCTTGCTGCTGAAGTTCAAGGCTGGAGAGGAAATCCCGGGGAAGTCGCTGACTCCGCCGTTTTCTTCGGCATTGGATGTTCCACAGGTGTAGATTTGTGCGTGTAGCGCTTGTTGTTGACTGCGTATTTATTTTCCTTTGTTTGCTAACAAAGTCCCTTTTGGTTTTGCAGAGCTTCAAGGTGCCGGGCATGGTACCGCCATTGCCTGAAAAATATCCGAATGCCCCGGATAATGATGTGGTGGATTCCGTGTCCGAGCTGCCGTCGGCGCGATCTCCGGCGGAAGATGCCGACGAGTCGAGTGAGGACCATACGCGCAAACGATCATGGAGCTCCAGCGATTCTTCGGATGCCTCGACTCCTCCGACTCCCAGAAACCCTCTGTGCCTTGAGCGTCATAGTGACGGGCATGGAGGCTCTTCCTCTCCCATTCCTGCCATTCCTGTGCGGGCTGTAGCGCCACACCCGCCAGCAAAGTGGAAGAAGGAAGAAAAGAAGGAAGAGATGAAGGAAGAGAAGAAGGTGGAGAAGAGAGCCCGAAGGACTCCTCCTGTCTTTGACCTGAGCTCGCTGGACTCGTAAGTTTCTTGTCTTACTGCTGTCCTTTTTCTTTCTTGATTTTACACTTGTACTGATTGCTTCGTATGCAGGCATTCCTCCCACGACTCCTCCAGCGATGGTGCTCGGGAGATGATGGGGGAGTCGAAAGTTGCGTCTCCTCCTCCTCAAACGGTGGCAACGTCAGGGGGCACCGCTCCGAATCCTCCTATGCAGGAGGTGCAGGTGGTTGCGCCTCAGAATTTTGCCAGCGGGCCTTCGGAGTCGCCATCAGATCATGTAAGTACCTCTGCTTCGTACCACGGGGGGAGCCCCCGGGTGTCTGAAAAATTTCGTGTCTTGTTCTTTTTTCAAATCTTCAGGGGGGGGGGGAGGGAGCCCCCGAGTGTCTTCGTGTTCGAGTTTTGCCTTTATTCCTTAATGTTGGGCACAGCCCCCAAGTCATTTTTTCCTTACTGGTGTTTCTTTTTCGGCAGCCTTTTGTGGAGGAGGCCAAGCGGCTGGTGCAGGAGCGCCTAGTGCTAGAGGCTAACCTCCGACAGCTTCAAGGTACCTGTTTGTTTTTGGTGCTTCTTTCATTTATTCCGGTCCTGCTCTCTGATGTTTGCTTGTTTCGAATGCAGAGGAGCATAATACTTCTCTCCGTGAGGTCGACGCTCTCAAGAAGAGCCTTGGTCAATCGAAGAAGAAGGCCGAGGCCGCCATTGGTGCGAAGGAACACCTCGAGCTAGAGCTGACCAAGGCAGCCGAAGCTAAGGAGCGTCTGCAGCAGGAGGCCGCGGACCGTGAGGAGCAGCTGGCAACTGTTGCGGCTGCACGCGAGAGAGAGGTGGCAGGCAAGCTCATGGCTGCTGCCAAGGCTGTTTCGGGTGAGTGTTGTATTTGTGCTTCTTTCTTCTTGTTTTCTTGTCTTCTTCTGCGTTGCTTTCGTCGTGTCTTTTTTGTCTCAGATGCCGCAGGCATCGAGTTTGACCGCGGCGCTCTGGAGCACGGTAGTGCTCTAGATGATGCTACTGCAGCGGTCGAAGATCGTTGCAGCACCGTCGACAGCTCCCTTGCCAAGGCGAAGGAGGTCCTTGGCCGCTTCTACAAGGAGCTTGTCCCTAAGGGTGCGGCCCTTGATGATGTGGATGCTCTGGCGGAGGCTTTGTCAGCCGAAGCGCCTGCGGCGTACAAGCGCAAGCAGAAGGGCATCGACGCGTCCGTCGGGCTGGCGATGGCTTTGGCGGCTGGAGCGGAGCTGGACCTGCCCCAGATCACCTCCCGGATGCCGACGACCGCAGACGGATCCGAGGTAGCCTTTGCTGCCTACTCTGCTCGCTGCAAGCGATATGGGCCGAAGCTCATTGATTTGCTGTCTGAGTATGCGCTGCGGCAGCAAGGGGAGGCCAAGGCTAGGCAATCCGGCTCCGAGGCGACTCAGGGTGCCGCGTCTTAGGCGTTGTAGATGTAGGATAGTTAGTAGTCTGCTTTTGCTGTAAATATTTTGAGGAACATAGTCCTTGTGCCACGTAGTGGCCCTATATGCTTAATGAATTCTTCTGAGTTGTGCTCTACCACTGTCTGAATGTTTGTGTCCTTTTCTTTTTCTGCTGCTCTAGGTTCCTTCAGGTGATGACCCTATTGACACCTCGCCCGCAGTGCAGCTGCGGCCATCTTTGGATGATCCTTCGCAACTCGCTTTTCTTCGGGACCGTGTTCGTAGTCTTGAGAGGGAGTTGCTTGGGTTGCGTGGTCACGCCGATGTTTGGAAGTCCAAGGCGGATCGTGGTGCAGCCAGAGAGGAGTACTTGATGGCGGAACTGCTTCGGTTATCTGAGCAGCTTCAATGTAAGTTGTTCTTTGTTTCGGGCTGTAGCTCAGTTCTTCGGATGGGCCTGCTGGCCTTGCCCCTTATTTTGTACAATTGTTGTAGGTGCTAACCGTGCTCCGAGGGAAGAGAAAGAGCGTGTCGCCATTCAGGTTAATTGCTTGACTCAGCAGGACATGGAGGCCGGTGGCTTCTTCTGGATGGATCGTGACTGTGCCCTGGCTCTGGCGACGGTGCAGGATCGTGTGCACCAGGTTTCGCGGGTGCTTCGCCAAGTGCAGACGTCGCTTGCCTCGGTGTTGCACGTCATGTTTCCTTTGGATCCCGTACCGACGAGCCTTGCGGGTCTTCTGTCGGAGTTTCGGAGCGTGAGTAATGTCAAGGAGTTGGTGCGGCAACAGCTCGTCGCAGGAGTGAAGGCTGCTTTGTCTCTTGTGAGGCTGCACCGGCCTGATGTAGATTTGTCTGTTGTGGCAGCTGGGCCGCCTCCTCGGCCGGATGGTGATGAGTGGGACATGTGTCCACATTACGCAGCTGTAAGGCAGTATGACGAACAAGTCGTAGATTTGTTTGAGCGGCGTGCTCAGGTTATTCTTCAGAATAGGTAGTACATGTAAAAGAGATAGATGTAAAATTTGTATATTTTGACTGGGCGTGTTGTGCCCTTTGTTGTAAAGATTTGGTTGTTGTAAGCACGTAGTGCTTTGTTTGGGTACGTATCCTTTTCGTTTGCGTGACGTTGTCAGCTACTCAGGTGTACACGCGTAATCCTCGGTTGATGAAATCGTGAGGTGGGGGGGGGGCCCGAGTGCGTTTGTAGCATAAAGTAAAGTTGCAAATAATGAACGGAATTTTGGAGCGAGACACTTAGCTTTATTTATATCGTAATGGAGGAAGTACATTGTTTGGCTGAATAGCCTTGGCTGAAAAGCCTTATTGAAAGTAAAGGGGTAGGTAGCTAGGGGTAGAATCATCGCAAGTGCGCGATGTTCCATGGGTTGGAGTATGCGACTCCAGACTCCACGTGCTTGAGGCGATAGGCGCCACCTGGGATGACTTCGGTGATGACGTAGGGTCCTTCCCATGGTGACTCGAATTTCTTCGGTCGCTCTTGCTTGAGTCGCAAGACGAGGTCTCCTTCGACAAAGGACCTGGGGCAAAGCCGGCGGCTGTGGTAGTTGCGGAGACTCTGCTGGTACACCGCTGATCGAGCTGCTGCTATGTCTCTTGCTTCGTCGAGTGTGTCGACGGCGTCTTCGAGTGCAGCCGTGGATTCGGCTTCGCTGTAAGCGACGACCCGGGGGGGGGGGGCTGGTGGCGTGCTTCGGCTGGTAGCACGGCCTCGGCTCCGTGCACCATGAAGAATGGTGTGTAGCCTGTGGAGCTGTTTGGCGTAGTCCGTAAGCTCCACAGGACAGATGGTAGCTCTTTCGTCCAGGCTTCGGCTTTCCGTTCGAGTGGACTCATGAGACGCTTCTTGATGCCAGCGCCGATTAGGCCTTTGGCCTTTTCCACTTGCCCGTTCGTTTGTGGGTGTGCCACTGAGGCGTACGTGATGTTGATCCCAAGGCCTTCGCAGAAGTCCTCGAACTCCTTGGAGATAAAGTTCGATCCATTGTCGGTGATGATGCTGTGCGGTACGCCAAACCTGTAGACAATGGACTCGAAGAACTTGACGGCAGTTTTGCCTTTCTGGTTGGTAACCGGCATGGCCTCGATCCACTTGGTGAATTTGTCGACTGCGACCAGGAGGTAAACGTGTCCCCCTTTCGAGGACTTTGGCAGTTTGCCGATCATGTCGAGGCCCCATTAAGCAAAAGGCCAGGCTATAGGTATGGGTCTGAGCTCGGACCCGGGTGCGTGCGGTTTGTCGGCGAACCGTTGGCACCCGTTGCATCTTCGAACTATGTCCTTTGCGTCGCTCATGGCCGTTGGCCAGTAGAATCTGGCTCGTAGAGCTTTGGCGACTAGGGAGCGTCTGCCTGCATGATGGCCGCAGATGCCCTCATGGATGTCTTGGAGGATGGCTTTTCCGTCACCGATAGTGACGCACCTTTGTATACACCCGTAATACTGCGCTTGTACAGCTCGCCATTGATGATGGTGAAGGCTTTTGACCGACGAGATATGCGTCGGGCATCTGTCGGGCTATCAGGCAGTTCTCCGTTTATCAAGAACTGGAGGTATGGTCGCGTCCAAGTTTCTTTGACTGTCATGACCTGCATCAGGTTTACCATGGCGACCTCTGTGTCCAGTTTCTCGGGTCCTTCATGTCCTTCGGGCAGTGTGGCCCCCGAGTGGTCTGCTTCTTCGGGTGATCCTTTGGGGAATTTTCGCTTGATCGATGGCACACAGATCTGTTCGAGGAACACACCTGGTGGCACCTTCGCGTAGGTGGATCCAATGTTGGCGAGTCTGTCGGCTTCCTCGTTGCTTTCTCTTCCGACGTGCCGAATCTTGCAGCCGTCGAATTCTCCTTCGAGTGCGTTGTAAAGCGCGCGGTACGCGATCATGTTTTCGGCGTGTGCGTCGCACTCGTTCATCGTCTGCTGGACGACGAGGTTGGAGTCACCGTAGATGACCAGGCGCGTTGCGCCGCATATCTTTGCCATCCTCATGCCGTGGATGAGGGCTTCATATTCGGCCTCGTTGTTGGAGGCTCGGAATTTCATCCGTAGGACGTACTTCATCTGGTCGCCCTGCGGGGAGGTCAATATGACCCCGGCTCCTGCTCCAGCTTCGCGATTGGAGCCGTCGAAGTGCATTGTCCACGACTGCGACATGTCAGGGGTGTCTGGCAGCTGCAGCTCCATCCAATGTACCAGGAAGTCCGGAAGGACTTGAGATTTGATTGCGAGTCGCTTCTCATAGATGATGTCCAAGGGTGACAGCTCGATGCCCCACAGGGCCACGCGTTGTGGCCTCTGGGTTATTTAGGATGCTGTTCAGGGGTGCCTCGTTGACGACCATTACCTGGTGCTCCTGGAAGTAATGGCTCAGCCGTCGAGCTGTCATGAACACGCCGTAGGCGAGCTTCTAGTAGTGAGGGTACCTCTGCTTTGTTGTTGTCAGTACCTCGCTGAGGTAGTAGATTGAGCGCTGGACCCCGTGGGTCTTGCCTTCTTCGGGTCGTTTGACCACTAGCACGGTGCTGACCACTTGGTGTGTGGCTGCTATGTATAGCAGCAGAGGCTCGCGCTCCTTTGGCGTGACCAAGACGGGCGAGGTGGAGAGGAGCCGCTTGAGGCTTTCGAATGCATCGTTGGCTTCCGGCGTCCACTCGAATTTATCTGATTTGCGTAGCAGCTGGTAGAATGGTAGGGCCTTCTCGCCCATGCGGCTGATGAATCTTCTCAATGCCGCTATTCGTCCTGCGAGCTGCTGGACACCCTTGATGTTTTTCGGCTTCTCCATCGTCATGATGGCTCTGATTTTCTTCGGGTTCGCCTCGATCCCTCGCTGAGAGATGAAGTACCCAAGCAGCTGACCCGATGGGACGCCGAAGGCGCACTTTTCGGGGTTTAGCTTGATCCTGTAGCGGTCAAGGTTGTCGAACGTCTCGCGGAGATCGTCGATAAGTGTCCTTACCTCCTTGGTTTTTATGACTATGTCGTCAACATAGACTTGGACGTTGCGACCGATCTGGTCCTTGAGGCAGGCCTGCATGCATCGCTGGTACGTGGCACCTGCGTTCTTTAGCCCGAAAGGCATTGTGTTGTAGCAGAATACTCCGAACGGTGTGATAAACGCCGTTTTCTTCTGATCTTCGACCTTGAGTCGAATCTGGTTATAGCCTGAGTAGGCGTCGAGGAAGGAGAGTTTCTCGCAACCTGCAGTCGAATCGATGATCTGATCGATCCGAGGAAGAGGGAAGTGGTCCTTTGGGCAATGCTTGTTTAGCGACGTGAAGTCCACGCACATCCGCAGGATGTCCGTGTCCTTCTTTGGGACCATGACTGTGTTTGCAAGCCACTCGCTTTCTTTGATTTCTCTGATGAAGTCTGCAGCGAGTAGTCTATTGATTTCCTTGCCGATAGCTTCGGCTCGTGGCTCGAACATTCTTTGGATGGACTGTTTGACGGGCTTGGTGTCTGGAAAGACGTTGAGTGCGTGCTCGGCGAATTCTCTGGGAACTCCTGGCATGTCCGCAGGACACCAGGCGAAGATTTCCCAGCGCTCACGGAGGAATTCGACGAGCGCGCCTTCCTATGCGGGGCTGAGGTCGTTGGCAATCAGCGCCGTCTTGGAGGCATCCGTTGGGTGGATCTGCACCTTCTTTGTGTTGACCGTGGAGTCGAAAGACATGTCTGGTGCGTTTTGTCGTGCGACTGGGGGTGCCCCATTGTCCGTCACCTCGCGGAGCCTAAGGAGCTCCTCCTGCATTCCGAATGATTGGGAGATTCTGTTGAAATCTCTGTCGCATTGGTCCGATCGGGTGAAGCTCTCGTGGACTGTGATGGCGCCCTTCGGTCCTGGCATCTTGAGTAGCAGGTATGCGTAATGTGGGACAGCCAGGAACCTTGCGAATGCTACACGCCCGAGGATGGCGTGGTACTGTGATAGCCAGTCCACCACTTCGAATTCGAGCCGTTCCAGTCGGAAGTTGTCCGGCTTGCTGAAGATGACGTCGAGCCATATCTTGCCCAGGGGAAATATGCACTTCCCTGGAACGATGCCGTGGAACGTTGTGTCAGATTTTTCCAGGCTGCACTGCGGGATCCGCATTGCTGCTAGAGTGCTTGCGAACATCAGGTTGATGCCGCTGCCGCCGTCCATGAAGACGCGACTCATCTCGAAACCTCCGATCTGCGCCTCCAGCACCAGGGCAGCATGACCTGGGCGGGGGATCTGGCAAGGGTGATCCGAACGAGTGAAGGTGATGCAGGACTCCGATCCGCTGAGGTACTCAGGGATGGCGGGTGGAGTTGCCACGGCCAGATTGATCTGTCGGGTGATTTTCTTCTACACCCTATTCGTAGGGCGCCCCTTCTGGATCATCAGTGCTCCTTTCGGCGGGGGATACCCGTTTCCAGCGTTGTTCTGTGCTGGTGCGACCGGTTGGTTCGGGCCTCCTACAGGTGGCGGTGGAGGAGCTCCATGCGCTATCTCACCTGGCGCGGGTGCGTTTCCGAACGTAGGGATTGGAGCTTGCTGCCTCATCTGCACCATGCTTTCGCTGAGCTTATGGAACTCGCGATAGTCCTTGAGCATGTGGCTCGCTTTCTTTTTGCCATCCTGCTTGTCGATGTAGAAGTGGATGGTGCATGGACCCGAAAGCTTTTCGTATGCTGAGGGTCCGTTATCGCGGTCGCGGCGTTGCCACGACTGCACTGGGCGTCCTCCATCGCGGAAGTTTCCTCCGCGGTATCCTCCGCTGTTGCGGTTGGCGTCGTTGCGACGATCGGCATAACCAGCCGCGACCATGTCGGGTCCGTCGCGATCGTCGTAGACGCGCGATCTCCACTTGCTACGGCGTTCCCGTCTTCGGCCGTAGTCGTCCTCTTCATCCGATTATGCTCGGTGAATGGAATCTTCGCCGTCGGCCCACCTGTTGGCGATGTCCATGAGGTGGTCGAGTGTTTTGGGCTTGACGCGCCCAAGTTCCTCCTTGAAGTCTTGGCGCTTGACGCCGTCCCTGAAGGCGTCGATGGCCCTCTCTTCGGTGATGTGTGCTGCAGAGTTCTTGGTGTTGGACCAGCGTAGTATGTATGAGCGAATGGATTCACCCGTTCGTTGAGTGCAGGCGCGCAACTCTTCGATTGAGGCGGGCCTCTTGCTGGTGCCCTTGAAATTTCGGATGAAGCTGTAAGCTAGCTCCTCCCAGCTTCGGATGGACCCTGATGATAGGCTGCTGAGCCAGATCCGTGCCGCGCCTGTCAGCTACAGCTGAAGGCATTGCATGGCGGTTTCTTTGTTATCGCCGTGCAGCTTGACGGATGACAGATGGTCACTAAGCCATGCTTTTGGATCTTGCGTGGCGTCGAACTTCGGAGTATCCGAAGGAAGCTTGAAATTGCGTGGCATCCGCGTTCGCCGAACGGATCTGCTGAAGCATCGGGCTCCACAGAGTTCTCCTTCGTCTTCGTCCATCTCGGATTCAGACGAGCATGCGCGCTTGGCTCGTGCTTTGTCGATTTTGCGTTGTGTGAGCGCGTCTCTGGCGTCGTAGTCACGTTTATGGTGACGCGAGCTCTTCTTCCTTCGAGGAAGGTCGTGTTCCTCTTACTCTTCGGATGAAGGGGTGGGGCTCCGGTCGTGCCTGGCCGAAGCCTTCTTCTTCGGCTCCGCAGGAGCGTCTTGGTGGAGCGCAGCTCCGACAAGTCCAAGTCCGGTAAGTGCGGACTTATGCATGGCCCTCTTCGGGTCCCCCTCGGGAGGTGGGTGGGCCGCGAGGTACGCAGTGGCTGCCATGATCGTAGCCTGCAGCGTTTTCGGGATGACGTTGCTGTCGGCGTCCATCTCCATGAAGGATGTGTGGAGAGTTCACGTCAACTCGCGACGCTCCTTGGGATCCATGTTCTCCATCCGAGAGTGGTGCTTGTTGCCTGGGTTGGCGTTCGAGTTGGAGTCGATGCCCATGGCGGAGAGCACAAGAATCTTGACCTGATTCTTGTGCTCCTCGATTAGGAGCAGGTGGTAGGCCATCAGCATATCTCGCGAGGCGTCTGCGGGCAGTACTATGTTGCCTGCCACAGCTTCGCGGACCTGGGTCCATCCCTCTTTGCTAAGGCGGATGACGTGGCCGCCATTGTTTTCCCCTTCGGGTGGGGGAGATTGGCTTCTTCTGTTCCCGTCGTTTCGTTCTGGCGGGTTAGGCGGCGGGTTGGGTGTTTGCTGATCCACGTCGCTTTGGATGACTGCGGCGCATTGGTAGCGCTCGTAGATTGGCCCGCTGCTGCCGCAGCTTTCAGATCCGGAACCGTAGGTCCCTACATCCGATGGCGTATCGCACAGATCAGATTTGTAGCAGCTGCTGTCGTAGGAATCATCTGCTGATGATGTTGTGCGTAGCACGGGGTGTGGGGCCCACGAAGCGGGCCTGATTGATGGTAGGGGCACCCGCTCAGGGAGGCGGAGGGTGCCAGTTTGCCCCACCTGGAAGCAGAAGCTCCCGAATAGGATTTCGAGTCCGTCGCCTACGGGCTCAAAGTCCTTCATGGTGGTCGGCGAGTGGGCGGTGAAGTCGAAAGCGCCGAAGAGGAGATGACTCTCCGTTGCTGCAGAGTTGTAAATCGGTCGGGTTGGGACCGTCACGATCGCACAATCAGCGCCCCCAGTTCCCACAGACGGCGCCAATTGACGAGGTTTTATCTTATCAATGCCCATTGTTATGGACTTGGGTTTTGGAGAAGATGGGGATGCTGGAGATCGTGGAACGGTTAGCAAACAAGCAACACGGGGACACAAGGTTTACCCAGGTTCAGGCTCCCGGAGGGAAAACCCTACTCCTGCTTGTCTGCTCTTGATTACGGCGGAACCGAAGGTTACAGGGGTGCGCAGATGCAATCTGGCGTGGAGGTGTGTATGCGAAAGTATGAGTCGAGAGATCTAGGTCGTGCCCTCCTGGCCTTTATATAGACTTAGGCAGGTCCCGGGCATAATCTTAGTCGGTTACAGGTCCTAGGGTTTCACCCCTTTGAATTTCCTATCTACGCTAGTCTTGCTCTCCAAGGATCCGAAGGCGTCATGGGACTTGGCCATCCGAAAATCTTCATGGGCCGGCGTGCGTCTGCCGTGGACCTTCCTTGGGCTGGACCAGGTATGCTGAGGTCACGCACCCGTAGGATACAACCATGTCAGCGTCAGCGTGCAAGTGCCTTGATGGCTTCGAGCCGGCCAACACGGAGGACTGGAGCGATGGCAGGTTCTCTAAGGGCTGTCATTGGAAGGAGGCGCTCCGTGCGTGCGAAGATAGTTTTTTGGCCTTGCCGGGGATGAAGGCGCCGGACAGGTTTGTGCTTGTGGAAGCAGGCACGTCCTTGGACAAGTGCGCGGCGGATTGCAGCCGCAACTGCTCCTGCGTGGCATACGCGTACGCCGACCTTGGCAGCACACCGAGGTGCTTGGTGTGGGTCGGAGAGCTGCTTGACACAGGGAAGCTAGGTGCAAGCCCCGCCACCGACACACTCTATCTCCGGCTTGCAGGATTAGATGCATCATCTGGTACCAAATCCTTTCTTCTTCTCTCTATGCGAATACACCTTCCGTTTTAAAATATAAGATCTTTTAGCTTTTATGAAGCGAATGTATCTAGACATTTTTTAGTATGTACTCACTCAGAATCTACATATTAAAGAAGTCTAGATACATTAATTTTACAAAAGTTAAAACATCTTATATTTTGAAGTTAATACTCCATTTTACAAGAGTGCCTGCTTCCTGGCTTAATACTCCATTTCCATGCTATGCATGCGTGGCCAGATAAAAGGGAAAGGAGTAAGGCAGTGCGAATTGTATTGTCAGCTTTAGGAAGCTTCGTGCTTCTAGTGTGCCTCTTCACTGCATGGTGGAAATTCAAAGGTACTTTCATTTTACATCCATGTTGTAATGCCTTAACCTATTCGGCAGTTTTGAAATATCGGTATTTTCACAACATAGACAACATAGTACGAAATTAATCTTCTAAGACCAGCCGTGGGTAAAGGTCTTAAAAAAAGACATGTGGGTATACAATAGTACGAGCTCATAACTTCTTATCATTGTCCATGTCTATGTTATACTCAATAAAATAAAATAAATAATTATTACGCTATTTTGTGGGGAACAGGCAAGAACAAAAACCTGGAAAAACAAAAGAAGAGAATATCGGACGGTTTGAACGATCTTGAGTTTCCATTTGTGACATTTGAGGAAATTTCTCTAGCGACAAATAATTTCTCCGAAGCATTTATGATTGGACAAGGAGGCTTTGGCAAAGTTTATAAGGTAATATATTGAGCATTCTCTTCTTCTGGTTCATTCTATAACCAGTAATTTAATTTATTTGTTCATATGACAATCTAAATTTTCATGAAAATGTGTAGGGGACATTAGGTGGTCTACAAATTGCTGTCAAAAGGCTAAGCAAGGACTCTCAACAAGGAGCAATTGAATTTAAGAATGAAGTACTTCTTATTGCCAAATTACAACACAGAAACTTGGTTTGGCTTCTTGGATATTGTGGCGAGGGAAATGAAAGCTTCTGATTTATGAGTATTTGCCTAATAACAGCTTAGATGCGACCCTATTTGGTATATTCTAGCCAATAACCCAAAAATTTCTACAAACTTTCAACATAATTTTCTTATATTTAGTTTGCCTACAGATGATTCAAGAAAACATTTACTTGATTGGGAGAATCGGTTTAATATAATCAAAGGTGTCGCAAAGGGGCTTCTTTATCTCCATCAAGATTCAAGAATGACCATAATTCATAGAGATCTCAAAGCTGGAAATGTTTTATTAGATACAGAGATGTATCCTAAGATAGCTGATTTTGGTATGGCGAGGATCTTCAAGGATAACCAAGAAAATGAAAATACCCAACGCGTAGTAGGAACATTGTGAGTATAATTTCTTTAACCAGTGACTCATAATAAATGTGTGCCTATTAAATCCTTTTTTAACTATTGAAAGGGATAATTGCAGTGGCTACATGGCTCCTGAGTATGTAGTGGAAGGTGTCTTCTCCACCAAATCCGATATATATAGCTTTGGTGTATTAGTATTGGAGATTGTAACTGGTATAAAGAGAAGCTCCAATAGTCAAACCATGGGCTTTCCTAGCCTCATAGACTATGTGAGTACATCTATTCATGCTTTCTTTCAAGCCATAAACTAAAAAAGGTGGGCTAGTTATAAAAATAAAAATAAATGGTGTTTTTGATTGTTTCAGTCATGGAATATGTGGAAGGACGGGAAGCTAGAGGATTTGACTGACTCTTCTATCATGGATACATGTTCACTAGATCAAATTTATCGATGCATCCATGTAGCACTCTTGTGCGTTCAACAGAACCCAAATAACAGACCATTGATGCCATCTATTGTGTTGGCCCTAGAGAATGGAACCACCACACTTCCAGTACCAAACCGACCTGCCCATGTTGGATTGAGGAGCACCGAGTTGGATCAAATACTATATGATATTCAAAACTCTAGGAATACTCTAACACTTACTGACATAGATGGGCGATGAAATAATTCATTATTGTGTCTATGTGTCGACCAATGTCTAAATAAGAGTGGATACACAAGTGCAGTATGTGTGGTTTTGTGATCAATTTCCTTGTACTCTCTCAACAAGAAAGTTTTTAGCTCATGCAAAATATGTCACACGTCATGAATTGTTTGGCAAAACTAGTAGGGTGGCCCTTGCAAATGAGAGGGTAACATCTTAAAATGTCTCAAAAACACATTTATGTTACCTTTTGATTTCAGTTTCTAGATGTTACTATTCTTCCTATAAACCATATTATTTTGACATAAACATGGTCACTAATACGACTCTATAAGTCCCCAAATTTAATATATTCAAAAATATTTCTGTGAGAAATTTACATGTAAAAAACAATGGTAATGAATTTTTAATATGCCACACCACCCGTTCTATTATTTGAAATTATACAAATGTTTGCAAATAACCAATTTTTTTTGTTATTTACATATAAATCCTTATAATGTCACAAACTGCAATTATATTTTCTTTGTTATTGTCTTGTGCCTATTTTGGTTACTATAATGCATACCAGAAATACACATAGGTGATCTCCTGAGGCCATATATCAATAAACAGAAGTCAGAGTAAACATAATTCTGTCAATGTGTATTTGATTTCTAAATACCTCTTCAAATACATAGGTTACTAATGGCCAAGAATTTACATTTCTCCATATAAGATGTGTTTGTTCCTATAGACTAAGTGGCCTTCCATATCTTATTTGTCAAGCTAAAATGTCAATAATATGACATAGCATATGGAAAATGACAAGCTTCATGGTTTCGTATGATACTGAGTTATCGCATGAGGGAAAACATGGTATAGCCCAGTAGCATACCTATAAAGATAATCACAACGAAGCCCAATAATGTGTGTCTTATTTTCTATACAGAAATTAAACATGCTTATCAAAGATTGTTCTACAATGAATATGCTGAACCATGTAAAATTTTGGTAAAAAGGAAAACTATGCTCATCACATTAGTTACTCAAGGCGCCATATATTCATTGGTATTCATTGATTTTTGTTGGGTATTTGAATAATAAGTTTTTCCTACGTAGTTTGTTAATTCAAAGGAGTGGAATCCTTTAGAAATATGCAACTATTATGCATAAAAATTTCCATTCACGTAAACCCTTGCAACCCAATTTACGTGTGGCATGTCACTATTTTACTAATTACTATATTATTGTAATAATATATAATTTAAGAGTACATGCCACTTAATATTCATTTTCCATTCATGTGTTTTAACAAACATGTGGATCAAAGAGGACCTAAAAATGATCGGATGAATTAATATAATGTACGAGGATGCTAGTCACGTAAAGGAGTCGTTATTAGAATATTGTACTGTGGAAACTGAGATCTTTGTGCTTTATAGTATAATGTGTATCAGAAGGGGAAGTACACACTTGCACTCTGCTTCCCTTCAACATATTCCACCGAGCACTCATTCTGATATTCTTGTGGCTATATGTATTATTTGCGGGTATGTCCATATTGCCGTTGGTATCCACAATCATTTATCCTTGTATTTTGTTGGTATCCACAATCATTTATCCACAGTCAATGCCCATGACTGCACCTTCCACTTACTTTTTTCCTATCCTCGGACTATGCCAATTTATACTTGCATCTTCCTTTTGACCCATGAACCAATTCCCCACCCTTGGTTACGCCGATGGAAAAAACTAAAGAACGCTTTCTATTCGTCATCTGTTGCATACCAATATTTACAGATTCACAATTTAGAAAGTACATCATATTGATATGCTATACTCTTCATAAATTAAAATATAAAAGTTTGAATCTTAAAAAAATATGGAGGTTGGAGCATGATGAAATGTAATTAGTGTTCTTACTTAGCATCTAATAGGAATCAATGCCACAAACACTGTTTAGATTAATTAGGAATATTTTTATAGCTATTTCAGAGCAAAAAAAATGACATGTTACTCAGATGAGGCAATTTCAATATCTATGACTTTTCAAGTTTACAATATCATCATCATTTTCAAATTTTCTAGGAATGAAAGTTTAAGGTATTTCGTAATACCAAATCACAATATCTGAAAATTAGAATATTCAAAAAAAACTCATGGAATTTTCTAAACCTTGTAAACTACATATAACCACGTGGTTACAACACATAATCACAAGAATTAGAAAACAAATCAAGCGTGACAAATTTGGAATCACGACAATTAGAACTATGCGATTTGAACACATTTGGGATATACGAGCCTAATTAGATGGGAGCTTTTCATCAAAACAAATCAGATGGGAGCAAGTCAGATTTCAAAGATGGGCAAAATCAGATCCGGTGCCTGCAGTTTGAAAGTCACTAGAGATATACCACTCGCATTGCAGTGAATCTCTTTAAAAACTCTCTTGTGTGAAATATGAAGTTGTCTATTTTCCGGTAGTGATATACCCGATCCCCATGCACATCCACAAACAAATTTAAGACAGTTAAAAAAGCAGTGGGGTTGCTACTTCTGGACTAAATCACGATATCTGAAAATTAGAATATTCAGAAAAAACTCATGGAAATTCCGAATTTCGGTTAAACCTTGTAAACTACATATAACCACGTGGTTACAACAACAGGATCACAACAATTTGAAAAAAAATCAAGTGTGACAAATATGGAATCACAACAATTAGAACTATGTGACTTGACCACATTTCAGATATACACGCCTAATTAGATGGGAGCTTTTCATCAAAACAAATCAGATGGGAGCAAGTCAGATTTCAAAGATGGGCAGAAATCAGATCCGGCGTGCCTGCTTAGCAATTTGAGAGTCACTAGAGATACACCACTCGCATTAAAGACTCTGTTGTGCGAAATATGAAGTTGTCTATTTTCCGGTAGTGATATACCCAATCCCCATGCACATCCACAAACAAATTTATTAAGACAGTTAAAAAAGCAGTGTGGGAGCAACTTCTGGACTGGATACGCTGTCAGCAGTTAATTTGGTCGTAAGGTTCCTCTGTGGTTTCATTTTTCAGCAGCCTGTGCGGGCGATCGATTGCGAACATCAAAAACCTAACAAGACAGCAATGATCCACAAACATAATCGAGGATTTCAAGAGCCAGAGCAAACAAATTCTAGAATCCAACTCTATCGAGCTATTCCTTGAAAAGAGACTCGAACTCAAGCAGAATTGGTCAAACAACAGCTCTGTTTCTGTTCCTGAAGTATCAATCCACTAATCCTCCGGAATTGTTCATAGAATCTAACGGGTAGCAGCAACAATCCACAATTTAATCATGATAGTCTCTCACCAACACGCAAGAACAACACAGCAACCTGCAAGAGAAACAACACACCTGGCGTACCGAACGCATCCTGTCAATCGAATCATGTCGCTGGGGTACCGAACGCATCCTGTCGTGCGCGGCGGACAAGCGAGGCGCAGTCCTCCGCCATCTCCATCGCCTTCCCCAGAGCGTCGGCGGCACGGACCCGCGCGTTGCCTTGGTCGTCGTCCGCGCCAGGGACAGGGAGACGCGGCGGAGGGTCCAGCAGGAGGAGGTCCACAAGGAGCAGGCGGTCGCAGCACTGCTCCATGGCGTCGCACGCTTCCCCGGCGCGCAGCCTGGGGTCCTGGCCCGGGGCGCCGCCCAGCGCGGACCTGGCGACGGCGAGGTCCTTGGCCGCCCGCCCGAGCGCCTCCTCCGCGAGCTGAAGGATCCTGACGCGCCTCTCCGTGGATACGCCGCCGCCGATCGCCGCGTGCACCGGTGCCGGCGCCAGGCGCCTCTGCTGCGCGTCGGCCGCGATCTTCCCGGCGACCTCCCCCACCCGCTCCGGAAACGGCGTCATCTCGCACACCTTCGCCGCCATCTCTCTCTTTTTCTCTCTTCCGCCGCCGGAGTTGTGGGGTTTGGGATTCTGAATGCCTCGATTCGCTTCCGAGGCGGCGGCGGGGGTGACGCGAAACAGCCTAGTGGTGCCAGGCTGGCGAGGTGGACCCCACGTGCTGTAACCGATTTTTCACCTCTCGCGCCGTCGAAATGAACTTTACCTCCGGGTAAAAATCTGAAATCGCTTGGCGGAGCCGGACCCTGGAGGGATACGTTGAGTTCCTTTAAAAAAAAAGGCAACTTGACCGGGATAATGCATGAGCCTCTGACGTCAGTCATATCCAGACCCTGGAGCGTCACCAAATGAGTTTAAAATAAGCAGATCACCTCGTTCCAATTCAACTTAAAGTTTTCAGACCTGCCATGATACTCTGCCAGGTAAAAGAAGACCCTTTCTTCAGTTTTGCATTGATAAGATCTCCATCTGGATAGTATTTACCTCTTAGTACCTATGCACACAAAGAATCAGGGTCACTCCAACACTGTTTTGCCAACATCGCTTGGTCAAAACAATGGAGATCACGAAAACCCGTTCCTCCTTCAGATTTTGGTATACTCATTTTCCTTACAAATTTGTTTGGGGATATTCAATACCGACATAGCATACGCCGAGATAGCCTGTGCAATTGCTTTCTGAAGTATCTCCTTTCCACCCATCGACAACAATTTTTCATTCCATCCACAGATCCGTTGACAAACTCTTTCAATCAAATGTTGAAAGCAATCTGAACGATCAATACCCACCAAAGATGGCAGCCCAAGATATTTATCTGTTAATTCCTCCACCATAATATTCAGATGGATACAAACCTACTCCCGGACTAAAACATTTGCGCCGGACTAAAAGCAATCTTGCGGCTATATGTGTTATTTGCGAGTATGTCCATTATGCCGCTGGTATCTACAATTGTTTATCCTTGTATTTCCTTGACGAGTGGCCCCACCTATTGATTCCATCAGCATCAATCAATGCCCATGACTGCACCTTCCACTTAGTTTTTCCTATATTCGGACTATGCCAATCTATACTTGCATCTTCCTTCTAACTCAAACCAATTTCTCTCGCTTGGATGCATCGATGGAAAGAACTAAGGAACATTATCTAATCATTCGTTGCATACAAATATTTACAAATTCAAATTCAAAACTACATCATTAGTTTTCTAGGAATCAATTACATCATATTGATATGCTATACTTGTTTCATAATATAAAATATACAAGGTTGACTCTTATAAAAATATGGAGGTTAGAGCATGAATAAATATAATTAGTGTTCTTACCGAGAATCTAACATGAATCAAATCGATAAATATTGTTTAGATTAATTAGGAATATTTTTATAGTTGTTTTAGAGCAAAAAAAATGCATGTTACTGTGATGAGGCAATTTCAATATCTATGGTTTTTCAAGTTTACAATATCGTAATACCAAATCAGAATATCTGAAAATTATAATATTAAAAAAAACTCATGGGTTCTTCAAATATCAATCAAAACTTGTAAACTGCATATAAACACGTGGTTACAACACATAATCACAAGAATTAGAAAAAAAGCAAGCGTGACAAATTTGGAATCACAACCATTAGAACTATGTGATTTGAACACTTTTCAGATATACGAGCCTAATTAGATGGGAGCTTTTTATCAAAACAAATCATATGAGAGCAAGCAGTCAGATTTCAAAGATGGGCAGAAATCAGATCCGGTGCCTGCTTAGCAATTTGGATGTCACTAGAAATTAAATATACCACTCGCATTGCAGCGAATCTCTTTAAAAACTTCTTGTGTGCAATATAAAGTTGCCTATTTTCCGATAGTGATATACCCGATCCCCATGCACATCCACAAACAAATTTAACACAGTTAAAAAGCAGTGTGGGAGCAACTTCTGGACTGGATTGTAAGGTTTCTCTATGATTGTCAGCAGTTAATTTGGTCGTAAGGTTCCTCTGTGGTTTCAGTTTTCAGCAGCCTGTGTGGGCGATTGATTGCGAACATCAAAACCTAACAAGAGAGCAATACTGTACTTTGATAAATTTGTAAAGATGCCATGATCCACAAACATAATCGAACGATTTCAAGAGCCAGAGCAAACAAATTCTGTTGCTACTTTCGAATCAAACTCTATCAAGCTATTCCCTGAAAAAAAAAAAACTCGAACTCAAGCAGAATTGGTCAAACAACAGCTCTGTTTCTGTTCCTGAAGTATCAATCCACTAAATCCTCCGAAATTTCTCACAGAACTCAAGCAGCAATCCACAATTGAATCATAATAGTCTCACAACACGCAAGAACAACACAGCAACCTGCAAGAGAAACGACACAAGATCTTCCTACCGGGGTGAGCAGCCATCGATCAAGTCAACTGAATCATGTCGCTCCGTACGCGGCGGACCAGCGAGGCGCAGTCCTCCGCCATCTCCATCGCCTTCCCCAGAGCGCCGGCGGCACGGACCCGCGCGTTGCCTTCGTCGTCGTCCGCGCCAGGGACAGGGACAGGGAGACGCGGCTGTGGGGCCAGCAGGAGGTCCACAAGGAGCAGGCGGTGGCAGCACTGCTCCATGGCGTCGCACGCTTCCCCGGCGCGCAGCCTGGGGTCCTGGCCCGGGGCGCCGCCCAGCGCGGACCTGACGACGGCGAGGTCCTTGGCCGCCCGCCCGAGCGCCTCCTCCGCGAGATGGAGGATCCTGGCGCGCCGCTCCGTGAATACGCCGCTGCCGCCGCCGATCGCCGCGTGCACCGGTGCCGCCGCAGGGCGCCTCTGCTGCGCGTCGGCCGCGATCTTCCCGGCGACCTCCCCCGCCCGCTCCGGAAACGGCGTCTCGCACACCTTCGCCGCCATCTCTCTCTTCCGCCGCCGGAGTCGTGGGGTTTGGGATTCTGAATGCCTCGATTCGCTTCGCTTCCGAGGCGGCGGGGGCGATGTGAAATAGCCTGGTGCTGCCAGGCTGGCGAGGTGGACCCCACGTGCTGTAACAGATTTTTCACCTCTCGCGCCGTCCAAGTGAAAACTTTACCTGCGGATAATAAAAGGGGCAATGCTAGGCGTCCCCCGGGGGATGGAAACTTTCCATCCCCCGGGTCCCCAGCCGTTAGATCAGCGCAGATCGATGGTCCAGATCTTCACGTTCCGTCCTTTACTCGTTTTTGCTACATTTGTCCCGCTTTTGCTACATTGGTCCCGCTTTTGCTCCATTGTAGCAAAAAACGGTTCGCCCAGAAAATAGAACAAAAAATACCGTTCTCGCCGGAGAACTCGCCGGAGACCTCGCCGGGGACTTTGTAGCAGAAGTTTCGTTCTAATGTAGCAAAACCGATGTCGCCGGAGAATCGCCGGAGACTTTCGCCGGAATATCTCGCCGGAGAACTTGTAGCAAAAAATTTACTATATTGTAGCAAAACCATTAAACAGATTTAGCAAAAAAATTAACACATGTAGCAAAAAAGAGACTTCATCAGAGACATTAACACATGGTAGCAAGCGCTGTCACTGCTGGTAGCAAAGCACCGCCACTGTGGTAGCAAGCGCTGGCGCTGCTTGTAGCAAAGCACCATCGTTGTGGTAGCAAGCCCCGCCGCCGTCGTGGTAGCAAGCATGTCGCCGCGCCGCTGTGGTAGCAAGCCCTACCGTAGCTTGTAGCAAAGCGTCGCCATAGTGGTAGCAAGCTTCGCCGCTACTTGTAGCGACCTCTACGTACAGCTCGTCGGTGACCAGAACCGTCGCCCATGGCGGAGCACATGCGGATATGGGGAGACCCAAGGCGAGGGGCTGCAGGCGGCGGGCGGCGGGCGGCGGGCGGCAAGCAGCAGGCGGCGAGGCTGCAGCGGCATGCGGGCTGCAGGCGGCGGGTGGCAAGCAGCAGGCGGCGAGGCTGCAGCGGCACGCGGGCTGCAGGCGGCGGGCGGCGGGCGGCAGGCGGCGGGCGGCAAGCAGCAGGCGGCGAGGCTGCAGCGGCACGCGGGCTGCAGGCGGCGGGCGGCGGGCGGCAAGCAGCAGACGGCGCGCGACTGGTTGTGTTCTGCTTTGGAAAGAGGATTTGGGACGAAGAAGAAGGATTGGGTCCCACCCACGTTGTCACGCGCGAGGCAGCGACCCGGGGGATCTGTATCATTTTCCATAATAAAAGTTGTAAAATTGCGGGGCCAGACCCTATCTGTCGTCAGTGAATTTTCATGAGAAGCCAACGGCGTAAGCGGATAAGACCATGTACTATGTTGTGCCGATTTAACCTAAAAGCTTGTAGACAATGAATCGCTCCCAATTTGCCACTATGTATGGAACCGCACCATACTGTATAAATGAGTCCTAGTAGTAATAGAAGATTATATTTTAGTTCCTCAATCTACTGTGTGAACATGCTGACCTCAAGCAGCAGGTAGACGACCTCACACCAGGGGGCAAAGAAAATATATTTCTATCGCTATGAATCGAACCAAGTTTATGGTTCGCTTTTGTTGTCAGAAAACATGATGCGATACCCCACTATGTATGGAACCGGTTCAAAAGTTTTATTGAACCGCTTTAAGCATACATAGTACATGGTATAAAACGAGCCTCTGATGTCAGTCACATCCAGACCCTGAGCGTCACCAAAGAAGTTCAAAATACTGCCACATCAAGCCCGCCAAGAACGAAAAGGACTCGCCGGCCCAACCCATGCTACACCGGCAGAAACGCACATCGACCAGCTCTACTTCTTGAGGTGCAAGACAGACGCGGAGGGCATCCAGTTGGATCACGGCAACGGCGCTTCCTCTCATCCCGACTCTCTTCTCGAATCCCCAATTCTTTTTTGCCCGATTCCTGTACTTGGATCCTGTAAACATTGATCAGACCTGAGTAAACGATATCAAATTCCCTATCAAATATGTTCCAATTCAGGTTTTTAACGTGCTCCATAGGCTTCAATGCAAACATCATCTGCCACTTGTTTGTATATATACTATATAGGCATGTTCTATGTTCAGAATGGGTGGGATAAAGTGATTTAGAAATAGTATGTGAGTATATGCACCGACTCGATGGGTACATTTCATCATTAGATAGGTAGGGAATAGAGGAAATTAAAACAAGTTAAAATATGCATGTGTATTACATGGTATCCTTTTTGAATGTTAGTAAGAGGTGTAATACCCCGACAAGGATTACTTAACAAAAAATTACTTAATACAAAATTCAGTGCATACATAATACATGAAAGTCACCGTCTATTTAAACAGGGAGAACAAGAAATACCAGATTGCTTGGTATTTGTAAAATGCCCAACATATAAATTGTTGAATAGTAAGTTCTATTAGAGGCTCATGTTAGAAGTTGAAAACTTCATAGTGTCACCTTGGTTCCTGCATAATGCAATTATGGTACAAAGTAGTACTCCTACAAAATATGAAATCTACAGAACTGGACAAAGAACTTCATATAGCCTCCAAAGAAATAAAATAATTGGACAATTGGAACAAAAACGAGTTATAGCAACTCAGTCATCTTGCAGTCATAGGCTCACAATGCTTGTCAAGAGTTAGTTGATCGTCCTTATGAGAAGTACTTGCCTGCAGTACTCAATGAATCAACAGAAAATCTTTATTATCATGCACTCTCGGTACAAATTCACCATCTTGAGTGCCGCGCAATATATAACCTGGCATATCAACAGCGCCTCCCAGTTTTCAGTCCAACAACATCTACACGAGTTATGAGTAACATTGTTTGAGTTGAACGCTGCCGATCTGAATAACTGGGGTGTCACGTATGTTGTCTCGTGATCAACAGGCCAGCAGGTATGGGCAGTTGCCCAGCTCGGTATGTGGAGCAGCGGCCCAAGAACCGGGGCACGCATTCACTAGATACAAGAGAAACATATGCAGCTCAAACAAAATTCCGCTTCACATGCAGCCAACGATTATTGTCAATCATAAATAATAAGTATATAAGAGAGTAATGCAGAAATTAGAAAGGGGGTTAACAAACCAGATTGAATACTTCAAAATTGGGCCTTGAGATCGACTGAATGGAATGATACATCCATTGTAACAAATACATGGAAGACCCGGAAAAAACCCATGAGACAGTTAGAGAAACCATAGAGAACGAAGGGAGAGATTGAACCTCAAAATCGAATCTGCAGCCTCGCCATGCATCACGAAGCAATAAACAGGAGCAGCAGCAGCAGCAGCGACGCATCGCCTCTCCCTGCTGTCCCATAGCCTCGTTCACGTCTCTTGGTGTGCATCGGGCGCATTTCTCGCAGACTGAAGTGGACCGTAGGGCCTCAAGTATCTTTCGGCCTTAATGAATTTTAAGCCCGACAACCCAGAGAACGCCCAGACCGGTATGCAGAGTAGTGTAATTTTGGGCCAGTTTTTCACGCGGATTGGCGGCCGGAAAAGGGTACAACGATGTTTTGGCTCGATGGGAATGATCTAGATCGTTCTTGGACATGATCGGACGATCCTGAATGCTAAAGCGCTGTGAGGGCCCCTAGATGGTTAGGTTTTACTATTTCTTAATTTCATGTTTGCTACAAATAATTAGATATTTGAGTCAGCAAAGTTCTAGTATGATTCGTACTTGTACCTTCTATAACACTCTATATAGGAGATACTTAAAGATACAACATTAGGCACATAGACATAAGGAAATATTTTCTTACATTTAAGTGGCATAATCTAATCGTAGACACATGGGATCTTTGGTGATTTACTTAGACATAGACAAAGTTCAATTCATGAAAAGGACTAAAACTAATACTTAAAAATTGATATTTTTTACGGGAAACACCAAACTAAGTTTTGCTTTAATGCATATATAATTTTAATAATATAAACTTAAATATATGAAAGTTGTCACAAGTTTAGAATTACAAACTAAGTTGTAATTTTTTTGTTAAAATGTGTAGAAATGAATATTGTTTGTAGAAATATATATTATTTAGAGGTAATATAAGTTATGAATAAGTAAAAATGTATAGTATAATAAGGGTTTAGAGTGACCAATACAGAACTCCTGTAATACATATGGTTTTTCCAAAACATCTCATAAAAATATTATAATCAAGTATTTTTACGAGACACAAATTTACATGGATTAGTACAATAAATATTCAAAACTTTCACATCTAGATTTCGAGTGTCGTCGGAGGTCACAGCTGGGGTCAACGGCGGTAGCCCGGGTTGGCAAGCTCTCAAGAGCCGATGACGGCGGCTAGAGCAGGTAGTCGGCAGCGCACTGAGCATACGGGAGGGTGTGGGCAGGGAAAAATCTTGGCCACAGTTGTACGGGTCCAATTGATTTAGGTTTCTATTCAGCCAGTTTGCCGTGCTTTGCGCACAACCATGCGTGTTCAGGCTTTTTCCGTGCAATTTGGTACAAACTACATGGCAACAAACTTTTTTATTTTTTCTAAATTTAGGGTTTGGCTGTTCGGTTTGCCGTGCGTTGCTCACCGCCATGCTTTTTTTTTTGGATTTGCCGTGCAACTTGGTACAAAATACATGGGAAAGGCCTTTTTTATATTTTTTCTATATTTCATATCTCCGATCCAAATTATTTGATTCAGATTTGTCTATATTTGAATGTATCTAGACTTGTTTTATTACTAAATATATGTTTTAGTTGCAAATGTGTTTTAATACTAGATATTTGAATGTACCTATAAGGGTAGACCACCGGGTCCGCATACTGGTGTTTTGGTACTAAATTCAAAATGACGGGTATGAAGGTTTTTAGCTAGGGGATGAGCCTCGCTAAAACTTGCATTGAATCTCTAAAGAAACATCAGATAATGTACCTGTAGTTCGAACCAGACCCACTTACTACTAGTTCGGCACATATTTAAGAAAATTCTGAGCATGATTTTGCCTCATTTTAGCATTCAACACGTGCTATTGGATAAGACCGACATGTTAGAACAATATGACGCAACAAAATATGTCAAGATCGGAGGACATCGTTGCCGGTCATATATATCTACCCTTCTCTGTACCAAATGTTCTATTATTTGTTTCTATATCGATAATTTCGAGATTCAATCTTCACCTCACAGCTTGCCCAATGAGTATGCATCAGAAAATAAAGGTTTAAAGTTTCCGAACATGGTAATTTAGATGAATTTTAACTACATAGGGTAATGAGTGTCATAAATGCACAAGTAGAGGGTAAAAAGTAAAATTCACTCAAAAATGTTTAATGAAAATACTAGCTTTTCACGACATATCCTTTTCCCCTCTATGCAACACATGAACATTTTTTTGCAGCAACACGCGAGCATTGTGCTGGTATTAAAAAAAGAGTGACATTGCACATAGGGGCACCATATTTCTTCTATAGAAGTTAGAATTTCAGTTACAAGAGGAATACAACTCGTTGAGAACAAAGAGGTTAGTACGAACTCTACACCCATGAGAGGGCCACCATTACAAAGCAAGAGGAGCCTCTTTTGCACAGGTTCTATATACTGCACGTACGCACAGGTTCACGACCTCACGTACGGGAATTCTGTTTGGGAGTTGTGTAGTACTATATAGCAAGTAATTGCCCCATTCAATTTCGTTGCTACTCCTTTAGAAGACAAAGAGACTAGACTGCAGTTAGCAGTGCAAATAATTCAATTCAATGGTAATCAAGAAATTCAATCGCTTCACCTCCCTTGTTAACGCCTCTCCTATAAATCCTTCAATCTCATCTCCAACAACAACGTGCCACACTATGGCTTCCGGCGACAGAATCTCTCTTAAGCTGCTGGTGGAAACCAAGTCCAACAAGGTCCTCTTCGCGGAGGCCGACAAGGAGTTCGTCGACTTCGTCTTCAACCTTCTTACCCTCCCCATCGGCGCTGTAGCGAAGGTCATCTCCGTCGTCGCCACCAGCGGCGCCGCCCGTGCAATGCATGCGACTGGGAGCATTGGTCGCCTGTACCAAAGCGTCGAGGACATCGGCGTCTCATACCTACAGCCCAACATCGACAAGTCCGATCTGCTGGCGCCCAAGGTGCTCGTGAAGGGGGTTGCGACCTTGCCCGGGTACGTCAAGGAGCTGGTGACGTACATGGTCACTGATAGGCTGGAGGTGATGCCCATGTCGGACGTCTCCAGCATCACTCTGGTCAACAAGTTCAGCGTCGGCAAGGACGTCGAGCTCGAAGAGATGGTCGTCACCGTCGGCATGGAAGAAGGGCTGGCTCTTCTCGTGGCGGCGATGCAGTCTGACACGGTGCTCTCCGACGTGTTCCTCAAGAGGAAGTGAACGTACAATGGAAACTCGCGTGGAAATTGCCCACAGATGTAACGACCGAACCTTACAGCTAGCGTTGGAAACTTGTAATAATCCTATAAAATATGGAATTGGCAAGCGTTTGAACTTCTTGCTTGGGGCCTTCATTCAAAGGGTGTCCAGTCTATGGGTAGTACTTCGGAGAATTATAATTTTTAGGAACTTTTAGTCTGTTGTTATTTTGTTTATATGACAGATAATTGTTTCTGAATTTTTCTCTTTATAATTAAGGCTTCATTTCACTGTACGTATTTCAACGAAAATATCCATCCACTAAAATCTCCGAAGAATAAACAAACTTTGATAAAAGTTCAATCATGTCTTATTTATTATCGACCAAAGGTTTAGTAACTGATCCGTAACCAGAAATGTTGTTTCCCTCCAAAAAATGTTACTATCAGCCAAAAAATAAAAGATGAATTTTGAATTTGCACATTCACAAAGGGTTAAATACGGTCTGTATGTACTAAGAAGTTGTTGGCACAAAGGAATGACATTATTTAAGAGTTTAAGCGTGAGACGTAGGAAGCTCTCTGAGAGCACTTGCGAGGGGTTTTGCCATTCTTGCGTGCCTGGTCGTGGGCCTCCCTGGCTACCGTCGCTGCATGTGGGCTGGGTGGATTCAGTTTGTCGGCATGGGTCTTCTCCGCGTCTACAACTCCAAATACAGATATCTCCACCACGTCTTGCTCCCATGGTGCTCGGGGAGAGTTAGGGTTTCACTGTCGCTGCTATCCTAGCCCCCGCCGCTCCCCCGGACGCTCACCCCGCCGCCACCGCTCATCCCGCTGCCCACCTCCTCCCTCTCGGGGAGGTGATGACGACGGCGACCGCGCTCAAGGAACCGCGTCCCTGCCCCCATCGTCCTCGTCCGTGCTGGCACACCCTAGCGCCTCATCCTCCTCCAACACCATCACATCGGTTGACGAGTAGGAGTCGGCTGGTGCGCCCTTAAGCCCACGCTCCGGCGCCACTTCCTCCTCCAGCTCCGTTGTGGAGATCGGCGAGGAGGGGATCGGCCGATGTGCCAGCAAGCCCTCCAATGCGACGATGACAACGCCTTAGCCCAACCGGTCTCCCTTCCGACACCATATGTTTTAGATGGATGCGATCTGATATGAATTGATTGTTCATTGGTGCTTTAGGGGGTTGTAATAGTTGGGTATCTGATGGACTTCTGCAGGGTCTCACACGGTCTGGCCCCTGATGCGTATTGAAGCAAGGTATGTGTATTTCCCCTCTCTGATTCTATCTCTCCTGCTTGATTCTTTACTATGATGGTTTTGTATTCAGACTTTAGAGTAAGGTGGACACATTTATTTGTTCTCACATTACATATGTGATACAATTTTACTCTAAATATATCTTAAGAGCAGGAGGTGCCCTCCATATCTAGGATACAGAGAAGACCCAATTTTCAATGCACTATGCAGATACTATAACCGGCTAAAACTCCTCTAAACTGTAAGCCTGACTAGGTTTTCTTACAATTGAGTGACACTTCATGATAAATCATAATTCTTTTGGGTAAATCAGCAAGTCTGGAGTAACCAGGTTCCAGTGGTTGGATAATCGAATTAACCAAAGCTATGAATTAGAAATACACTGTTTTTATTGCGAAGGCAACAATATAACCAGTTTTGATGACACTAATCGAAGTTTATTTATGTGATTCTAGAAATGTTGGCCTATTAATATCTCTAGCTAATTCTTGCATTTCAGTCTGATGATGAACACGACATGGATCCAAGGAGGTCGCCTTTGCAGATGATGAAGAACAAAGGCGGTCGCCTTTGCAGATGATGAAGAACAAAGGCACCGACCTATGTATTGCATATACAGTTGTGGCTTCTCAGGTATCAGCATTTCAAAATATTTGTCCAAGAGGAGTTACAAAATAAGCAAGAGCAGAAGGTGTGTCCAACTAGAACAGAGGCCACTCCTAGAGGGTGTCTTGTATCATTGGATCTTGGATGGGGAGTCATCTGGATCGACCCTATCCCGTGATGCAACAACCAAGTAATCCCCGTAAACGAGAAGAAACAACCGCGGTCGATTCCTCTTCTGCTCATTCAACCCTCCCTTCTTTCTTCATGTTTCGTCTCTCCCGCGGAGTGCACCACCGCACCAAGTCAGGTGAGCCGCGCCATCCCACCTCGATCCCCACCACAGGAGTGCAGCCCTCTGCCTACCACACTGATTCCTGGCCCGATCTGGCTGTTCCTCGCGCCTCCAGCCTGCCATGGATGGTACCGTCCCGAGCGCATTGACCTAGCGAACGAGGGCTAGCCAGGTTCACCGCAAGATGCATTGCAGCTCCATCCCCTGTGGAGCGGCACTGTGGCTGCCGGTCGTTGTCGTTTTGCTCTAGAGGACCGGATGTTATGGTGACAGGGAAGGACGAGGTAGAGCTCGACAACGGCCAGCTCGAGTACCCTCCGGCCACTGGTCTCCCATGTTGATTAATTCAAATTTCAGGATTTTCTATTTTGGTAGTGGGGTATATAAAATGTGCAGGTTCATGTGTTGTTGTTTTCCATGTTCAGGTTAGAGAGGTCATGATTTTTTGTTCCCCTATCTTTTTAGCTAGATTCGTTTGAGCTATTGCCTATTAGGGTGTTCTCAGCAGAGGAAATGCAAACTGCGGAAAAGAGATGGGTTCCATTTTGATAAAAATGAATGTAAGAGATGTATGTGTATTCATATGTAGTCTGCATTGGTCATTAGAAGTGATTTGGGGCTGGGTAGAGTGATTGATTTGAGTTAATTTGGCGTATTGGTTTGCCTTGGTTGATGTATTTTATTTCTAGCTCGGTTGTTAGATTGATGACATATACTGTATGTTTGCACGAAGTCGAAGGTCCGAGCTCGTTCAACCCTAACCAGTCACCTTTAAAAAAGAAAGTCAGTGAACGGATGCACCGTTGTAGCTATGTGGGTAAATTTGGGTAGCCTTTGTTGTTTTTATCCTGAAACTATTTAAAATTAAAAATTGGATTAATTCGGCCCGTGAATACATAAATTCCATCTTTACCGGCATTCGGCCCTCCTATGCATAGATAATGTCGATTTCAAAACCTTGGTTTCACATCATGGTTATTTACTTGGAAAAGATTTTCGATCTCTATCCAGGAATTTTGTTCATCTCCAAAAAATCTTCCACCGGTCAAAAAATTTCGGACAAATTTCCCAACCTTCTCGTTGGAAAGAGAAAAGCAAAATCACCATGCCCTCATTGTGCCTCCTTTATTTCCCAAGACAACTCTCGGCAAGGTGTGATGCCTCCTTTCTCACGCTCCAAGCTTCGTATCACCCCTTCGCCCCGAGGGTCACTTTCGATCACATTAGAACTAATTGTCTCCCAACACGCTGAAAGTCACGGATGCTTTTCGAGAAGCCCCTGAGTTCCCGCATATTTTCCACCAAAAGTCAGCGCCACAACCGAGGGGTCGCCTCGAAGCCATGCTAGAACTTAGCTTCCATGGCTTGGAAGATGTCTTTGCATCGATCTTCTACCAACTATCGCCACCCCTAGTTCAACTCTGTTGGAATTTTAGTCTAGCCACCTTGCCTCCTCTAAAGAATATATACATTCATAGAACAATAAATTGAGTCTTACATAATAAACAGTTAGCTACATTTGCATTTTATCTTTTAATATTGAGATTCCAATTTTGCACTCTGTTCCGTAGCCTAAATGCTCTTGTATGTAGGTCCATAAACATGTCTGAGTTTGAGCAAATTAGACTAGGATCATCTTGGATCAAACTGAAATTCAATTGACTTCTCACTGATTTGAGTTAAATATTGGGCCCTAAAATCAGCTCCTACTCAAGTTGTAACGCTACCGACTCGATTTCAAGCAACTTTCAGGCTAACCGACAACAAGAATGCCTATCGAAGCGAACTAATGTTTTAACTACTTGGGATACAACAATGTTATAGAAAAAACACTATGTAATATTGTTTCATTTATATTTAAAAAATATTCCACAACAGGATTAAAGTATTTAGTAGAAGATCTGACCATGTCTCATATCTGTGCCTAAATCTGGTCTACATTGAATCAACTATCCATCTTTGATTCCATACAAAAGGAAGAAAAAATCTCATCCAAATCATGCAATGTAAAACCCTATCCTATTTTAATATACAACACAATCACCATCAATATAAATATACAATTTCCACTTATTGATCTAAATCGATTGAGCTAGTATTGGCTCAAGATTAGCTAGTATTTCAATGATCAACATAACATAATCTTACTCAGTCCTTTAGATTTGATCTCATCTGAGTCGAGCCAAAGAAAGATGGTTCTTGTGCCACTCTGTAGGTAGTGTTGGTGTTCATGAACCATTGTTTCTTAAATAGTCCGCACCACTTCATCATATGTATTGATTGGACAATTATTTTTCGTACATGCAACAAATGGCCCATTGCTTTTCTCAGGTCACTAGGGAACTTAAAGATAACTAAACTTGAATTGTATCATATTTTAGAACTTTTTCTATTTACCTATTGTGTCATATTACTTTCCTTTAACATGTCAATTTTAGACATGTAGGTATTTATCTTCCAATATTTTGTAACTCGTTAGAATGTGCTGATGTATATGCGCTCGAATCTTTCTTGTTGATGAGGATGGAATGAAGAAAGCTCCCCCAACAAGAGAGCATAATAGTTGGATATATAGATGTCAATTTAAGTTAACTTTTTCTTTGAAAGATTATTTAAACATATCCATGATTAAACTTATAAATTACCAAGATTGACTAACCTTGGACATGCGGACACTTCAGAAATTCACAGAAATTACATATATATCACCTTTATTAACAAAATATTTTTAATTAAGAATTTCAACCCCTAATCTGTGGTAGTTGGTTGCAGCACTACAAAATTAAAATGTTGAGTATATATATACACATCACGTAGTACAAATTGTAATGGGTTCATGTTTATCTTATTTATAACATCCACTTTGTGTGGATACCATACTTTTATTGTAGTAAAGCATTAAACATAATTTTAAAGAGAGACAAACATAAAGATATTGAAGCAAGTCAGAGCAAACGTCCATATTATTTATTTTAAACATCTTTACTGATTTATAGCTCATTTCGTCAGTCCACATATAGTCTCGACTTATAAATATTACTATGTAATATTACAATTCAAGTTCATTGCTACAAAATTCAAACCTTCTACCAATTATAAATAAAGAGTTGTTGAAATAGAACTCCATTTTGTCATAGCAATTATATGGTTTAGTTTCTGGAATTTCCAATGGACTGAATTATGTCAAAATATAAGAAAATACACAAGATGGAAACTCATTTTTTATATGTTAATTGGTATCACTTGTATATTATGTAGTGTATTTATATGCATGTAGCTACTTTACACATTTATATATCTTGATGGTCGGTTTCTCTAAACACAATGGTGAACTATAATGGGTTGTGCTTAATTTGGAATCTCTTGTAGAGCATTATTACACTGAGAAGTAGACTTAACTAGGCCTATAAGAAAAATAAGTTTGATGATGAGACCATCGTAATCCACCGCTAATGTCAAATGCAGCCCCAACAAAGTTTGTGTGGTTGGATTATCTAACTATTAGTAGTAAAAAGTAGGAAAATCTAGAGTGCGCGAGGTGTCAAATTGTAGTTTGTCTTCAGGTCCTCTTACCACACCCCTACTAGATGACATTTGTCACTTTTCGCTGTCATTGTCAAATCTTTCTTTGTTGTGCCTAGTCTCTATGGAGACGCACCACACGTGTCTAAGGAGCAAACATCGTGATTTTCCACATCTACTCTCTCTGTGGAGTGACTTCACGTCCAACCACTATCGTCAAAGTTAAGAGCATCTCTACTCGTTGGCCGAACTCAAACCAAAAATCGGATCAATTTTTGGCCGAACGAATCGTGTTTTCGGCCTGGGTACGCCCAGTTTCCCACTAGCGTACCCAGGCCGAGTTCCCAAGTTCGTCTAAATTCAGTTAAACTCGGCTAAATATGGGCGAATATAGGCGGAATTTTATTAAAGTAGGCAAGGGGGCACATAGTACATCGGATTTCATAACTAGAAAAGGCCGCCGCCGTGGCCACCGCCGGACGCTGCAACTACAGGCCGGGGCGGGGGTTGTTGCCGGCCTCGATGTGCGCCATGACTCCAACGAGAGTCCGCCCTAGAACGCTCCACCAGCGGCGGCGGTAAGCCGCATTGTTACGCGGCGGCGGCAGCGAGCCCGGCGGTCCGTCGTGTCGGTCGAGTTCCTCGAGGCGCCTGTCGGCGAAAAACTGCCTCCAGAAGACAAGGTTACCCTGATCCTCGGTGAGATCCGGGTCTTGCACGGCGGCGATAGCCGCCTGGATCTCTCCGACGAGTTCTGGGTCTTGCATGGCGGCGATAGCCGCATGGATCTCTCCGGCGAGGTCCTCTCCGTCCGGCACCGGCGGAACGGGGATCCCGCCGGCGCTGAGTTTCTAGCCTAAGGGGAGGCGAGTGTCCGGCGGCGCCGTATAGCGCGCCTCGCGGAGCAGCCGGGCTTCCCACGACGACAGCGTGCGTCGGCCCTCGGCCATAGTTCGCCGGAGTTGAGGAGGAAGAAAGGTGCGAACGTCCGAAGTTCGCCAGAGTTGTGGTGGTGCGAGGGACTGTGAAGAGAGACGGCGAGATGTACGACTTTTATAGGCCGGAAGAATGGCGGGAGGGGTGTAGCGGCGAGGGCGGGAAAAGGAAAACGACGGGAAGGATGGCGGCGAGTCGGCTTCTATCGCTGACAGGCTGGTCCACTCGCCGAATTCGCTTCGTCCGGCGTCCCCAGAGTGTACGCGGGATCCTGGATTCGGCCTGCGTAGCCCGGACCAAAGTTGGCCCAAATTCGGCCGAAAAGAAGTCTCTGGGTACGCGACTGGACTGATTTTCGGCGTCCGGACGATGCTCTAACTCAGTCCTCGTCACACAAACTCTTGTGGGCACAAAATGATGTGTATGCGAAGGTGGAAGCAAAGATAGTTAGATTTATTGGCTATGCGTGTTTGATTACTAGCTACTGCATGCAACGACAATAATGTTACTCCCTCCGTCCGCAAATAAGTGTACTTGTAGCCTTGTTCTAAATCAAACTTTACTAAGTTTGACTAATTTTTTAGAAAAATGTACCAATATTTATGGCACTAAATCGATACCATTAGATTTATTTTTAAATCTAGTTTCATAATATATCAATTTGATGTAATATATGTTTCTATATTTTTCTATCAAGTTAAGTCAAATTTAGGCAAAAGCTAGAAGTACACTTTGTTTGCGGACGGAGAGGGAGTATGTTGTAGAGATTCCATGGTGTATGTCTACCGTTGTCGTTGCGCACATATTAATTTTACCACTATATATATTGCAACGATTCTATATTTCTGCAAACAGTAGCATGAGCTGCATGTGGTCTTGTTGCATCCATATATAGGATGTTGTAATAATTGAATGATTATAATTTTCGGATTTGCAGAAGTTGCGTGCATGAATATGTAACGAATTTATGCATGCATATTTTGACAGACTCAAATAATCTTACGTTGCCTGCAAACAGTAAAAGTAAAAGTGTGCATGTTCACCTTTAAAAGATGGTTCAACCATACTATGTTTTGAATAATCTTTAAACCTGGAGTTATAAGATTGTGCGCTATAGTTGTATATAGTTGTAGTATGTTGCAGCAGTTAAAGAAGAAAGGTTAAGAGCCAGATTTGACGGCTCGTCAATTCCCCCCCTACTGTATCATCTTCCAATTTTCTTACCTCCCTTGAAAAAATAGCACCATGCATGAACAGCGGAAGCAATAGTATTGCGGATATTAAGTGTGAGGTAATCTTTGTAGCGGAAAATCAAGAGACTGGACTAATCTGGAGACCCAGACTGAAACCAAGATCGATACGCGCATGCCGATTACAGGGTTCTGTCCAGGAACATCGTCATGCATGCGCGCGCAGACATCACAGCTGCTGAAAACTTATTATTCCCTTCCCCTGACAGGCTAAATAGAAAAGAGTAATTGTACGCATGTAGGTGCATCGATCGATCGATCACTTCTTCTTGGCAAGGAATACGTCGGAGAGCACGGTGTCGGAGCGGAGCGCCGCCCTGAGGAGGCCGAGCCCCTCGTCCATGCCGACGGAGACGAACTTCTCGGCGAGCTCCACGTCCTTGTTGACGCTGAACTTGTTGATGAGCGTGATGCTGGAGATGGCCGACATGGGCGTCACCTCCAGCCCGTCGGTCACCATGTAGGTCACCAGCCCCTTCACGTACCCGCCGTTCTCGTCGCCCCCGGCCGCCGAGGACGACGCCGAGGTCTTGGACGCCGCGGAGGGCAGCACGAACGTCACCTCGGTCGCCATCGCCTGCTTGCACTGCGGGCACGCCGCCTTGGCCTCCATGGTGGCCGTGGCGCAGTACCCGGCGCAGGTGAACATCTTGAACCTCGCCAGCGGGGACGACTCGGCGGCGTCCTCGGTCTTCCCGGCGCGGGCGCCGCCCTGCAGCAGCAGCAGCTCGCGGGTGTCCGGGTGCAGCACCTTGGGCTGCAGCAGGTCCGTCTTGTCCTTGCCCGGGAGCAGGTAGCAGCCGCCGATGTCGTCCACGCTCTGGTACAGCCGCCCGATGCTGCCGTGCATGGCGCCCGCGGAGATGAGCTTGGCCACGGCGCCGACGGGGAGCGTGAGCAGGCTGAAGACGAAGTCCACGAACTCCTTGCCGGCCTCCGCGAACAGGACCTTCTTCGACTTGGTGTCCACCAGCAGCTTCAGGGAGATCTTGTTGCTCGAAGCCATCGTGGCTGAAGATCACGATCGAGGAGATGGCCTTGGAGATCTAGGGATATATATGATGTAATTTATTTATAGGCCGGAGCGGAGGGGGAGATCAGGGAGGTGAAGAGATTTCGTCGCTGGATCATTAATTGATCGTTCATGGGAATTAAAGAGGGAGGTGAAGAGATTTCGATGCCAGGTCGTGTAGACTGCAGAGGGGAGTACTGCTTACCAACCATACATATAAGGACGCAGTAAACTTAGATACTCCTTCCGTCCTAAAATAGATGTCTTAGATTTGTCAAAATTTGAATGAATCTATATACTAATATATAGATTCATTCAAATTTTGACAAATCTGAGACATCTATTTTGGGACGGAGGGAGTACTATAATTTTTTAACCACTTTTCAACCATTTAAGGAAAGAAATGTGCTATGAACTATGAGATGTTGATTTCCTTGAATGATAAATATTTGGAACGGACTCCTCATGATTTAAGACACACTTATTGTGTAAGCGAGGGAACACCATGCAATCTGTATTTTCACCTTGTATTAACCTAACAATTTTAGGGAAATTATAGAACTCTCTCACCCTGTTACAGAACAACTGGATAAATCTAGAGTCATCTCACAAGTCATGATCCAAGGTAATTCGACCTTTTGATAAAAAAATAGGACATGTAAGCACTAGATCTTCAACATACAACCAAGTGCCATGATATGTGAACTCTAAATTGTTAGATACTATATGCGGAAACAACTTTCCATGTGACTATAAAATGACCAATTGACCAGCCCATGTTTATATGATTATCACTATTATGATTATTTTAGTACAAAGTAAACTAAATAAAAGGAATGCACTACAATCATATATAATTTTTTTTCACTCAAACAACAAATCAAGTATTACAAAGTTGTATTTGTGTTTATATTGATAATATTTTATTTTCAGTATGATAATTATAATTAGTCTTAAAGCTTCACTTGAATGCAAAAATCTAGTATTTTCACTAATGTAGTGTCTATGCACCAATGCTAATTGAAATGATATCGTACGATTGATTTTTATTTTAAACTTTAATGTTTACTGTCTCAGTATTCACCAGTAATTGTTTATTTCTCTACCATATTCTACTAACATCTCACAACAACTCGCAAGCCCTGGAATTAATCCAAAGCTACTCGCGATAGACTATTTTGATTATAAATGACACAATTGGTAGAAATAGTTGATTGTCTAACTAACGATTCATACCTTAATTTCATGCATTGATATGATGTCACACTCGACTCAAAATGATCTATGGTCTCTCGTATATATTATCAGCTCACTAAGTATTCCACTCTTTTAATAAGCATGGGCTCAACTTATATAAGATCAATGTCACGTGCACCTAAAAAACACAATTGTTATACTCACTTGTTCCAAATTAACTGACACTGATTTGTCTAGGTTCACTTGTATTTTATCTATACAACGTGTCTAGATATATATGTATCTGGACAAATATAGGTCACTCAACTTGGGACAGAGTGAGTACATACTTTCATGAATGCTCATGTGTAAGAGGGAGTACCGAGGAGTCATAACAATATCCTCTCTCTTTTTTTGCAATCGGAGAAGTCTTTCTATTCTAGGTTTAGCCTGTGATTGTTTCTTCATTTCCGACTTTTTTATGAAAGACATGTACATGTAGTACGTGTGTCCGTCTAGAACTTCCTCGGTAAGAAAACATACGAACCGGTCCATTAGGAAAAGACATCTATTTGACATGAAGTACGCCTGAAAAAAAACACGGCGTTTGCTTTCGTATAGAGCGTGGACTCTTCCTATTTCCTTTTTTATTTAACATGGACTCTGTCTATTTACTTTCTTATTTTACATGCACTCTTTGTACCACAATATTAATCTCCAATTAGTATATGGCCAGATTGCTTAATTATTGGAGTCCACGTGACATGTGCACTTATCAACATATATTGTGTCATGTTACGTAACTAATAATCTTCTGATAAATCCTAGTCATAAATTTTAGATCTAACGATCACGGTAATTTAGATGTTGTGGACTAACGCAGCGCCTCGAAAAACACCCTTATATTGCTTTTAGTATATGCTAGCAGAAGTGTCCGGAAAGAGCAATCTAATTCGCATGAAAAAACTTTTGTTTTGCCTCATGACACCAATCTCGATCGAGTTGGAAGTTTTCTTATCTTGGACGAACCTAATCCGGATTGACACAACATATGATTTCAGCTAGGAACGGTACGTGTCAAACCAGAGGACGCGCCACCGTGTTTGTCCGCTGGAGGTAAGGTGTAAACTCGGGCTGGCGCTGGGCGTCCGAGCACCCAGCCGCGGCGTCGTTGATTCCGGCCATGGTCCGCAACCAGGTCTAGTGGCCCTATATTTTACTTATAGGTGCAGTCCCGTCGGCCATGCGTCACTGGGAACGAAAACATTGACGCGACTGGTCATACGCACATGCATGTGCTCGGCTCATTGTGAGGACCCGAGGACCAGCCACACATGCATGTGTTCAGCTCATTGTGAGGACCCGAGGACCAACGTGAGAAAGCGAATACATTCTATCTGTAGAAAATGAACGGTGGAATTTCTCGAGAAGAACCAACTCCTAGAAGTCAACATGCCAAAAACATGTTTTTTCCTTTTTCACTTACCGATGGCATTGGTGGGTAAATAGTCATATCCTCATTTCTCTCACTATAGTACCATACCTCCGTACTGATTCAGATCAATGACATGAATGACGGTGCTGCTTATTTGATTCCCGAGGAGGCCTTTTGATTCCAATCATCGTTTGAACAGCACCATCGCATGGCTCTCAAGTCCTGGCTTCGAGATGGTTATGATCCACACGCCGACATGCCAAAAAAGTTTTTTTTTCTTTTTTTCATCTACCGGTGGCATTGGTGGATAATTTATTTTTGGTAAATGGGTAAAATCGTCCAAAAAATGTTGATACTACAAGAAACACTTATTTCTTTATTATTATAGGTATAGAATAGAAATAGAAGATTGAATGTTTGATTACAAGGCCAATAAAGCATATTTGGTGGGCCCCACTTGTCAGAGACTCCTTTATCTAGAGATACGTATGTAAATGGGAGAAGCGTGTCAAGACATCAGTATTAGGCGGTTGATTTCTTTTATGTGGAGTGCAAGCCGTCCAATGGAAATAACCCCAGCTGTTAGATAAATTGAAGGTAATTTTCTTTTCTGCTTTTGCAATGTAACTAAATTTATTGGATAATCTGTAATTTCCTTGTTGTTATTGTGAACTTCCACGGCTTACATTGTCGTGCCAAAAAATAGTAACTCCGCATACCTATTATGAAAATCTTGGTTCCTCGACCTCACAATATTTTCTGTCCCCATTAGTTTACAGAGTACAGAGTACAAACACAGCTATTTTCCTTGTGATTTGGAGAATCTCCTCGCCTACTGGTTCCTCAACATATTCAATTTATATGCCCTTGCACGCTTGACCCAGGCTAGCTATGATGTGCTCATGTTCAGTTCAGTTGCATGGTGCAGAACTTAGTTATGTTCCAGTTATACGCAGCATTCCTGCAGTGATGCCATACACACTTAATTCTTTTTGAAAATGGACGCATTTATTAACATAAAATATTTAATGCTTACACCCGGTCTCTGCATAACTAAGATGCATATAGCCACACGAACGACAAAACTAGAGAAAAAAGTAGACACATATTACAAAAAGGCACTATCGAAATAATTGTTTTCAATCTAAGGTAGATCAATCCTCAAATCACGCGGTCATCCATGTCGGGAGAAAATATCTCTCGTCGTGTCCTCCAATCGCGTACATTCCTCTAAAATAAGTCGCGAAACTCCATGCGTTGGAGAATAGTCCATGATCGGAGGATAGCCGTGACTCGATAAATAACCTGCAGACGAGAAGACACAATGTTATTAAAAATCTTTTTATTTCTACAAAGCTATAACGACCATATAATGGCAAGCGCTCTCACCCTAAACAGAGTTCTGCATTTATCAACAATTCCATGCAACCAATTACCAAAAACATTGGTTACTGAACATGGAGGAGATAAACCAGAAGATATTTGGATGAATGGCCATATAGTGCGAGCAAATTTGCAATGAAAGAATAAATGATGAATTGTCTCATCGTGATGACAAAAAACGCATTGTGTACTTCCATGCCAATTCCTCTTTGCAAGATTATCTTTTGTTAGAATTACACCTTTACGTAGATACCATGCAAATATCTTTGTCTTAGAGGGTATTTTCATTTTCTAAATTTTACTATTATCATCGACCGGAATATCGGGTTGGACCAAAGCTCTATATAATGAGCCAACAGAAAATTTACCACTATACACACTTAATTAGGGACAAAGTAAGCTAGACTAGCTATTTCATTCAATTCGCTGTTTCAGGTGGGCATTCTCGCAAGTTCAGTTCCTCGATGATTGGATGGAAGTGTGCAGTACTCCGTATAATCTTGTAATACTTCATGACCTACGATATTTTTCCCTAAACGATGCATATCGATGTTATGAAGTTTTGAGTTTTCTTTGAAATGCTAGCTTATAAATTCGTATTGCTCCACCTTCTCGCTAAAAAAAATGTTTAATCAAACAAGGTACAAAACTGGTTAGGGCTGTAATTCCAGGTTAAACTTTGTCAGCCAAACAAACGGTGAAACACTGAGGTACATAACCTTATTTTTATATATTTCTTAGTATATGTTGGATATACAACACTTAGATTAGATGATTACACATTGTGGCAAAAACAAAAGACAATTCTGCAATTTGAGACATACATCGTGTGTGCGATAATGATAGATATACATATAATAGAAACCTGCAGGCCCAACCTTGCATGCATGATGTACCATGCATATCATGTCACGTAGCGATTTGAATCTTAGCCCCCCTTATTTTGTCCAGTGATATTACTTCTGAATTCCAAGAAACCGAAGATCACGACATAGGGCCAGAACAGATAGGCAATGTTAGCCAGGAATCTAGTCCCTAACATCACCAGTCGCCCACACATTGATATCACCCCCGTGTTATATTTCAGGTTGGCCCACCTCTTAAAAATGAGTGCCGTGTCGGTCAATATCGCCCTCATGAACCAAATTGCATCTAGCAGCGCAACCACCGTCATGGTGCAGGAGACGATGGCAGCCCTGCGGTCCTCTGGGGCAAGCAACACGTATAGGGCGAAGGCGAAGGCGGCACAGAAGCTTCTCGCGGCGCCGATGAGCAGCGCCAGAGAGAAGGACACCAGCTCTATCCGCTTCTGTATGTCGAGCGCAGCTACCCCGGTGTAGATGAGGCTGAAGGTGGCTAGAGACGAGCAGATGAATGCCAGGCTGTTGGAGATGACGAATCCGTCGGCAGCGTAGTTGTAACCCTGGACAAGCTCATTGCCTGCACCTTTATCTTTGCCATGGCCAGGCATGGTGAAGGCTGCAGCAAAAGTCGCCGTGGCCACCAGAACAGATCCAATGCCCACGATCTGTGCGAAGTTTGTGATTTTATTGTCCTCACAACTCTCATTAAATGGCTCTTCGATGTCACTGTGGTCACGACGGCCGCTTCCATTCTCAGCGTTTGCAAAGGTCAGAGATCCAAGTATCCTACGCCGTGCATGCTGCATCCAAATAAGTTGATTATAGTTTTGAGTTTTAAAAGCAGAACCTCGGCATGTACCACTCCCATGTATACAAGGCCACTTAGTTTTCTATTAGGTCAAGCTAAATGTAAGTTTGACCAAATGTTTGGAAGGGTATATCAACATGTAAATATCATATCTATTATATACTAAAAGCAATATAAATGGTTGTTTAGAGGCTTCACGTTAATCCACATATATCATCTAAATTATATTAGCGGTTAGATCTATTATATGTGGCTATGATTTAAAGTTAAGAAACGGTTACGTAAAACCAGTTGGTGCAAACAAAGATCTGTAGTGTCTTCAAATCGGCAAGCATATATGGACCCACACATGTATTTGGCCGCAACTGGAAAAATAAAAACGTTGGAGAGTGTGAGTTCGCAAGGAGTCAAGTTAATGCGGGCCAGGAACCAAAAATGGCTGATCCAACTTCATTCGTGAAGCATTAAAAGGACTCCAATTTAAAAAGAAAACAAAAGAAGACGTAGCCAGCTATAGCTTGTGTTGCTAGGACTCTACAAAGAACATGTCGTGTCAAAAAGTTAAAGGATGTTAGATACTTAATGGTATACTCCCAAACCTTGGAGTATATAATTAATGTTTTTGACTGTAACATTAATTATGGTATACAATTAATGGTGGTGATTGAACCGATAATTAATAATTGTGTTATATGCTTTGATGTGTTTTTCTTGGTGTCTTCTATGAGAAGTGTTCAGTTTAATGTAGGACTGCAAAGCTTACGAACTCGATTTTTGGATCGCCAATCAATTTTGAAAGCAAAGTTTTTCCAGTGTAACCTTTTGGAAAAAAAATGTATATGGATGCATAGTTACTATTATTTTCTCGGATTTAATATCATCTAAGCGTCATATGACTATTGCTCGGGTGGAACTAGAATTATTACTTGGAGGGAACAAATCTAAAAGTGTGCAACTTTATATTTAATGCCGATGACTCACAACCTCTCATAGTTATTAATGTTCATAACATAAGTATCAGCCATCTTAATAATTATGGTCCAAATTTTAATTATAGGAACTAAATTAACATCATGTAAAAACAAATTATATGGTTAGTGATATTGTTTAGTACTATTTTCCTAATTTTCTAAAATCTATTTCGTCATGGGATATTTGTTTAGCACAACATATCGATGGCTATTTTTTTTGAAATGGAGGATAAACCCCGGCCTTTGCATAAAAAAGATGCATATGGTCTGATTTACTGATTTATCCAGCATGGATGGACAACATACAATAAAACTAAGAAAAGTCTTAACTGTCACTTCAGAATATAAAGTGCTGCTCTCACATTTGCGAGGGCCACCATGCTAGTTAGTATAACAAAAACTATCTTGAAATGTTTTCATAATAAATTAATTTGACATTATGGATGTTCATATTTTTCATATTAAATAGGTTTAGGTTTAAAAAAACTAATTAAGTGGCCTAGTATACATAGATAGAGAGAGTACTACATGCATGGAGCCTACAAAGAACAAGAAGCAGAATAAGGTGATCGATCATTACGTACCATTCCGAAATTAAATCCCGAAGCTGAAGGCGCTTTTTTTCTGGCAATATCCATGGGTGTTTGTCCGGCCTTGTTTGGTAAATTTAAGACAACATGTCGGTTCCAGATGAGAGTCCTGAATATATCCCAATTCCCTCCAAGGACAGCTAGGTGCAGGGCAGTGTTCCCCTCATTGTCTTGTATATTCACAATGGATTTGAACTCTGATGACCTGTTGCACACAAATCTAACGATATTGAGCCTCTCTTTCTCAACAGCGACATGGAGGAAGGTCCTTCCCTGAGCATTACGCAGTCTGGCACACCCTATAGGGCAGAAATAGAGCAAGATGATGATGGGCACCAAGCTGCCTGCAGAGGCAGCGACGTGCACCGGAAACAACCCGTCTTTATCTGGGCGAAATGCCGAAGACGGATCAGCTTTCGCTAGTAGGAACATTGGATGTCTCATCCAAGCAAACAACTTGTATAATGACTTGGGTGAGACAATATCATAGTAGAAACTGAAGGAATTGATCTCAAGGCTCTTGTCAACAAAAGCGAAAAGGAAGATTTCCAGAGAAGGATCTTCCCCTGCTGCAGCCAAGTGCATCGGCGTGTTTTCGCATAGGTCCCGTTGTTCGACGAGCTTCTTTGTTTTTTCCTTGCTCCACCAGCAGAGCAAATCCTTTGTCATCCCTACAGTTGCCGTTGTACATCTTAGAAAAATACTACTAGTACAAAAAAATATAAGTCAACCACTCGAATGGGTTTTGCAAGAGATCAATCCCGGTTTTATTTGTATTTTTGTGGTACAGTTCCAAATGACATTATCCGTTTTGAACATTTTTAGCATTAATTCTCAAATCTTTTAACCTTCCATCAAAATCTCTTAACAATTAAAATGTGTTACATCTAAATTTGACATAACAGCACCTCCAGCTAGCAGAGCCCTAAACTGTTTTCAAGTGCCAAAAAACGAGCTCATTAAATTGGGATGCCCTTCATAAATTCCAACAAACCCTTCTCATTCGGTTGACTTGAGCATCCAAATTTTATTACACGTGTGGATGCATGTTGTGTCTTAATTAATCTAGCGCATTATTGTTGATTAATAGCATTGACATGATGAACTAGCTAAAGAGAAGAGTATACGCAACGGAATGGTTCAATTATGTGTATTTAGAAACGGGGAGAGTAGTGATATGAGCATATAAGGTTTTTTTTTCCGAAAATGGGGCGTTTTATTACTTTATTAAAAGTTCTAAGGTACTTACAGTTGTTTTTTAGAGAGAAGGTACTTACAGTTGTTGTGAAGAACAGCTGCATGTAAAGCATTTCGTCCTTGGCTGCCGGAGTAGGAGAGGCCGTTGTCATACTTGTGCAGCTGACGCGCAATGCGGTGATGACCCAAGGAGATGGCAAGGAAGAGCGGCGAGGTACCATCATCGGCGTCGACACGGGCCAGCTCCTTGTCCTCCAACATCAGTGCATGCACCATCTTCATGTCGCCGCAGCCGATCGCCTCATGCAACGCCGTCCTCCCTTCCTTGTTCCGCGCCCTCACCATCGCCTTGGCCGTCCCGTCGCCGCGCCCGAGCTCGATCAGGCGAGACACCATGCGCGTGTTCCCCGCCCGGGCGGCGCAGTGCAGTGGCGTGTCGCCGTGCTTGTTGCGCGCCAGCAGCAGCTGCTTGGCCTTGCCGTGGATCACCTTTGCGCTCTCCAAGTACTTGGCGCTGTCACCGTCGGTCGCGACCACATGGAGCGCGGAGTTGTCGTCGGTGGTGACTGCGAGTAGCGCGGCGGAGTCGTCGGCCTCCTCGCTCGCCATGGCCGGGCTCACGAGCTGCTGTAGCCGCTCGGGATCGCCATAGCTTGCGGCCATGAATAGCTCCAGGCACCAGGGTACGGGGAGGTCTGGTACGGGGAGGTCTAGTACTTCGACGCCGACGACTATGCCGTCATGATCACTGGCCTTCTTCTCCTGCTCCGAGGGCTGCGCCGAGCTCATGTGGATCTCCATCGTCACGCACACTCACACACTATGGATCTCTATTTGCACAATGTCCGTCCGTCCGTCCATACATGTATATATAGAGTAGTTGGCCTGGCTATAGCGTGCCAACAACAATAATATATTCTTCTCTTGCGCGTGGCACTGAGCATGGTATTCGGCTCTTCTGGAAAGGGCATATATACACGTTCAGCTTATTCGAAAACAGCCAGGCAAGATGTTCCTGGTGACCACCTACATGCATGGTCCTTCTTTATCCATTATGTGAACCGGAAGGGCCCTGTTAACAACAAGCAAACATCTGTTCCGGGGATCAGGATTATAAGTTACTCCCTTTTTAAAATACTAGTTGAGTGCCCGTGCGTTGCCACGGAAAAACAAACGACAACTTATAGATAGCACCCTATACGATACATTGGCATTCTACAAAACTGCAGTAACAATTTTCTGCAATGGATACAAACAGTTTATTATAAATACCATCACCATTCCTTTAGGGGAACAATCACAAATCTTTTAGGGAAACCGTTGAGCTTTATTGATCATGGCAAAAATGTGTTTATACAATCGTCAACGAGCAAGGCTGTCACACAGGACAGCCTGTCGTCGTCTAACACACCACACTCACCCTTGCCTAATTGCGCTAAACTATGCACAACTTTGTTACTCAACCGGTTCATCTTCCAAATCTCAATATCAGGTCTACCTCGCAAGATGGCTTGTGTCTCCGGAAGGATACTCGAGAGGGTAGAAAGGTTCTCATTGTTCGAATGCAGCGCTGCTATGACAATAGCGCAATCTGATTCCAGAATCTCAAGGCCTTGGCACCTTGTCTCTCAGACAATCCTTCAAAAGAGGCTAGAAGCCTCGCCTCTTCTGCGCTAGCACAACCGGTGGCAATCTGCCAAGCTGACCATACCGAAGCACCATTGTGATTGCACGCCATTATTCCAATACCTGCCTGGCCAGTTTGTGCATCCCAGATAGCATAGACATTTACTTTCAAATATCCCTCCAATGGCTTCTAATAATGTCCGTTGATTCTCCTGCATGTTCTATCTGACTGGTACGCCCTGGGACGACAGGGGGGCAACCCTCTCCCTCCCTCTCGCCGCCCGTGCGGTGACAGGGGGGCAACCCTAGCCGCCGCCGCCTCAGCCCCCCAACTCCCCTCCCTCCTCTCTCCCCCGCTGCCATCTTGGTCGTGGCTAGGCAAAGCCTGGACGCTGCCGGCGGCGGGGGGATCTCTCGTCTTCCCCGGCGTAGATCGGCGGCGCGGGACGCCAATCCTCGTTGCGGATGGTGTGCGCGTCGGGCACCTCAGCGGCGTGGCATCTCTGGTGTGCGGCGGCAGCGGCATGGCTAGAGGAGTAGCGACGTGGCGGACGACGATCTGATGCCCCTCGTCCCTCTATCCAAGAAAACTCCGGGGGAAACCTCAGATCCTGCAGGATCGAGCGATGGCGTTGTCCTATGCATCGTTCCCCTCTTGAGGGCATCGCTTTTGGAGTTTTCACCGGCCGAGGTTGCGGTGGCCTCGTTTCTTCGCGTCGATGGGCTTCGAGTGTGAGATCTGCAGCAACTCGCGCCTCGCGGCAGGGAGGTGGTGGCTGCAGGCAACAGCCTGCAGTCGGTCTAGCGGCGGCGCGCTGGCCGCACTTTGATCGCTGCAACGTCTCATGGCGTTGCAGGAGTTTGGACCTGGGGCGGCGACCCGGCTTTTTCGATGGCGGCAGCCTCTGTGGTCATGTGGATGACGCGAAGGCTGGATCTTCGCTAGTGGTTTCCACTTCGAGATCGGGTTCGTTTCGACTCAACAGGTGCTACGCACGATGGTCCTAGAGGAGGTGTCAAGTCATGCCTGACCGGCGATGGCGATAGGCCTGATCCCGGCGGGTGCTACGCACGACATCTCCTCTGAGGCGTCAAGTCATGCCTGTTTGGTCGATCGAAGGTGGTGCGACAGTGCTGGAGGCGTGGCAGTATGGGACGTCTCGTTTCCAGTCTCTTCTCCAGCGGTATCTGGTCAGCAAGTTGTCGTTGCCGGACAGGTGATGATGGTATAAGCTTCTTCATCGAGTCTACACACTTTGGTGAAAACATTGATGGCATTGTGGACGTATGCTCGCGTTGTGTCCTTGATGAAGGTGGTGTCCTGAAGCTCGTCTTCAGGGATGAAAATCCTGAGCTTGACCGTTGGTTGGACTCGTCACTATTGGCGCGTGTGCGGCTTTTCCTTCTTGAAGGCTTTGTCTAGAAGTTGTGTATTTTTCTCTTTGTTGTAGTCTTTGCCATAGGGTTAGTGGTAGTCTGGTAAAGTTACTGTCCTGAGGCTTTGGTCTCGGATTTATTTACTTTGTAATTCTCGCACTCTTAAAATAAACGGGCTGTGTGCATCGAAAGATGCAGAGGCCAGGGCTTTGTTCCCCTTTTCGAAAAAAAATCTGATTGGTACGCTGATGTGTACCACACCTAAAATAACTGGTGTCAGCTCCTCAATTTTCCTGTGTAATACCTACATTCAATTAGTGTAACTCATCAGATTTAAGGTGAGAATTAGTGCCTAATACCTAAATACCTAAGCCAAACCAGGCCACTGAGAGAGCTAGTTACACCCGCACTGCACCAAACCTCTTATCGTTCTATGCAAACCCAACCCACACCAACCCACCAGAAAATTAAACTCACCCCACACCAATCCATAATGATGTTGTGGTTTAAAACCAAACGCTCAGCCATTTGGAACCAAAGGAGGCCAACATTAAGCAGAGCAGTACAGGGTAAGCAGCTGAATATAAGCAAAGCAGTACAGGCCTACAGGGCAGCGTTCAGAATTACTTGGCATTGTTTCCATCTTGTCTTAGGCGGTCATGGTGCAGGCAGCTCGACGGTTCTGGGAGGCGACTGCTGGCATAGCCATGAGGAGAACGGAGGAAGGAGAGGAATCTGGGGTCGGGGCGTGTCGTCGCGTGGAGTGGCCCCAAACGGCCTCCGCGGGTTGAACCCACGGGTTCAGCCCGTTTCCTTGTATTATTTTCAAGACCAAATTGCTCCAACCCTAGTCCGTTTTCATGTTAAGCCCACACCGCTCCGGACCAATTCTACGTTGGACCCGTTTTAGCCCAAACTACTCGATGCCACGCAATAATCCACACCGAAACCCCCATTTCCACCCGCACCATTCCCAGCGTGACATCAAATTGCTACTACTCATTGAAGAAAAATTACAACACTATTTTCTTCAATCCTCAAATCTCCTTTGCATGAAAAGTTGAAGTTGTTTCACAGTGCCTGTGTTTTAAAGATGTTGTACCTCCAGATAACATAAATGTAGCTTACACTTGTGGAAGTGGTTACCAGTAGCATGGGAGATGTCATCTTTGCCTTCACAACCTTTTTGGATGTCTCCCCATTGGCATTCTTCTTGGATGTTTTTTCTTAGTTTTGTTTGACAAGGTTGGAAGGATTTTATGTAAGGATAGGCATAAAAAAAACTTTCAATGAAGCCACAGATGCTCACTAAAGGCCACGATCAGCAACAGTCCATCTATTAGTAAAATGCTCAAAGTAAGATAGCATTTTGATTTCATTAAGCTATATGAAGTTGAAACTGGACATACAAGGGCCCATAACTACATGTAATTTTTTGATAAAATACTTCGTATATCAACCATACTAAACCAGCGGAAAACATAGAAGGAAGTTGAACACTTCTGTAAAAATTGTAAAGCGAGAAAAGTGAATCCACCCAAAGGAAAACCGGAAATTAAAGCCCCTAAAACCATTTTTTTGAATCGGAATGTAACTTAGTGATGAGCCAAGAACTACACCAGCTCAATCTTCCCTGAATCCTCCCAAAAAATGCAGCTAGAAACACTAACCTTGACTTTGGCAAGACAGAAATCTGCATTGACAAGTTTTCACTTCGCATTCTACGGACTACTTAAATCTTCCATGGAAAGGGCGGAGAAACTTGTTAAAAATTTGCCAGGACGGGTCAAGATTGTACTACTACAGTTTGGAGCAAGAGGCCAAACCTGGAACGATGCGGCGGCGGCCTCAATCCCTATGGTGGGAGGTTTGATCTTGATCACCCCATCGTCGTTAACCACCTCATCATCATCCCCAAACTCTAAATCTGATCCCCGGATTGCACCTCGAAATCTTGAACCTCCCCTCATCGAGAGCCTAACGGTGTGCTTATCCTGCATCTCTTAACACCTCCTCCGCCTTGCCGTACCACAACATCTACGGGCTCGCCAAGATCGATGTCATTCCTCAAGTTCAAAATCATCCCTATCACCACTACTGCGCTGATTCAATGAAAGGATGTCTGACCATCTGAACCTGAGAGGGATGACTGACCATCATAATAGTGATCAAGCTTCTAGGTAAAAAACCAAGTGTACATTTGATTATTTTTGGTGTGAGGCACAAGTTAAAGTAGTACTTTCCTCGATCAAGAAGGAAATATTTCAGACATGACTCACACAGCTTCCATTTGCATGCTTAAACACCTTAGGCATCTATGAAGCCATGGAATCATTTTCAAGCATACAATACCTCCTTTTATTTGTTTGGTTAAGAACTTGGTGCCAAAAATTTCAGCTCTAGAGCTCTCAGCCTCTTTATCTCTGTTCTCACCTAACAGTACATTAGACAAGTTGTAATGCACAAGTTTCAGATAATCCTAACTACATCATGGCAACAAGCTTTATAATGAAGTGATATGCATGAGTATCTATGCAACTTCATAATATCTCCTTACCCCATGGTTGCACAAGATGCTACAGCTAGAAGATAGAAAAACTGAGTCAGTTTATTAAAGTAAAATTTGTAAGGAAAAAACTAAGCCAGCATTTTGTACCTCTGTAATCAATTAGCCAGCAAAAATCAAAAAGGCTCATGGATCAGCCTTGCAGACGAACCAAATATTACAACATGGATTAGCGTTGACCTCCGAGCACTGATGGACGTTGGCGTCAAGCACACCTACGACTCCCGGCCCGCTTAGATTATGTGCGACAGGATTATTTGTAGTAAGGAGAGCCTGAGTCAAGTATTCAACATACTGAAGAGGCTGAAAATTACATGTGTGAGATGAGCGTAGGGTGTCAAGTGGGATCCCACCTAAATCCCACTTGTAGTTCATTTGCCAAATTCTAGTGTAAATTTTGAGCAAAAATTTGCACTAGATTTTGAGAAATGAACTAGAAGTGGGATTTAGGTGGGATCCCACCTGACACCCTAGATGAGCGTACTGATTGGGATAATCTACGGTGGTAGACCATCGTGATACTGGCGCCGTGGAGATGGCCGAGAGACCGGTTTGCCGCGTCGACTGTCCCACCCTTGGCTTCGTCGGCACCGCAACAAACGCCTTCTCCTCGGCCAACGTTGCCTCCTCCATCGATCAGGCGACAGATCTTCTAGTCAGCTTCTTTCGGCCGATGGATAGATCGGCAGGGCTGAAGTGGATCAAAGGTACGTGCAGCGATGTGGGTGGGGGCGGCAAGCCGGGAGCTACGACAAAGCGCGCCGGGGAAGCGGGCGGCGGCATCAGCGTGATGCCGGAACGGGAGGGTGGCTGGGTCTAGGGTCTGTGGAGAAGGTAGACGCGCGATTCTGGCCATCCCCATCCCTCCACGGTCACCTCGCCGAGGAGGCGGGCTCGTCGAACTTTGGGATCACGGCAAAGATGCGGGCAATTTGCGGCGGCGAAATTTCGAGAGGGAGGAGACTGGTCGAGGGAAACGCTGATTGCGTTGAGAGAGAGAGAGAGAGAGTCAGGCGCTCGAAGCCCCACATGTCGGAGGAAACGTTCGAGAGAGAGAGCGTGGACGAAGGAAGCGACGTAGCGCCGAGACGGCAGAAAACGGAACACTCTAGTATTTTTAGATAGTAGAGATTAGATGTTTTAGGTTTGTTAAAAGGAATTATCTAGACTTCTTTTAGTACGTAAATTCACTTTAAACCTGAATGAATCTACATACTAAAAAAAGTCTAGATACATTTCTTTCATATTTTAAAACGGAGGGAGTACCAATTAACGTTGTAAGGCTCGGTCGTTATGGAGATGAGCTTTGCCATGGTGCCGCCTATGGGGAGCATTGTCAGGAATATGCAACTTGTATTTCTCTGGGGCCAAAGGCAACAATATATAGTACAGGTACAAGGCAAATATGTAGGAAGCCCCCTAACATATGGGGGAAATACAATATACAGATATATACATCTAACCCCCCCCCCTCAAACTCATGGTGGATCCACAACACTGAGTTTGGAGAGTAAGAAATCATGCTGCGCTCGGGTCTGTGCCTTCGTGAAGAAGTCCGCCAACTGTAAATCTGAAGGCACATACTGAAGCGCAACAACCTGAGCCTGCACCTGAGCACGTGTATAAAAAGCATCAACACCAATATGCTTGGTAAGCTCATGCTTGACCGGATCACGTGCAACACTAATAGCACCTGTATTGTCAGACAAAACCAGACTGAGTGTGGTAATAGAGACCCCAAAATCTGCAAGTAACCACTGTAATCAGGTCACCTCAGCAGTCAACAAGGCCATAGCACGCAACTCAGCCTCAACACTCGAACGGGAAACCGCTGTCTGTTTCTTCATCTTCCAAGCAATGAGCGAACCACCAAGAAACACACAGTAAGCAGAAAGTGAACGACGATCCGAAGGATCACTCGCCCACGTAGCGTCCAAATAGCACTGGAGCTGGAGGGAGCTGGAACGAGGAAAGAAAAGGCGACGAGTGATCGTACCACGAAGATAACGAAGAACACGGAGAAGATGACTATAGTGAACAGTGGTAGGAGCAGAAACAAACTGACTTAGAATATGAACAGGATAAGAGATGTCAGGACAAGTGACAGCAAGATAGACAAGACTGCCAACAAGATGACGATAACGCGTCGGATCAGAAAGAGGATCACCATCAGTAAGTTGAAGCTTAACATTAAGCTTCATAGGGGTCTCAACAGTGCGCTCATCCCCAAGAGCAGCACGGGCAAGAAGATCCTGAATATACTTTTCCTGAGAGATGTAGAAGCCATCAGAAGTGGAGGAAACCTCAATCCCAAGAAAGTATCGAAGAGGACCAAGATCAGTCATAAGAAACTGATCACGAAGACGAGCCTTAACAAAGGCGATATACCAGGATCATCACCAGTAATGATCATATCATCAACATAGAGAAGAAGAAGAGTGCGTCCACGAGGAGAAGTGTGAACAAACAGCGCTGGATCATGAGCACTAGGGGACAAACCAGCAGCAGTCACTACAGAAGCAAAGCGCTCAAACCAGGCACGAGGGGCCTGTTTGAGGCTATAAAGAGAACGCCGAAGACGACAAACCATTCCCTCGGGAACAGAATACCCAGGAGGAGGCTGCATATAAACCTCCTCACTCAACTCACCATTAAGAAAGGCGTTCTGAACATCAAGCTGGGACACAGACCAATGACGAACAGAAGCAACATCAAGAAGAGTACGCACAGTGGTCATATGAGCCACAAGAGCAAAGGTCTCATCATAGTCACGACCATGCTCCTGCTGAAAACCACGAGCCACAAGACGCGCTTTATAGCGCTCAAGAGATCTATCAGAGCGAGTCTTAATCTTATAGACCCACTTAAACGTGATAGGACGAACACCGGGAGGGAGAGAAACAAGATCCCAGGTGCCAGTACGCTCAAGCGCAGCAATCTCCTCAGCCATGGCCAGCTGCCATTCAGGATGATGCTCAACATCCCGATAAGAAGTCGGCTCGGAGGCAACAGAAAGACCATACTGACTAGGAGAGTAATGGTTGGGGGCACGACGCTGACGAACAGGACGAGTAGAGGGAAGATCATCAGAGGAAGACGACACAGGAGACGATGATGAAGAAGAGGGAATAGTAGAGGAAGACTCCGGAGAACGAGGAGAACTAGGAGAACCAGACGGAGCAGAGGAGGACGGTGTCGAAGAAGAGACATCAGGGGGAGGAGATCCTGAAGAAGACACAATAGGTGGAGAAGGAGGTGTGTCAGGAAAGAGAAGAAACGAGATATCTTCCACCGGGTAAGCACCAACGGTGGGACGAGGATAGAAAGGACGCGTCTCATCAAAAGTAACATCACAAGAGATACGCATCCGACGACCAATAGGGTCCCAACAGCGATAGCCCTTATGCTCATCACTGTATCCAAGAAAGACACACTCAACAGACCGAGCGGTCAGTTTAGTGCGTTCGCGAGGAGCAAGAAGAACATAGAAAACACAACCAAACAAGCGAAGCATGGAGTAGTCTGGAGACTGTCCAGATAGGCGCTCAAGAGGGATACCACCCTACAAGGCAGCAGAAGGCTGAATATTGATGAGGTAAGCCGACGTAGCAACAGCCTCAGCCCAGAAATTCGGCGGGAGAGAAGAAGCAATCATCATAGCGCGAGTGGTCTCAAGAAGATGGCGATGCTTACGCTCAGCAACGCCATTCTGGGCATGTGCGCCAGCACAGGAGAACTGAGAAAGAGTGCCCTGCTCAGCAAGAACACCTCGCAACATCTGGGAGATATACTCACCAGCAGAATCAGCACGAAAAACACGGATGGGGGTAGAATACTGAGTACGGACCATGGCCGCAAAACGCTGATATATGGAAAGCACTTCACTGCGAGAGCGCATAAAATACAACCAAGTGTACCGAGAAAAATCATCAATGAATAAAATATAGTAGCGATGGCCCCCTTTCGAAGCAAAAGGAGCCGGACCCCAAATATCTGAATGAACTAAATCAAAAGGTCGCTGAGATACAGACACGCTAGTAGGATAGGGAAGCTGAATCTGTTTACCCAACCTACAGCCCTGACAATGCAAAGACCCATCTCCTGAGACAGACCCCAGAAGACCACGATGAACTAATGACGTCAGGCGAGAGTCACAGAGGTGACCAAGACGATGATGCCACTGCTGAAAGGAGCTGGTAGTAGAGGCGACGACCGGAAAAGAACTGGCAGATGAAGTGGCAGCGGAAGGAACACGAAGCCAGTCTAACTCCCAAAGTCCTGAAGAGTCACGGCTGCGAGGGCCAGCTCCAACCAGGGCCTGGGTGCGACGGTCCTGGACAACACAAGAATCAACATCAAGAATGACGCGACAACCAGAGTCAGTAAGCTGACTAGCAGAGAACAGATTCATCTTAAGAAGAGGGACATGAGAAATATCAGGAACAAAAAAAGAGGAAGTAGAAAGGGTGCCCCGACTAGAAATAGGAAGAGAGGTACCATCAGCCGTAAAAACACGGACAGGAGAAGGGAGAGAACGAAGAGCGGACAGAAAAGAAGACTCAGAGGTCATGTGAAAAGAAGCTCCAGAATCCAGATATCATGGGGACGTACCTGACTGTGTAGAAGGTGGTGGTCGCACAGGGCCTGAAGAATCAGTCACAGAACCAGCAGTGCCTGTCGAAGAAGAACCTGTAGCAGCAAGCAGACCGCGAAGACTCCTGATAATGTCCTGATCGGAGAGAGCAACTGCTGAAGATCCAGAAGGATCCGAATGCCCACGAGCCTGGTGCTGCTGACGTAAACTGGGATCCCGTGTATAACAGGTGGCCCAAGTGTGGCCATCCTTGTTACAGTAAGAGCAGTGACGAAGAGAACCACGGCGACCCTGACCACGAGCCTGCTGGGGCTGACTCTGGTCCTGAAACTGCTGGTGCTGACTCTGACCCTGAACTGGAGGAGTGGGTAGTATCGGCGGCGGCACAGAAGACCGCGGCTGAGTCGAGGGAGAAGACGACAAAGGAGCACCACGAGTAGCGAGCACAGACGAAACCGCAAGAAGACCAGCACCACGGAGATGGGTCTCCTCTTCCCAAAGCTCAGACAACATCTCAGAGAGCGGAACACGACCACGAGCATTCAGCTGAGCACGCCGGGGCTCAAACTCCTGGCGGAGCCGAGACAGAAACTCATAGATGCGGTGAAACTCCAAATCCGAGCGCACAATCTGGCAACACGAGCATGTGCCACAAACAGCAGTACGAAGAGAGTCAAGCTGACGCCAGATAGCAGCACTCTGAGTATAGAACTCATCAATACTAGAATCACCCTGCTGGAGAGCATGCTCCTGGCGAACCACGGACAGGTAAAGAGCATCCCCAGACGGCTGATAGCGCTGACGAAGATGAGCCCACTGAGCGGCAACAGTAGGGAGACTCATGAATTCAGCAGCATACTGGGGCAGAACACTGGAGGTGAGAACAGCAGCAGCACGAGCATCCTCATCAACCCACTGAGTGTAAGCAGCGAGAGCGTGTCGATAGGCCTCGAGATCAGAAGAGTACTGCTTGAACTTCAGGTCATAAGCAGCAACAACACTATCATCAGCACTCTGAGCAGCATCCTTGGCCTCCTGAGAAGCATCAGCACCGAGAACAATCGGCGTCGGCGGAATAGGATGAGCCACAGGAGCAGGGGGGCACGACGGAGAGGAGACCTCGCCGGAGAGCACACCCCAAAGACGGAGACCGCGCATGTGAACGCGCATAAAGGCAGCGAAATCAGGGTAATTCGCGTCATCAAAGACCACCGGGCAGCGAGGAATCGCAACGTAACCCGATGAAGAAGACATCTCTCTCTCTCTCTCTCTCTCTCTCTCTCTCTCTCTCTCTCTCTCTCTCTCTTTTCAGATCAGATCTAGATCTAATTGCAAGTAGACGAAATCTGGCCAGACGGGATCGGTGGCGGCGGGCCAGGCGGGATGTGCGGGACCACGCGGGACCACGCCGATCTTGATCAGCAGGGCGTGGCCAGAGCCGGCCGGTGGCGGTCCAGGCGGGATGCACAGGACCACGCGGGACCACGCCGGTCTGGAGCAGCAGCACGCGTCGAGGCCGCGGGATGCGCGCGTCAGGGAGCACGCGTCGGGGCACGCGCGAGGCTGCGGGCGTCGCGTGACGCAGCGGGAGGCAGGTGCCTGCAGGGCGCCGAGGGAGCAGCAGCAGGACGGGCCAGGCGGGATGCGGCGTCGATTTGCAGAGCTTCCTGCAGCAGGACGGGCCAGGAGGGGCCTGCAGCACCACGCAAGCTCTGCAGCAGGCTCAATTTGCAGAGCTTCCTGCAGCACCACGCAGGGCCACGCCATTTTGTAGACAATCTGAAGACGGATCTGGATCCGAGTTGGACCAGACGAAAACGCAGACGAAACGGAACGGGCGGCGACCGGCGGCGACGACGACGGCAAGGCCGTCGGCGATAGGGACGGTGGCGGCTGACGAAGTTGCGAGAAGGAGGCTAACTTGGCTCTGATACCATGTCAGGAATATGCAACTTGTATTCCTCTGGGGGCCAAAGGCCACAATATATAGTACAGGTACAGGGCAAATATACAGAAAGCCCCCTAACATATGGGGGAAATACAATATACAGATATATACATCTAACAAGCATCAGGAGGCTAAGGACGAAGTCGACCAACTCCTTGCCGGCCTCCGCGAAGAGGACCTTGTTGGACCTGGTGTCCACTAGCATCTTCAGAGAGATCTTGTTGCCGGAAGCCATAGTAGTACTTTGTTGTTGGAGATGAGAAGACGGCTGGGATGGATTGAAGGATTTATAGGAGAGGCGTTAACAAGGGAGGTGAAGCGATTAAGTTTCTTGATTATCATTGAATTGAATTATTTGCACTTCTATATACAACTCCTACACATAATAGAATGGGGAAATTACTTGCTACTTATATACAACTCCCACACAGAATTCCTGTGAACCTGTGCAAAGAGGTTCCTCTCGCTTTGTACCGATGTCCATGCACTAGTGGAGACAGGGCCTCTAGTCCCGGACCGTAAGGGCCTTTAGTTCCGGTTTTTGAACCATGACTAATCAAGCCGGACTATAGGCCCAACACTATTCCCGGCTTAGTTACCAGCCGGGACTAGTGGGTGTCCACATGGCTGCCCCAGCGCGCTCAGGGTGCATCCTTGCTATTCTGGTTGGCGTTATGGACCGGGACTAGTGGGTCTCTGCCGCGACAACATTTTGCGTCTTTTCTCTGCCGCGGCAGAATATTACCTAGGACTAGTGATTTCTCTGGCGCGGCAGCATTTTGTGCCCTTTCTCTGGCGAGGCAGAGAATTCATTTTGTATTGTTTTATTTATTTATTTTTCATTTCAAAATGGTTTTTAAATATTTGTACGCCACCACATATCGTACATGTTCGTGCATATATATAAGATAACTTGTATTACGAAATCGAACATACAAATATATACAATTTACATAGTTACATGGAGATCACAAAATACCAAGACTAGAGCACGTCTGTTCGATTACATGGAGATTCGTAGCGCCTATTCACACTAAATTCTCCGGCATTGTCTACGATCTCTTTGAAAATAAATCCTGCCAGCTCCTCCGCAATTGCTAGTACGCGTTGCTCTGGTAGTAGTTGATCCCACATTCTCTCGAACTATATATAAGAAAAAGGAGATCAATATGAATATCAATCATGATAACAAAAGGTGACAACAATAAAATAATGGTGCGAATGCATTGCTTACGTCGACTCTATAATCATTGTGTTCGGTGGTAAACGTGCGAATGAACTCACATACGTAGAATCCATATAGATTCGACCTCTGTGGCTGCATCGCGTACTTTACGAGAATAGAATTCAATCAAAATAATAATCTAGCATCATTATTGTATTAAAACTAGATGTAAAGAGATGCACGGACATATCACGTGCTACTTATCGAGACCGCCTTAAACGTCAGTTTCTCACTAAATATTCTTGTAACCTCGCGCTTGAACCGGATCCAAACCCTGTCCGACAAAGAAAATGAATGAATGAGTTATTCATTACCTGATATCTCAGGAAATCAACGAAAGAGACCGATATAGCGCGAAACTTACTTCTGGAGCATGTCCTGCATGCTGCGGAAATGTTCCAGGTTTCTCTTTAATGGGTCCATGACATCAACTCTTCCCTTATCAAGTTAAATGTCTAGCAGAACCCAGTGAAAGTTGCAAACATTTATATATACATCAGTAACTCATCACTTACACTTATTAGCATCAACTAATCAAAAGTGAATGTGTACAACAGAGTAAGACCCTCACCTAAAATTGTAAGGAAACAGTATGTGGTCAGAGAAATTTTGCTCCGGTAGAAACCTTAGAATGTTTTCCTCTGTCTCCTCGGGGTTTTTCGTTAGCGTGTTTATATGCACTTTATCTGGGTCAATGAACCCAATATTATATATTCTTTTTCTTTTACATTCTAGCATCTTCATTCTGCATAATAAGGATAATTACATGTTCTGAACTAAACAAGTAAAAAACTGAACATGTAGACAATGAATTCAACAACTTACAGACAATAGCAGAGGATAGATTTGTCCAGGGCGTCGAGATGGTATAGCTGAAACAGTTCTGGAAACTCAATATGGACCTCTACGGGTCTGAAGAAGTACTCACGTGGGACATTGGCTACAATCATTATTCTCCCTTGCTTTATGACCGCCGAGTACCATTGATGGAGATTCTGCATTTGTGTTGGTAGTTCTTTCAGCCTCTCTTTACTGACGAAATCATCACCTTCTACATATCTAGGGGCTATTGGCATCTTGGGTAGAAGGTCAAATTGGGGGCCTAACAGTCTATCAAGACTAATTTTCATGTTGGCCGCCAACTCCGCAGCTACTGTCATATCTAGTGGCTGTTGTGCGAGAAGAGGAACGTTTTCTGAAACAACCTTGAGGGGTGCGATCGTTTGTTTGGCCTGTTGTCCGAGAAGGGGAACGTCTGGTTTTTTACTGATTGTAGTTTTAGTCCCGCTTGCACCTGTGCTTGCTGATTTTTTACCGCTTGCACTTGATTTGCTTGATTTGCTCTTCGCCACTTCTTTCTGAAGTGTGCGTAGATAGTCATCTGGCTTATGGTGCAACTCATATCGATTTTGTGTTCACAAAATCAATTGCATATGCCTTTTGCTTCTCGGTGTATACCGGAGCGGGCTTGGGTTTCTTCTTCTCAAAATGTACCGCCACTTCGGCCTTTTCTATCACTGCAGATTCCGCATCAGTACGATCGTAAGGTCTGATGGAAAGATTCTGATGAGGCACTGTTGGGCTTCTTAGAGGTGATGGAGGTGGAGGTGGAGGTGAAGGAGACCTATGACGACTCGGAGGAGGTACTGTTATCCTTGGGGCCAAGCCTGGAAACTGTATGTTGTTCCCAGAGAATGATCCCACCAAGTACTTCTCCGAGTGTGATCTCACCTTCAGGTCCAGGGATGTCAAGCTCCATTGACTCCCACTCCTTTACGATTTGATCCACCCCGACTTTAGCATAGCCAGGTAGAATCTCATGGCCATGCCAACATGCGTTAGGCGGACAAGGCAAAGTCGATCCGACCGCCACCTTCACAGATACGTTCTTGAATTTAATATGGAGCTCACAAGGTATCTTCTCCTTAATTCCATCCACGGGGTAGCCGGGACCGTCATCTGTATAGGATTCATCGTTAGACGGGACCTCCGATTCAGCGATGCTGCTTCTCCGCTGAGATGGGTAATATCGAGTGGAGGATCTTGCTGCAAGCGCGCTATTTATCTAAGTTCATCGATCTGTTGCTGCTGCTTGTCAAGTCTTCCTAGCAGCTGGTTGAACTTGTCTGCCTCCTCCTCCTCCCGTCATTGCTTTGCTCTTGCTCGGCTTCTATAGGTACCTTGGTCCTTAGGAAACCCAGTCTCTCACGTGAAACTCCCGTCAAGGCCTCAGACTCGTCCTATATGTTCGTGATTCCCGAGGACCAAGGTCAGCAAGTCTTTCTCTCTATCGAGATAAAACTGTTTTATTCCATCTTTAATATCTTTAACCACTTTTAGCCATGCAGTCCTGGGTACCTTTATCCCGTCACTACAAACAAGGTCCCCTGTAAGTTCGTCATATGTACTCCCATGCCCAAGGAACCAATTTCTTGCCCTCAAATCCCATTCTTCGTGAATTGGTTCTGGAATGATCCCTTTATTATGAAGCTCTTTCTCTTTTGCATCCCACTTAGTCATGGCAACCGAGTAGCCCCCTGGCCCCATGTTATGGTGATATTTCTTCTTCGCGGCATTTATCTTGTTTTTTCTGACTTTTTCGTAGCAACTCCTATTTTCCTATACTCCACAAATGCATCCTAGTAAGGTTGCTGCTTCGCTAGATAGCCTTCGAATAATGGGGTTTTCTTGTCCTTATGATACTGTTGCCATAATGACTTCTTCCAGTTCTTGAATAGTTCGGCCATCTTCTTCAGTGCAAACTGCTTGACTTCCTTTCTCATTTCAGCAGTCTCGTCCTCAGTGTCACATTTGGCAGCTTGAAATGTCCCATTAGGTCAGTAAATAGTTGCTCTTTGAATCTATCGTCGATATACACATCACTCCATTCCGCCTCTTTGGGCTTATTCCACTCCCGAACAGTGATCGGGGTGCGATCTCTAGCAACAACTCCGCATTGTTGTACAAATAGTTGTTTTGTTTTCTTTGGTTCCAATGGTTCGTCGTCTTCTGAAACCTCTATAATTTCATAAACAGTACCCTGGGGCAAATTTTTGGCTGGGCCGTGCTTGGTTTTCTTGCTCGATGTAGAGGCCTAAGAGAAGAAACATTCGTCAACATAATATATATACAATTAGGTACATCTAGTGACGATCATCAGACATCATATATATATATACCTTGTCGGTCTGCGTTACGCGTCCATGGGCTTCTTCCTCTTGTCTGTTGGTCTCCTATCCCTCACCGGATGAGTTCAGATACCTCGAGGGAGATCCCTCATCGGCATCGTGAATCATATTCTCGAGCAAGTGTTCTGAATCTAGGTCTCTGTGGACTGGACTAGGTGGATCCATAGTTCCTGCAAAATGCACACACTATTTATTTGAACTTAACAAATAAAACCTAAACCCTAAACCCGGAGGTGCGATGGCGGTGGCCGGTGATGGTCGCCGCGGGAGAGGCGGGCGACTAAGCGGCTTCTCGTGAGAATCGCCACCCTAACCCTAACTCTGGTCACCACCCCTAAACCCTAAACCCGGAGGTGCGGTGGCGGTGGCCGGTGATAGTGGCCGCGGGAGAGGCGGGCGACTAAGCGGCTTCCCGCGAGAACCGCCACCCTAACCCTAACTCCGGTCACCACCCCTAAACCGTAAACCGGAGGTGCGGTGGCGGTGGCTGGTGATGGTGGCCGCGGGAGAGGCGGGCAACTAAGCGGCTTCCCGCGAGAACCACCACCCTAACCCTAACTCCGGTCACCACCCTAAACCCTAAACCCTAAACCCGGAGGTGCGGTGGCGGTGGCCGGTGATGGTGGCCGCGGGAGAGGCGAGCGACTAAGCAGCTTCCCCCGAGAACCACCACCCTAACCCTAACTCCGGTCACCACCCTAAACCCTAAACCCGGAGGTGTGGTGGCAGTGGACGGTGATGGTGGCTGCGGGAGAGGCGTGCGACTAAGCGGCTTCCCTCGAGAACCACCACCCTAACCCTAACTCCGGTCACCCACCCTAATTATAATTAAAAATACACTATATACATAAATACACTATATACATAAATACACTAATGGTTAAATTAAAACTAATCCTAATTATAATTAAAAATAAACTAAATACACTAATCCTAACTATAATTCTCCTAATTGTAATTAAAATAAACAAAATACACTAAATTAAAAATCCTAACTATAATCCTAATCCTAACCTAACCCTAACTCACCGGCGGTGGCGCGACAGCGGCCGGCGGTGGGGCTGGCGGCAGGCGCGGGCGCGTGGGAGGTGGCGGCGGGCAGAGCCTCGCTCGGCGCTGCTTCGTCGGAGTGGTGGCGGTGGCGTGCGCGGCCGATCGAGCTCGGGGGGCGTGGGGCGTGGCGGCAAGGGCACGGGCGCGGGAGCGGGGCGCGACAGGCTCGGCGGTGGGCGACAGGCCGGCGGCGAGAAGTCTGCGGCGGTTTCCTCGTCGATTCTCGCGGGGGCAGCCTAGCGGCATTGTCGGCGTCTGCTGGCTCTACTTCTCCGAGTGCGTGGAACGCACCGGGGGAGAAGACCTCGTTATATAACCCCCCCCTCTAGTCCCGGTCCGTGGCACCACCCGGGACTAGAGGGAGGCATTTCGTTTTCGCGCGCTGGGGCCAAACCTTTAGTCCCAGATGGTAAACTGGGCCGGGACTAAAGGCCCAAATTTGCACGCGCTGGGCCAAAAACCCCAGCGCGGGCTATGCTTTTTTTTCAAAATTTCCAATATATCATTTAAAACATTTAATTTATAGTTTTTTGCATACTTTTGAATTTGACAAAACTTTAAACATGAAAGGTTCTTGAATTTGAATAATTAATCCAAATCCATTTTATGTTTTATCAGATAATTATTTAAATAGTCAAATTATTAACCATTTTGCCATTATCAATTTAAAAATGCATTAACTATTAACTATTATTTTTTGCATATTTTTGAATTTGACAAAACTTTCAACATGAAAAGTTCTTGAATTTGAATAATTAATCCAAATCCATTTTCTGTTTTATCAAATAATTATTTAAATAGTCAAATTATTAACCATTTTGCCATTATCAATTTAAAAATGCATTAACTATTATTTTTGCATATTTTTGAATTTGACAAAACTTTCAACATGAAAAGTTCTTGAATTTGAATAATTAATCCAAATCCATTTTCTGTTTTATCAAATAATTAATTTAAATAGTCAAATTATTAACCATTTTGCCATTATCAATTTAAAAATGCATTAACTATTATTTTTTTGCATATTTTTGAATCTCACTAACATGAAAAGTTCTTGAATTTGAATAATTAATCCAAATCCATATCTGAATAAGCTTTAGTCCCGGTTCTATCCACTAACAAGGACTAAAGATATTTCCCGCCATTTCTCACCGCTTCCCGCCAAGTTTTTCCGCCCTTTCCTCTGAAACGAGCTTTTAGTCCCGGTTGTAACCATTGACAGGGACTAAAGATATTTCTCGACATTTCCCGTCGCTTCCCGCCATGTTTTCCCGCCCTTTCCATCTATATATAGGCCGACCGCGCCATGGTTATGCACACATCCACACCTTCCTCTCTCACAGAAATGGACAGCGCCTACTGGGCCATTCTGACCCTCGAGGAGACGGAGGCGCTGTGCGCCTCAAGCTATCCTTGGACACCAGGCTACCGGCCGCCCATCGGCTGGAAGCTGAGTGCTGGAGGTGTTCCTGTCCCTCCTGTGCCTCAAGGCTCCGCCCAACAGGCGGCCATCACGAACCACTTCTACCACGAGCTCATGCCGCAGCAGCGGATGGATCCCCAGTGGGATCCCGACAACTACGACACCTGGAATGCCTTCTTCGCTTACCGGCGGAAAAGGGAGCTTGCCAGGTACGATGGTGACGGCCCGCCCCCGGTGAACCACAACGAAGCCGGACGCCGTCTGTGGTGGGTGAACCGTACTATCATTAGCGTGATGCTCTACATCGCCGGGGGAGACCATCCTCGCCTGTAGTGCCCACAAGTCCACCCGCCCACCGTGAATCCGAGTCCGAAGTGGCAGGTGCCCCTGGTATATGCCATGGCTGGGCTCAGGATCCCCAGAGTGGCAGGTGACGATGACGATGATGATGACAATGACGAAGAAGACCCTGAAGCTATGTACTATAGGACTAGGTATGATTATGACTAAAGGGGACGGCTTTAGTCCTGAGTGTTAGCTAGTCCCGGTTTGTCCCGGTTTTTAATATTAATAAATTTATTGAGTGTTAGTCCTGGTTTGTGGATGGACCAGGACTAAAGGGGGCATTTAGTCCCGATTCTGTAGTCTCATTTTTTAAATTTTAATAAATGTCTTGAGTGTTAGTCCCGTTTTATGGTTGGACCGGGACAAAAGGGGGGGTCTTTAGTTCCGATTCATACTACGACTTTACCAAACTATGAAGATGTTGTCCCAATTCATACTTACCATGAAGATCTGATCTCCAAACACGTGAGGTCACATATTAGGGAGTGCCTCTATGACCAGTTTCTTGGAGATGCCGGAGGACTGGGCTCCGGAGGCATCTCCCTAAAACTGGCCATAGTAGTGTCCCTGCTCTCGAAGACCATCTTGCAGCTTGTAACTTCTCTAACTAGATCAATATGCCTGGGAGATAACCTAATTTCACATATTAGGGAGTGCCTCTATGACCAGTTTTTTGGAGATGCCGGAGGACTGGGCTCCTGAGGCATCTCCCTGAAACTGGTCGTAGTGGTGTCCCTGCTTTCGCAAACCATCGATCTTGGAGATTCCTCAAACTGGCTGGAGGACTGGCCTATTTATAGTACAAGCAGCTCGGCATAGTGTCGACACTCACCCCTATTATTAGTGCTCACTCGTGTTTTGTCTCGGTTGGTTTCTCCAACCGGGACTAAAGGTTCAACCCCTATTATTAGTGCTGCCTGGCCCAGCCTACCGCAATCCCTTCAGTCGCGGTTGGTTTCTCGAACCGGGACTAAAGGTTCAACCCCTATTATTAGTGCTGCCTGGCCCAGCCTGCCGCAATCCCTTCAGTCGCGGTTGGTTTCTCCAATCGGGACTAAAGGTTCAACCCCTATTATTAGTGCTGCCTGGCCCAGCCTGCCCCGCCCTTTCCCTCTATTTATAGTGCAGTCGTCATGGCCACCCACACATACACACATTCCTCGCCGCCTACTTTAGGATGCCCATCCCGCATCCTCGTATTCGACTCAGCGGCAATATGATTCACAATATGATTACATGAAAGGTTTAATATATTACACCAACATCCTATCTAGTGTTGTTATTTTCTTCTGCGCCGTAGCCAAGGAGAATCTTCATCATTTAACATGAGGCTTGGGTCAGTTTTCACTTTGAAGGGCGGTATTTCATGAAACTTATTATAATCTTCTGACATATCTGTCTTGTCATCCACTCCCACGATGTTTCTTTTCCCTGAAAGAACTATGTGGCGCTTTGGCTCATCAGACAATGTATTCTTTTGCTGATTTCTTTTTCTCGGTTTCGTAGAGATGTCCTTCACATAGAAAACCTGAGCCACATCATTGGCTAGGACGAAAGGTCCGTCCATGTATGCAAGATTGTTGAGATCCACTGTTGCCATGCCATACTTTTCATCTACATGTACCCCTCCTCCTGTCATCTTGACCCATTTGCACCGAAACAAAGGGACCTTAAAAGTAGGTCCATACTCAAGTTCCCATATCTCCTCTATGTACCCATAATATGTGTCCTTCTGCCCATTGTCATATGTTGCATCAAAGCAGACACCACTGTTTTGGTTGGTGCTCTTTTTATCTTGGGCGATCGTGTAAAATGTATTACCATTTATCTCGTACCCTTGGAAAGTACATATAGTCAAAGATGGTAACCGTGCCAACAAGTACAAGTGATCTTCAACAGTGTTGTTATTCATGAGATGTTTCTGCAACCAACTGCCCAAAGTGTCCTCATGTTCCACTTTAATCGAGGAGTCAGGCATCCCCAGGTTTTCCGAGCGTACAATTAATCTTGTGTTTCTCGATATACGGAGCCACCAAGGTGGAATTGTGTAGAATTGTGTAGTGTGCTTTATTGAAAGAATCACTGTCCATACATACCATTGTTTTCCTTCCTAGTGTTCCTTTTCCAGTCAGCCTCCCCTCATACCGAGATTCAGGAACACCAATCGGCTTAAGGTCAGGAAGAAAGTCAACACAAAACTCAATGACCTCCTCTGTTCCATAGCCCATGGAAATGCTTCCTTCTGGCCTAGAACGGTTATGAACATATTTCTTTAATACTCCCATGAACCTTTCGAAGGGGAACATATTGTGTAGAAACTAGGAGGTGCGTCATAATATTGAAGAAACATGGAGGGTACAACAACTCGAAGCTGACCAGACATTGGACCACATCAATCTGTAACCCTGATAGACTTTTTGGATCGATTACCTTCTGATAAATTGCATTGAGGAATGCACATACCTTCACAATGGCCAGCCGAACATTTTCTGGTAGAATCCCTCTCAATGCAACCGGAAGCAATTGCGTCATAAGCACGTGGCAGTCATGGGACTTTAGGTTTTGGAAATTTTCTCTTTCATATTTACTATTCCCTTTATGTTAGACGAGAAGCCAAACGGGACCTTGATACTGAAAAGGACTTCAAAAAAGATTTCCTTCTCTTCCTTGGTAAGAGCGTAGCTGGCAGGCCCTTGAAACTGCCCTGGATGCTTGCCGTCTCGTCCTTTATGACGTTGCTAGTCCTCCCGTGCTTCCAGTGTATCTTTGACTTCCCATACAAGCCCAAGAAGCCTATAATATTGATGCAAAGATTCTTTGTCAGGTGCATCACGTCGATTGCAGAGCGGACCTCATGGACTTCCCAATAGGGTAGCTCCCAAAATATAGATTTCTTCTTCCACATGGGTGCGCGTCCGCCGGCGTCTTTAGGAACAGGTTGTCCTCCGGGACCCTTTCCAAATATTACATTTAAATGCTTGACCATACCAAATACATCAGCACCAGTATGGGGGGCAGGCTTCTTCTGGTGATCTGCCTCGCCATCGAAATGTTTGCCTTTCTTCCTTAAGGGTGTCTAGGCGGAAGAAAACGACGATTGTACAGGTACACATTCTTCCTAGATTTATCCAGATATATATACTTTCAGTCTCATATAAATAGTGTGTGCATGCATTATATCCCTTGTTCGTCTGTCCTGAGATGTTACTAAGAGCAGGACAATCATTGATGGTTACGAACGGCAACGCTCGTAGGTCGAATGGCTCCTGTTTGTGCTCATCCCACACACGTAAACTTGGTTCGGCCCACAACTGTAAAAGTTCATCAACTAATGGCCTTAGGTACACATCAATGTCGTTGCCGGGTTGCTTCGGGCCTTGGATGAGCACTGGCATCATAATGAACTTCCGCTTCATGCAAAACCAAGGAGGAAGGTTGTAGATACATAGAGTGACGGGCCAGGTGCTGTGACTGCAGCTCTGCTCCCCAAAAGGATTCATGCCATCTGTACTTAGACCAAACCATAAGTTTCTTGCGTCACCAGCAAAGTCCGGGAAGTCTCTCTCGATTTTTCTCCACTTTCGACCATTAGCGGAGTGCCTCAACATCCCGTCTTTCTTACATTCTTCCATGTGCCATCGCAACAACTTGGCATGCTCTTTGTTTCTGAATAAACGTTTCAATCGTGGTATTATAGGAGCATACCACATCACCTTGGCAGGAACCCTCTTCCTGGGTGGTTCGCCATTAACATCACCAGGATCATCTTTTCTGATCTTATACCACAATGCAGTGCATACCGGGCATTTATCCAAATTCTTGTACTTCTCACTGCGGTATAGGATGCAGTCATTAGGACACGCATGTATCTTCTGCACATCTAATCCTAGAGGGCAGATGAGCTTCTTTGCTTCGTATGTACTGGCGGGCAATTCGTTATTTCTTGTAAGCAACCTCTTCATGAGTACTAGTAACTTCTCAAATCCCGAGTTAGTCACACCGGTCTCTGCCTTCCACTTCAGCAATTCCAGTGTGCTACCCAGCTTCTTCTGGCCATCTTCACAAGTTGGGTACAACAATTTGTTGTGGTCCTGTAACATCTGCTCAAACTGCAACCTCCTTTTCCGTGTCGCAGTCTCGCTTTGCATCAGAAATGACCCGACCAAGATCATCAGTGGGTCGGTCTGGTTCCTGTTCTTCACCTTCTTCTTCTTCATTGTCTTCCATTGCGGTATCAGCGTATTTAGGGAACATAGATCGGTAAATGTCATCATCATTCTCTTATTCATCGCCGTCTTCCATCAGAACCCCTCTTTCTCCGTGTTTGGTCCAAACATTATAGCCGGACATAAAACCAGACTGAAGCAGGTGGCTCTGAATGACTCTTGCGGAAGTGTGAGCCTTTTCATTCCTGCAGTCAACACATGGAAAACACATAAAACCATCCCGCCGCTTATTCTCCTCGGACACAACTCAAAAAGAACGCACGCCTTCTCTAAAAGCGGCAGAGCGTCGGTCACCGTGCATCCATGGATGGCTCATCTGTATCATACAAATATATCTCAAACGCAATCACTATGCTAAAATTAGTACCGCACGGTCTAAACAAGAAAATAGTTGCTAACCTTTTATTACACTTGGAAACAAAGATGAGAAAGCTTAAGTGTGGCTCGGGCACCTCATATCATGTCTGTCTTGTGTGACCTAAACTCGCATTGCTCTAATGGACATTTCACCGAACATCTCTAGTGCATATGTATGAACAAGAAAAAATAGCACAACAACACTCTCTCCCACCAGGAAAAAAATAGTTGAGAGGGGGAGGGGGCTGTGCATATATATAGGGCCAGACCACTAGTCCCGGTTGAAGATACAAACCGGGAATAAAGGGGGTGCCTCCAGCGAGCGGCAGGGCCAGGGCCCTTTAATCCTGGTTTGTGTCTCAGACCGGGACTAATGGGGTCTAATGGGCTAGGACCTATGGTTCTGGGTGGCTCGGGCCGTCCGGCTAGGGCCATTAGTCCCGGCCCCAGCCACAGCCGGGACTAATTGCCTGGACGAAAGGCCTGTTTTCTACTAGTGATGATGTCGCTCTCATGGGTGTAGAGTTCGTACTAACCTCTTTGTTCGCAGCGAGTAGTATTCCTCTTGTAATTGAAATTCTAACTTCTATAAAAAAATAATGGTGCCCTATGTGAAATATCACTAAGGGAATGTACAATGGGCATAGTAGTAATCTGTGAATTCAGGATCATTGTAATATGAGCTATATAGACATGTGGGTGGATGGGTGCTACTTCGTAGATCTACTCCTTAGTTGATGTTCTTCGTTTCCTTCCTCGCCCGATCTGGTAGATAGGGTCTCTCGCATCTAATCTTTGGTACTCAAAGCCTATGATCCTAGAGTTTCCATCCCCATGGTTACAATACAATGCACAAGCAACATGTGATTCATCGTGTCATGGAGGAACTATCAGTCGAAGAGAGGAGAATCTTTGATTTGTCAAATATCTCAGCCAAGGAGGTGGTGGAGGAGCACGTGAACCCGTACATTCTTCTGTGACTCTGGGGATGACAATCTTATTAAGAACAATGACGATGTCAAGTGTGCCATGCTCAATTCCCAGGTGGATGGATCTATGATAGAGATTCATCGACACATAGAGAAAATTGGGTGAGGTAGCTCAAGCTTCCACATTGCCGGGCATGGCAGCATAGAGCGTGAAATCTCCAAGACGATCCTGTTGGCCAATTTGGGAACTACATCGAAAGTTTGTGGGTGAAATTACTAAATAAGCATTAACTGAAACAGCAGTACTACCACGCCTCCAAGAAGGGAACATTGCACAAACACCGTCATCGCCCGATCTGTAGTGGGACTTTTCTTTTTTGTATTTCTTCTTTTTTTGGCTGTGTGCATCCGTATGGCTGCTAGGGCAATGCATTGTTGCAGAGGCTGGATGTAATTGGTATCCTCAGATATTAATATATGCTCGTTTCCAAAAAAAACATTAATGATGAACTACCAAGATTGATACACTTGGTACTAAGGTGTTTTGTCAATATTTTCTGACTTTTGATGATTATTATGATTTCATTGGGGCCTGATACCTATGTGTGACACATCTTGATAAACGATTAATGAAGTTTGTAGATTATATTTTTTGTTCATTTAATAATTTGATGTGATTGATAATTTTAATTGTTTTCCCTATTCTCAACAAACTTATTTAAAGACACCTGCACACTTATGATGGGGAACATTGCACTAGAAGTCTGAAATAATAACTCAGCTTATCATAGCTGAAGTTCACAAACCAAAAAAGTTTCAGTGTTAGATTCAATGATGAATTTGAGGTTTGCACTCTGCAAATTAATTTGCTTCCTCCAGATCATGTTAGCAAACAAGATGGCGGGAACAGACAAAGCACTGAGAGTGGGCCGATAATAGAGAATACGGCCCATCCCAAGAGGAACACAAGGCCCAAAACGAGGTTTTTTTTGCGGGGAACCAACGAGGGTTTTTGGCAAGGAGTGGATCAAGTGATTATCAACACAGAGCGCCTTCTTCGGCATCAAGAAAGTATTGCCTTAGTAGTGTTCTTTGAATTCAGGATCATTGTAATATGCGCTATAGACGTGTGTGTGCACATGGGTGTTACTTCGTAGATCTACTTCCTTAGTTGTTGTTTCTTTTGCAAAAATCCACCGATCTATTAATAATCATCAACAGTTGTATAAAGAGACCCAAAAGTAATAAAAATTTCAAATAGGTCACTAGACCACCTAGCGAAGACTATAAACACTAGTACGAGCCGAAGGCGTTCCTTGCTCGATCTGGTAGATAGGGTGTCTGGCATATAATATTTGGTATTCAGTGACTTAGATCCTGGCGTTTCCGTCGCACGATCACCATACATGACACAAGCAACATTTGATTCATCATGCCATGGATTTACTATCGGTCGAAGAGAGGATAATCTTTGATCTGCCGAAGATCTCGGCTAAGGAGGTGGTGGAGGAGCATGTGAACGCATAAGCTCGTCCGTGACTCAGGCAATGACAGATCTTATAAAGGACAACTATGTCAAGTTAGACACGCTCAATTCCTAGATGGATGGAGCTATGCCATATATCTGATACGTCCAAAATGTATCTACTTTCCCGAACACTTTTGCTATTGTTTCTCGTCTAAACTTATGTGATTTGGATACAACTAACACGGACTGACGTTGTTTTCAGCAGAATTACCTTGGTGTCTAGTTTTTGTGCAGAAAATCAACTATCAGGAAAATCCCGGAAAATATGCCAAAAATCCTATTTCACCAGAAGATCCATGGAGCCAGAGTACGAGACGGAGTGGATGCCTGGGGAGCCCACACCCCTGCTAGGCGTGGGCCAGCCCTGGCCACGTCTAGGGGGGTGCAGCCACACCAGGCACCCCCTCAGGCTCCCTCTGCGCCTATAAGTTGCCCCTTGACCTAAAAACAGAGGGGGGTTTGACGTTTTTCCAGAAAGAGTTCCGCTGCACTGCCACCACTAGAAACCAAGATTCGGATCCGGAAACTCTGTTATGGCACCCTGCCGGGATGGGGAATTTGGGGAGGATCATCGACATCGTCATCACCAAAGCCTCTCCATCAACCATCAATGTTTCCCTCATCCATGAGTGAGTAATCCCCCGCAGTACGCTTGGGGGATGGTAGGGATTGGATGAGTTCTATCATGTAATCAAATAAGATTGTTAGGGCATAGTGCCTAGTATCTCTATTAGTGCTATTTTACTTTGTTGCAACTTGTTGTTCTTAATGCTTGTCACTAGGACCCGAGTGCCATGATCTCAGATCTGAACTTATTATTTAATCATTATGATAGTATTGTTTGTGATCTTATCTACAATTTGTGTACACATATCATTGTCCGGATCCAAAGGCCCCGAAGTGACAACAATTGGGAGAACTGGAGGGGATGGCTATGGTGTGAGGATCACATGTGTTCACGGAGTGTTAATGCTTTGCTCCGGTGCTCTATTAAAAGGAGCACCTTAATTGCCAGTAGTTCTCTAGAGGCCCCGCTACCACGGGTTGGCTAGACAGAAGATGTTGTGCAAGTTCTCATTGCGAGCATGTATGACTATATATGGAGCACATGCCTAGGATTGTTTAGTACTTGGATGCTTATTATTATTTATCTGTAATGCCCTAGATCTTGAAGTTACATGTTTAGACTCGTCCATGCAACGCCCGTCCATCCATCCTATGCCTACCGCACTCAAATCCCACTGTTTACTGTTACTGTTACTATTGCTCTTGTTCCACTGATGTTGTTGCTTTGCTATTGGTACTGATAAACTTCTGTGAGCAAGAACTATTTCCAGGTGCAGCTGAATTGACAACTCAGTTGTTAAGGCTTGCAAGTATTCTTTGGCTCCCCTTGTGTCGAATCAATAAACTGGGTAATACTACCCTCGAAGACTGTTGCGATCCCCTATACTTGTGGGTCATTAAGACTATTTTCTAGCGCCGTTGCCGGGGAGCATAGCTTTATTTGTAAGTTCACTTGGATCCATTATTCTTCACTGCTACTCCTTTCATCGTGGGGAAGTCTCGTGATAGAAAGTTCCCTATTTTACCATCCACTACAAGAATAGGTACAATCCTAAACACCTCTGCTGCTCTTGATTCACCGTCTGTTATAAGTAAGCTTGTCACAGCACCACCACATACTCATGCTACACATACTGCTACTACTGCTGAATCTGAAACTGCTTTTGATACTCATGATGTTACTTCTACTGTGCTTGATGCGAGTGGTTCATTAGGTCCTTTCCTAGATCTACTATGGCTAGTCTAGGAAATACCGAAACTCCTAGTGAAGACACTATTACACATATTAGCTCACCTGAGTCTAGAGAGAGTTATGATATTAATGATGGCTATATTGAGTTTACTGATGATTTTGTTGAAGAGTGTCGAAACACACATGGTACTAGTGCTATTAAGAGTCTCCTTGTGAGACGCACCAGTATTCCTAAGTTGTCCTCTAATCCTAAGTTTGCCACCTCTCCCATAGATATTAAAGATAAAGATTATGATTTTCTCTCTTGATTTATCCTATTTGGACATCGTTAAAAAAGAACCTTTTTGTGGGACTGAAACTGAGAGTGATGTGGCTCATATGAATGAACTTTCTACTATGAGTGCTTTATTCGCTGATGATTTTAAGATGCGCAAGTACTTTGTTACTAAGATCATCCCTTTTTCACTAAAAGGAGAAGCTAGGGCTTGGTTTAATAGATTACCTCCTGGTTCCATTGATAGCCCTGATTGTTTGATTGCCTTCTTTCTTCCAGAAATATTTTCCTCCTAGTGCTAGACATGCTGCTTTGCAGAAACTTTTTGATTTTAAATAGGGAGAAGAAGAGAAATTTCCTGAGTCATGGACAAGGTTTTGTGCCCTGATTCATGCACATCCTTGATGTCCATTACCTAAAAATGAGCTTCTTGATATTTATTATAATGGACTAACTGATGATTCTAGGACATACCTAGATAGCTTTGCTGATTGTGCTTTCAGGAAAAGAACTCCTACAGATGCTAAATAATTAATGGCTAAAATAAGCAAGAATTATGATGATTGGACTTCAACTGAGCTAAATACACCTGAGCCCATCACTACTAGGAAAACGGCTATAGGTAATCCACACATCTGTGGCACACGTGCTAGTGGTGCCTCACGGGTAAAATAGGCGTGATGCACTACCCACAGGTGCCCTACGGCTAACTGTCGTAAGCGTGGCGCACATGAGGGTGGTGCGCCACGGCTATGTGTGGTCCATGGCACATGTGGCCGCAGCACACATACCCGTAGCGCACTAGGTCAAGGTGCGCTACGGATGTGAAACTTAGCTGTAGCGCACCCTGATCTAGTGCGCTACGGGTATGTGTGTTGCAGCTGCTGGTTAACTTAGCCGTAGGGCACTCTTCCCTAGTGCCCTACGGCTAAGTGGCCTGCACCAACTCCACCCCCCACCCCACCCCCCCTGGATCGCCTTTTTAGGCTTTGCAAAAAATAAAATAAAATGAAAAACACTTCAATAAATAAAATCCTTTCATATTTAGGTAGATAATGTGGTCTAGTTTCTAGGAAAATTAACAAACATGAGTTTTGACTTTTTCTGCAAAAAAAGTAATGCCACGGTAATATGGCCATAAATTTTGCATACGATGTCGGAAAAAATCGTATAATATACCAAAATTATGAGGACGAGAATTCACATCCGCTCGCAATGACCTCTGGTCGTTTAGCGATTATTTAGATTTTCAAAATTTGAAAAGAGTAAAAAGTTAGGTCAGAAGACCGTTTTTTCCTGCAGAAAAAATAGAGGGCAACTTACCCGTAGCGCACCACCATCTAGTGCGCTACGAGTAAGTTGGGCGGGATTCAAAATTTGAATCCCTACCCCGCCCACCTACCTTTTCCTTTCCCCTTTTCCGTCCCCCTTTTCCCTCTCCTTCTTGCTTCTCCCTTCTCCTTCTCCTTGTTCCTTCTTCCTTCTCCTTCTCCTTCTTCCTTCTCCTTCTCCTCCTTCACCTTCTCCTCTCTCCGGCCATCTTGCTCCGGCGTCCTTTATCCGGCCTCCTCCTCTCTTTGCAGTTACGCGAAGCGACTACCACCTCCTCCTCTCCTTGCAGTGATGGCAGCGCAACGACGGCCTTCTCCTCACAGTGACAACGGGCGACGGCGGCATCCTTCTCCTCACCGACCTCCTTTTCCTCCCTCCCTTCCTCCATCTCTTCCTCCCTCTCTTCCTACCTCCCTTTCTCCAACCACACCCTTACTACCACATCGACACCGGCGAGGACTAGCGAGGTCATGGCCTCCCGCACCTCCCTGCGGTGGTAACTCGTGGCCACGACCATGCTCCAGCGAGGTAACATGACGGTGGCGATGCACGGACCCGATTGCTTTTGCAATTCAAAACGAGGGTGTTTTTTGCTTTTTTTTTGTTTTTTGAAAAACACATCTGTGGCGCACCCTGTACCCCTACCCGTGGCGCATCAGGTAGTGCGCTACGCCTATCTCGAGATAACTGTAGCGCACCAGGCAGTGTGCTATGGGTAAGAGATAGTCGCAGCGCGAGGCTAGTGGCACACAGCTAGTGCGCCACGAATGCCCTTTTTAGGTGCGCCACGAATGGCCCTTTTCCTAGTAGTGTATTACTCATGAACTAGATATGCCTAAACCAGTTCCAACACCAACACCAAAGAAGAGAGGAGTTATTGCATTAAATGATAAAGTTATGAAGGAAGCTAAGAAATGTCTAAAGGAGAAATGTATTAGAGCTGAAGATGTGAAGAATCTACCTCCTATAGAAGAATTATGTAAGCCAATTCCCCATTCATATACTATTGAGGTACACTCTCTCCAACACTTTGAAGAAGGTGATATTCCTTATGGTAAGCCTCCTGATCAATGTTTAGAGGAACTTGACATTTTTATTGTTAAACAAGGTAATTTTAATAAACAAGTTCAGAATCATTTATTGGAAAACTCTAGAGCTATTAAAGAGTTGAAAGATATTGTTGAAAGAACTTCAAATGATATTAAAATGCTTTGTAAACACTTTCAAATGGTTCAAATCCAGCTTTATCAACTTTCTAAGGTACAAAAGGATATGCTAGTTAATGCCTCGGGAGATAAACATGCTTATGGAATTAGAACTAGGAGTGGTATAGCTACTCCAGATCCTTTATATCCCGAGGGACACCCTAAAAGAATTGAGCAGGATTCTCAGCAAGGTGAAAGTAGTGGTAGTCCTCGTAAGATAAAGAAAAAGAAACATAAGGTAGTTGAGGAACCACTTGAACCCGCTATAGATCCTAATAGTATATTTGTCTCTGATGCTGAAACTGAGAGTGGTAATGATAAAAAATGATGCTCCTGATAAGGAGGAAGTTGAGGAAGAACTTGAGAAGCACACTAAGAACACTAGGTACACTAAGGAATATTTTATTGCTAATAAACATGGTAAAGAGAGAGAACCTTGGGTGCAGAAACCTATGCCTTTTCCAGGTAAGTGATGCGGCGTTGAGTTGATGTAGGAGCGCTTTGTTGGGAAACCCAAGAGCAAGATGTGAAGAATCATTGCAGCAAGTTTTCCCTCAGTAAGAAACCGAGGTTATCGAACCAGTAGGAGGAAGGAAACGTCACACAGGTGTTGCAAGCAACGCGGAGACCTGCACAACAAAAACTCAAGACTTTGCCCCAACGAATCAGTGAGGTTGTCAAGCTCACCAGTTTGCTGTAACAAAGGATTAAACATATAGTGTGGAAGGTAATGGTGATTTGCAGCAAGTAAACAGGTAACAGTGGAAGATGTATTAATGGTAAATATTGGACAGGGGTCCATAGTTCACTAGAGGTGCTCTCCTTAGATAAACAACATGGCATGAAGGGTAAACAAATTACAGCAGGGCAATTGACAGGAACTGAGCTAGGCATAAAAATGCAATAACAAACAAAAAGTGTAAGGGTTCGTAGCATGGAAAACAAAAATTTTCTATCGCATACAAACAAACAAGCCAAGATCTATCTACTAGATTGTAGCAACGAGTCGATGGAATAACTCACCCTCGAAGATTCCAAAGTGTTTAACGAGAGCAGATTCTCGTGGGTGATGTAGTCGTACTCTTTCCGATCTCAAGATCGCGTAGACGATCCTTCCGGCGCCGCGTTCCCGCAGCGCTCCCGCAGTCGGTCACACGTTCGGTACTCGACGAAGACCTTCCTCTCCCTTGTTCCAGCAGGCAGCGGAGGTTGTAGCACTCTCCTCGCGATTCCGGCAGCACAACGGCGTGGTACCGGAAGTAGAGGGGAAATCCCGCAGGGCTTCGCCTTAAGCCGGTGCGAGTATGGTGGAGCTTATGAGAGAAGCTATTAGTGGTCTAGTAATTAGACACACCAATTAGAGGGCTCTAAACCAATTAGAAGGCTCTAAACCGAATAGCTCTAAACCGGGGTCTAGATCTAGGGTTTAGTTTAGAGGATAGGAAACTTGTGTGTGTTGGGAGGGAGCCCTGCCCCTCCTTATATAGGTGGGAGGGGCTGGCCGGCCAAGGGGAGGGAGTGGAGTCCCTCCCCAACTCGGCCTAGGTGGGGCGCCGGCTTGGGGAGGAGGACTCCTCCCTCAAGTCGGTTTCCTCCTCTCCTCCCACTTCCCAAAAACTGCCGTTTGACTTTCAAACTAGCCGTTTGACTTTTTCAATTTAGGATTCAATTTAATCCTTTATTTGGGACAGCAAGAACACTTAGTACATGATGCAATCATTCCAACATGTAATGACACATTCATGTACCCCTTCCCCCCCGGAGTGCCGGACAATCCGGGACCTTCTAGAATGTTCCCGATGGAAACACCGGAATCATTCCCGAACTCCGAAACGGGACTTTCCTTATATGAATCTTATTCTCCGGACCATTCCGGATCACCTCGTGATATCCCGGATCCCATCCGAGACTCCGAACAACATTCGGTCTCTTTCTCATAATACCATAACTACTCAAACAACGTCGAATCCTTAAGTGTGTCTCCCTACGGTTCGTGAATTATGCGGACATGATCGAGACACTTCTCCGAACAATAACCAATAGAGGAATCTGGAAATTCATATGGCTCCCACATATTTCTACGATTACTTTGCGATCGAATGAACCACTTACATATGATACCAATTTCCCTTTGTCTCACGATATGTTACTTATCCGAGGTCATGATCGTCGGTATCTCTGCATACCTAGTTCAACCTCGTTACTGATAAGTACTCTTTTCTCGTTCCCGTGATATGTGATCCCTTGTGACCAAGTCACATGCTTGCAAGCTAATTGGATGACATTTCACCGAGAGGGCCCAGAGAATATCTATCCGTCATGTGGATGGACAAATCCCACTCTTGATCCATGTGTTTCAACCAATACTTTCCGAACACCCAATGCCACTTTTATAGCCACCCTGTTACGGTGTGGTGTTTGATGACATCAAAGCATCCATCCAGTAAAGGCAATATGCATGATCTCATGGTCGAAGGAATTAGGTTACTATGTATCAGAAAGCATATAGCAATTGAACTATTGAAATGACTTGATCTTTATGCTACGCTTATCTATAGGAGTATGTCCACCATATCATTCTCCTAACGATATGATCTTGTTGTTAATAACATCTCAATGTTCATGATAGGGAAACCACAATCATCTATTAACCAACAAGCTAGTGAAGTATAGAGGCTATACTAGGGACTTCAAATTAAGTTTACAAATCACACAAGTATTAATGGTTTCCTTGTTAATACTATTATAGCATGAATGTAAACATTTATCATAAACACAAAGATATATAATAATAACTACATTTATTATTACCTCTAGGGCATATCTCCAACAGTCTCCCACTTGCACTAGAGTCAATAATCTAGTTTCAAACCTTTGTGTATTCAACACCTATGGCTTTCCGGTGTTGCATGTACACGATTGCTAGTGGTCAACTGATCTCCGGATCTGACACTTCCAGGTCCGTGTGTAATTGCATGTCTTTGCGTCTCTACGCATCACTCATTCTCTAATGAGATGGCTTTGTATAATTTGGTCTTTCGGTGTGACCTTTAGTTCTTTGGGGTTAAAACATGTTGATAATATTGTCGCACAATATATCTTCATAGTATTATCCCGCTGTGAACTACACCTAGTTTGATAACAAACTACTTGACACAAATGCCCTCTTTTGCTGCTAACATAGCAGTCATACACTTAGCCTTTTGTTGCAGTATCTGTCACAATGTCTTAACTTTGGAACTCATCCAAATCCATTATGGAACTCACTTTCCATTATATTGTGCCACCCTTAATTTAGATTGAGATAAACTTAATTTGTACTCTGTGACAAAACTAGTATCAATGTAGTACTTTTACAATGAACTAACCATCTATTTGTCACTTCTACAAATAATATACTCTTAGTTCTTCCAAAAGATCATAAGAATATCCTTACTATCGTCCAATGATCATCTTATGAATCATTCTGGTATATGCTCATAATATTTATAGCATAGGACATATCTGGATTTGTACATATCACAGTATGATTGATATAAATACTCTTTGTGATTTCATACATCAAGTATCAATCTATACTTGATTATTTGTTTCACTATACCAAAATGTCAATACACTTGAATATATCATCAACATTGAACTCATTCAATCCTTTCTGTGCGACAAGAAACTCTCTTGTAGTTTCTATATTGAACTCATTCAATATCTTGTCTATGTACTTCTGGCACAACCATATTAGCGTCTATTGATGCCAAATATTTGGGTTTTGCCTAAGTCTTTCATCGGAATGAAATTCTTAATATGTGTTAATAAAAGATACATTTATTTCCAATCAACAATATGTCTTCCACATAATGTATTAGAAACATGTCTTAGCGCTCCCACTTAATTTCTTGCAAATGCAAGCATCTTCATTGTCTCCGATGAAATTAAACTCTTTTAACAGTTTCATCATAGTGAAGATTCCAACTCCGCTATGCTTACTTTAACCATTGAAGTTTGCATATGCTTTTAGCATCCTTTGAATTAACAAAACCCTATGGACCGTGTTATGCACATGTCCTAGGTAACGATTCTATTAGAAGAACTTGTTTTGTTTATTCAACTACCATATAACAAATTATATGTAGTGGTTGCTACATTAATCCGTCTAGACTAAATATCACTATGAAAGATCAAATCTTGTCATAGTCAACCTTTGAACATTTTGTGAACTCTTTCCCAACATGTCGACCATTTCATAGATGTGCAACATCCATGTCTACTTCTTTATAGATCCAAACACAACTGTAAGGTCTTACACCTTTTTCGAGGGTCCTTCAAATTCAAAACTTGATTTCTCGTGTATGGAACTATCACGGATTATATGGCTTCAAGCCATTTGACGGAGTCAGGGCCCATCATCGCTTCTTTGCATGTAGTCGGTTCATTATTCTCAAATAATGATTCAACCCTCAAATCTTGGTATTTGATTGTTTACCCGATCTACTTGTTTCAATAGGAACTTAGATCTCCGTGACCACAACCTTTGAGGCACGTGAGCCATGAGTATTGTTGCCGCCTCCGGAACACTTTTCGGCGCTGCGCAACTCTGCACATACAGCTAAGGTTCTTTTAACCTTATCAAAGTTCTATTGTCCTCCCACTTTAACTTTTCACGAAAAATTCCTTCTCAAAGAAACTTGACGTTCTAAGCGACAAACACTTTTGTCTCCGGTGTTTTGGAGGAATACTTAACAGTAATACAAAGACAGGTTTATCCGACTTTGGTTGCAAACATCTTTCTTATGCATAGCATACCAATGTTTAAGAAAGGACTACTTGGGTTTTATCCCAAACCATAACCTTATATGGTGTCATTTCAACGGATTATGATGGAGCTCTTTTCAGTGGAAAAACGGTAATCTCTAAAGCTTTTAATCTTTAAAATATAATGGCAGTTTTATAAATTATACCTTTGATCTTACCATGTCAAACAAGGTTTAATTACATATCTCGAACGCTCCATACACTTATGGTGTTTCGGGAAAATGCAAATCCACGGAACGATTCCTTAAATCTTAGGTATTATGCTAAACTTGTAATTCAAATATCTTCCTTTATGATCTTTATCATAAACTATTCATATTCTTGTTACAATGATTTTGCACTTCATCTTGAAAGTCTTTTGAACTTTTCAAATATTTCATACTTCATCCTTATTAAGTAAATATTCATATATTCACTCAAATTTTCGGAGAAAGCATATGAAGTTGAAATCCATCGCTCTTGACTACACATAATGGACTTCGTACAACAATATGTACAAGTTCCAATTAGCTAGTCATTCGTTCCCTTTTGGCCTATGAACGAAGTTTTAATTATCTCTAGGAAAGTTTCACAAGCGTTATTTGATCAAAATCAAATAGACTCCAAAATTCCATCCATATGGATTTTCTTCATGTTTTCTTTCCAATATAATTTAAACGGCGATGTCACTTCCTAAGTGATCTTTCAATCAATTTGTCTTTCGACATTTTAGCACTAGTTTTATGGATGTGATTTCTCCAACGAGATTTGTGAATCATCCATCTTTTATGGATTACGGAAATTATTTGAACAACCCTTTTGTTCTCATAATACCTGATAAAACAAATCTTTGAAGGCAAGCTTTGATGTTTAACAAGCAACGCAATAACCCTTTATTTGTTCTCGATGAACATCATCACATATTCTTTTGCTTGTTACTTAGGCCATTGTAGTTCATGAATTGTGTTGCTTCGTATGACGATTCACACCAACAAATTCAGTATCAAATACTTGAGAACCACATTGTTTAATAAGCAAAGAATATAGCCATAACATGTATATCATCTATATACTTAAACTGAACAATTCTAGTCTTTTCTTTTCTGCCATATATTTATGAGATTCTCTTTCAATATTTCCTTTTCTATTTGAAAGAATCTATCAACATCAATAGTGGAGTCATACATATGACACATAATCCAAAGCGTGTATAATTAAATACAAATGTCTTTGGACTTGCACTTTGAAGTAGATCACCATCATCAAATGTTTGGTGTTCTTCCAAATTCCTTTCTTTAGTAATCTCTTGGTGTAGTAAACAATTTACCTACATCAAATATTCACCTTATCATGGAATGTCCATGATCAAGCTACTTTTAGCTTATAACGATGAATTATGAGTATAATGTTGCTTTCCAAAACATTTTGGAGGATTAGGACAACTAGTGTCTCCAACCTTTTGCAAATTTTCATCAAATATGAGAACATGACTTTTGCCATATTATACTCTATCATGTTGTAACCAAAACTTTGTTTCAGATATCACAATATCTTCCACATATCATGGTTTCTGAAACAACTCTTTCAGATCCTAGATAACCTTGATATTAAGACAATTCTTTGAATATCAAGAATCACGGAGACAAACATGATACTTTATATACTAACACTTGGAATTGTTACTCTTGATTTAATACCAATTATTAAACTTCATGGAGTAACCGGAACTTACTGAAAGTTTGCAATAGGACTTTTAAACTTTAGATTAACACTTCAAAACAATACGATACCAGTTCGTAAAGTAACTAACCAGAATTCTATAGTTCTATCATCTCAATTATAACTAAGCGCAAGGTGGTAAACGGATGCCAATGACTACAACAACTATGCAAATTCACTTTGATTTAGTTTATGATAAATTGAGTTCTAATTAATAATTGAATTAATCTAGGTGAACTCCCACTCAAAACAATATCCCTCACATTGTTTTAGTGATCACACGAACCAAATCCACCACATCAAAACCGATCATCACGAGAGTTGATGTAGCTTCAATGGCGAACAATCAACATGTTCATCATATCTACTATATGACTCATGCTTTACCTTTCGGCGATCCGTGTTCCTGAGGCCATGTCTGTACATGCTAGGCTCGTCAAGATCAAACCTTAGCTTCCGCATAAGCAAATCTGGCTTGCTTACGTTGTAGTCACCCGCGGAATCAAAGACACCCGATCATCACGTGGTGCTTCGAAGCAGCAAGTTTTGGCAACGGTGCATACTAAGGGTGAACACTTTTAGAACTTGAAATTTATGTGCATGAGGGATCATCTTATAATGCTACCGTCGTCTACTAAGCAATACAAGATGCATAAAGGATTAACATCACATGCAATTCATAATATGTGATATGATATGGCCTTTCGTCTTTGTGCTTCCGATCTCCATCTTCAAGCACGAACATGATCTCCATCATTACCGGCATAGCATCAAGGTCAATGACGCTTCTTCATGGTTGTCGTCCACCAGCTTCAACTATTACAACTATTTTGAATAGACACGCAGGTCTTAACAGAAATTAAAGACAACCATATGGCTCCTGCCGGTTGCCAACTTACAATAAGGAACATTGCATACATCATATATAATCACAATCATGGCCATATCACATCACTGCACACCCCTGCAAAACAAAGTTAGACGCCTCTACTTTCTTTGCATGTTTTACGTGGTTTGGGGCTGTTAATAAGTGTCGCTCTAACTTACGAACATGAACCACAACATTGATACTAGTATTGTTAATCACCCGTTGTAAATTGGATCTTAACTATGCTAGGAGAAACAGGCACCCGCAAAGCCACTTATGCAATACAAGTTGCATGTTAAGCGTGGAGCAAGTCTCATGAACGATGTCATGTAAGGTTAGCCCGGGCCGCTTCATCCCAACATACCGCAAGATGCAAAGTACACAAGAAGCAATCGACAATAAAAGCATCAACGCCCACAATGACCATTGTGTTCTACTCGTGCAACAGATCTACATATAGACACGGCTCTGATACCACTGTAAGGGTTCGTAGCATGGAAAACAAAAATTTTCTATCGCATACAAACAAACAAGCCAAGATCTATCTACTAGATTGTAGCAACGAGTCGATGGAATAACTCACCCTCGAAGATTCCAAAGTGTTTAACGAGAGCAGATTCTCGTGGGTGATGTAGTCGTACTCTTTCCGATCTCAAGATCGCGTAGACGATCCTTCCGGCGCCGCGTTCCCGCAGCGCTCCCGCAGTCGGTCACACGTTCGGTACTCGACGAAGACCTTCCTCTCCCTTGTTCCAGCAGGCAGCGGAGGTTGTAGCACTCTCCTCGCGATTCCGGCAGCACAACGGCGTGGTACCGGAAGTAGAGGGGAAATCCCGCAGGGCTTCGCCTTAAGCCGGTGCGAGTATGGTGGAGCTTATGAGAGAAGCTATTAGTGGTCTAGTAATTAGACACACCAATTAGAGGGCTCTAAACCAATTAGAAGGCTCTAAACCGAATAGCTCTAAACCGGGGTCTAGATCTAGGGTTTAGTTTAGAGGATAGGAAACTTGTGTGTGTTGGGAGGGAGCCCTGCCCCTCCTTATATAGGTGGGAGGGGCTGGCCGGCCAAGGGGAGGGAGTGGAGTCCCTCCCCAACTCGGCCTAGGTGGGGCGCCGGCTTGGGGAGGAGGACTCCTCCCTCAAGTCGGTTTCCTCCTCTCCTCCCACTTCCCAAAAACTGCCGTTTGACTTTCAAACTAGCCGTTTGACTTTTTCAATTTAGGATTCAATTTAATCCTTTATTTGGGACAGCAAGAACACTTAGTACATGATGCAATCATTCCAACATGTAATGACACATTCATGTACCCCTTCCCCCCCGGAGTGCCGGACAATCCGGGACCTTCTAGAATGTTCCCGATGGAAACACCGGAATCATTCCCGAACTCCGAAACGGGACTTTCCTTATATGAATCTTATTCTCCGGACCATTCCGGATCACCTCGTGATATCCCGGATCCCATCCGAGACTCCGAACAACATTCGGTCTCTTTCTCATAATACCATAACTACTCAAACAACGTCGAATCCTTAAGTGTGTCTCCCTACGGTTCGTGAATTATGCGGACATGATCGAGACACTTCTCCGAACAATAACCAATAGAGGAATCTGGAAATTCATATGGCTCCCACATATTTCTACGATTACTTTGCGATCGAATGAACCACTTACATATGATACCAATTTCCCTTTGTCTCACGATATGTTACTTATCCGAGGTCATGATCGTCGGTATCTCTGCATACCTAGTTCAACCTCGTTACTGATAAGTACTCTTTTCTCGTTCCCGTGATATGTGATCCCTTGTGACCAAGTCACATGCTTGCAAGCTAATTGGATGACATTTCACCGAGAGGGCCCAGAGAATATCTATCCGTCATGTGGATGGACAAATCCCACTCTTGATCCATGTGTTTCAACCAATACTTTCCGAACACCCAATGCCACTTTTATAGCCACCCTGTTACGGTGTGGTGTTTGATGACATCAAAGCATCCATCCAGTAAAGGCAATATGCATGATCTCATGGTCGAAGGAATTAGGTTACTATGTATCAGAAAGCATATAGCAATTGAACTATTGAAATGACTTGATCTTTATGCTACGCTTATCTATAGGAGTATGTCCACCATATCATTCTCCTAACGATATGATCTTGTTGTTAATAACATCTCAATGTTCATGATAGGGAAACCACAATCATCTATTAACCAACAAGCTAGTGAAGTATAGAGGCTATACTAGGGACTTCAAATTAAGTTTACAAATCACACAAGTATTAATGGTTTCCTTGTTAATACTATTATAGCATGAATGTAAACATTTATCATAAACACAAAGATATATAATAATAACTACATTTATTATTACCTCTAGGGCATATCTCCAACAAAAAGACCCTATGAGATTCAATTGGGCAATACAACAAGATACATAGACCGCCATCCAACTGCATCTATGACTAGAAGTCCACCTTCAGGTTATCATCCGAACCCCCTCCAGTATTAAGTTGCAAGCAACATACAACTGCTTTAAGCATAGTGTGTAAGAAACAATCCACTTGTTCCATGAACAAGAGACCGTTGTTTTCTCCCTAGTAGCAACAACACATCTACAACCGAAGAGATTTCTGTCACTTCCCTTGGAAACTAGAGGCATGAACCCACTATCGAGCATAAATACCCCCTCTTGGAGTCACTAGCAACTAGTTGGCCAAGATAGCTACTAACAACGGAGAGCATGCAAGATCACAAACAACACGGACATGATAGAATCATAAAGACAAAACCATTAATCAATCTGACATAGTAATCTCAATATCCATCGGATGCCCACAAACACAACATGCATGATTACAAATAGATTAGACCTTGATCATGAACGGAGCTCACAAGATCTATACATGAAAGCACAAGGAGGAGATACAACCATCTAGCTACTACATGGACCCATAGTCCAAGGTGGAACTACTCACGCATCATACCGAAGAAGAAGGCCTCCGGGATGATCTCCCCTCCGGTAGGGTGCCAGGAAGAACTTCAGATCCCCCTGATCTAGGGACCGGCTGCCTAGGGTTTATGCATCGTAGGGCTTCTTATAGGCGAGGAGGCGAGGCATGGGGTGCCCGGTGGGCCCACACGCTGCCTAGGCGCGAGCTAGGCTTGGCCATGCCTGGGGGGTGTGGCCACCCCGTGGAGCCCCTCCGTCTCATCTTCTGGATTCGTGTCGCCCACGGTAAAATATTGACTTTGGCTTTTGTCCCGTCCAATTTCGAGAATATTGATTTTCTGCCTTTCTGGAACCAAAAACAGAAGAAAATAGGCGACTGGCACCATGGCAACTTATTAATAGGTTAGTTCCAGAAAAGATATAAAAACACCTCAAAGTGTAGACAAAGCAAAGCAAAGTATATACTAAACAAGCATGAAACATAAAAAATTATAGATATGTTAACGACGTATCAGTAAGAAACACAAGTCAAAGGAGGAAGAACACTACAACAAGTTTTGTGAGGGGATGAAACCTTTTTTTTTACAAATTCTTTTGACTGATGCTATTAAGTTGCCTACTAATTCAAAGTATATGAAGGATATTGTCTCTAATAAAAGGAATATTCCTAATGAGAAAATTTCTACTTTGCTTGCTAATTGTTCCTTCAATGGTATGGTTCCAAAGAAACTTGGTGATCCAGGTATATGATGGCGCCCAGCACTGTCGTGGGACGCTTCGTTGGAAACCCCAAGAGGAAGGTGTGATGAGCACAGCAACAAGTTTTCCCTCAGTAAGAAACCGAGGTTATTGAACCAGTAGGAGGAAGGAAACGTCTCAAAGGTGTTGCAAGCAACATGGTAACCTGCACAACACAGACTCAAGACTTTGCCCCAACGAATCAGTGAGGTTGTCAAGCTCACCGGTTTGCTGTAACAAAGGATTAAACGTATGGTGTGGAAGGTAATGGTTTGCAGCAAGTAAACAAGTAACAGTGGAAGGTGTATCAATGGTAAAGATTGGACCGGGGTCCATAGTTCATTAGAGGTGCTCTCCTTAGATAAAAAACATGGCATGAAGAGTAAACAAATTACAGCATGGCAATTGACAGGAACTGAGAAAGGCAATACAATGCAATACCAGACAAAAAGATCATATGAGATTCGATTGGGCAATACAATAAGATACATAGACCGCCATCCAAATGCATCTATGACTAGAAGTCCACCTTTGGGTTATCATCCGAACCCCCTCAGGTATTAAGTTGCAAGCAACAAACAACTGCTTTAAGAAAAGTGTGTAAGGTAAACAATCTACTTGTTCCATGAACAAGAGACCATTGTTTTCTCCCTAGTAGCAACAGCACATCTACAATCGAAGAGATTTATGTCACTTCCCTTGGAAACTAGAGGCATGAACCCACTATCGAGCATAAATACCCCCTCTTGGAGTCACTAGCAACTACTTGGCCAAGATAGCTACTAACAATAGAGAGCATGCAAGATCACAAACAACACAGACATGATAGAATCATAAAGACAAAATCATTAATCAATCTAACATAGTAATCTCAATATCTGTCGGATCCCCGCAAACACAACATGCATGATTACAAATATATTAGATCTTGATCATGCACGGAGCTCACAAGATCTATACATGAAAGCACAAGGAGGAGATACAACCATCTAGCTACTACATGGACCCATAATACAAGGTGGAACTACTCATGCATCATACCGGGGAAGAAGGCCTCCGGGATGATTTCCCCTCCGGCAGGGTGCCGAGAAGAACTTCAGATCCCCCTAGATCTGGGGACGATGGTGGCGGTGGCTACAGACGGTTTCGTGGAGTTTTGATCGGGTGCCTAGGGTTTGTGCATCGGGGGCTTCTTATAGGCGAAGAGGCGGGGCTGGGAGGCGACCAGGGGGGCACACCCCGGCCGCACCTAGGGGGGTTTGGCTGCCCTGGTTCGCCTCTCCGTCTCTCCTCTGGACTTCGTGTCGCCCACGGTAAAATATTGAATTTGGCTTTTGTCCTGTCCAATTCCGAGAATATTGATTTTCTGCCTTTCTGGAATCAAAAACAGAAGAAAACAGGCAACTGGCACTGTGGCAACTTGTTAATAGGTTAGTTCCAGAAAATATATAAAAACACCTCAAAGTGTAGACAAAGCAAAGCAAAGTAGATACTAAACAAGCATGGAACATCAAAAATTATATATACGTTTCCGACCTATCAAGCATCCCCAAGCTTAACTCCTACTCGTCCTCGAGTAGGTAAGTGATAAAAAGAATAATTTTTGAGGTGACATGCACCATCAAAACCAAGATAAAACCATTTGCAAGCATTGAAAGTTGGGATCAAAGAATTCTAAACATGTGCATGAAAAATGGAGTTCTAACAATAAGGCAAAGTAACTATGCATGAAACATGAAAGGCTACAAACAAAGATCATGAATAACATGCATTGAAAAACGTCTGTTTTTTCACATAGTGGCAATTAGCTTGTCCCTCATAGAGTAGCAAATATATGCATAGGACACCTTCAAAGTTCACAAGGGTGACTAGAAACAAATAGCACAAGAACAAGTAATATCACAATATGCATCAATCAATAAGCTTTGGGACACTACACACAGAACTAAGAATGGCAACTATGCTCTCTTAATGGTGCCTAAAGGTAGAAGGTGGAGACTCAATAGTAGTGGAAGAAAGGCCCTTCATAAAGGGAAGCAGGGATTTCAAGTTTCAAAAAGAGCTTCCAAAAATTATGGTACTTGTTAGCTTTTAGCCCTCATTGCCCCTATCATAATCATCTTTAAGTGATTAAGGTTAAAGTGAACAAACTATGGAGTATATGATTGACAAAGTATAAGTTGGCAATCTCAAGTCCCTTGAATACGGGGGACACACCTCATGCTACTCAACTTTAGTCACCTGTAAGTTCTTGTCATTGTAAGTACATGCATATCATAGAAAACCGCCAACGGGGTACCCCTTGCACATGGTACCGGAGCTATCCCATAACCAAAATGACAAGGCAAGCTGACAATGAGCATCTCAGTGATCTTTTTATTTACTATGTGCATAGCTTTTTATTGAGGATGCTTCATAGAGAGCTCACTATGGTCTTGCTGCAAGTTTCCACCATGATTAGGCATGGATTAGGCTAGCGGCCCAGGTGTTTCTCTAACACAAAATACAAACTCCATGGACTTACAAGTTCCCTCTTTATTTCACACTGGTGACATCCATAGACAAAAGAGCACGATATCAACTGAGTACAAAGTACAAGTGCAACATTGAAAATGTTCCCCATGGCAGCATGGTTCTGCTAATTCCAACGTATAAGTGCAAGCATATACAACATAGACGACACAATGGTTCAAGTTTATTAGGGACAAAGAATATAAAGTGTGCCATCAAGTTTGTGAGGGCTTTAATCACTAAGTTTTCACATAACAAAATAGTTTTTAATTGGAAGATAGCTGAAAACAAGTATATACTTGGAATGGTGTAACACACCATGCATAGGAGTTTATAGTGGACACTTTGGAAAAACTTGGTTTCTTGGGAGTTGGAAGCATGAGTAGAGCTTACTCATACAAGTGGAGGATAGCAAAAGACTGGGAGCAACCAACTAAGAGAGCAATAGTGGCCATAATCATGCAGAGAGACAAAACATTACTAATCAAAGCATAGAGTGGTACTACAAGTTAAGGACTAAATGATCATACAGGCTATGGTGACTTGTCATAGTCATAACATGGTGTGAGCATGTGCCAAGTCAACCCAAACAAAGCATCAAAGGAGAATACCACAATACTATGCTTTTGCATGCTAAAACAACGCATAATTTCTTCAAGGCACACTAAGCAATCCCAATTGTTTGGAACAATACATGCTACAGCAATAATCACTAAGCTTAAGGTCAAAACAACACCTAGCATGTCATGCTAAAGTCTAAATCACAGTCAATGCAAGCTCCTCTTGCACTTTCAAGCAGGAACTTCCTACTCATGTCCAACACCAATCAACTTATTGGAAACAACACAGCGAGAACGGGGGTCCAAACTACTTTATTCTAGAAAACTAAACAACCTAAGAAAAGCAAACAAAAACTAAGACGCTCCAAGAACAACACAACTATGCATGAAACAATAAAAATGAAGTGTGTAGACAGACTTGAGCTTTTTATTGATGAAGAAGGGGATGCCTTGGGCATCCCCAAGCTTTCACGCTTGTACCTCTTGGATATTTCTTGGGGTGACACCAGGGTGGAATCCCCAAGCTTGAGCTTTTGTCCATTCTTCATCTCATTTCATCATTCTCTCTCTACACCTGAAAATTTGTTCCTTCATACAAAACTTCACACAATCTTCATTAGCAACATTAGTTTATTCAAAAGATATTAGACCTTTGGCAAAGCTTTGGAACAGCAAAACTTTTCACTATAAACACAAGCTACTTTAGCAACTCCTTCAAAAATCTCAATTCCCCAAAAGAGAACTCAAAAAGGAATCAATAAGAAGCAAATGCAAATAATGGCAGAAATCTGTCAAAACAGACCAGCAGGTAGAAACTGAATTTTTCGAACATCTTCTGTTCCTCAAATCAAAAAGTTTTGAACTAACTAAAGTTATCTAACATACTGGGGGATTTATTCATAAATTTTGAGCTCAATCCGAGTTACAGAGATTCCTTAAGAACTTTTATGGTGGAGGACAGAAATCTGTTTTGGGACAGCAACTCCCCGAATCTTACTTCCCTCTCATTAGAGGTCATTCTTGGAACAAAAAGAAAACAAAAAGGATAATGAGAGGTAATTACTGAATTAATAACTTCCAAGACTCAAGAAAACTCTTGGGTTATCTCCCAACAAGTACTTTTCTTTAAAACCTTTAAGTTAGGCTTGAAATTTGAGAAGATGCTCCCATAAGAAATTTGAATTTAGGTAAAAGAGAGCATCAAGAAGCAAATTCAAAACACATTTAAGTCTAACCCTCTTCCCATGCATAGGAATATTGTAAGAAAACAAGTCATATAAGCACAAATCAACAAGCATAGGAAAGCAAAACAAGTGCAACTTCAAGACTTTCAACATAAAGAGGGGGAACTTAATATTATTAAGATGCATAAAGCCATGTTTCCCTCTCTCATAATAATTTTAAGTAGCCTCATGAATAAACTCAACAATATAGCTATCACATAAAGCATGCTTTTCATGATCTACAAACACATAATTTCTATCAAGCTCAAAAATAGTGGGATTAAAACCTTCACAGGTTTTACCCAAAGTAGATATTTCAAAAGAATTCACAGGAACATCACATTCATCCTCCTTTGGTAAGAATGGGAGACAATCAAATAATGTAAGGGATAAAGAGTTACTCTCATTAGAAGGTAGGCATGGGTGGATCCATTGTTCCTCCTTTTGTTGATCACTCTCCTCCTCTTTTTCATCTAATGAGCTTTCAGTTTCAGCAATTTCTTCTTCCATAGGCTCTTGCAAGGCATTAGTATCTTCCATCTGTGGAAATCATCTATTAAAATATTCAAGAATATAGCTATTTTCTTCTTTGTAATTATCAAAGAAGAATTTAAGTATCTCATAAACCTCGCATTCATAAGGTGCATCATCAGTATTTTCAAGCAAACTGGCAAGTTCAAATGCACCCTTGAAGGCAATAAATACTTCAGTTTGTTCCACATCATCAAAGTCATAATTTCATTTAACATAAGAGGATATGGTAACATTATCATTATACTCACATTGAAAAGGCAGGTGTTTATACCTCCTACAACAACAAGATTTATCAAAGCAATAAGTAACATTATAAGTAGAGCACACCTCTCTAGCAATAGTATTCAATTTATCAATTTGTGCCCATAAGTGTTTCCCTTTTTGTGACAAATGGTGATCCTCATAATAATACTTTTGTTCTTCTGTGAATCCACCTTGCTAATAAGAACTAGTTTCAAAAAAACCATCCATTGATAGAAAGCATGGCAAAGCAAGGCAATAATAGACCAGCAACTAGAGCATGGACTAATTTTTTGTGTTTTTAAATTAAGAAAGCAAACCAAACTAGACTATTTTTTTTGGAGTTTTTGAAAAGAGGCACACAAAACCAAGAAAAAGAAACTAAGCAAACTAAAAACAAAGTAAAGAGAAAGGAAGTGGAGGACTCCCCTTGTAAAGACGTCCTTAGCCTCCGCGGCAACGGTGCCGGAAAAAGCTTGATGGCACCCAACACTGTCGTGGGACGCTTCGTTGGAAACCCCAAGAGGAAGGTGTGATAAGCACAGCAGCAAGTTTTCCCTCAGTAAGAAATCGAGGTTATCAAACCAGTAGGAGGAAGGAAACGTCTCAAAGGTGTTGCAAGCAACGTGGAAACCTACACAACACAGACTCAAGACTTTTCCCCAACGAATCAGTGAGGTTGTCAATCTCACCGGTTTGCTATAACAAAGGATTAAACGTATGGTGTGGAAGGTAATGGTTTGCAGCAAGTAAACAAGTAACAGTGGAACGTGTATCAATGGTAAAGATTTGACCGGGGTCCATAGTTCACTAGAGGTGATCTCCTTAGATAAACAACATGGCATGACAGGTAAACAAATTACAACAGGGCAATTGACATGAACTAAGCAAGGCAATAAAATGCAATACCAAACAAAAAGATCCTATGAGATTCGATTGGGAAATACAACAAGATACATAGACCGCCATCCAACTGCATCTGTGACTAGAAGTGCACCTTTGAGTTATCATCTGAACCCCCTCCAGTATTAAGTTGCAAGCAATAGACAACTGCTTCAAGTGTCTAAGGTAAACAATCCACTTGTTCCATGAACAAGAGACCGTTGTTTTCTCCCTCGTAGCAACAGCACATCTACTACCAAAGAGATTTCTGTCACTTCCCTTGGAAACTAGAGGCATGAACCCACTATCGAGCATAAATACCTCCTATTGGAGTCACTAACAACTACTTGGCCAAGATAGCTACAAACAACGGAGAGCATACAAGATCACAAACAACATAGACATGATAGATTCATAAAGACAAAACCATTAATCAATCTGACATAGTAATCTCAGTATCCATCGGATCCCCGCAAACACAACATGCATGATTACAAATAGATTAGATCTTGATCATGAATGGGGCTCACAAGATCTATACATGAAAGCACAAGGAGGAGATACAACCATCTAGCTACTACATGGACCCATAGTCCAAGGTGGAACTACTCACGCATCATACCGGAGAAGAAGGCCTCCGGGATGATCTCCCCTCCGGCAGGGTGCCGGGAAGAACTTCACCCCCCCTGATCTAGGGACGATGGTGGCGGCTACAGACAGTTTCATGGAGTTTTGATCGGGTGCGTAGGGTTTCTGCATCGGGGGCTTCTTATAGGCGAAGAGGCGAGGTTGGGAGGCGACTAGGGGGCACACCCTTCCTAGGCGTGGGCCCACCCCTAGCCGCGCCTAGGGGGGTGGATGCCCTGGTTCGCCTCTTTGTCTCTCCTCTAGACTTCGTGTCGCCCACGGTAAAATATTGACTTTGGCTTTTGCCCCGTCCAATTCCGAGAATATTGATTTTCTATCTTTTTGGAACCAAAAACAGAAGAAAACATGCAACTGGCACTATGGCAACTTGTTAATAGGTTAGTTCCATAAAATATATAAAAACACCTCAAAGTGTAGACAAAGCAAAGCAAAATAGATACTAAACAAGCATGGAACATCAAAAATTATAGATAGGTTTCCGATGAATCAGTATACCAACTATTCCTTGCTCTATTAAGAATAATTATGTTAGAACTGCTTTATGTGATTTTGGAGCTGGAGTTAGTGTTATGCCTTTTTCTCTCTATAAGAGACTCTAGCTAGAAAAGTTGATACCAACTTATATATCTTTGCAAATGGCTGATAAGTCAATTACTATTCCTGTTGGTATATGTGAGGATGTCCCTGTTCAGGTGGCTCATAATTGCTTGGTTTTAACTGATTTTGTTGTACTTGAAATGCCCGAAGATGATAATATGTCTATTATTCTTGAGAGACCTTTTCTTAATACCGCAGGTGCTGTCATCAATTGTAATCAAGGAAAAGTAACATTCAATATTAATGACAAAGAGCATACTGTCTATTTCCCCAAGAAGGTTGCTAAGAGCTATTGCCTAAATTCCATTGAAAATATTGAGAGCATCAAGGTTGGAGAAATATATTGTCCCATTCCACAAGAAAATTTTGAAACTATTATGATTGGGACCATTGCTATCAAGTATGAGGTAACATAATCACCTTGTGGAAGGCAAAGTTTAGCTTCATATAAGATTGTTTTGGTAACAAGACTTGATCAACCTTGTTAACAAAAGGATTTTAATGAACAAAATAATGTTTCCACCGTGGTTATACTTGCTTTCTTTTACTTTTCTCCTTCCTAGCCTTTGCTTTTGCTCTTGTTAGCTAGTTGCTTGCCTTTTAGAGTGTCTTAGAACTTCTGTAGTTTGGTTTTTGTTTGCTTTTGCTTCTTCTAAAAAATTCTGTTTCTGCGAGAAAATCAATTTTCATACCCTGAAAATTGGCCAAAAATAAAGTTTCCCGAAAAATTCCAGAAAATTCAAAATAATTTTTTCCTCGAAAAAAGGGGCAGAGGGACACCTGGAGTGACCCAGGGGGGCACCCCAGGCCACCACACCCCTAGGGGGCGCAGGCACACCACAGGTGGCGCCTGGGTGGGCGTGGCCCACTTGGGCCCCTCCAAGGTGGCTCCTCCCAGCCATCTTCTTTCTCTCCCAAAAAACACTGGAAAACTTTCTCAAGCTCGAGTTCTTGCTGTTCTTGATCGTGATTTTCGATCTCCTTGCTCAGCCCATATTTGCTGCTGATTTTTGGAGGGATTGCTCCTTGGTATGTGCCTCCTCCACTTGTCCAATTAGATTTGTGATTGGTAGATTGTATCTTGAGTATTTTTCTGCTATAGGTATCAGGTTGTGTGAGCTTGCATGCTTGTTCTGTGCTTAGAGATTTCATTTTGATGCATGTGTAGCCCTCTAGCAAGTTCCTATAGTAGCTGCTCATCATTTATCAACTTGGAAATCACTTGGTTTGATGTTTGTCTAAACATTTCAGAAAAAAAAGAGGTCATGGACAACTACATATTTGGTGAAATATTTGAGAGTGATGCACCTAGAAGGGCAAGGCCTTCAAGATCATCCTCCCGTGCTAGGCCCTCATACAATGAGGATCTCATTACTCCCGATTTGGCGACAAGGGAGATGAGGGGGATGCGCACCCTTCCACCTTTCCTTGCCATACCTTTTTGCGAGCTGCTGGGATTCTTGATGATTTTATGACCTTAGTTCGAAGGGCTGGACTAACAAGCTATATGCAGGATGAGAGCGTGAAATATGCAATGCTCACTAAAACATTTGTGGAGAGCTTTTATTTTACTAACAGCATGTTCAAGCCAGATGTGTCTTTCAAAATTTATGGCAGGTCTTATAGTTTGACATTGAAGACATTTTTTGAGACCCTGGGACTTGGTACAGCTGGGTCGGTGAAGAAGATTCTAGCTCAACCCACTGATTTGTTGGATCTTTACCGAGGTATAACCAATGATGATGACCATAGAGTTCAACGGGGAAAGATAAAAAATATTCAACTCCCAGCCATCAGGGGAGTCCTAGAGATACCAGGACGAGGGAGCCTCCTCGACGTACTACAGAGGTGCACCTTCTTGGGCACCATGTGATTGAGCCCCACTTAGGCCAAAAGCCTAAGCTTGGGGGGAGGTACACCAACATCACACTCATCTATATATCATGTTTCATCGGTTCTTTGTATATCCATTATTTTGCTTTCTTTGGTTCTTGTTGCTGCTTTCTCAAAAACACAAAAATACCAAAAAAAAAATCGTTGTTTCTCTTGGTTTGTTTCTTTTCTTTTTGGTTTTGGTTTGCCTTAAAAGAAAAATCCAAAAATATTTTGCTTTGTTTAGTTTGCTTTTGCTTTGTTTGTTTTTGCTTTGTTTGATTTCTTTAAAAAATCGAAAACACCAAAAATATTTGTTGTTCTTCTTTGGTTTTGTGAGTTCTTTGCAGGGTTCAGCCGTCCTCAGTGGAGTTTGGTTTCATGTTATTATTCAAGTCACACAAGTGAAGGGTAATGAAGATTAAGACAACTTGAGGAGTGGTAAGAGGCTGGTAACAAACTCTATTTGTTTTCATTTTTGTACATATACTCATCATTGTGAGCATGCTTAGCCTGTTCGTGTTAGGTGCATGTTATTATGAATGCTTAGTAGTTCTTGCTTGCTTGTGATTAGCTCCAGCTTCCCAATAGTTTGTAGCATGTCATGTGAATGTTTGCTTGCATTGTTTTATTCATACTTTGGTATGATATTATGGTATCCTCCTCTGGAAGTTTCATGTGAATCGACTTGGCACATGCTCACGCATGCATATGACTAAACAATAGTTAGTAAGCCTCGATGATTTATTTTGTCTCAGAGTTCTTGTATCACTTTCATGCCATAATTAGTCATGTTTTGCTGCAAGCATGATTATGACAGTTATTGCTCTCTCGTTTGTCACTCCCTCTCTATTGCTACCTTTCACTTGCACTGAATTTGAGCTCTACCTGTGCTTCAAACTCCCCAAAACCAATATTGCCGACTGTGTCCACCATACCTACCTATTAGCATCATTTGCTATTTCAGTGCATATTCATTATGCCTTGTTTTCTTCCAAATAAAATGTTCGACTATTTTGAGAAAGTGATGGCTAATGTGAAGTCTGTTGGGAACCCCAAGAGCAGGGTGTGAAGCAGCACAGCAGCAAGTTTTCCCTCTGTAAGAAACCGAGGTTATCGAACCAGTAGGAGGAAGGAAACATCACATAGGTGTTGCAAGCAACGCGGAAACCTGCACAACACAGAGTCAAGCCTTTGCCCCAACGAATCAGTGAAGTTGTCAAGCTCACCGGTTTGATGTAACAAAGGATTAAACGTATGGTGTGGAAGGTAATGGTTTGCAGCAAGTAAGCAAGTAACAGTGGAAGATGTATCAATGGTAAAGATTGGACTGGGGTCTATAGTTCACTAGAGGTGCTCTCCTTAGATAAACAACATGGCATGAAGGGTAAACAAATTACAGCAGGGCAATTGATAGGAACTGAGCAAGGCATAACAATGCAATACCAGACAAAAAGATCATATGAGATTCGATTGGGAAATACAACAAGATACATAGACCGCCATGCAACTGCATCTATGACTAGAAGTCCACCTTCAGGTTATCATTCGAACCCCCTCCAGTATTAAGTGGCAAGCAACAGACAACTGCTTTAAGAAAAGTGTGTAAGGTAAACAATTCACTTGTTCCATGAAAAAGAGACCGTTGTTTTCTCCCTAGTGGCAACAACACATCTACATCCGAAGATCACAAACAACACAGACATGATAGAATCATAAAGACAAAACCATTAATCAATCTGACATAGTAATCTCAATATCCATCGGATCCCTGCACACACAACATGCATGATTACAAATAGATTAGATCTTGATCATAAACGGAGCTCACAATATCTATACATGAAAGCATGAGGAGGAGATACAACCATCTAGCTACAACATGGACTCATAGTCCAAGGTGGAACTACTCACGCATCATACTAGAGAAGAAGGCCTCTGGGATGTTCTTCCCTGTGGCAGGGTGCCGAGAAGAACTTCAGATCCCCCCGATCTAGGGACGATGGTGGCGGCGGCTACAGACGGTTTCATGGAGTTTTGATCGGGTGCCTAGGGTTTCTGCGTCGAGGGCTTCATATAGGCGAAGAGGCGAGGCAGGGGGCTCACACCCTGCCTAGGCGCGGGCCAGGCTTGGCCGTGCCTGGGGGTGCGGCCACCCCGTGGCTCCCCTCTGTCTCGTCTTCTGGATTCGTGTCGCCCACGGTAAAATATTGACTTTGGCTTTTGTCCCGTCCAATTCCGAGAATATTAATTTTCTGCCTTTTTGGAACCAAAAACAGAAGAAAACAGGTAATTGGCACTATGGCAACTTGTTAATAGGTTAGTTCCAGAAAAGATATAAAAACACCTCAAAGTGTAGACAAATCAAAGCAAACTAGATACTAAACAAGCATGGAACATAAAAAATTATAGATACGTTTCCTACGTATCAAGCATTCCCAAGCTTAACTCCTGCTCGTCCTCGAGTAGGTAAGTGATAAAAAAGAATAGTTTTTGAGGTGACATGCACCATCAAAACTAAGATCAAACCATTTGCAAGCATTGAAAGATGGGATCAAAGAACTCTAAACATGTGCATGAAAGATGGAGTTCTAACAGTAAGACAAAGTAACTATGCATGCAACATGAAAGGCTACAAACAAAGATCATGACTAGCATGCATTGAAAAACGTTTGTTTGTTTCACATACAGAAAACATGGCATAGTGGCAATCAGCTTGTCCCTCATAGAGTAGCAAATATATGCATAAGACACCTTCAAAGTTCACAAGGGTGACTAGATACAAATAGCACAAGAACAAGTAATATCACAATATGCATCAATTAATATGTTTAAGGAAACTGCACATAGAACTAAGAATGGCAACAATGCTCTCTTAATGGTGCCTAAAGGTAGAAGTGGGAGACTCAATAGTAGTGGAAGAAAGACCCTTCATAAGGGAAGCTGGAATTTCAAGTTTCCGAAAAGAGCTTCCAAAAATTGTGGTACTTGTTAGCTTTCAGCCCTCATTGCCCCTATCATAAGCATCTTGAAGTGATTAAGGTTTAAATGAACAAACTATGGAGTATATGCTTGACAAAGTATAAGTTGGCAATCTCAAGTCCTTGAATACAAGGGCCACACCTCATGCTACTCAACTTCAGTCATCTGTAAGTTCTTGTCATTGTAAGTACATGCGTATCATAGAGAACCGTCAATGGGTACCCCTTGCACATGGTACAGGAGCTATCCCATTACCAAAATGACAAGGCAAGCAGACAATGAGCATCTTAGCGATCTTTTTATTTACTATGTGCATAGCTTTTTATTGAGTATGCTTCATAGATAGCTCACTATGGTGATGCTGCAAGTTTCCACCATGATTAGGCATGGCTTAGGCTAGCGGCCCAGGCGTTTCTCTAACACGAAATACATAACTCCATGGACTTACAGTCTCCTTCTTTATTTCACACCGGTGACATCCATAGACAAAAGAGCATGATATCAACTGTGTACAAAATACAAGTGCAATGTTGAAAATGTTCCCCATGACAGCATGGTTCTGCTAATTCCAACGTATAAGTGCAAGCATATACAACATAGATGACACAATGGTTCAAGTTTATTATGGTCGAAGAATATAAAGTGTGCCATCAAATTTGTGGGGGCTTTAATCACTAAGTTTTCACATAAAAAATAGTTTTTAATTGGAAGATAGCTGAAAACAAGAATATACTTGGAATGGTGTATCACATCATGCATAGGAATTTATAGTGGACACTTTGGAATAACTTGGTTTATTTGGAGTTGGAAGCATGATTAGATCTTACTCATATAAGTGGAGGCTAGCAAAAGACTGGGAGCAGCCAACTAAGAGAGCAATAATGGCCATAAACATGCAAAGTGACAAAACATTACTAATCAAAGCATAGAGTGGTACTACAAGTCAAGGACTAAATGATAATAAAGTCTATGGTGACTTTTCATAGTCATAACATGGTGTGAGCATGTGCCAAGTCAACCCAAACAAAGCATCAAAGGAGAATACCACAATACTATGCTTTTGCATGCTAAAACAACGCATAATTTCTTCAAGGCACACTAAGCAATCTCAATTGTTTGGAACAAGACATGCTAGAGCAATAATCACTAAGCATAAGGTCAAAACAACACCTAGCATGTCATGCTAAAGTCTAAGTCACAGTCAATGCAAGCTCCTCTGTACTTTCAAGCAGGAACTTCCTACTCCTTTCCAACACCAAGCAACTTATTTGAAACAACACAGCGAGAACGGGGGTCCAAACTACTTTATTCAAGCAAACTAAATAACTAAGCAAAGCAAACGAAAACTAAGACGCTCCAAGAACAACACAACTATGCATGAAACAATAAAAAACAATGTGTCTAGATAGACCTGAGCTTTTTATTGATGAAGAAGGAGATGCCTTGGGCATCACCAAGCTTTGATGCTTGTAACTCTTGGATATTTCTTGGGGTGACAATGGGGTGGCATCCCCAAGCTTGAGCTTTTGTCCATTATTCATCTCATTGCATCATTCTCTCTCTACACCTGAATTTTTTTTCCTTCATACAAAACTTCACACCATCTTCATTAGCAACATTAGTTTATTCAAAAGATATTAGACCTTTGGCAAAGCTTTGGAACAGAAAAACTTTTCACTAAAAACACAATATACTGTAGCAACTCCTTCAAAAAGCTCAATTCCCCAAAAGAGAACTCAAAAAGGAATCAATAAGAAGCAAATGCAAATAATGGCAGAAATCTGTCAAAACAGACCAGTAGATAGAAACCGAATTTTTCGAACATCTTCTGTTCCTCAAATCAAAAAGTGTTGAACTAACTAAAGTTATCTAACATACTGGGGGATTTATTCATAAATTTTGAGCTCAATCCGAGTTACAGAGATTCCTTAAGAATTTTTATGGTGGAGGACAGAAATCTGTTTTGGGACAGCAACTTCCCGAATCTTACTTCCCTCTCATTAGAGGTCATTCTTGGAACAAAAAGAAAACAAAAAGGATAAGAAGAGGTCACTAATGAATTAATAACTTCATAGACTCAAAGAAACTCTTGGGTTATCTCCCAACAAGTACTTTTCTTTAATGCCTTTAAGTTAGGCATAAGAAGCAAGAAGAATCAAGTATTTTTAAATGATGAAGCATTAACATCAAACCTTGCTTTCAAAGGAGGAGCAAAAAGCAACTTCTATCTCCTCATAGGGAAGTGTTCAATACCTTTCTTTAATGGAAAATGATATTTAATCGTGCCTTCTTTCATATCAATGATGACACCAACAGTTCTAAGAAAAGGTATTCCCAAAGTAATAGGACAAGAAGCATTGTATTCAACATCCAAAACATAGAAATCCACAGGGACATAAGCATTGTTAACCATAATGAGAACATAATTAATACTCCCCATGAGTTTCTTCTTAGCATTATCATCGAGTGGGACATCCAAATAACAATCTTCCAATGGTGGAAAATCAAGCATTTCATAAATCTTCCTAGGCATAATAGAGACACTAGAACCAAGATCACATGAAGCTTTGAGATCAAAGTCATTCACTTGCATATTAATAATGGGTCCCCAACTATCTTCTACTTTCCTAGGAATAGAAGCTTTGTGTTTTAACTTCTCTTCCTTAATCTTAATAAGAGAATCTGTAATGTGTTTGGTGAAAGCAACATGCATATCACTAGCATCAGGACTTCTAGCAAGTTTTTGCAAGAACATAATCACTTCAGAAATACTGCAACCATCAATATCAAAATCAACCTTAGCATCACTAGTAGTAGGATCAATAGGCTTAGGCATAGTAGGAGGAGGAACAGGGACTACTTGTGGTTTAGTGGTGATAGTGCACACAATATTGTTTCTATCCATTTCAGCTTCCCTTTCCCACTTAGCATGAAGTTGTGCTAACAGTCTAACATTTTCATCAATAATAACTTGTATGGCATGAGTGGAAGCAAAGGTACTTTCCATGGTTTCAGGTTTAGCAGCCATTTTATTAATCAAGGAGGACTGAGCTTCAGACAAAGAGGATATATTTTTCTCAACATTTAAAAGTTTTTCCTATAGCCTTATTAAAAATGGTTTGTTTACTAATAAAGTCTTTGCGCATGACTTCAAGTTCAGAAGGGGCACTTCTAGCATTGTTGTAAGAGTTTCCATAGGAATTGCCATTATTAGGAGGATAAGTTCTATAGTTGTTACCACCAAAATTACTCATATAAGCATTGTTGTTGAAATTTTTGTTTCTAATGAAGTTCACATCAAATTGCTCTTCTTGAGCAACCAAAGAGGCTATGGGAACACTATTAGGATCTAAAGGATCTTTCCCATTAACAAGCATAGCCATAATAACATCAATATTATCACTCAAAGAGGAGGTTTCTTCAACAGAATTTACCTTCTTACCATGTGGAGCTCTCTCAGTATGCCATTCAGAGTAGTTAACCATCATATTATCAAGGAGCTTTGTTGCATCACCCAAAGTGAGGCCCATAAAGGTACCTCCAGCAGCTGAATCCAACAGGTTTCTTGAGGAGAAATTCAAACCTGCATAAAAAGTCTGGATAATCATCCAAGCAGTGAGTCCATGAGTGGGACAATTCTTAACCAAAGATTTCATTATTTCCCAAGCTTGAGCAACATGTTCCTTATCAAGTTGTTTAAATTTCATAATGTCACTTCTCATAGATATAATCTTAGCAGGAGGGTAGTACTTTCCAATAAAAGCATCTTTACACTTAGTCCAAGAACCAATACTATTTCTAGGCAAGGATAGGAACCATTATTTAGCTTTTCCTCTCAAGGAGAAAGGAAAAAAGCTTGAGCTTAATAATATCTCCATCTACATCCTTATAATTTTGCATCTCACAAAGTTCAACAAAGTTATTGAGATGGGAAGCAGCAGCATCAGAACTAGCACCAGAAAATTGCTCTCTCATCACAAGATTCAACAAGGCAGGCTTAATTTCATAAAAGGTAGCATCAGGAGCAGGTGGAGCAATACGTGTGCTAAGGAAATCATTGTTGTTGGTGCTAGTGAAGTCACAAAACTTGTTGTTCTCAGCAGAGTTCATTTTCGCAAAGGTGGGCAAACCAAAAACAGCAGCATCAACTAGAGCAGGAACTAATTTTTTGTGTTTTTGAATAAAGAAAGCAAACCAAATTAGACTAATTTTTGGAAGTTTTGAAAACAAGAGGCAAACAAAACAAAGGAAAAGAAAGTAAGCAAACTAAAAACAAAGTAAAGAGAAAGGAAGTGGAGGACTCCCCTTGTGAAGACGTCCTTAGCCTCCCCGGCAACGGCGCCAGAAAAAGCTTGATGGCTAACGTGAAGCATGTTGGGATCCCCAAGAGAAGGGTGTGAAGCAGCACAGCAGCAAGTTTTCCCTCTGTAAGAAATCGAGGTTATCGAACCAGTAGGAGGAAGGAAACGTCACACAGGTGTTGCAAGCAACACGGAAACCTGCACAACATAGACTCAAGACTTTTCCCCAATGAATCAGTGAGGTTGTCAAGCTCACCGGTTTGCTGTAACAAAGGATTAAACGTATGGTGTGGAAGGTAATGGTTTGTAGCAAGTAAGCAAGTAACAATGGAAGATGTATCAATGGTAAAGATTGGACCGGGGTCCATAGTTTACTAGAGGTGCTCCCCTTAGATAAACAACATGACATGAAGGGTAAACAAATTACAGTAGGGCAATTGACAGGAACTGAGCAAGGCATAACAATGCAATACTAGACAAAAAGATCCTATGAGATTCGATTGGGCAATACAACAAGATACATAGACTGCCATCCAACTACATCTATGACTAGAAGTACACCTTCAGGTTATCATCCGAACCCCCTCCAGTATTAAGCAACAGGCAACTACTTTAAGCAAAGTGTGTAAGGTAAACAATCCACTTGTTCCATGAACAAGATACCGTTGTTTTCTCCCTAGTGGCAACAACACATCTACAACCGAAGAGATTTCTGTCACTTCCCTTGGAAACTTGAGGCATGAACCCACTATCGAGCATAAATACCCCCTCTTGGAGTCACTAGCAACTACTTGGCCAAGATAGCTACTAACAACGGAGAGCATGCAAGATCACAAACAACATAGACATGATAGAATCATAAAGACAAAACCATTAATCAATCTGACATAGTAATCTCAATATCCATCGGATCCCTGCAAATACAACATGCATGATTACAAATATATTAGATATTGATCATGAATGGATCTCACAAGATCTATACATGAAAGCACAAGGAGGAGATACAAACATCTAGCTACTACATGGACCCATAGTCCAAGGTGGAACTACTCACGCATCATACCGGAGAAGAAGGCCTTCGGGATGATCTCCCCTCTGACAAGGTGCTGAGAAGAACTTCAGATCCCCCTCGATCTAGGGATGATGGTGATGGCGGCTACATACGGTTTCGTGGATTTTTGATTGGGTGCTAGGGTTTCCGCATCGGGGGCTTCTTATAGGCGAAGAGGCAAGGCAGGGGGTGCCCGGGGGGCCCACACCCTGCCCAGGCGCGGGCCAAGCTTGGTCGCGCCTAGGGGGTGCGTCCACCTCGTGGCTCCCCTCCGTCTCGTCTTCTGGATTCGTGTTGCCCACGGTAAAATATTGACTTTGGCTTTTGTCCCGTCCAATTCCGAGAATATTGATTTTCTACCTTTCTGGATTCATAAACAGAAGAAAACAGGCAACTGACACTGTGGCAACTTGTTAATAGGTTAGTTCTAGAAAACATATAAAAACACCTCAAAGTGTAGACAAAGCAAAGCAAAGTAGATACTAAACAAGTATGGAACATCAAAAATTATAGATACGTTTCCGACGTATTAGAAAGTTAGTTAGTAAAGCTCTCACGAACTTAAAGGCACACTTTATTCCTTGCACTTAATAATCCTGAACCATTGTGACCTATCCATGAATGTTATATGCTTGCATATTATATGCTGGGAGTCAGCAGAACTATGCTGTCATGGGGAACGCTTTCAACACTTTTTGGATACATATCTAGTTGTTACCTTGCTCTTTTGTTTGTGGATGTCGTCGGTGTGAAATAAAAGGGGAGCTTGTGAGTTCATGGTGTCTATACATTGTGTTAGAGAAACGCCTGGGCCGCTAGCCTAAGCCATGCCTAATCATGGTGGAAACTTGCAGCATCACCATAATGAGCATTTATAAAGCATCCTCAATAAAAAGCTATGCACATAGTAAATAAAAAGATCGCTGAGATGATCATTGTCTGCTTGCCTTGTCATTTTGATCACGGGATAGCTCCTGCATCATGTGCAAGGGGTACCCCGTTGGCGGTTCTCTATGATATGCATGTATTTACAATGACAAGAACTTACAAGTAACCAAAGTCGAGTAGCACACGGAGTGGCCCTCGTACTCAAGGGACTTGGGATTTCCAGTTTATGGTCTGTCAAGCATATAACTCAGATTGGACCTCACTTTCACCTTAACCACATGAAGATGCCTATGATAGGGGTAATGAGAGCTCAAAGCTAATGAGTACCTTTCTTTCAGCATTTGGAAGCCTTTCAAACTTTTCAAAACCTTTTCACTTCCTTGTTGAGTCACCACTTATTCTATGAGCACTTCCTTGAGAGCATAGTTGTCATTCTTGTGTTTGTTTCAAAACTTGGTTAATTATGTCATGACTTTGATGCTTGTATCTCTGATATCTTTATCTCTAGTCTTCACTTGAACTTCAGAGGTGCCTTGGCATTTTATATTGTGCTCTACAAACAAAGGCAAGTGAGATACCACTCTATCATACCTTATTATGAGTATTGCAATGTTGCTTATGTTTATGTTTCTTGCTACTTATTATTATTGAGTTGGTTTCTCTTCATAGCTTGCAATGACTATTGAGTAGACTTAGTTGCATACTTCTTATTATGAATGGTTTAAGTATCTACACCTGTGCTGAGAATATATACATCATATGAAGCAAATGTGTTCGTGAAAGTTCTTTTATCGCACTCAGTTTTCAACTGAATTGCTTGAGGACAAGCAATAAGCTAAGCTTGGGGGGAGTTGATACGTCCAAAACGTATCTACTTTCCTGAACACTTTTTCTATTGTTTCTCGTCTAAACTTATGTGATTTGGATACAACTAACACGGACTGACGTTGTTTTCAGCAGAATTACCTTGGTGTTTAGTTTTTGTGCAGAAAATCAACTATCCGGAAAAATCCCGGAAAATATGCCAAAAATCCTATTTCACCAGAAGATCCACAGAGCCAGAGTACGAGACGGAGTGGATGCCTTCGGGGGCCCACACCCCTGCCAGGCGCGGGCCACCCCAGGCACCCCCTCGGGCTTCCTTTGTGCTTATAAGTTGCCCCTTGACCTAAAAACAGAGGGGGGGGTTGACGTTTTTTCAGAAAGAGTTCCGCTGCACCGCCACCACCAGAAACCAAGATTCGGATCCAGAAACTCCGTTTTGGCACCCTGCCGGGACGGGGAATTTGGGGAGGATCATCGCCATCGTCATCATCAATGCCTCTCCATCAACCATCAATGTTTTCCTAATCCATGAGTGAGTAATCCCCCGCAGTAGGCTTTGGGGATGGTAGGGATTGGATGAGTTCTATCATGTAATCGAATAAGATTGTTAGGGCATAGTGCCTAGTATCTCTATTAGTGCTATTTGACTTTGTTGCAACTTGTTGTGCTTAATGCTTGTCACTAGGGCCCGAGTGCCATGATCTCAGATCTGAACTTATTATTATATCATTACGATAGTATTGTTTGTGATCTTATCTGCAAGTTGTGTACACATATCATTGTCCGGATCCAAAGGCCCCGAAGTGACAGCAATTGGGATAACTGGAGGGGATGGCTGTGGTGTGAGGATCACATGTGTTCACGTAGTGTTAATGCTTTTTTCCGGTGCTCTATTAAAAGGAGCACATTAATTGCCAGTAGTTCCCTAGAGGCCCCGCTGCCACGGGCTGGCTAGACAGAAGATGTTGTGCAAATTCTCATTGCAAGCACGTATGACTATATATGTAGCACATGCCTAGGATTGTTTAGTACTAGGATGCTTATTATTATTTATCTGTAATACCCTAGATCTTGAAGTTACATGTTTAGACTCGTCCATGCAACACCCGTCCATCCACCCATATGCCTACCGCACTCGAATTTCACTGTTTACTGTTACTGTTACTATTGCTCTTGTTCCACTGCTACTGTTGCTTTGCTATTTCTACTGATAAACTTCTGTGAGCAAGAACTATTTCCAGGTGCAGCTGAATTAAAAACTCAGTTGTTAAGGCTTGCAAGTATTCTTTGGCTCCCCTTGTGTCGAATCAATAAATTGGGTATTATTATCCTCTAAGACTATTGCGATCCCCTATACTTGTGGGTCATCAATATACGTCGAGACCTGGAGAGAATTGGGTGAGGATGCTCAAGATCTTAGGGCATCTCCACCGGGCTGACCCAAACGGTCGCCGCGTGTCCGAAACTGTCTACGCGGACGCGCGGGGCGTGCGCGGCGCCCAACGGGGCGACCCATCCGGCGAAACGCGTCTGACCCAACCCATCCGTACATCTAATCTGGGGATCGGTTGCGCCGGCCCGGACACGCGCGGACAGGCGGACATCGTGCCCGCGCGTGCCACTGGCCCACCCGCCAGCCACACGCGGCATTGATTTCAGACGCGGTCAGCAGCACCGATTCAGACGCAAACCACGATAGAAATTCAGAGGCGCTGCACGGAAGGCTAACCGGCGGCAGCCTGCGTCATCACTGGCGACGCGACGACACGCTGACCCACTGGGTGCCGCCTGCGTTCTCGCGCCGGCATTGATGGCGAAGGAGCGGGAAGCTGCGCCTGTTTGCGGGTGAAGGGGTTATTTAACCCTATGCCCGTCGGTACCTCACCTCTCGCCATCGCAAACCCTAGCCGCCGCCACCACCACCACCACCGCAAACAATGAAAATGCCGTCGTGGCTGAAGAAGGGGAGGGCAAGAACGACCACGATGTGTCTGGATCTAGCAGCCAGCGCTCCGACCGGATGCCGTCCTTCCTCCAAGGCACGTCCCTGCCTCCTCTGCCGCGGTAGGAGGATTTCTGGGGCCGCCGCCTAGAGGCTCGCCCGCCACCGCGGCCGAAGGGAGAGCGCCGCAATCGCCAGTAATTCTGCACCGCTGGAGGGAGGACGGGGCATCCAGCACAACGACGTGTTCCTCCCTACCGGCTGGCACCTCAACCGGGATCGTGTCTTGGTGCCGCCCGTGCCCAAGGAGGGCAAACGGCTGGAGGAGGAGATCCGCCGCCGGATGAGGGGCCTCCCGCCGGCCCAACGGTGGGACCCTGCCTACCAGAGCGAGGCCTACTGGAAGGAGTGGCTTGACTGGGAGCACAAGGTATACCGCGCCACCACCATCCGCCATGACCTGCAGCCAGGGGAGGTCTACCCGATCCCCGACATCGACTCGGACGAGGAGGGCTCCGTCAACCACTCCGACGCTGAGCTCAGAAGCGAGGACGGCAATGACGAGGGCGGCGATGACGATATCATCGTCAAGCAGGAGGCGGTGGACGACGTCGCCGCCAACCTGCCCCCGAAGTACCACGAGGTACTGGCGCGGGGCTACGAAGAGGACGCCTTCACCGAGCAGGCCATTATGGCCAGCGCACAGGAGGAGGAGGCTCTATGGCGCGGCTACGAGGAGGTCCTCGTGCTCACCCGCATGGTGGCTGAGACGAACGCCCAGCTGCCTCCACCGCCGCCGCTGCCGGTTTGGGCGCCTCCGATCGCGCCGGAGGTGGGCATGGAGCTAGCGCACCTCCAGCAATGGGAGCCATGACCTGTGCGGGCGATCAACCCGCCTGCGACCGCTCCCGCTCCGACCCTGCCACCACCCAACCTCTGGACGTCGCCGGAGTACATCGACCTCGATCCGTATCGCGACAGGCAATTTGGACACCACATCGACAATTTGGGTCGGAGGACGTACGGGGCATGTTTTAAACCACGTACACATGCATATTTTAGTTTCCTCTGTTCCCTATACCTATCTAATGAAATGTACTACGTACTCTTTTGGTGACATGACGTCAGAGACTCGTTATATCCGCTCAGGCTGTTGGATTCGGAAGGAATTCACCGCATACCTCCTTCACTGACAGACGGGGCCTGGCCGAGCGATTTAAGATTTTTATCCGCAGGTAACTTTCATTTCGACGGCGCGAGAGGTGAAAAATCGGTTACAACCCGTGGGGTCCACCTCGTCAGCCTGGCACCACTAGGCTATTTCACATCCACCCCCGCCGCCTCGGAAGCGAATCGAGGCATTCAGAATCCCAAACCCCACAACTCCGGCGGCGGAACAGAAAGAGAGAGAGAGATGGCGGCGCAGGTGTGCGAGACGCCGTTTCCGGCCGACGCGCAGCAGGGGCGCCTAGCGCTGGCACCGGTGCACGCGGTGATCGGCGCCGGCAGCGGCGTATCCACGGAGAGGCGCGCCAGGATACTCCATCTAGCGGAGGAGGCGCTCGGGCGGGCGGCCAAGGACCTCGCCGTCGCCAGGTCCGCGCTGGGCGGCGCCCCGGGCCAGGAAGCCAGGCTGCGCGCCGGGGAAGCGTGCGACGCCATGGAGCAGTTCTGCGACCGCCTGCTCCTTGTGGACCTCCTGCTGGACCCTCCGCCGCGTCTCCCTGTCCCTGGCGCGGACGACGACGAAGGCAAGGCGCGGGTCCGTGCCGCCGACGCTCTGGAGAAGGCGATGGAGATGGCGGAGGACTGCGCCTCGCTGGTCCGCCGCGTATGCAGCGACATGATTCAGTTGACTTGATCGATGGCTGCTCACCCCGGTAGGAAGATCTTGTGTTGTTTTTCTTGCAGGTTGCTGTGTTGTTCTTGCGTGTTGTGAGACTATTATGATTCAATTGTGGATTGCTGCTGCTACCCGTTAGATTCTATGAACAATTCGGGAGGATTAGTAGATTGATACTTCAGGAACAGAAACAGAGCTGTTGTTTGACCAATTCTGCTTGAGTTCGAGTTTTCTTTCCAGAATATAGCTCGATAGAGTTGGATTCGCAAGTAGCAACTGATACATTATATTCTAGAATTTGTTTGCTCTGGCTCTTGGAATCGTCGATTATGTTTGTGGATCATGGCATTCATTACAAATTTATCAAAGTACAGTATTGCTGTCTTGTTAGGTTTTTGATGTTTAGAAAGCGTCCTTTAGTTTTTTCCATCGGCGTAACCGAGAGTGAGGAATTGGTTCATGAGTCAGAAGGAAGATGGAAGTATAAATTGGCATAGTCCGAGGATAGGAAAAAAATAAGTGGAAGGTGCAGTCATGGGCATTGATTGTGGATAAATGATGGTGGATACCGATGAAATACAAGGATAAATGATTGTGGATACCAACAGCACAACGGATATACCCACAAATAATACATATAGCCGCAAGAATATCAGAATGAGTGCTCAGTGGAATATGTTGAAGGGAAGCAGAGTGCAAGTGTGTACTTCCCCTTCCGATACACATTATACGATAAAGCACAAAGATCTCAGTTTCCACATTACAATATTCTAGTATCGACTCCTTTCGTGACTAGCATTCTCATACATTATTACATTATATTAATTCATCGGATCATTTTTAGGTCCGCTTTGATCCACATGTTTGTTAAAACAGATGAATGGAAAAAAAGGAATATTAAGTGGCATGTACTCTTAAATTATATATTATTACAATAATATAGTAATTAGTAAAACAATGACATGCCACACATAAATTGGGTTGCAAGGGTTTACGTGAATGCAAATTTTCATGCATAATAGTTGCATATTTCTAAAGGATTCCACACTTCGAATAAACAAACTACATAGGAAAAACTTATTATTCAAATATCCAACAAAAATCAATAAATACCAATGGATATATGGCGCCTTAAGTAACTAATGTGATCAGCATAGTTTTTCTTTTTACCAAAATTTTACATGGTTCAGCATATTCATTGTAGAACAATCTTTGATAAGCATGTTTAATTTTTGTATAGAAAATAAGACGCACATTATTGGGCTTCGTTAAGATTATATTTATAGATATGCTACTGGGCTATACCATGTTTGCCCTCATGCGATAAATAAGTATCATGTGAAACCATGAAGCTTGTCATTGTCATTTTTCATATGCTATGTCATATTCTTGACATTTTATCTTGACGAATAAGATATGGAAGGCCACTTAGTCTGCAGGAACAAACACATCTTATATGGAGAAATGTAAATTCTTGGCCATTAGTAACCTATGTATTTGAAGAGGTATTTAGAAATCAAATACACATTGAAAGAATTATGTTTACTCAGACTTCTGTCTACCTGTCCTGAATAATAGATTGTGTCTGCACCAGTTTCACGTGTCTACCTGTTCTGAATAATAATTTTACACTTTTGTCTTAGGGCGCCTTCTAAGGGGCGTTCATCTCTTCGCGGCCATTGCAATGCAGCTGGAGAAATGATTCAGGACATCGACAAGTTCGATCGCGGCAATCATCTTGCCGTGGTGGATTACGTCAAGGATATCTACAAGTGTTCTACTTCCTCTGTCCTAAAAAGGATGTTTCAAGTTTATTTGAATTTGAATGTATCTATGTACTAAATAGTGTCTAGATACATTTAAATTTAGACAAACTTGAGACATTCTTTTTAGGACGAAGGGAGTACAAAGCTCCCGAGGTAGTTTACTGCTCAATTGGTCTTAGCAGGCAGCCTTGCGATGATCTGTGCATGTCTCTCAATCTGCCCTTTTCCTCTTGTATAGTACGACCTGTTGCAGAATGAGTGCCTCCCGGGCGATTACATGGATTCCAAGAAGGACGTCAACTCCGCCATGCGGGGCATCCTCGTCGATTGCTGGCTCATACTACAAGTGCACCAAAAGTTTGAACTCATGCCGGAGACACTGTACCTGATGGTGTAAGATCGTAGATCGGTGTCTCTCACTGCGTGGGAAGAAGGAGCTGCAGCTGCTGGTAGGCGTCTCGATCAGCCCTGCTCATCGCCTGCAAGTACGAGGAGACTCGGCCTCCAAAGGTAATACTGGAAAATAGACTATACGCCTTCTGCAGGTCAATGCTTTAGTCTCGAAAATAGACTGTGTCTGCACCAGGGAGCAGGTAGGTACTGAGAATGGAGAAGGCTATCCTGGATAGGCTTCAGTGGAACCTGTCAGTTCCTACGCCACACGTCAGTCTTCCTCGTGCGCTTTGTGAAGGTTTCAGGGATTGTGCAAAGATCCTGGTGACCGCGCACTCGGCTGCCCCCGAGAGCGAGTACAATCTCGTGGTGTATCGGAAGTATTCTAGTATAGGAAAATGGGAGCGAGGAGTCGCCCTGCGCCCGTCTGCGATTGGAATCTGAACCCTGAATGCTGATTTCTTCGATGCTTATGATAACTTGCTTCACACTTTGGTCGCAATTTCTGAATCATTTTTCGTAAAACCCAGCATTTTCATCGATTAAGAAGGAAACTGTTGAAATATATTGCCTAGCCCTTTTCATCAGTTCGGACTTTTGGTTCAGTTGGCTAGCGCATGCAATTCAATATGGTATCAGAGCAGGAGGTCCTAGGATCAAATCCTGGCCAACGCAAAAATAAAAAACAAATATTGCGGCTCCCCAAACATGCGTCACAATAGGCCAAAGGGCAAAGACGTAGGGTGAGTGTTGAAATATATTGTCTAGCGCATGCAATTCAATAGAAACAGCAGAAAGAGACGAAAATATAAAAGGAGGTAGAGGCCAAGGACACCAGCTGAAGGGACGTCACATCACATCGCCACTCACAAAAAGACCACGGAGGTAATTCGTTGGCAGTCCCTGCCTCTTTTGTGATAAAATGCACCTTGCTCTTGTCTGATATATGTCCTCTGAATTTTATGGGTGACAGTTCTAAATAAGCATGAATGATGAACTACCAAGCTCGATACACTTGGTGCTAAGGTGTTTTCTCAATATTTACTGACTTTTGATGATTATTATGATTCAGATTGCACTAGCGGTGGGAAACATTGCACTAGCGGTCTGAAATAATAACTCAGATTATCATAGCTGAAGTTCACATACCGGAAATTTCAGTGTTAGCTTGAATGATGAATTGGAGGTTTGCACTTTGAGAATTAATTTTTTTCCTCCGTATCATGTTAGCAGCCAAGATGGCAGGAATGGACCAAGTACTTCGAGTGGGAAGAGAGCAGAGAAGACGGGCCGGCCCAAGAGGAACACAAGGCCCCCTGCAAGGATTGTTGGCAAAGAGTGGATCAACTGACCATCGGCACTCCTTGCTAGAGTGCAACATGGCACAATCCGTTTGGGCATTAGTGGATGAGGAACTTGTCGAGCATATCAGTAATAACATCTGTCCAAATCCTAAGAAGTGGTTATTTTTCCTATTTGATACATTGTCACATGCTGATTTAACAAGAGTGGTAGTCTCTCTATGGGCAATTTGGACAGCACGTCGAAAGGCCATCCATGAGGAGATTTTGCAGAGTCCACTATCTACCTTTCACTTTATAAATTCATATCTCCGAGACCTAGACATTGTGGAAGAGGGAAGGAAACAAGTTACTTCTCCTGTGTCAGCAACGGTGCCTAGACCAGCTAAGTGGATTGCTCCTCCTCTGAATTTCGCCAAGGTTAATGTGGATGCGACAGTGGCAAAAACAGCAGTTCGTGGTGCTGTCAGTGCAGTTTGTCGGGATGCTCAGGGTACTCTGTTGGGTGCATCAGCTGTTGTTATCGATGGCATCGCTGATCCAGCTGTTCTGGAAGCAATGGCGATCTCTGAAGGTTTGGCTTTGACTGCGGACTTGTATTTGCAAAGGGTGTGTGTTGCCTCTGATTGTCTTGGAGTGGTAAATGATATCAAGGATGGGAATTCAACATCCTATGCCTCCATCATACGTGAAATAGAAAAGAGGAGATCAGACTTCATGGCTTCAGAGATCATTCACGGGCGTAGATGTCACAATATGGAAGCACATAACTTAGCTAGGAGTCAAGTTAGTTTTGATTTTGGTCGTTATCTGTGACTCGCTAGCACCCCGGATCCTGCTATTGTACCCTTGATGATTATTGATTAATAAAATGGCAGGTTTCCCCTAAAAAAAATCGGCACATAAGTTCCTTCTTCGGCATCAAGAAAGGATTGGCATAGTAATATTATGTGAATTTAGGATCATTGTAATATGAGCTATATAGACGTGTAGGCGGATGGGTGCTACTTCGTAGATCTACTCTTAGTTGATGTTCTTAGTTTTCTTGCCCGGTCTGGTAGATAAGGTCTCTCGCATCTAAACTTTGGTACTCAGAGCCTATGATCTTGGCGTTTTCATCCCACAGATCACGATACAAGGAACAAGCAACATGTGATTCATCGTGCCATGGATGAACTATCAGTTGAAGAGAGGAGAATCGCTGATTTGTCGAATATCTCAGCCAAGGAGGTGGTGAAGGAGCCCGTGAACCAGTATGTTCGTCTGTGACTCTGGCGATGACAATCTTATGAAGCATAACGATGTCAAGTGTGCCATGCTCAATTCCCAAGTGGATCTATGACAGAGATTCATCGAGGCCTAGAGAAAATTGGATGAGGTAGCTCAAGCTTTTACACCGTCAGGCATGGCAGCACGGAGCGTGACATATCCAAGATGATCCCGATGCCAATTTCGGCACTGCATCGACAATTTGTGGGTGACGGTCCTAAATAAGCATTAATGATGAACTACCAAGCTTGATACACTTGGTGCTAAGGTGTTTTGTCAATATTTTCTGACTTTTGATGATTATTATGATTCCATTGGGGCATGCCACCTATGTGTGACACATCTTGATAAACGAAAATGTGTTCTGAATGAAGTTTGCAGATTAGATTTTTTGGTTCATTTAATAATTTGATGTGATTGGTATTTTTAAATGTTTTTTCCTATTCTCAACTAACATATTTAAACACACCTACACATTTACGGTGGGGATCTCGGTCAAGGAGGTGGTGGAGGAGCACGTGAACGCATAAGCTCCTCTATGACTCAGGAAACGACGGATTTTATCAAGGACAACGACGTCAAGTTTGAACCGCTCAAATTATTCCCAGGTGGATGGACCTATACCGGAGATCCGTCAAGACTTGGAGAGAACTGTGTAAGAATGCTCAAGCTCTTCCACACGATCACTACAAGAAATATTTTCTTCCGCAATGATGGGGGCCGTTGGTCGTCATAGAAGACACGTCTTTCGTAACAAAATTCTCAGCTCAACCGTGTCCGATGCAAAAAAAAAATCGGTTTCGCGCCCCTCTACTATGACGAAACCGCTAAAAACATGGACGAAGCTCGACGGGCGCATGCAAGAAGTAAGATTTTCGCTTTCTCGCGAGATATTGACTCGCTGAAGTATTTTTTGCGTGTGGGTATCGGACGTCAGTGACTCTATCGGACCAATATTTTCGGTCCCGCCTCCCTGGTTTAAACTCGATAATGTTGTTCGATGTTTTTTCCGTTTAGCCAGGCTGCTGGGTCCCATATATCTGCCTCACATTAGAGGAATCATGTATATGATGAAATTTTTTCCTTCCCTGTTCCAAACTTGATAGCGTCGCTCGATGCATCTGCCAGTTAATCAGGCGAATGAGTCTCACATGTCATCCTCACATTAGAAGAAATGTGTGTATGATGGATTTTTTTCTTGACTCGTGTCTCCTTGATATGAACTCGATAACGTTGCTTGATCTATCTGCTGTTAATCACGATGCTGGTCCCATATGCCAGCCTCTCATTAGAACAATCATGTATATGACGGAAAATTTTTTCCTTCGCTCGCGCTACCCTGTTTCGAACTTGATAGCGCTGCTAGATACATCTACAGTTTAATCACGCAGATGAGCCCTACATATCATCCTGACATTAGAAGAAACGTGTGCATGATGAATTTTTTTGGCACATGCCTCCCTAATTTGAACTCGATGCTCAATCTATCTGTCGTTAATCACGATGCTGGGTCCCACATAGCAGCCTCTTATTAGAAGAATCGTATGTATGATAGAGTTTTTTCTTCGCTCCCGCTATCTTGTTCCAAACTTGATTGCGCTACCGTTCAATCACGCAGCTGGGCCCATATGTCATCTTCTCATTAGAAAAAACGTGTGTATGATGGATTTTTGCCCTCGGTCGCGCTACCCTGTTTCGAACTTGATAGCACTGCCAGATGCATAATCACGCATATGGGCCCAACGTGTCATACTCTCATTATAAGAAATATTTGTATGATAGAAATTTTAACCCCAGTCGCGCCTCTGTGTTAACTTGATAGTGTTGCTCGCTGTATTAGCCTTTTATTAAGGCTTGTGAGTCCCATATGTCATCCTCACATTAGAAGAACCGTGTGTATATGATTGAATTTTTTTCTTCTCTAGCGCTACCATGTTCCTAACTAGATAGCGTTGCTTGACGAATCTGATGTTTGGTCACGCAGCTGAGTCCCACATGTCAGCATCTTATTAGAAGAACGTGTGCATCTTGGACTTTTTTTTCGTCCGCGCCTCCGTGTTTTGAACTTGGCAATGTTGCTCGATGTATCAGACGTTTATACAGTATGATGGGTCCCACATGTCAGCATCTCATTAGAAGAAACGTGTGCATATTGGACTTTTTTCTCGCTCGCGCCTCCGTGTTTTAAACTTAGAAACGTTGCTCGATGCATCAGCCGTTTATACAGGTTGGTGGGTCCCATATGTTAGACTCACATTAGAAGAATCGTGTGTATATGATGGAATTTTTTTATTCTCTAGTGCTACCCTGTTCCAAACTAGATAGCGTTGGTCGACGAATCTACCGTTTGGTCACGCTGCTGGGTACCACATGCCATCATCTTATGAGAAGAAACAATGCATGTTGGAATTTTTTCTCGTCCGCGCCTCCATGTTTCGAACTTGGCAACATTGCTCGATGCATCAGCCATTTATATAGGCTGCTGGGTCTCACATGTCAGCATATTGTGAACCTAAAAATAGCATATTGTGATATCTGATAAAATAGCATATTATAAACCTATAAATGATTTTTATAAAAAATCATGAGCATCAGATCATATACATATAGTTCATATCTGACCCACTTCCTACCGATTCGGCAGGAATTTGTCATTTTCACCAGGGGTGGACGAAAATGTTTGAGATCCTCCTGTTGGGACATTGTTTATATAAGGTGGTCTAGTATTTTTGAAAATAGGGTGGCAACATTTTGAATTAGCCATTTGGTGGTTTTTTTATAAAACCTCCAGTTTTTTGTGCTCGGAAAATAGAAAATGGCTTATTGGTGCGACAAAAAGGAAATTTCCTCCTGCAACATTGTTCGCCATCACATGATGCACATGCATGCACAATATGTGTATATTATCATAAACTATGCCTTGATTCTAGCCATAACATTGGTCATTTGACCCGAAACCGAGGAAACCTCGAATGAGATAGGTCAATTTGTGAAGGTTTTTTGAGACATAATAAATATACCAAGTTTATATTTTTCCTTCCAATTATGTCACATAATATGACACCACGCGAAGTTTTCACATTATTTCGATTGTTTTTGATTTTTTTATGCCCATTTTTAACTATGGTCAAAACGGTAAGCATAAATATTCTTATTCAGCATAAATAACTAATATTTGAGTGTATATAGATAGATCTTATTTTTCTGCAAATTTTGATGTATTATTTGTATTTTTATGAATTAGAATGATTTAGTTATAATTTTTCAAAGATTAATGAGATAAAAGGGAAAATAGCTATGCCGAGGACAGCCGTGGCCAGCTTCGTGGGGCGCCCAGCTCATGGCCTATGCCGTCGGCGCCAACTTTTGGCCGTCGGCGCCTAGCTCCATTCCTGTAGTGCATCAACTTAGGCCGCGCTTGGGAGTCCAGTTTCTCATGGGTGGTTTCAGACGTGCACATGTACCCAGGGTATTAGTTAAAGACGCCATCTGTGCTGTTTGGAAAGTACAATATTTTAGCAGGAAATGACTAAAACACATCCCCTCAAACTTTGAAAAAAAATCGTATCTACGACCATGCTGTAGTACAATATACATGAAGAATCCATGTTAAATTACATAAAAGCATTCCAGGTCATATTTTAACGGTCATCCATGAATACAAACATATATTTGTTCAGATCAACAATAAAGTATGTTTACTTAAATTACATATAATAATCATTCAACCACTCCCAAAGTAAGACGTGAACTGGGCTGGACTTCTGAAGGCTGGAACACAAATTTTGAAGATAATTTATTGATACCTTCATCCACTTGCTAACAAGACAAAACAGGACAGCAAAAGACTTGAACTCTGTGAGAAGACATCCTAAACTTTGGGTCCTCCTGTAAAAGCAAAGAATGTGATCAAAGCCTTCTAAATTTGTTCATCAATGCTACATCCAGATTCAGCAATGCAAAAACATGCATTCATATCATTACTTAGGCTGGTTGCCAATGTATATGTATAACTGAGAAAACCAACAAGAAAGTAATAAACTGAACATGGAGAGATATCTACAGACTACAGCAGGCATGAATATATATATGACAAAATAGATGGATTTGACAACTTCATAACTCAACTATTTCCTCCCATTTTTTAGATGTGGTGTTTATCATGCAACTGGTTGAATTCCATGAAGTGCCACTTCTATTGACAATGGATTTGATAACTTTGTAATCTTTCTTTAGTTTACCATCTTTATCTTAAACCTAGGACTTCACAAACTTTGCTTCTAGAAATTGGGTGTTCAAATCTTTCACAACTCGGTTCTAGCCTTCAGAGGTCCATCCATTTTGACCACGATGGTGAGAAAAGTTGTACTCTGTAAGTACATCCACAAGCCCCTACTCATACTGAGACGTCCATCTTGCCCTTTGTGACATTTTAACCTAGGACAATAAAACAAAAAAAGTTATTGCAATAGTGCACATTACAAAACTTTCTTATGTACAGAAAAAAGAACAAGTTAATGCAACAAGTCACGGCAAACATTTCTTATGTACAGGAAAAACAACAATTGCTCATCGAGATGATCTCCTTTGCACTTTCAGAGCCCTACTTATTTCATAATCAGCCCACATTTTCTTTGCTATTTGATCTCTAAGAGCATTGCCAAACTTTCTCCTCGATTCTGAGGTTGTTGAATCATCTCTAGGTGTCATATCACCGGTAGGAACATCCACATATTTACTAGGATCAATGTGCATCTTTTGGGTTTTAAGCCATTCTTCATCACCCGTGTGGCTTCGGATTATATTGTGCATCACCATTGCCACCAAGGGGATCTTCACTTGAGTATCTATGGGATATTGTGTTGCAACTTTCAGAATAGGGAATACCATCTTTAGGATGCCTATTATGCGCTCTATAATGTTCCTTCGGGCATGCCGAAGGTTGAAAAGTTATTTATAGTCCCTTGGGCGACAATTTCCCCTAGCTTGTTCTTTTAGATGGTACCGAACATTTCTGTATGGGGCAAGAAACTTTGGTGTATTTTCGTACCTCCATCAACCAAATAGTATTTTCCTTCGGGTACATAAAACCCCGACTGGATAGCAGAATTCAATACCCCAGCATCAGACGCCGACCCTTCCCAACCACTCGAGGCATAAGTAAAACTCAAATCAAAATCACAAGCCACCATGACATTCTGAGATAGAGTTCCTTTACGGTTCATGTAAGGTGCAGCTTCGTCCTCATTTACCGTCACAGGGATATGAGTCCCATCTATCGCTCATATGCAATTCTGCATATAGAAGTTACGGTTACTAACTTATATGTGTCGTGGAAGAATAGGTATTTCTAACATACTTTAGGCGGATCAAATTTATCTCAAAGTATGGCCAATAGAGGGGACTGATGAAATCTTGATGCGAGGGTCCGTGGATGGAAGTTTGATTAAATCATATGTCAACGATGTGATTGCATTAATGAAAGCATTGATATGCCTATGGACGTTTTTTGGGCTACGCTAGAATCTGTCTGTGAATGTATTGGTAGCTTGCATTCCTTGACATCATGTACATCGACATACCTATTTCAAAAGTTTTCTAGACCTAAGATCGTTACAAAGTTCTTAGAAAATATGAGACTCCATTCTTAAAACATCATAACATCTAGTAGGATGACCATCAAGTAATTCTCTGATATACATGGGACCCATGAAGACAGAAGTATTCAGTGGGGTTCTAATTTTCTTGCAAAGTTTGTATAATGCTAGAAAAATAAAGAAAATCATTTTCTCATCCTCTTTCTCCTCGGAATCGGTCGTCACCATTTCCAAGTTACTCATATAATCCTAAGAAAGCAATGAAGAAATTAAGTGCACAAAACACAAGCAATCAAAACTTGGAAAGAGTCTTAGATGAAAACATATTTCTAGAAAACTTGTGTGCATATGTAAACTGATTATTAGCAGCCATATAGAAGAATCGTAGTCTAACCTGCTACTGAAACTACAACTATCGCTCCTTACTAACAGGTGCATGAGGAAACTAACAAAGGAGTGACCAGTTTCACCACAGTGCAGTTCATCAAGTCCCCAATCCCCAATTCAGACACAACAAGCAGGGTCTTATTGGTGCATAGGGTTTAGCGTAATGTTTACCTATCTGTACAAACTTGTTACTTTCAGTGGCAGACGATGTTTACGTTGGAGCCTATGGAACGAATTAAAACCTGAAAACCTGAATTGGAAAGAGGTGATCACCGTATTTTGAACTCCTTTACCCGGATTTCAGATACTATTTTAGATATTTTACCCGGAGGATTTTGAACTTGTTACTCCGCCGAGCGATTTCAGATATTTTAGCCGGAGGTAACTTTCAGTTCGACGGCGCGAGAGGTAAAAAATCGGTTACAACCCGTGGGGTCCACCTCGCAAGCCTGGCACCACTATGCTATTCGCCTATTTCGCATCGCCCCCGCCGCCTTGGAAGCGAATCGAAGCATTCAGAAACCCAAACCCACGCCACCGGCACCGGAAGAGAGAGAGAGAGAGAGAGAGAGAGAGAGAGAGAGAGAGAGAGAGAGAGATGGCGGCGCAGGTGTGGGAGACGCCGTTCCCGGAGCGGGTGGGGGACGTCGCCGGGAAGATCGCGGCCGACGCGCAGCAGGGGCGCCTTGCGGCGGCACCGGTGCACGCGGCGATCGGCGCGACGGAGCGGCGCGGCAGGATCCTTCAGCTCGCGGAGGAGGCGCTCGGGCGGGCGGCCAAGGATCTCGCCGTCGCCAGGTCCGCGCTGGGCGGCGCCCCGGGACAGGACGCCAGGCTGCGCGCCGGGGAAGCGTGCGACGCCATGGAGCAGTGCTGCGACCGCCTGCTCCTTGTGGACCTCCTGCTGGACCCTCCGCCGCGTCTCCCTGTCCCTGGCGCGGACGACGAGGGCGGCAACGCCCGGATCCGTGCCGCCGACGCTCTGGAGAAGGCGACGGAGATGGCGGAGGACTGCGCCTCGCTGGTCCGCCGCGCACGCCAGGACGCGTTCGGTACCCCAGCGACATGATTCGATTGACTTGATCGATGGCTGCTCACCCCCGTAGGGGAGATCTTGTGTTGTTTCTCGTGCAGGTAGTTGTCTTGTTCTTGCGTGTTGATGAGACTATTATGATTCAATTGTGGATTGCTGCTGCTACCCGTTAGATTCTATGAACAATTTCGGAGGATTTAGTGGATTGATACTTCAGGAACAGGAACAGAGTTGTTACCAGCTGACCAATTCTGCTTGAGTTCGATTTTTCTTTTTCAGAGAATAGCTCGATAGAGTTGGATTCGCATGTAGCAACAGATCCATCCTAGAATTTGTTTGCTCTGGCTCTTGAAATCGTCGATTATGTTTGTCGATCATGGCATCATTACAAATTTATCAAAGTATAGTATGCTCCATGTTCTTTCTGAATTTGAATCTGTAAATATTTGTATGCAACGAATGAATAGAAAACGTGCTTTAGTTTTTTTCATCGACAGATCATGAGCTGGTTGTAGCCCTATCTTCTTAATAAAGGTTTGTTTTTACCCGCAAAAAAAAAAAAACCGGGCGAGAGGAATTGGTTCACGGGTTAGAAGGAAGATGCAAGTATAGATTGGCATAGCCCGAGGATAGAAAAAAAATAAGTGGAAGGTGCAGTAGTCATAGGCATTGGTTGATGCTGATGGAATAGAGAGGTGGGACCATCACTCGCCCATGAATTACAAGGATAAAAGATTGTGGATACCAGCGGCATAGTGGACATACCCGCAAATAATAAATTTAGCCGCAAAAATATCAAAATGAGTGCTCGGTGGTATATGGGAAAGGGAAGCGCCCGAACACAAGTGTGTACTTTCCCTTTCATTACACATTACACTATAAAGTACAAAGATCTCAGTTTGCACCCTACAATATTCTGATATAGACTCCTTTAGTGACTAGCATCCTCGTACATTTTATTAATTCAACCAATCATTTTTTAGGTCCTCCTTGATCCACATGTTTGTTAAAACACATGAATGGAGAAGGAAACATTAAATGGCATATACTCTTAAGTTATTGTTATTACAATAATATAGTTATTAGTAAAATAGTGACACACTAAATTGGGTTGCAAAAGGTTTGAGTGATTGGAATTTTTCATGCATAATAGTTACAAATTTCTAAGGATTCCACTCTACAGAATCAACAGACTACATAGGAAAAAACATATTATTCAAATACCCAACAAAAACCAGTGAATACCCATGAATAAATGGAGCCTTGAGTAACTAATGTGATGAGCATAGTTTTTCCTTTTTCACCAAAACTTTACATGGTTCAGTGTATTCGTTGTGGAACAATCTTTTATAAGCATGTTTAATTTCTTTACAGAAAATAAGATGCAACATTAGTGGGCTTCCTTGCGATTATCTTTGTAGGTACGCTACCCAGCTCCATGTTAGCCCTCACGCAATAAATCAATATCTTATAAAACCACGAAGATTGTCATTTTTTATATGCTATATCATATTCTTGATATTTTATCTTGATGAATAAGATATATGGAAGGACATTTAGTCTACAACCGAATTCAAACACATCTTATGTGGAGAAATGTAAATTCCAGACCATTTAGTATCCGATATATTTGAAGAGGTATTTAGAAATAAAATACAAGTTAACATAATTTTGTTTACTCTGACTTCTGTTTCTTGATATACGGCCTTGGGAGATCACCTATGTGTATTTCTGATGTGCATTGTAGTAACCAAAATAGCCACGAGACAACACCAAAGAAAATATAATTCCAGTTTGTGAAATAATAAGGCTTTATTTGTAAATAACAGACTTATTGGTTATGTGCAAACATTTGTATAATTTCAAATATTAGGAATGGGTAGTGTAGCATATTAAAAATTCATTACCATTTTTTTACATGTAAATTTCTAACCAAAAACTATTTTTGAAATATTTATTTTGGGGATTTGCAGATTCATATTAGAGACCAAGTTGATATTTAGAGGAACTAGAGTAACATCCATAAATTGAAATCAAAAGGTAACATAAATAAAATATGTTTTTAGACATTTTACTATGTTGCCCTCGCATTTGCAAGGGCCACCATACTAGTTATTCCAAACAACAAATGATGGGTGACATATTTTGCCTGAGCAAAAAAAAACTTCCTTGTTAAGAGAGTACAAGGAAACCAATCACGAACCACACATATTGCACTTACTTGCGTATCCACTCTTATTTAGACATTGGTCGACACATACACATAATAATGAATTATTTCATCGCCCATATATGTCAGTAAGTGTTAGATTAATCCTAGAGTTTTGAATATCATATAGTATTTGATCCAACTCGGTGCTCCTCAATCCAAGATAAGCGGGGCGGATTGGTAGTGGAAGTGTGGTGGTTCCATTCTCTAGAGCCAACACAATAGATGGCATCAATGGTCTGTTATTCGGGTTCTGTTGCACGCACAAGAGTGCTACATGGATGCATCGATAAATTTGATCTAGTGAACATGTATCCATTATAGAAGAGTCAGTCAAATCCTCTAGCTTCCCATCCTTCCACATATTCCATGACTGAAACAATCAAAAACACCATTTATATTATTTCAAAACTTTCCCACCTTTTTTTGTTTATGGCTTGAAAGAAAGCATGCATATACATACTCACATAATCTATGAGGCTAGGAAAGCCCATGGTTCGAGTATTGGAGCTTCTCTTTATACCCGTTACAATCTCCAATAGTAATACACCAAAACTATATACGTCAGATTTGGTGGAGAAGACACCTTCCATTACATACTCAGGAGCCATGTAACCACTGCAATTATCAGTTTTAATAGTTAAAAAAGGATTTAATAGGAACACATTTATTATGAGTAATTGGTTAGAGATATTATACTCACAATGTTCCGACCACACGTTGGGTATTTGCATTTTCTTGGTTATCCTTGAAGATCCTCGCCATACCAAAATCAGCTATCTTAGGATTCATCTCTATATCTAGCAAAACATTTCCAGCTTTGAGATCTCTATGAATTATGGTCAGTCTTGAATCCTGATGGAGATAGAGAAGCCCCTTTGCGACACCTTTGATTATATTAAACCGTTTCTCCCAATCCAGTAAATGTTTTCTTGAATCATCTGCATACAAACTAAATGTAAGAAAATTATGTTGAGAGTTTATAGAAAAATTTGGCCTCATATGCATACAAACTAAATGCTAGAACATACCAAATAGGGTCGCATCTAAGCTGTTATTAGGCAAATACTCATAAATCAGAAGCTTTTCATCTCCCTCGCCACAACATCCAAGAAGCCGAACCAAGTTTCTATGTTGTAATTTGGCAATAAGAAGTACTTCATTCTTAAATTCAATTGCTCCTTGTTGAGAGTCCTTGCTTAGCCTTTTGACAGCAATTTGTAGATTACCTAATTTCCCCTGCATATTTTCAAGAAAATTTAGATTGTCATATGAACAAATAAATTAAATTAATGGTTTTAGAATGAACCACAAGAAGAGAATGCTGAATATAGTACCTTATAAACTTTGCCAAAGCCTCCTTGTCCAATCATACAAGCTTCAGAGAAATTATTTGTTGCTAGAGAAATTTCCTCAAATGTCACAAATGGAAACTCAAGGTCGCTGGAACCATCCAATATTCCCTTCTTTTGTTTTTCCAGGTTTTTGTTCTTGCCTGTTCCCCCCAAAATTGCGTAATAATCATTTATTTTAATTTATTGAGAATAACATAGACATGGACAAATGATAAGAAGTGATGAGCTCGTACTATTGCATACCCACATTTCTTTTGTTAAGACCTTTGCCCACAGCTGGTCTTAGAAGATTAATTTCGTACTATATGTCGTCTATGTTGTGAAAATACCAATATTTCAAAACTGTCAAATAGGTTAAGGCATTACAACGGGGATGTAAACTGAAAGTACCTTTGAATTTCCACCATGCAGTCAAAAGGCACGCTAGAAGCACGAAGCTTCCTAAAGCTGACAATACAATTCGCACTGCCTTGCTCTTTGCCCTTTTATCTGGCCACGCATGCATAGCATGGAAATGGAGTGTTAAGCCAGGAAGCAAGTACTCCCTTAGTTTCAAAATATAAGCTAAACCATCTTATATTTTAAAACGAAGGGAGTATTAGCATAGAGAGAAGAAGAAGAAAGGATTTGGTACCAGATGATGCATCTAATCCTGCAAGCCGGAGATAGAGCGTGTCGGTGGCGGGGCTTGCACCTAGCTTCCCTGTGTCAAGCAGCTCTCCGATCCACACCAAGCACCTCGGTGTGCTGCCAAGGTCGGCGTACGCGTACGCCACACAGGAGCAGTTGCGGCTGCAATCCGCCGCGCACTTGTCCAAGGACGTGCCTGCTGTCACGAGCATGAACTTATCCGGCGCCTTCATCCCTTGCAAGGCCAAAAAACTATCTTCGCACCCACGGAGCGCCTCCTTCCGATGGCAACCCTTAGAGAACCTGCCATCGCTCCAGTCCTCCATGTTGGCCGGCTCGAAGCCATCAAGGCACTTGCATGCCGACATCGGCATTTCCGTTTGGTCGCAGTACCCATATGGGCCACAGTACCCGTATTGGGTGCAGTCCAAGGTGGGTAACTGACTAAGGACAGCCCATGCCGACGAGCTAGTGTTCCAGACCTGCATTTGGAGCTCGCCAGAGTAGGTCAGCACGTACCTAGAGCGAAGGGTGCTGTCAGAGAGGCTAAAGGTCTTGTATCCCTCCTCGTTGTTGTTGATGGCGGCCATGTAGATGGTGATGGCGCTGGTGTTGGTCATCTGGAACTGGTACTCGCTCTTCGCCAGGAAACCCATCCACGGTGTGCTGCGGTACACACGGCGTTCCCCATCCCAGATGAATACCTGGAGGGACGTGACCGGGTCGCATCCGTAGGAGAAGCTCCCAGGAGATGGGTCGTCAAGTCCTTTCCAAGACACAAGGCGCTCGATTGCGCGCGTCCGGGACCAGACCAGCATCTTCATGCCGGGTAGGAATGTGTCTGTCGGGTTGTCGAAGCTCTGCCACAACATGGTGCCGTTTGCCGAGCGGATGATGAGGTTGCCGGTGCTTAGAAGTACCGCCACCGCTGAAGAACTTGGGGCAGTGGCCACGTCAGTCGTCCAAAATACATGACCTCCATCGCCATCGGACATGACAAGATTGGAGGTGTTGGTGAGAGAGAGCGTTGGCGGCATGGCGGAAGTGCTTTTGGTCACTAGGACTTCCCGGTTGGCGACCCACACCACGGTCTGCTCGGCGATCCCGTTGAACCATATGCCGAGATGAAGGTTGTCCAGAGTGGAGCTGGATGGAGAGAAGAACCCCAAGGAGAAGTCACCACCATCGGAGACGATGGTGGCGCCTGGCGAGAGCGGCTTGCCGGGGATTAGCCGGTCATCGGCCGCTCCAAAGGACAACACCACAAATATCAGGATCATGACGGAGCAGGCCGACAAGTCCATCCTGTTTCCCAAAACAAGAATTACCATACGTACGGAAGGATGTACTTGGTCTGGTCTTTATATCCCACCCGGCATTTTCGCAAATGCAGTTTCGTGCTAGTTCAAGGTTGACATTTGAGCTGTCTACATCTCTCTTCATTTGACTTTGACTAGACTATTTCCTTGTTTTAAGGTAAATCATTGTTGGTGCTCAACAACTCATATGTAGACTTGATCAGAGACTATATGGGATTAGTTCAAATATTAATTCATGTCATCTATCTTCTCTAACTATATAGTATGTAACTGGCGGTGTGTCTTTTAAGTGGTCTGTCACACTCACATAGCCGTCGGACTTTTAATCTTCTTTATTGCTAGTTGGCTGAACCTGGAGAATGTTGGCATAGTAGTAGTTAATGAAGGGGAGATAACTTGAACAGAATTTCAATGAAGGTGATCTGATTTTGGCAAATCAGCCAAATTGCTCAAAAAAGTTCCTATAAGGTCTCCTCCAACCAAAAAGATCAAAGACCTTGTTGAATACCCTTTTGTCAATTTGAAAAACAAAGTGGTCAATGTATCTTTTAAGAACTAGAATGGAGAAGTTGAGCCTTGTGATCAGCGGCGGGGGCACGACAACGAATAGCGCGCCGGGATCCTCTAGCTTGCCGAGGATATGCTCAGGTGCGCGGCTAGGACCTCGCCGCCGCCAATTCTTTGATGGGTGGCGCCACAGGCCAGCACGCTAGGCTGCGCACCCGGACGCATATGACGTTGCGGAGCTGTGGTGCGACCACCTACTACTGGTCGATCTCCTGCTGGACCCTCCATCTTGAGGAGTATAAGAGAGATATGTTTCATCTCTATGTTAGAACGTGATGTCCATATGCTTATCAAACACATATAGAAGTTTTATTTTTTTTGATAAAGGGAGCTTTTATTACTTAAAAGTAAGTATTACATCCGACCTCTGCATATCTAGATGCACACAGCCGACACCAGTCCACATGGTCCAACATAAAATAAAAGATATAGGCGAATTACATATCAAAATGAGAAATTATAATAGGGTGCAGAGGGCAAGTATATCCGAAGATTATGCTGCCATCCATGTCCGGTAAATAAGTCTCATGCCGTATCCTCTAGCCGCGCACACAGCTCCATGAAGAGCTTGCGATATTCCGTACGATGCAAAGTCGACCAAGCCCGAAGGGTATGAGTACACATGTAGAGAACGGTTTATATCATTAAAAATCTTATTATTTCTACATAGCCGTAACGACCATATAATGACTATCGCCCCGACCCGAAGAAGGTTTTTATACTTGTTATCAATATCATGTAACCAATTCCAAAAAGGTTAGCAATACTATGTGGTGGATACAAGCCTGAACCTGCTTGGGTTATTGACCATATAGACCGAGCAAAACTATATTGGAAAAATAGGTGTTTGATTGTCTCATCGTGGTGACAAAACACACACCCAGGATTTTCATGCCAATTCCGCTTAATAAGGTTGTCTTTTGTAAGGATAACCCCTCGACTAAGATACCAAACAAAGATTTTGTTTTTAAGAGGTATCTTCATCTTCCAAATCATCCTATTATCTATCGCTGGAATAGCCGACTGAGCTAAAGCATTGTACAAAGAGTTAACAGAAAAGGAACCATTTTTAGTTAGATTCCATCGGGATTCATCTGGCTTGTCCGACAATTGTACATGTGTCATGCGATGTAGCAACATGATCCAAGAGTCAAGTCTAGCACCAATTAGATCCCTTCTGAATGTTATATTTGGTGGAAATGATTCGAACACTGTGGCAACCGTTTCCTCCTTATAACGGACAATGGAATATAATGCAATTCTCGGAGGGTAGCATTATCTAGTCATTTATCCTCCCAGAACCTTATATGTGTCCCATTATTAATAGAAAAAGTCCCGAAGCATAAAAAATGATTCTTTGACGCCATCAGACCAGCCCAAAAGTGAGAGTCGCCAGGTTTTCAAACCATTTGGGACAATGACTTTGAACCAATATACTTTTTTTAATAATAGTTTGCCAAATCTCTTCCTCATTTAATAACTTGTAGAGCCATTTACTAAGAAGGGCTATATTCTTAATCTATAGATCATGAATATCGAGCCTACCATGTTCTTTGGGTCTACACAACACACTCCATTTAGCCAGCATATACTTATTTTTCTCATTGTCTCTCTGCCAAAAGAATCTTGATCGGAAGTAATCCAACCTTTTTAAGACACCTTTTGGTAGTTGAAAAAAAGAAAGCATATTCAAAACCATATTCTAAGTACTGAGTTTATGAGCACCAATCTTCCCTCTATAGAGAGAAGTTTGCCTTTCCAACTACTCAAACGTATCTGTAATCTTTCCTCGACAATTTTCCACTCAGAATTTGTAAGCCTTCGGTAGTGTACCGGATTTCCCAAATATCTGATCGGAAAAACGCCATGACAACAGCCGAAGAGCTCATCATAAAGACCAGCCTCCTCCTGGGCCTCACCAAAACAAAACAATTCACTTTTATGAAAGTTAATTTTTAATCCAGAAAGCTGCTCAAAAGCCGAAAGTATGAGTTTCAGATTCTTTGCTTTTTCAAGATCATGTTTCATAAAAAGAATTGTATCGTCTGCATATTGAAGTATAGATAATCCCTCATCGACAAGATGGGGGATCACACCTTCAATTTGACCATCAGACTTAGCACGCTCAATCAAGATGGATAACATATCAGCTACTATATTGAAAAGCATTGGCGATAGTGGGTCTCCTTGTCTTAGCCCTTTCTTAGTCTGAAAGTAGTTGTCAACATCGTCATTGATTTTGATGGCAACACTACCTCCGACTACAAAGCTATCGATCAAGGCACGCCATTCCGCTGAAAAACCTTTCATTCTAAGAGCTTGTTATAGAAAATACCATTTAACTTTGTCATAAGCTTTCTCAAAATCAATTTTGAGTATTACCCTATTCAATTTCTTTCTATGAAGCTCATGAACCGTTTCATGCAAGATATCCACACTGTCCAGAATGTGTCTACCTTGCATGTGTCCAGAATATAGAAGTTTTATGAATATTTATCATTGATGAATTATTTTATGATCACTACAACTTAAAAAGAGAGTAGACAAGTAAACCCATAAACCCCGGTATAATTTTAATCATAAGAAACACCTTTCTATTACATCTACTATATTTTATATTTTCTGCAATTTATTTTTTCAAAAATACAAAAATACTTTCCCTACTTGCAATCACTCATAAAACCCCAAAAACAACTCATAAAATGTATTGTGGGGATAATGCCGATGGCCAAAACAAGAAGTGATCGTGAACGAGAGGAAATATAGATGAACTATATTCTTTAGAAGTCATTTTACAAATTATATTTGCTTCAAACGACCCCAAATGAATCAGACATCCTTGACTCAATCTATAGCAAGTATTAGATAGTATTTCTTATTTTTTCTTATATCAGTCAATAAGCTATTGCAGGAAGTATCAAAAAGCCAACCGCTTACAATACTTATATATGCATTTTTCGTAATGCAGATAAAATAGAGGAATTGCAAGTGCAACCACTGACAGTAAGATACCTCTATATGCTTCTGGATGTATGAATCAAGACTTTCACCAGCTTTGGAAATTACACAAACAAGAGTTAGTGTCGTGTGATTAAGCTTTATCCTCACCTCTGTTTGTCCAATATAAGGTTATATATATTATCAAAACCATCTTGCTTGCCTATCTGCTCTTGAGATGCCAGGAGCAAAACTGTTGTCTCGGCAATCCTTCCCTCGTTAATGTAATTCAAGATAGATTATCTGTGTATTTTGCAATCAGCCAAATCGTATCCAAGATCTTCTGAAAAAATTAACCAATATATAGGACAAAAGCTGAGTACTTCTAGAATTTGTAGACAAGAAGGTGGTGTGCTGATTAACTTTGGTTCTTGCCACCAATTAGACATATAATCGTGCTTTTTTCTTTGTTAAAAGCAATGCACGGTTCTTTCTCTCAACAAAGACTAAAAAAGGACGGTACATCACATGAATCAATTCCGACTAGGACAAGTGCAGATGTATGAATTAATGAATGTAAGATTCCTTGAGTGTTGCTGTGTCAGTTGTTTAGATAAGAGAGACTTTGCTATGCTGAAGTAGTAAACCATTTCAGGTAGGCACAGGAGATGAATGAGCTTGAAGACTTTGCTTTGCTATGCTGAAGTAGTAAACCATTTCACTGTAACCCCGATCCTCATGGTTAGGAAATAGACTATATTGCAGATACTTATGCTTGCAGGTGTTCTTGACTGCAACATGGAGTGGGAGTAGGCCCTCAGTGACCTCAATGCCAGCTGTGCATAGATTGGCCGACGTGCCGTGGCGGACGACCAACTCAATCATGTTAACAGAGAACATTTCAGCAGCTCAGTGGAGGGGATAGTAACCATACTGGGTCATGCAGTTGGGACCGGCCCTGCACCTATCAAGCTCAGGTGCCGGACCCTCCAAGGCAACTTTGACACATCCCACCGCATTTTGTGCAATCATCTGGTTCAAAGCCTCTCGATGATGACCGAACCCCATCGCATGACCCACCCGTTCCTCTCCATAAAGCTGAGGAACCATAGGACGCTATCATTCGCTAGGATGGGCGCCAAACGGTGCAATGTATCATGTACAAGGAAAGATTCACCAACTGTACATTCACAAATAGAAGAGGTGAAAGGGTAGTCATCAGATTAGCAAAGCAGAATCAATTAAACAAGTCTTGGTGCAATTTATTATAGGAAAACAAAACAAAAATTGTGTGTGACTGTCCCGCTGGCGCCGGCAGACTTCTCGATGGTCAACACCCTTAGTGTGGTAATCGAGCAGACGAGCAGCTCACCGCCAGCCGAAGTCGCATTGGACAAGCTCACAAGATACCTCGGGGTGCCCCTGCATTACCTGATGACGTCTAGACTGTCCAGCCAGGTGTCTTTCTGAGTTTGCATCAATAGAAATAATTAATGTTAATCTTCGGCTAATGATCCTAACCTGAATGTAATGATGTACTGTATTAGTAATACTAGTTTACTGCTCGTAGAAGTCAGAGGCAGGTATCTTTTGGCACTAAGAAGGTTGTATTTTGGCTATAAGCTAAGTTTGTTGCTAATATTATTATTTAGACGTCTAAGATTTTTCTGAAATTGTTCACCACTACCGAACGTGACTAGGGTATGGACGAGACATAAATACGCTAACCGTTTTTGTACCTGTACGCCGGGGGGGGGGGGGGGGGGGGAGGGTCGATTTGGTTCTCTCATTTGTGATTTACTAGCCATTGTGCGTTTCCGCTTGGGCCTGTCGGCCAGATAAGATACTTTTCGTTTTCTATTTTCGATTTAGATACTAGGATATGTGCCCGCGCGCTTTTCCAGATCCAGCGACCGTGTCCGAAAATGCCCGATCTCGAAATGGGGGAATTGACCGTGAAATCTCTACCACCGGGTAATTTTATCTAGTCGGTCTGATGCTGATCGAACATAATAATATGCCAAACTACAGTACTATCAGTCGAGTATCTCCTAGAAATGTTCTAAGGACTCACGCTTCCACACCTGACCGGGCCAGCCGGGTCTTTTCTTTTTCTTTGCCTTCTATCTACGAAAGGTTTCCGGATCAGTTTACTGTTATTGGTCTACTCCATGCGTACTCGGTCTACTCCATGCGTATGGAGTGTCCACCTTTTCTTATCTAGCTTTAGTAGACAACCTTTAAGGCTTTAACGCATTCAAGCTGTTCCATGAAACGGTTAGACGAGAGATTTGATTTCTCAGTAAGTGTTGAGTAATATGGTACTATATATGATCTCTTTTTTCGAGCTTCCTAAGGAGTCTTGAATAGATTGGATTACTTTCATTCTAAATTCTTTTGGCAAGGAGATAGGAGAAAAAAAAACATCAACTGGACAAATGAAGTGTGGTTTGTTGCCCTAAAGACCAAGGTGGACTAGATATCCATAACCTTCAGGTCAAAACACCGCCTATTTAGGAAAATGGCTTTTTAAGATACTCACGGAGGACGGTGTATGGAAAACTCTTCTGAGGAGGAAATATATTGGTTCAATAGCGTTGTCTCAAGTGCTCTGAAAGCAAGGAGACTCACACTTTTGGGTCGGCTTGATGGCAATGAAAAAACACTTCTTCCCATTAGGTATATTTTCTATCAAAGATGGTTCAGAGATTCGTTTCTAGGACGATAAGAGGCTTGGGAATATCACACCCTCGGGAACAATACCCATACTATACGGTATAGTTCGTTATAAAGGAGATACCATTGCCGATGTGCTGGTTTCTTCTCCTCCGAATGTGATGTTCGGGAGGGATTTATTGGGACCTAGACTTGTATCATGGAATGCTCTGTTACAGAGTTTGTCCACTATGCAAATGTTAGAAGGATCCGATGAGTTCAGGTGGAATTTACATGAGAACGGTAAATTCTCAATAGATTCTATGTATAGAGCTTTGGCCAGACCGATGTACCGGTCGATAATAACAAAAAAATTGGAAGATGAAAATACAATTAAAGACAAACATTCGAATAGTATCTACGTCGAGGGGTGATTCTGACAAAAGACAACCTTGTTAAAAGGAATTGGCATGAAAATAAGAAATGTTTGTTCTATCACCATGATGAGACAATCAAACATCTATTATTCTAATGCCAATTTTCTCGTACTATATGGTCATGTTGCCAACATATTTGACAATTGGCTCCATGGAATTGATCACAAGTACATAATTGTTATTAGAGTGAGAGCGTTTGTCATGATTTAGTCGCTTTGGCTATGTAGAAATGATAAAGTTTTTAATGACAAATCTTCTTCTCTTATGCAGATACACTGTTTTTTTTAACAGAAGATACCATTTACATCCAGCCTCTGCAACCACGCATTTTCTAGCGGCCCCTTTATGGTCACCTCTAAATCATGTGGAGTCTGGTGACCTATTTACGGATGTTTGTACACGCTTAGAGAATACGATGAGAGATATTTTTAACCGACATGGATGGCATCATGATCTTAGGATCGATCCTCCATATCTTTAGACGTCTTTCAATATGAGATGATATATTGTATTTCATCTCTTTCTGCTCTTTGTACGTTGTTGACCGAACTACTTTACGGTTGTGTGCATATTAGTTATACAGAGACCAAGTGTAAAATTTTAGTAAAATCTACTAGATATATACTAAAGCGCGTGAGAGTGCACCAAAGACACCTGACCGGGTCAGCCGGGTCTTTTCTTTTTCTTTACCTTCTATGTCTACGAAAGGTTTCCGGACTAGCTAGTTCACTGTCATTGGCCCACGCGCGTACTCGATCGGTCTACTCCATGCATGGAGTGTCCAGCTTTTGCTAGCTAGCTTTAGTAGACAACCTTTAAGGCTTTAACACATTCAAGCTGTTCCATGAAGTGTCTCTCCTTTCAAATCTTAGGTAGTCCTTACGCAACCTGTGATCAGTGTTCATGTATACGACACTCATTATAGGTAGCTAGCTAGCTTGCTGGATCACGTCTACTCTCTCCATTTTAAAATATAAGATGTTTTACCTCTTGTGATGTATCTAAGCACCTTCTAGTATAGGTTCGGATTGAATCTACGTGTAAAAGATGACAGGTTACATTCATTTTACAAAAGATAAAACGTCTCATATTTTAGAATGGAGGGAGTACATATATAAACAAGCATCAGATGCTATACTCATTATAGGTTGGACGGGTCTCCGGTCCAACCTCCCTCTCCCCATCTCCTTCCCTCTCTTTCATAGTAGTATATATATAAGCAAACAAGCAAGCTGGTTAAGGCGATCTTAAAAAGTTTAGCATATGGACAAGTCCAACGTACTGATTGAGCATGCACCATCCATGGGCTCTAGCAGCTGGGTGATGGAGATGGAGAGGATAATCAGCGTCATCGACCCGGCGGCGGAGATGGCGCCGTGGAAGAGGCACTCCATCTACCTGGTGCCGGAGCGGATCAAGAACCTGCACAACAGCAAGGCGTACCGGCCGGAGCTGGTGTCGCTGGGACCCTTCCACCACGGCGAGCCCGACCTTCAGCCCATGGAGGAGCACAAGCGCCGGGCGGTGGTGCACCTGGTCAAGCGCTCCGGGAAGCCGTTGCGGCAGTTCGTCGCCGCCGTGGCGGAGGTCACGCAGCAGCTCCAAGACGCCTATAAGGATCTCGGCGACGAGTGGCGCGGCGGGCCGGAGAACCGCGAGCGCTTCGTGGAGCTCATGGTCACCGACGGCTGCTTCCTGCTAGAGGCCATGCGGATGGACGCCCTGCGGGGGAAGGTGCACGAAGATTACGCGCCCAACGACCCCGTCTTTAGCCAGTATGGCTACCTCTACTTGTGGCTATATATTCAGTCCGACATGGTCGTCATGGAGAATCAGCTGCCTCTGCTTCTTCTCCACAGGCTACTAGTCGTTCTAGATCAGGAAAAATACCAGGTATCCCTACACATTCAGTAATTTGTTTCCTCTCTTCTGTTTTTCATTTTCATTAAAACTTTTTTGAGAAAAAAATGTGCTAAAATTGAGACGTCACATGTAATGGGGTCACTAAGCTGTGCTATTTTAGATAAATAAAAAAAGATAAATTTTCATCATGAACTTTATATTCTCAAATTATTTGCTACAACTTGTTATTTGTAGGCTACTAGTATAAGTTTCCATCTGAATATTTTTATGTTACACAGTATAGTAGTAGTAAAACCTTGCGCTACACTCATTCTTTTTTATAAATGTTTTTTGCAATTTAGTTTCAAAACAAAACTAAAAAGGTTATGGGGTTGTGCTCGCTCAAAAAATTTCCAAAACACAACTAAGTTTCCAAAATAACAATGCAGAATCCATGTTTGCTCTAACTATGTCAACTGGTTGTACAGAACCCTCGAGAGATCGGCAAGTTGGTGCTTTCTTCCCTGTGTCCATGGCACCGACACATGGTTGATATTAACCCCCCGGGGCTCCACCCCCTGGACATACTACACAAAAGCCTCACCCATGATGACCACCAAGACCGCAAAGGATCGAAAGCGTATGTCATGCCGCCCGCAATGGAGATCTACGAAGCAGGAATCATTTTCAAGGTGAGCGATACTGATAGCCTCCTGGACGTCCACTTCGAGCGTGGCGTGCTAAGCATGCCGGCGGTTAGGGTCGACGAAGGGACCGAGAAGAGGTTCCTCAATCTGATGGCATTCGAAAGGCTGCACCCCGCTGCTGGCAATGACGTGACGGCGTACGTGATCTTCATGGACAACATGATCAGCTCGGCGAAGGATGTGGCGCTGCTCAGGTCTAAGATGATCATCGAGAGTGGACTGGGCAGTGACGAGGAGGTAGCGAAGCTCCTCAACAACACTTTAAACAAGGGAGGAGTGATGAGTCCGTCCAGCAGGCTCCACGACGTGCAGCGGCAGGTGAACGCCCACTGCATGAAGAGATGGAATAGGTGGCGAGCTAACTTCATACAAACCTACTTGAGGAACCCTTGGGTGTTCATTTCCCTAGTCGCCACTGTTATTCTACTGGTCGCCACACTCTTGCAGACCTTCTATACTGTTGCTCCCTTTTACAAGCTCGTGTCCTAGAAGTTAATTAGAACCGCCTAACTAGCATCCAATGCTTTGATGTCTTAAGCAGATACTAGGAAACATGCACGTGCATGCGTTGCAACAGAAAAGAAACGAATTTTTTTTGTCAAAAACATTTGTAACCTAAGTTTTTGCCTTGAAGACTGATGGATAAGTCTCTGTACTGTTGGACTTTATGGGGCTGCAGCACACATGGTCCTTGGCAGTTAGGATAGAGCATCAAGGACATCAAGGACTAGCTCTTAGGATAGTATCCTTAACTGCCTTTAGGATAGCATCTTAGACTAGCATCTAGCATATACTTGACTGGTTAGCGTCCAAACCCCTGTGGTTGGCATAGCATTTGTGTGAGAAATAAAACCAGAAAATTGCCTCAACTCCTGGTGTCATCCTCTTTTTCAATGAGAGTAAATCTAGAGATCCTATCAAGTGGTATTAGAGCAAGGTTATCTTGTAGGCTGAGTGCTGAGTGTTTCCTGCTCATCCCCTTCACCGGGTGTGGAGCAGCCTCAGTGGGCAAGTACAACAGCTCAAGTTGTTCCTGGTGGCAGACCTTCTATACTGTTGCTCCCTTTTACAAGCTCGTGTTCTAGAAGTTAATTAGAACTGCCTAACTAGCATCCAGTGATTTGATGTCTTAAGCATATACTACTAGGAAACATGTCCGTGCATATGCGTCGCAACAGAGAAAAAAATTGACAAGAATATTTGCAACCTAATTTTTTGCCCTGAAGCCGACCAATCACTGTAAGCACCTCAGTTAGCCTTTTCAAAATTATAGTTATTTTTATTTAATATAATCTTTTATGCTTAATTTTTTAATTTCGTATTCAATTTATGCTCAGTTTTTTATCTAGATTGCTTGGTCCGAGCAAAACCATCCTCTACTGTGCCCACCGTTGCAATATGTAGTTATGTCAGCTCTCAGTACATTCAGAGGAAATCAATTCAGCACATACCTTAATTTTGTACCCCATTGTCTCCAGCATAGAGACGCTAACCATCTAAATCTGCATTTCGTCGGGAGAGACATCCGCAAGCACATACATAACAGTCTACATAATCAGCCATGGAAATTAGAAACTGGCGGCCATGATGCTTTTCTTGTAAAAAATCGTAATCAAATCTGAGAACACATCATAATGTTGCCTTTAATTTACCGTTGCTAATTAGTGTTAGCCTAAGCACATGCGGTGCATGCACATGCAACGTGAAGACTCTCCATGTGCATGGACTGTGAACATGAGACTTTGCACCACTAGTCCACTAGCAAATATTCCTGGAGATGTCAGGATTGGTAGTAGTCAGGATAAGTGGCAGCACTAGTCAGGATAGCATGCAGAAGATAAGAAATCAGGATAGATTGTCAGGACGGTTTGACTTCACCGCTACAATATCCGGATAGATTGTCAGGATTGTGGTGGCGTAAAAATATTTAAAAGCTATGTTGAAATAAAAAAGAAATAAATAAAATAATACAAAATGAATGCTTTGCCGCGGTGGAGAAAGGACACAGAATACTGACGCGGTAGAGAACCACTAGTCCTGGTCCTTAACACCGATCGGGACTAGTAGTTGGGCCTCTAGTCCTGATTTGCAGGGGCATGTGTTTGCAGGGGCACTAGAAACTGCATAGGCAGACAAATCTGTTTGTTAATTATGTGCGTTATACACGAGCGTGGGGCTCTGAACACTGTTACCACATCATGTCCACTCAGTAGAACAATCATCAGACCTTAGACAAAGGATGCACGGAATGGCAACTTGATTGCAGGAAGATTGATCATACAGCACAACTCTCCCCAGTCACCTGCATCATGAATAAACAAAGAGAAAGAGACAATAAGGAAACCGACATAAGGAAGTTGAGCTAGAAAACCAGCACTCATGGCACGGTGTTACCTTTTACTCATGCCTTCCTCTTCAGCACTTTCAGGAGCATCATCAGTGCCGCTGTACCAAACGACCTTCTGGGTCGATAATTACGAGCTGCACCAAACAGCCTTCTGTGTTGATAATTACCAGCTGTACCAAACGGCCTTCTGGGTTGATACTTTGCCACTGTACTAAACAACAACGTACAGGGCTGATGATTATTGAATGCTGCTTGGGGAACTCGACTCATCAGAGGAGGTGCAGTAGATCCGTCGGTGGTCGCTTCCTTCAAAGCTATCTCACGGTCCAGCTCCGAAGTAGGTTTCTTCCAAGCTATCCCACTATCCATGTCTTTAGTACGACCAGCCCATTGTGTGGGAATCACCTTGACAGGAGACCGGGCAGATAGTACCGATCTCCACCATGGGAAGAAACTTCTCCTGGCAAATTGCAGCTCCCATCGTCTCGGTTTTCTCTTTTTTCCAGCCTTGTGTACAGGTCAATAAAAAAAGATCTCAATGTTAGAAACCCCAAAACATCAGATGTTTCACTACAGCCTGCGCCTGCTGCAGCACTCACTTGACGAATTATTAAAAATGTAATAGTTCTCACTTAAGCTACTCATGAGATTGTTTGGGTGGGATTTTACTGACTTATAAGACATGTCTAATTAACAAGTTAAGCTACTAAACTGGTATTGCTGCATGGCATAAACAGAACAAGATCCTGAATCAGTGCAGATGTTTTAATATGCTAGCACCTCTAGAGTCTAGAGATTGGCTTGTGCCACAATTCCCTTTGTTTCAAAAATCTAATTATATTTTAGCATGAGAGCAAATTTTCTCTTAAGCATTAAGTAAATTTCCCGAGTTACCAGGCTATGACGAACTATACACAATTGAGAATTTGATCATAGTTTACCTTTTGAGCATCAGATCAATACAACTTGAATATATGCAGATTGTGTGTAAACCTTATCTAAGATTTAGTCACGAGAATCGAATAATAAATCTCCGGACATGATGTTCTGATATCTTACCTTACCCACTACCGTACATAGATAATCCATTTCTAGAGCTTCCCTGGTTGCAATTTCCCCTGTTATTCATTGTATCCATCACAAAACAATTAAGGTTTTTCCTCATTTGAAACAAATGCTTCAATCAACACACACATACATACCAAAATTCTTAGGTATATCGTTAATGGACAACACATCCTCATAGGGGTGGCTTCATGAACAAATAGAAGAAATGATTAAATAAAGATCATATCATCAGTATGCATATAAATCATAGTACTTGAAGAATGGAAAACGTACAGGTCTCCAATTTCTAGGCATTCACGAGGAGGAGATAAACCATTATCCTTGAGAATTGACGAAACACGTTCAAGGACCTCCACCCGGGGCACCTGCATGAAATAGGGCACCTGCATGACCATTTCAAATTGTGAGAGCTATGAAATGAGATACATCAATCAATAATAGAGATGACATATATAATTCTTTGCAGTGGGAAGACAAAAGAAAAACTTACAAACATCAGTAACATTGTAGTAAGAATGTTTCAATGACATCAATACATGTACAGAACACAAATTTTTGTGTTGATTATTTTGTGTTAGTTGTCCAAATTTGCCAAATTGTTTAGTTTTGGATTTCTAAAAGTAAAATGCGTTGATTCCATGCAGTGTAACTGAAAACAACAGCAACTACTGGTTACCAAGAATTTGTGTAAAGTGGACTGAACATTTTTTCCCCAAGAAACCAGCGGAGGTATATGCCTATTAGAAAGAAGTTCTTGCAAACACCTCCACTTAGATTGAATGTGGACTACTCTGATAAAGGGAAAAATCTTGTTCCAGATATTTAGCTGCAGTGTTTCGTACAATCTCGCTTTCTTTTTTTGGACAAGAAGCTTCATAAGCTGTCTTCTTCCTTTGGGAAACTTATTGTAACATATCTCCTATTCTTATTTATTTTAAACTTTCATATATATATTGAGTTCATTCCTCACCTACTGTTTTTGTTCCAAAAGGAACTGAACAGAACCTTCTCAGGTAGGAGTAGCAAGATTAGCATGCATATAACCTATATGGCCATTATATGTCCCAAGTATCCAAAAAAGTAGTATAGCAGGAGAACTGACACTAGTAGATGTTCTCTATTCATGCACCATGAACAAATTTACTACTCCCTCTGTCCTAAAATAATTGACTTGGATTTGTCTAGATTCGCATGTATCTAGACACATTTTAGATATAGATACATACGAATCTAGACAAATTTAAGTCACTTATTTTGGGACGGAGGGAGTACATTGGAAGATAAGAGTTAGGTCCTCCGCAAAAGATGATGCTGATATTTGTAACTTCATTACAAATTTGCAACACTGATCCAATTCACTACGAGTAACATCTGTGATTCCTCATCTATATTATGTTATGGAGGAGTAATATTTTATCACGTTTCATTACATACACCGGTATCCTCTTTAGGTATACCTCTCTCAATTCATCAAATCCCAGATAAAACATAAATACTACGCTCCTGACCACATATTCAAGATAGAACTAAAACACATCCTAACATGTCAATACATGACTGATATTATTGTCAAGTCCAGAAACAATTTTGGTATCTAACATTCTTTCGAACTACAGAATGTAGTTAAAATCAGGCAAAATAAAAATATTTTGATTTGGAAGTGTCCAAAGAACAAAGCTTCAACATCATAGAGACTATCCAGCCAATATAGTTACTATAGTAAGCAATTCATAAATTGGTATATTTTCATGCAAAATCAAATTAGCTTCAATCTAATTACCCAACATATCCAAAAAAAGTTACTCCATAGTAATGCTTTTTAACTTATTAGGACATGAATCTAGTGCATAAACATGATCTAATAATTTCGATGCTGAACAGGAGTCAGTGAAGGGTGATTCATCAATGCTTCACACATGGATTTCGAGTCGAAAGACTAGTCGAGACTAGTCCACGAGTCGCATTTGCAAGGTCGACTCAGCCAGTCGACTCGACTCATTTGATGAGTCGATCGAGTCGATCGACTAGTCTTGACTAGTCTCGACTAGTCTAGGTTTGTGAGTCGTCCGACTTAAAAAATCACTCCACATGTCATATTTTTTTCCATTCTTACCTCCCCTACCTATTTTCCCACGTGAAACCTAGATCCAGAGACAATTTCCCCCGCTCGACCCCAAAAGCCAAAACGCATCAGGGCCTTCTCTCCCTTGGCCGCCGCCTTTGCAAGAACCGGCCAGTGGAAGGCTGCTGGTTCACGGGCAAGAGGAAGGCCTTGGCCATTGGAAGGAATTGCCCAGGTTTTCCCCAACTCTCCCCAGCCTTATATTTATATCCTACATTATACATATTAGTATTAAACATGAGTCTTGCTGAGTCGAGACTAGTCTTGACTAGTCTCTGAGTTGCTGCCCCAGAACGACCCGTCGACTCGTCGACTCGAAATCCATGGCTTCACCACACCACCTGAAGCCACCTTGTTAAAAGAATCTCTAAACAAAATAACAAATTAACTAAATGAAAACACAATGATGCCACTTGATCAATGGCAGAAGGTCACATCGATCAGGCTCCACGGCAACTTGAAATCCAACCCCAATGGTGGAAGCCACTCATCGAACACCGAATTACCGTCCCATCCTGTAGGACATGAGAAGGCCATGGGATCTGGTGAGGCCAAATGTCTCCTAGGACCACCAGAGTGCGCTATATGCGGCAGATAGTTGCTACCAAGCTAAAGTTCGCCCTTGTCACCCTTTTGCATTGTCCGTCTAGAGAAAGATCGGGGGCATGGCTCTTTTGCTCCTTGGTCGGATTGGATACTTGAAAATGATGTCAGTAGATTCATCACAGAACAAATTTTGAACTATTCCAATAATTGTAAATTTTAATGTATCATTGGCATAATCCATCAAAAAATAGTGCTAAAATGTATTGTGGGGACAGTGCCGATGGCCCGAACAAGAAGTGTTTGTGAACGAGAGGAAATACAGATGAACTACATATTATAGGAGTCATTTTACAAATTGTATTTGCTGCAAACGACCCCAAATGAATCAGATATCCTTGACTCAATCTATAGCAAGTATTAGGTAGTATTTCTTAATTTTTTTATATCGGTTAAGCTATTGCAGGGAGTACCAAAAAGCCAACGCTTACTATTACCTATACATACAATTTTTGTAAAGCAGATAAAATAGAGGAATTGTAACTGCAACCACCGACCGTACAATACCTCTATATGCTTCTGGATATATAAATCAAGACTTTCACCAGCCTTGGAAATTACACGAACAAGAGATAGTGTCATGTGATTAAGCTTTATCCTCGCCTCCGTTTGCTGGATCTTCTCAGATTCTAAAGTAATATTGATGTCCAATATAAGGTTACAGATAATATCAAACCCGTCTTGCTTGCGTATCTTCTCTTGAGATGCCAGAAGCAAAACGGCTGTCTCAGCAAGCCTTCCCTCTTTTATGTAATTCAACAGCTCATCCAATAGATTATCTGTGTATTTTGCAATCAGACGAGTAGTATCCAAGAAGATCTTCTACAACAATGACCAATATAGAACAAAAACTGAGTACTTCTAGAATTTTTAGACAAGGTGGTGCTGGTTAACTTTTGATGCCAACAATTAGACATATAATCGTTCTTATGCACAGTTCTTTCTCTCAACAAAGACTAAAAAAATGTCGCTACAGCACAGGAAACAATTCCTACTATAACAAGTGCAGATGTATGAATATAAGATTCGTTGAGTGTTGATGTGCCAGTTGTTTAAATAAGAGAGACTTTGCTATGCTGAAGTAGTAAATTGTTTAGGGGTGAATGTGAGACAAACCATTTCAGGTAGGCACAGAAGATGAATGAGCTTGAAGATGAAGTTGGTATCTGCCTCACTGTAATCCCGATGCTCATGGTTAGGAAATAGACTGTCTTCTAGGTACTTGTGCATGCACGTATTATCGACTGCAACATGGAGTGGGAGTAGGCCCTCGATGACCTCAGCGCCAGCTGTGCGTAGATTGGCCGACGCGCCGTGGCGGACGAGCAACTTAATCATCTTCACAGAGAACATTTCAGCAGCTCGGTGGAGGGGATAGTAACCATACTGGGTCATGCAGTTGGGACCGGCGCGGCACCTACCAAGCTCAGGTGCCTGACCCTCCAAGGCAACTTTGACACATCCCACCGCATTTTGTGTAATCATCTGGTTCAAAGCCTCTGGAGTGATGATCGAACCCCATCGCATGCCCCGCCCATTCCTCTCCATCAAGCTGAGGAACCGTCGGACGCTATCTTTAGCTAGAATGGGCACCAAACGGTGCAATGTATCGTGGAAGGCAATATTCACCAACTGTCCATTGACAAAAAGAAGAGGTGAAAGGAAATCAGTCATCAGATTAGCAAAGCAGAGTCAATTAAACAAGTCTTGGTGCAATTCATTATAGGAAAAGAAAACAAAAATGTTCAATCAAGAAGTTGCACGCAGAAAAAAAATGCTGCGGGACAAAAGAGAAATATAATTACAACTGAATGAATTGAAGAGAACCTGAGGGGTGCGGTCTGGAAAGATTATACTGGATGCTCTGTAGGCACCAAGTGCAGCATCTCTATCATCTAACCACTGAAAATGGAGGGGGGCATGTGTCACCGTCAGTAGCTATGAGTTGGGAAAGGAAGCTTAATAATAAGGTAGAAATATCGTAAGGGTAGTTAGTTACTGCACCTTAACGGCTAAAGTTAAATTGGTACTGAAGTCAGCCTCATCAGAAGGAACAAATGGAGGATAGGGAGGATCCCACGGATCACTCTCATCAGTGGCTGATCCATCTGGTGTACTAGTATCTTCATGACAAGCTGCTTCCATTGTCTCCTTGTGCATTGGCTGCATATGTGCACGACTGGCCTAGAATTCCATTTGCATATCGTTTGTTTGGATGAAACAAGTTTAACCTGGAATTGCTTCAACATTTTTTTGAGAGAAGAGGAGCAATTAATGCGGACTTGAGATTCTAAAAAGTTTCAAAGAAACCTCCAAACTCCATATAAATGTCAAATAATGTGGCAACCTCATCAGTTAACAGAGAAAACATGATCCATGAAACAGACTTATACGACCTAAACATTACAATATGGTAGTGGTATATTTTTTATATTGTGCACAATTTTACTTTGCAACATTGCAAACTTCGCTGATAACTTGAAATAAAAAATGTACAATGGCTTTGTGCCTACAGATTAGTGCCAGTTTATTCAACTGAGAAATACTGTGCCTTGAGAAATAAATATTGTAATATGAGCATCGTTCAAGCACCGTTGACAAACTGCGGTCCCATATTTATTTCTAATCAAAATCAACGCGCATGTCCTGCAAATTAAATAAAAAGCTCCCTGCCTCCGCATATGACATTAACACAACAAACAAGTGAGGCACATGCTAAGTGAACTGAATGTAAGCGTTTAGAAGGGGTTCAACTAGGACATAGCTTGATCAAAGCATAGATGCATAGCAATTGCGGAAGTTGAACAACCAATATCCAAGGTTCGTTTTTGCACAAGAAGAAGTGAAGCTGAAATAAACCTACTCCCTCTGAAATTTGACAAATCCAAGTCAAGTAATATGGGTCGGAGGGAGTATTATTTTTCATCCAGAGACCAATTCTCAGCAATATTAGTTAGCAACTGCTCGAAGAGAGACCCTAGAGGAGTTTTGTTGCCAAAGACCAAACAAAAAGCGCTTTAATTTCCCAGTAAAAAATGCAACCAAGACAAGGATTTAAAATTCATGTAGTATAACCGCTGAACCAGAGGCGGATCTAGATGGTGTGCAGATCGCAAGATGGAAACAGCCTCATACCTCAAAATCGAACGGCCAAAGATTGCGGGGGACGGGGGTGGAAGAACGTGAATGGCGACGGCGGCGACAAGCGTGCGTGCGTGGCTGGAGTATGGGGAGGGAGAGGGGCGGGGTTGGAGGGGAATTCAAGCGGGCGGGGGCGCGCGCGGAAGCAGATCGGGGTGGTCGTGGGCTCATGAACAAGTTCTTTTTTTTGGGGGGGTGGGGGGGAGGTAAAGCTTTATTTATACACCTAGGCAACTTGGTGATGGCCTGAAGCCTACCGAAAGGTAAGCAAAACGAACATATCCCAGGCAGTATATACTGGCCGCAGCTTAACAAACTTGTCCCTGAAAACTTGTTCAAAATAAAACGTCCTTAATGAAAATACAAAGTTTCGACATAGCTGAACAAAGAGAGGGACACAGCAGGCCTGCTTTACACCTACTTCTTCCGTTTTAAAATATAAGATATTTTAGGTTTGTAAAAAAAATATATCTAAACTTATTTCAATGTGTAGATTCATTCTTAAACCTGAATGGATCTATATACTAAAAAAAATCTAAATACATTTGCTTCACAAAATTAAAACATCTTATATTTTAAAACGGAGAGAGTAGTTGACAAATGACAATGGCTTCTCTCCAAGAGCAGATTATCAGACATTGCTGCGTCGACCAAAACATTGCGTCTCCTCAAGAACTCCGCAAGATATGCTTCAACGTGAGTTTCTGACAAGAAGATCACATCAGGGTTACATTCCTTTGTCTTATTGAGAAGCGCACAAATTGCCGGGTTGTTACCCATGCCCCGACAGTTCTGACCTAAGAGTTTCATCGTGACCAAAAGGCCTCCTCTCGGGAACCCACCAATCCTAGTGACGTGGACTTAACTCTTACCTTCTTCGTTCTTTTACTACGAACAATCTCTCGTTCCTCATCTACCGGGGAAATTGGGGTCTTGTTATTTCTGATCATCGGCAATTCAGGTTTTCATCATGCTCATCCCCCTTATTCGGCCAACACTTGCCATATCAAGCCTCCTTTTTGCTCCTCCCCCTGAAATATCACTATCATCTATCTCAGTGTCAACATTCTTGAGAGGACACATAGCCGTGTCGCATAGAGCATCATCTACCTTGTCCTTACTTGCCATCTCCGGAGCGTTTTGCATCCATAGGATTAGCACACCGCCGTGACCCCTTCCACCTCCAACAACGCTTGTACATCCTTGACCTCTACGACCATCGTCAAAAAAGATTCTCAACCACCACGGCCTCCACCTCATCTAGCACCAAAGCCATGACCATGCCAGGTTTCACAGTCGGCTTAAGCCAATCGCCCCACTTCAGATTTGCCTCTTCGTGCTGTCATGCGCCACATTCGGTACGTATATGGCCACAGAAACCACAAAATCTGGTAGAATTCTTTTTGCCATTCCGTCGATATGGTAACAAATCTAGCAAGAACCTTACAAATATCAACGTTTACCCTCACACGGACAAAATTCCATGCGCCTTGCATGTCCATATGAACTTCCTCCACCTTACCCACCTTCCTCTCGGTCATATTCTTGATCAACGATGAGTTTTAGTATCCAGGCAGAGCTTATGTATCTGGATCCACACTGCGATTAAATTCAGATCAATCCATTCAGTGTCAACTAATCCGTCATACGGTCCGATCACTACTACTATGTCCTGCCTGAAGAGCCAATGCCCTCCATTCTCCACCTTCAGCTGGTCCCCGAGACAATGACATTGAACCGGAAATAAGTTATCCTCTAACCCATGAAAATTCACCTCTATCACGGGGCTCCATGCGGTTCTCATATGTTGCTCAAATGTTTGCGCGCTGAAGAAAAATTGTGGTATGTACCCTTGCCATGGCCATCCACTTCACACCCACCTTTGGGGCATCTGCTTCATATTCGAAAACTAGATCGTCAATCTCGTTTTTGTTAATTCCTAGCCTTTTAATCATATCATCCAGAGCTTCCGCTTTCTTCATTCCAGATCTAGTCCCTAAACGGTCAAACTCGTAACAGAAAATGACGCCATCAATGGACGGAAAACCCAAGCCCTAGTCTGTCAGCGAAACAAGATCAAAACCTTCCACCCAAAACAAACAACAAGGCTAGGACCGACCGAGAGGGTTATAGCAGGGTAATCCTATCAAGGAAAACAATATGAACTCCCCCAAGCTGAAATCCAATTTGACTCACGGACCCATATGAACCCATTGTTTAAAAACACATTTCAGAATGTAAAAAAAAATAGAAAAATATATTTGCAGGTACGAACGGAAATTATATGTTTGTACACAAGTTTTCAAGGAAAATGAACATTTTTTTGGTGTCTCGTCTAGAAAACACAAATTTCGGTGCTCCCCAAAATGGGGCCATATTTCCTAACAAAATAAACCTAGGACATATCCCAAATTGTAAACTTGACCTGTGCATTAGCGGTGTAATGCATAGTTAGGCATTGATCCCGAAACCTTTTGGACATGTTCTAGTAGCGTCCTTCTGGTGCCCCCGAGCAGCGGCGCACACCAACTGTTCGACGGAAACACCACCCAAGAACGGAAGCCTCATCCATGGCGAGCGGGGTGGACCGCATCAGCGCCCTCCGGGTGGACGTCCTCCACCAGGTGTTCCGCTTCCTGCCGGCTCCAGAGGTGGTCCGGACCTGCGTAATCGCCCGGTCCGTGCCCGCCCTCCGCTTCACCGACGCCAAGGGGTAGGACGCCGACAGGTTCGTGCAGTTCGTCGACCTCCTGCTGCACCCGTGGTGCGCCGGCGGCGGCGGCGGCTTCCACGCGCCTCTGGACTCCTGTGAATTCGATTTTGATTCCAACGGGTTCGTGCGATTGCCCGCTGCCAGCAGCACGCCAGCCGCTGGATCCGTGAATCTGCGCCCCAAGTCCGGGCGCTCCGTGTCCGTGTCGTCGAGGAGCAGGAACCCTCGCCACTATCCCATGATCTGCATATCGTTTCCCAGGACCTTACGAGATTAGAGCTTATTGGTGTCGGCGTCAACGACAGCGTTGTTGATTTTTCAGGCTCAACTGAATATGGAGGATTGCGATGTTTTGTTGAAAGAATCTTGTCTCCATCTGCGCATCACACGCTGCTATTACTATGGAGATTCTGAAGATCCGGAATATGGCGCTCCTCCAAAGCTACATACTTGAAGTTGTCAGCTGATTCTGATGTGGTATGCTTGCAACTGCCAACTCATAATGACATAATACATTTCAAATGTGCTTGAAAGACCAAAAGATTCCTTATATGATCCAACTCGATCTTTTGCACTTCTCTAGATTGCTTTCAACAGGGATTTAAGGTGGTGCCTATATTTACCAAGTTAAAGGACTCTGTTATTGAATGATTGGTGTTTGGCTGCTGACCATACTGCGTTAATTTGCTTTCTCCAACACTCACCAATTTTGGAGAAGCTTACTATTCAACTTTCTAAGGTACATAGTTCTAAGACGGATATAGACGCGTGCATTTAAGTGACCAAACATAATTTTACTGATTTATCTAATATTTTTTATGTTAGGTACCTCCATATGTAATGGAAACAGAAGGAATATAGAAACCAGTGGGACAGTCGACCGCCTTAAGATGGTTGAAATCAGATGTGCAGATGTTGATGAGAGAGTGCGCAAAATCCTGAGCATACTGACTACCTACAGCATACGCCTTGATCAAATTAGTATCCAACATACTAGCAGAATTCCTGGATCTGGATGTGAGTTAAACTGCTGGCTCTCTGGATGCTACTTCTGTTTTCTTCCATTTGTTAGCATGCCCATGCATTGTGGACCAAGAACTGCAGAAAATTCAAACTAGATAGGAAAATATAATCGTTCAAACTTTGCATGTATGTGGAGAAAGACCGAGACGCCCACGTTTGATGCAGAGAGAGTGAAACATGTTTCTGACTGGCTTTCATTATCCAAAAACATATACCATCAGTTTGGACCTTAAATTGAAGTACGACGTCTGCACAAATTAGTTCGTAAAAATTACACATCAAGTAGTTCCGAGTTGATTATGTATTGGTGTTATATAGTGGTTTCACTTTAGTGATATTTACAATTGAAGGCCCCCATTTTCTACTCTTTCATAGAAAGCATCCATATAGGTGAATGCAATCCTCTATAAGGCCATTTCGATTGAGCTTGCCATCATCCAAATTCTGCACAAACTAGCATCTGACTATCTTGCTCATCACATATGCCATGACTCCCGTTATGGGTTTTGCATTGTTTTTTGTCACTCTCATAGCATAAATCTATTGCCCTCTGTAATAGTTTGTGAATCCTCTTATGTGCAATGTTGCATGTCACATAATGAATAGGGTAGCCAAATATTTATCATCTTATTTTAGTAAAGTTAGTCCCACTTTACTATATTTACATATCAAGACGCATGATACATAACACGTACAAATCCACTGAAGATTCCCATTTGTCTGCAGTAGTTTCTCTCTGAATTGATTATGTGGCTTTCTTATTTTGCAGGTTTCAATTTTGTTTGCACTGGTTTCAGCTAAAACTAGAGGTAAAGTGATCTGGACTATTGATTAGGTTTCTTAATTTTTTATAGAAAATGCATGGAGCAGTTTGAGGCCATGGTGCAGCTGTATGTAGAAGTGTGATTATTACATTTATATATCATTATTTTTCAACAAGTGATCATGTCTCCGGTTGCACTTTACTTGAGCTGGGTGGTTTGCATGATACCTTACTTCTTTACATGCATGCAGCTTCGATATCCATGGCAAAGGGACAATTTGAGGAATTAAACTAAACAAAAGCATAAGTAAAAGGAAAAGCAAGTGGCCCGAATAATTTCGCCTAAAGCTAGCAAATTAACTAGCTAGTGCTATACGTAGTGTCTCGTCTAGTTCTTGTTGAGATGTGGTTGCAGTGGTACCAAACCACGCGATGCCAAATACTACAGTAGTACCTAGGTAGGGGTTGAGGAAGCGAGCCGGCCAGGGAGACGCCGTCCCCTGCACCGTGCAGCAACATGAGCATCACCGTAGGTGGTGCCATCGAGCCGCTTCTCCGGTACCTCTCGTCCGCCATCGGCGATGAGGCGCTGCTGCTCGGCGGCGTGCACCGCGATGCGCAATTCATCCAGGACGAGCTGGAGAGCATGAACGCCTTCCTCCACCACCTCGCGGAGGCCAGCACGGACCACGACTACCAAGTCCGTCCATGGAGGAAGCAGGTCCGGGACCTCGCCATCGACACGCAGTATTGCATCGACCTCTACGCTCACCGCGTGGGCAGAGCCCCCCGTGAGAGGGGCGTCTGGGGCCACGTGCACCGTGCCATCTTCTTCCTGCAGACCATCCCGGAGCGCCATCAGGTGGCCACGCAGATCCAGGAGCTCAAGACCCGCGCACGCGACATCAGCGAGCGCCGACAGAGGTACGGCACCCAGGTCCCGGCCAAAGTGACCAATGAGATTGGTGGCGGATCTGGTTCTGGTGGCGGAATTGGTGGAAACGCCCTCCTCCTTCATAATGCTTACAGGCGAGGCTTGGTTGATGTTGAGCCTGATCTCAAGGATGATACATTTTTTCTGATCAACTGGCTGTGGAAGGAAGCACTACTACATGCTGAAGAACCCGAAGCAGGGCCAGGACAGCCAATAGCAGTCATCGCTGTTGTAGCACCTGATAAAGCGGACGATGGCGACCTGGCCAAGGAAGTGTACAACCATTCCTCGCTGATGAGACTGTTCGACTGCAAAGCTTTCGTCACCATCCAAAGGCCTCTGTTTCTTCCGCAAGTACTCGACGACATGATTCAGCAGCTCCGTATTCCCCACGAAGCAGAAAGTGACGGCGAGCAGCAGCTGCGGGAGGAGCTCAAAAGGCAAGTTAAAGGTAGAAGGTTCTTTGTTGTTGTTGAAAATGCAGACCATCCGTACCCATGGAATGAGATGAAAGATATTCTAGCCTCCTCTGGCTGCTCCCCTGGTAGTGTAATCATGGTGACCACAAAGGACAGTGTGCTGGCCCAGCGCTTCTCTCCAGACAGAACTATGACCCATTCCTTTTGTCCAGGTCTGTTCGGGGAAAGCAAATCGGCTGGTTTCCACAGAATGGGATGCCGAGAAGAGGGCCATCATGCACCATGTCCTGCAGAAATGTGACCCGGATCTCTTCTGCATGAGGCTGTTTCTTGGTGCCCTGTATATTAATCCTTACATAAGTAAGAACCAACTGGTGGACCTCTGCACAAGCCTAGACTCCTCATCAGCATGGCCTGATGCTGGCACTGCCACTTCCACTTGTATCCGAATGAAGATGATGAGGTTCTGCTATGACATGCTGCCTAAGATGATCAGGACCTGTTTGCTCTACCTATCCATATTTCCCCCAAATTTCTGCTTCAGGAGGACAAGCTTGGTAAGAAGATGGGTTGCGGAAGGTCCTGTAATCCAAGGAGACGGGCCAGAATTAGCACTGGATACAGCTGAGCGCTGCTTTGATGACCTGGTTGCTCTAGGATTTGTGGCCATTGCTGAGGCTGGAAATTTGGACAATGTTATCTCCTGCAAGGTGCACCGTTTTGTCCATGACTTCATTACAAAGGTAGTCAAGGAGGAGAGCTTAGGAGACGAGAGGCTGCCGGCTAGCCTGGCTGGCCACCTTTCTGTTAGCAGTTATGTTCAGATGCGCCTGGAGCAGCAGCAGGGTGACACCAATGACATCACGACATTTATTGAGTCGCTCCCTAGAATCTCCCGTGCGGCGAGCCTGAAAATGATGGATCTAGACTATTGCAAGCACCTCAAGGACCAACATCTGAAGATCATATGCAACAACTTGTTCTTGCTCAAGTACTTGAGCATCCGGAGCACAGGGATTTCTCAGCTGCCTCCGGAAATCAATAAGCTGCAACAGTTGGAGACACTTGATATTCGACAAACCAGGGTTACATCTTCTGCTACAAAAGGCCTCCTGATCCCGATGCTAAAGCACCTGCTAGCCGGTCCCACGAGCTATCGGGTGGGTGCCTCGCCCGAGGAAGAATTTTCCACTGTGCGGATGCCTTGCAAGATCGGGAAAATGATAAAAATGGAGACATTGTATCATGTCGAAGTTGCTGAAGATGATGAGAAGTTGGAACACGTCAAGAATCTCAAGCGCCTCAGAAATCTAGGTGTGGTCATTCATGGCAAACAAGACAATATCAATCGCTTGCTCCGGGCGGTCACCGAGTTGAGTGAATGCCTCCGCAAATTGTCAGTTTGGGTCAGACCACAGCGAAGAGGCAGATACTATGTGATTCTTCACATGGACATAGAAAACAAATACTCACTTCCCAAGTCTCTTGAGATACTTAGCATCAATGGCATCACCAAGGGGTTACCCAACTGGATTGAAGATCTCCCACATCTTACCGAGATAACTCTGCGCCAGACATTCTTGTCATATAGTTGTATGCGAATGCTGGGCAAGCTTGAAGGCCTGCGCTGCCTCACGCTCCGTCATGAGTCATATACAGAGGATAGTCTCACCTTCGAAACCAACGAGTTCAAAAATATCAACTTCCTTGTAATCGAGGGCGCCTCTGACATTAAAAGGATTATTTTTGAATATGGCACAGCTCCCAAGCTTGCGAAGATTGTTTGGACCTTCATCAGCATGGACATCACAGCGGACACCACTGTTGGTCTCGGCAATCTTCCAAACCTAAAAAAGGTAGAGTTCAATGGCGACTTCGACCCAAGTTATATGCAACGGGCTGTTGCACTGCATCCAAACTGTCCTAATTTTAGGTATAAGCTTCCACCTTCCAGGGGCTCATTTGCATGATGTTCCTGTCAAGGAGTAAGCTATCTAGATTGGGCATGCGTGTACTCTGGGAGGAACTGGTGTGCTCCAGCAAGCCATTCAACAGTTCCGGTGTGCTTTGTGTGTCTCTACTGCATTTCCTGCATTTTTGTGTGTCGTGTTGATATCTCCTGCTTTTCCTACTTTCCTGAGTGTACGTCTGCATTGTGTCCTACTGGGCGTGTGCATTGGTGTGCTGATCTGATTGAGCGGTGTGGGACATGTATTGTACTGAACTATATTCATCAATAAACTGTTGGGACGCATTTCGGTGTTCGTGTTATCTGAGTGATTAAAATATGATGTACCGAAACAATTTTAGCCAGAGCAGAGTCGGTAAAATGGGCCATCAGTCTGTTCTGTTCCGGAGCCCCTATGTTTGCTGTCCTTAAATCGTTGCTCTGTTGCTTTTCAGGAATTTATTCTGTGTCTGCTATCCTTGTTAATTTTCCAACTCAACTTTTATAATGCTTGATTCGGAGATATATAGCCTAGCATACATGAACCACATGGGCTTACTCTAGAATGGTACTAAGCTACAAACCGTGGAACTGGAATCGAAGGCTACGGAGACAATGCACGAGGATGAGGCAACGAAAACCACTTGTCATGAAGATGCTGCTCCAGATGGATCAAACATGGATGAATATGATCCTCCCTCTCCTCCATTTGTACCTCTTGTTGGGATTGACCCCAGTACCATTATCAGTTTATCCTTTAAGCTGCTCCTTAGTTGACAACACGTGCATGCATAAGTATCTGGAAGACAGTTTGTTTCCACATCGTGAGAATCAGGATTACAATGAGCATCAGGACTGCAGTGATGCAGATGCCAATTATATCTTCAGGCTCATCCATATTTTGTGCCTACCTGAAATGGTTTGTCTTTCATGCTCAAACTATAAACAAATTACTAGTTCTGCTGTTCTGCAGCAGAGCGAAACAGATCTTTAAAAGCACTCGGTCCTTGCTCTATGCTTGTGGTTTTTGCAGAAGATCTTTTTGGATACGACCAGGCTGGTTGCAAAATACACAGACAATCTACTCGATGAGCTCTGGAATTACATAAAAAGATGGAAAGCTTGCCCAAACATCTATTTTGCTCCTGGCAGCTCCAGAACAGATCCGCATGGGAACTTCCCGCAAGAAAAATGGAAACAGTAAGCCAGATTGGTTTCTTATTACCTATGAACACATTCTGGACAACAATATTACCTTATACTTGGAAAAGAGCCAAACTGGAATAGAACAGGTGTATTAACTAGGGAGGCTTAATGCTCAGTGAGAAGTTTTGTTGTTTTCAGCCTCATGCTAAAATATAATTGGAGTTGTGAAACACAAATAGAATTCTGCCATAAGCCATTCTCTAGACTCTAGAGGCACTAGCAAATTGTAACATGTGTATTAATTCAGCATCTTCTTACTTCTATCCATAGAGAGATAAGTCCTGCTGGTATATATTGTTGTTTTCATCAGCTTAATGTGTTATTTAAACATGTTGTGCTGCTGGCAGGTTGCGCTGAAATTTCTGATGTTTTGAGGTTTCTAACATTCACATCTTTACTGACCTTTGAGCCAGGCTGCAAGAAAGAGAAAACCAGAAGATGGGAGCTCAATTTCACCACGAGAAGTCTCTTCCCATGGTGGAGGTCAGTGTTGTCTGCCGGGTGTCCTGTCAAGGTGATTCCCACAAGATGGGTGGGGCCTCTTAAAGACTCGGATAATGAGAAAGTTTTGATAAAAGCAACCACCATTGGATCTACTGCACCTCCAGCGATGGGCAGCGTTCCTCAAGTCGGATTTAATCAGCAGCCCAGAATGCTGTTCGGTACAGCGGTGAATTATCGGCAACAAAGGATGTTTGGTACTGTGGCATTAGCACTCCTCAAAGTGTTGAAGAACACGTGAGTAGAAAGGTACGTGATGGGCAAGTGTCCGAACAAATATACATTCTGTTGCACTTAAGATCTGAACAGATAGACACGCTTGTAGCTACAAATGTTGGTCACCTCGTAGTCTATTTTTATTGTGCATCGTCATTTTATACATTGAGGCATTTATGTGACATCATATTCAGATTTGGCCTGATTGTCATGCCGAGGTATTAGCGCCACACTGGAAGTTGCGAGATGCTACTAGGATGATGAATTTAGGCCTTGTTTGATTTGTAGGAATAGCAAAGGATTTTCATGGGAATGAAATCCTATGGATTTTTTCCTACGGTCGTCGTTTGATTTGTAGGAACATAACCTGTAGGATTTTTTCCTATGACACTTCCTCTAGTCTATTTCATAGGAAAAATTACATTAGATCATAGGCTCTTGTAAAAATTCCTGTGAAGGAAAGGAAACTTGGAGGATTCCACTGGACATGCCATACCAATCCTATGATTTTTCTATCCCTTCAGTTTTACTATCCTGCAAATCAAACAAGCCCTAGAGTGGGGATTTGTTCATGGTTCCATTTACTTTTTGGATTTGGGTTTTGTTTTGCTTGCAATTTGGTTTTTTCCTTTTTTTACCACCGATGGTGGATTGCACTTTGTGCCTTGTCCATGTTCTTCTTCAGTTATACAATTCGGTACCTTTTCCTCTTGTGATGGTTTCAATTGGAAACCCCCAGTCCCTCGCTACAACATGTACATACCAACCTCCAATTCTCCCAGGACAAAGAAAACAGGATGAGGGCTCATTGTAAGACATCTCATCAACCTAGTATAATTTTACTACCCTCCCTCAAAGGGTTCTCCCTGTTCCTGTATGCCACTCGGTTACATCCAGGAGCGCGCTATTGCACGAGCTCAGGCATGAGCCTTAGCAGGAACGAGATCTCCCGCCTCGTGAAATTTGGTGTCAACGTCACATCTTTCACCACCTTGCTGCTTAAATCCACGGTTTCCATGTCAGTGTGTGGCATGGCGATGAGATCGGTTATGGCCTTGGTGATCTCAGGCACGAGGTCCACTATGACCCCGTTCACTCCCATCAGGTGCTGCATGTACACCGCCTCCGGCACGTTACTGCACATATGCACAAGGACAGAAGGTGCTTAGTTAGTGCTCGAATTTAGATATAGTTTGCGACTTAATCAGGAGCGCTGTTCAAAAGAAGTTTCTGAAAAACTTCTTCAAAACTTACTTTAATGTTCCGTAAGTCAGTAGGGAGAGATCAGCCTCTTTGATCTTTGGTATAGCGGCAGGAAACCTGAATATTGCACGGGCCTCGGACACGATACCTTGCATGCCGCTGGCAAGACACAGCTTGAGTGCCTCTTCCAATGAGTTCCTCCTCACGTCGGCGTAGATTTCTGTCCCTCCGTTGGTCAAAAAGTAAACCTGGATATCATATACAACCATTGATTAGTGTCTATCATGTTAAGAGTACTACAAGTTCCATGGTACTTGCTGCTATGCGTCAGGTTATAGTGTACTTACGGGGTATGTGCTTTGCAATTTTCTCATGAGCTGTGCAGCATCAGGCTGGAAGCTAGAGAAAATGATAGGTCTGTCCTTGGCATACTCAAAGACTACCTGTTTCCATGTTGCAAATCAAATTGTTAGACAGGTTTATATATGAACGGAAAGACAATCATGCACTGGAGTAGTAAGTAAAACATGCCTTAAGGATGGAGTGGAGGATGCGACTAAGCTCATCCTCCTGGTATACAAGATTGTCATCAAATTTCAGCTCTACATTGAAGCCTAGTCTCAGATTGACCTTCTCGAATGCTTCTTGCAGGGTGCAAAGAGGATCATCTGATTGCACATCCCAATTCACTATTCTACCATCCTTCATTTTCCGCAGCAAAGGCTTCCCACTCTGTAAGCACCAAGCCAGTTTATTAGATTCTAACTAACTACTGAATTCACAGTTGCGAAAATTAGCAAATAGGCGTTTTGGATTGTTACTACCATACCTTCCCCTCCTCATTTTGTGGGCCATACTGGAGGAATTCTTCCAACTGAAGATCTGTGACACGCTTCTCTGAAACTTTACCCTGAAAATATATAAGTGTCCTAATGAGATTTTGGGATACTTGATTGATTACATAAGTGATGAAAAATAGCTTAGCTATGTGACACAATGTCTATTGAATCTTTTTTGCATGTGCATTATGAGGTTCTAGTACGACTCATAGGGGGCAAGCCGTCAATGTAAAGCAGAGCGAAACAGGGTATGTATGACCTTACCTGTTCTTGAGTATAGATGAAGTTGTCATGGAAGATGACTGGGCAGGCGTCCTTGGTCACCTACAAAATTGATATTCATGGTTCTCTTCTCAGCATCTTTGCACACTGAATTTTTTTTAGACAGAGAGAGAAAGGGCAGAGAAGTAAACAAATCAGTATCTTGTTGGAACACTTTGAGCAAGCTTCACATTTAAGCAAATTTAACTAGAATGGAAAACTGTAGGGGTGGCCCCTACAGTAGAATTTTATATGTAAGAAAAAATATTTAGTAAAAAATATGATACTACTAAATGATTTGATTTAGCAAAGAAGCGAATCTTGGAAAAAAAATGGTATACTAGTAGCTAGTAAAAGGATTTTCTTGGTTCTCTCATGGAGGTAGTTTGAAGTTCCAAATGCTAGAAATAAATGGAATTTGGCGCTGGACGGTGTTCAGATCTAGAGAAGATCATGATCGGATCAGGGCCCTCTTCTCCAGAGATCAGAGATCAGGGCCCTCTTCTCCAGGGATCAGGGCCCTCTTCTCCAGAGCGCGGCGACTTTTTCCCTTCTCTGTCGGAAACAGGGCAAAGCGTGTTGCGTCCCCATCAAGATCAGGACACGAACGTGGACAGACCACCGCATACACTTTTCATTAACGCCCATCCTTTCCTTTCCTCGGTACAGTACCTAGTACGAGCAACCATCCTAGCTAATAATTGGACGGCGATTAACCCAGCAGGAGTTCCCTAGAAAATTTACTAGGTACTAACTTGGACGTCGATTAGATTCGAGTCTATCTATCTATGTAGAAAAGGATGGATGGTTTTTTTTTACCTGGACGTCGAACTCGACGTAGTCGACGGGGAAGCGCGCGGCCTCGTTGAAGGACCTGACGGAGTTCTCCTTCACCTCCTGCAGCCGCCGGTCCGGCGACGACAGCGCGTTCATGCCCTTGCCACGGTGCCCGATCACCGCGAACCGCCCCGCGCCGCCGGCGCCGCGCTGCTGCTGCTGCTTCGCCGACGCCGACGCCACCGCGCCCACGTCAATGTCCTGGACGACGACGACGTCGAGGGTCGGCACGTCGGAGACGCGGACGGCCTTGAGCTGAGCCATTGATCGATCCACCCACCAATCTGAGGAACCGATCCACGCACGTGCAGAGGATGAGTTATCTATCGGTGGGGGATTTGGGGGCGGGGTTGAATCAATGTACGGCGGCGAGTTGCGACGGACAAGGAAAGGAAACGGGAGCTAGCTTTATAAAGAAGATGGAAGGGAGGACGAAATCGAATGTGGAACGTGGAACGGGGCGGGAATATTCCTGGGGTTTATCCTCCGGGATATTCGGTGCCCCCGCCCGTATGCGCGTATGGCCTTCCCTTCCGGACACCTTCCCGTTTCCGTTTCCTTGTCCTACTTTTTCTTCCACATATGTCCGACTTTTCGATCCTCCGATTATATAGGCTCACGTCTGTGATCGATCAGGCAACAAAGCAGATTGCCTAGGTCTCTTACAAAACAGATTAAAGATAAATAAAAAATTCAAGAGTTCCCACATCCCATAGAACCACTCGAGCCTACTAAATAGAGGTGCCAACACGCCTCCTTATGAAATCACCGGGCATAGTCACACAAAACCCACCAAGTCGTCGCCGGAAAGGGCCGCCCGCCCTCTCGCTTCGGGCCATGGAGCGCCGATCTTGCCAGCGCACAACTGGGACAAAGAGAGGAGACAACAAAGTCATGCGTATAAGATAGGAAGCCACCGAGAACACCCCCACGACATCAACGTAAATGCCTTGACACAGGATCCACACTTCCTTATCGATGAAACCGGAATGAGGATGAAAGGTGCCACAGCTCCACGACGACGCCCCAGGGAAGGGTACAGACATAGCCGTCGAGACCGAGACGGCCAAGGGTTTTCACCCAAAGCCCTGATAGAGGGAAGGTAATCACAACGGCGCCCCAAAATGTTTTATGACGCCCGCAGGCATCGCCGCCATTGGCCGAAAGCGTCGAGCTTTCGCCTAACTAAACCTTCTCACCACACCATGTGCCTTGGATCGCCCTCTATGACCAAGCTAGCCCTTCATGACACGATCCATGAGTCGCCTTTGTCGAAGCGCCACCAACACCAGATACCCTGCCTCTCCCTCCTCACCACCCTCATGGACAAAGAGTGATACCATTACCCCTGCCACGTCGACTCGCTAGAGAGCCAAACACATCGTCCTCCTTCAAGAGCCGCTGCTCCGGTATTCATCTCACACACGGAGAGCGACAAACACGGCGACAATGAACGCATCCTCGGCATGTTCCAAGTGGACCTCATTCTTTGGTAATGGCCATCTTCTCACGCCGTCTCCCTCATGCCACACCATACTGATTGGTGGGTCCATTGTCGGTTTTGGCATGCCCCTAAAACGTAAAGTACTGTCGGTTACTAAAGCAATGCCCACGGCACAAGCATTTTCGAGCCATGAGTTGGACGTGCGTGTACCACACGGTAAGGAAGAACCAAATAAGAATCTTTATTTTGTTTATTTCGCATGATCCAAGTAGGAGACATCGTCGATGTTCCATGCGCTGCGGTATGATATGGTGTCCGTCGACACCGGAAGCAGCCAATAGGACCAAAAGGCACGCGGGACACATCAGAGACAGAACACAACGAAAAGCAGAGATTTCTAAGAGTTACTCCCTCAGTTTCAAAACAAGAGTAAATCTACATACTAAAACAAGTATAGATATATTTTCTTTATAAAATTAAAACATCTTATATTTTAAAACTGAGAGAGTATATAATAACTAGAGTTCAACATTTAAATGACTTTGACCACCAGATGATTGTGCTAGGCTAATCCACCACCACCTAATCCACCCTTGCATTCTTAAACTAGGCCACTTGGTTCTCCTGCATCCAGCACTACGCCACTAATTAATCAAATTCAACGGCAGACGCTGAGACGCATGACTCATAGCGGAGTCACCAAACATGGGTTTGTTTCCGTAAAAAAAAAAAGAGATTTGCACGAGCAGCAAAGTGGTCTCACATGCACAACCATGCGCCGCCCTGGTCGTTGGATCTGGGAACAAAGTGAACTCATGTGCAAAGGAACAACAGCTCAGGCTGAGGTGCCCGTCTTATCCTCCCACTTTGTTTAGCCGGGTATCTGGCAGTGACTCAGCAGCCATTATTTCCATAGTACTATTTTTATTTTGTATCTGCTCCATTTGTCACGAAACCAAATTGCATTCTACTAGGTTATACGCGGCCAAACATTGAAGGATTTGGCATTCGTCCTCTGTACCTCTTTTTGGCTCTCAATACCTTATTTAATAATTATATTGAACAGAAGAAACAAAAATGTGTTGCAAGAGATACCGATTTGGACTCTTTTCTCAAAACAAAATCATAACTGAACATTTTTAACAGATGCACATTTTTTCCATATATGAACTGAACATACTCTCTCCGTGTTTATATTTACTTCGCGTTCTGGTTTAGTCAAAGTCAAACTTCGTCAAATTTGACAAAAAAGTTGACAAAGAATATTAAAAAAATCAACATTCATAGAACTCCCTACGTCTCGAATTAGATGACGCGGATTTTTTCAGATTTACATCTATCTATACACTATATAATGCGTCTAGACACATGCTTATCTGGACAAATCTGCAACAAGCAATTCGCGACCGAGGGAATACGAAACACATATAAAACAAAATATATAATTTACGGCAATTCTAATACTATGCGATATTTTTCCTAAATAATCAATCAAATTTCAAAAAGTTTGACTTTTTTTGCGAGAAAAAGGCTGATAATATTATCCAACGGTTCTTACAGAAAGGTCCAGAACAACAAGAAAATTACAGATAAGTCCACACTGGATCTCGTCTTCGTCAACCGCGAGCGAGACGCGTCGCTGGCGGCGCGCCGCCGCAACACCTCCCAGCCGCCTTGGATCAGAGCTGCCCCTCTGCGGACGGGAAGTCGACGAACCTCGAACCCCGAAGAGCCTCCTTCGCCTAAGCCGGAGCGGGTATGGAGGAATAGAAGAGGGGCCTTGGCGATCTAGGGTTTAGAAGGCCAAGGGGAGGTGGTGGCCGGCGGCTAGGGCTAGGGCTTTGCCCTAGTCGGCGACTTGGAGGACATCCCTAGGCAGCGGCGACTTGAGAGGTGGTGGCGCCAAGCTAGGGTTTGAGGTGAGGGGTAGGGGGCGCCCTACCCCTCCTTATATAGGTGGAAGAGGCGGTTGGGGGGAGGGGAGTCCTCCCCCAACTCCTCTACTAGGGCCGACGGCAAGGGAAGGGAGGAATCCTTCCCTAGGTAGGATTCCTTCCCTCCCACCACTAGGCAACCAATGTTAGGATTTGACTTTTTTCAAATAGGCGTTTGACTTTCAAACTGGAGTTTGATTTCTCTCTTCTCATTGCCCAGCCAAGTGACCTAGGACATGATGCAACCATTCCACTTTGGTATGACACATCCATGTACCCTTCCCACTTCGGAGTGATGGACCTCCTAGAACATTCCAGTGAAAACATCGAAACCATTCGCAAACTCCGGAATTGGATTTTCCTTATATGAATCTTATTCCCAGGACCATTACGGATCTCCTCGTGATATCCCAGATCTAATCTGAGACTACGAACAACATTCGGTCTTTTTACTCATATTTCATATCTACTAAACAACATCGAATCCTTAAGTGTGTTTCCCTACGGTTTATAAATTATGCAGACATGATCGAGACTCTTCTCCGATCAATAACCAATAGAGGATTTGGAAATTCATATGGCTCATGATGTCTACGCACGCTTCTATTCTTGTAGACAGTGTTGGGGCTGTAAGTGCAGAGGTTTGTATAACAACAACAAGTTTTCCTTAAGTGGATCACCCAAGATTTATCGAACTCAAGGAGAAAGAGGTCAAAGGTATCCCTCTCAAAAAACCCTGCAATCAAGATACAAGAAGTCTCTTGTGTCCCCAACACACCCAATACACTTGTCAGGTGTATAGGTGCACTAGTTCAGCGAAGAGATAGTGAAATACAAGTAATATGGATGATTATAAGTGGTAATTGCAATCTGAAATAAAAATTGCAGCAAGCAAATATATAGCACGACTAATTGTAAACGATGTTTCAATGCTTAGAAACAAGGCCTAGGTATCATACTTTCACTAGTGGACACTCTCATATAAATATCTTCTCTTCATTATGCTACTCTGAACTACTCTCCGGTTGGATAACTCCAATCCACGGTAGGGCTACAAAAGCTCTCCTTAAAGTTCGCATTCCCCATCTAGGTAACCCCACACTGTCACCTTGAGCGCTAGATGGTTCCAACAAACACCACAATTTCATATAGACATCCAACTCAAATTATAACTCATGATAAGTATTTCTGTAACCTTTAGCCTAAGTGCCACACTGTGTGCGTACTGTCAACTTCACACACGTGGGGATAAGCGAAGATTAATTAAATCACTTGAGTAGTAGAGTAGATCTACTTATTCAACTAGATTACAAAGCTCATGATCTTAATAAGATCACGCATAGAGAGAGATATGAACACATAGCTACCGGTAAAGCCTTTATTCTCGAGGGAGAACTACTCCCTCCTCATCATGGGAGTCAGCAACGGTGATGGAGATGGCGGTGGAGTCGATGGAGATGGCTCCGGGAGAAATTACCCGTCTCAGCAGGGTGCCAGAACAGAGATTTCTATCTCCTAAATCTCCTCTTCGGTGCCGGCGACGCTGCGGAACTTTTCGTGGATTTCTGATCTTGGTTGGGTTTTTGTCTCGGGGAGACGTATATATATGCGAAAGGTAAAGGTCGGTGGACACCCGAGGGCCCACACCATAGGGCGGCGCAGCCTAGGGTGGACCGGCGCCATCCCTAGGTGTGGCCACCTCGTGGCTCCTCTTCGTCGCCCCTTCGGTCTTCGTGTCGTGTCAGGAAAAATATTGACTTCGGCTTTTGTTCCGTCAAATTCCAAGAATATTTCTTTACTAGATTTTCTGAAACAAAAAACAACAGAAAACAGGCAACTGGCACTGCAGCATCTTGTAAATAGGTTAGTTTTAGAAAATATATAAAAATGCCTCAAAGTGTAGACAAAACATAAGATAGTTGGTACAAAACAAGCATGGAGCATCAAAAATTATAGATACATTTATGACGTATCAGCTCCCACATATTTGTATGATTACTTCGTGCTCGAAGTAACCATTTACATATGATACCAATTTCCCTTTGTCTCGCAATATTTTACTTATCCGAGGTTTGATCTTCGGTATCTCTGCATACCTAGTTCAACCTCGTTATCGATAAGTACTCTTTACTCGTTCCTGTGATATGTGATCCATTGTGATCTCATGGTCGAAGGATTTATGTTACTATGTATCTGAAAGCTTATAGCAAGTGAACTAATTTAAACGACTTGATTTTATGCTATGCTTAACTATAGGAGTATGTACATCACTTCATTCTCCTAATGATATGACCTTGTTGTTAATAACATCTCAATGTTCATAATCAGGAAACCATGATTATCTATTAACCAACAAGCTAGTTTAACAAGAGGCTTTACTAGGGACTCTTTATATGTTTACAAATCACACAAGTATTAAAGTTTCCGGTTAATACAATTATAGCATGGAATGTAAATATTTATCATAAACACGAAGATATAATAATAACTACTTTTATTATTGCCTCTTGGGCATATCTTCAACACGAACCATCTTAGTGAGTGTGGATTTTGGATATGCCACTAACTAGTGGTGTGTGAGCCGCGACACACCACTAAGCATGTCTCGTACTCGAAACGCCACCGTTATTTCTATGGACGGACCCACAAGTGGGACCCACAAACTAGTTGTGTGTGCTGTTTATGCACGCCACTGGTAATTTGAATACCAGCAACATACCGATATCACATATGCACCACTAAGTTTGACACGTGGGACCATATGTGGACCCCACAAACTAGTGGCGTGTCGAGTTGACCGGCACACCACTATTAGGTGGCATGTGGATTCTTGTGTAAACCACTATTTCAAAGTGGCATGTTACCAACTTCATTCTCATTTGTTTCTCCCCTTTGCTCTTGCAAACTTTTAGCTGACTTCTCCTCCCTAGATACCTTCCTCTCCTCCACGCTCTTATCAACTCCTTCCACAGTATCACCCATACTCTTCTCCCCACACTCTTTCATCCATTAATTATGCGTTAAAGATCTCTATCCCACCCGATATCCACAGAATCACCATGGCCTCGAAACCAGCCCAGGGCACCCAATGAGGCCCCACCAATAAGATGTCGAGGGTGGGACCGCTGGGAAGGCCGAGAGGCGCACTAAGGGAGGATGATGCTAGGCGGACGAGGCGAGGAGGAAGGAGGATGACGTTGGTGATGCTGGGCCGTCGGTAGCTCTGGCGTCGGCCAGTGTGATGGAGGAGGTCGTCAGCGATGGCGCATGACCATTGACAACGCCGGTGATCATTAACTTCGACAGTGACTTCTCCCTCGACTGGGACAAGGATTAGGTTAGGTTTTGAATTTAGTGAAATTTGACCAACTTTTGGGTGTAATATGTACAAATTAATGTAAATGAGATAGTAGGTTTCAAAATCGGTTTGAATCGACCAAAAATTGGTCAAATTTGATCGAGTTTTAATTGCGGTGATCATATGATTTCCTCCTCTAATTTTGTACGTTAGTGAGAAACCGCTTTCAGTTAGAGGAGTACTTTTACTCCTTTAAGTTTTCTCTGGAGGTTTAGTCCTCTAAACTTTTGTACTTCGATTAGAGATGACCTTATATAATGAAATACATGAGGGTTTCAAAATTAATTTAAGAGAGATGCTGTTTGGATCTATACTGCCTTTGCAGACGGTTGTGTAATTATTGGTGCTATATACACCGTTAGTTTCACATCCTGCAGTGTGGAAGCGTTTTAGTCCCACATCTTGTAAAGTGAGAAACACTAGTCTCGTAACTTGCATCCCGCGAGCATTTTAGTCCAATTTAATCAAACTTTATTGAGTTTGATCGATTTTGACCAAATCCGTCAACCTATGGCATCACAATTTTTTTAAATGATCTCTGTGTATTTTTCTATGCCATTTGTGTCCTTGGAGCTGACCAGCATGTGGGCCCAGAAGTTAGTAGACAGTAGACGTACAAAATAGATAAAATAGTAGGAAATAAGAGAATGAAACTCATGATCTTTGCATTGCTAACCACCTCCTCAATCCACTACCTTGAACGATGCTAATTGTTATTAAAAAACGCAGAACTCTTTTTATACAATATAAACGCATATACATGTAAAAATGCTCACATACGCTGATTGTTACCGCAAAAGGTGGAACCACTTACATTGATTGAGTGTGTGCACCTGGGCTACATGTAAGTCTTTATTTTGGACATTTAAAAAAACATGTTCTAATGTTGGAAAATTTATAATAGAAGTATAAATTTTCAATCTAAAATAATTTGGGTTCTGGACTCCATAAAAAAGATAAAATTAGACATCCGGGTTTGTAAATAGTGTACCTTCAAATCTTGTTAGAATTTTCTTTTTTGTTTCTATACCCCAATACAAATCAATCCGGGCTGAAATTTTACACACTAAAATCTTACATCATTGTCCACATGCACGTAATTTTTAAGGTGTTTTTTATAATTTAAATTGCATTTTTAAATGTTCAAATAAAGGCCTCCACATAACCCGAGTTTCAAAATAAAGGTCTCCACATATGAGGCAAAAGGTTGTACTAACAACGGATGCGAGTATTTTTATGGGTGTGCACGCTTATATATTGTATAAAAAGAGTGCCGCCCTTTTTAGCAACAATTGGCTTGCTCCAACGTAGTGGCTTGAGGAGGTTATTAGGAATGCAAAGGTCACGAGTTCAATTCCCTTTGTTCCTACTGTTTTATCTATTTTGTACGCCTATTGACAGGTGGGCCCACATGTTGGTCAGCATTAAAGACACTGCCATAGAAAGTTACATAGTGATAATTTAAAAATTTGTGACGTCAAACTCGATGAAGTTCGATCAAATTGGACTAAAATGCTCGCAAGATGCAAGTTACAGGACTAGTGTTGCTCACTTTATTAAATGTGGGACTAAATCACTCCCACTCTGCAAGATGTGGGACTAAAAGTGTATATAGCTCTAGTTATTGTTCTTGGCATATTTCTGCAGAGAAACATTCATTCATACATTTATGCTCTAGATTGTGGTGTGGGCCAATCACCTGAACAGGAGGGACATGTTGGAGATATGCCCTAGAGGCAATAATAAATGTAGTTATTATTATATCTTTGTGTTTATGATAAATGTTTACATTCATGCTATAATAGTATTAACCAGAAATATTAATACTTGTGTGATTTGTAAACTAAATTAGAGTCCCTAGTAAAGCCTCTTTAATAATACTAGCTTGTTGGTTAATAGATGATCGTGGTTTCTCGATCATGAACATTGAGATGTTATTAACAACAAGATCATATCATTAGGAGAATGATATGATAGACATACTCCTATAGATAAGCGTAGCATAAAGATCAAGTCATTTTAATAGTTCAATTGCTATAAGCTTTCTGATACATAGTAACCTAATTCCTTCGACCAAGAGATCATGCTAATCACCATCACCAGAAGGATGCTTTGATGACATCAAACACCACACGGTACTTGGTGGCTATAAAGGTAGCATTGAGTGTTCGGAAAGTATGGGTTGAGGCACATGGATCAAGATTGGGATTTGTCCATCCATATGATGGATAGATATACTCTGGGCCCTCTCGGTGGAATGTCATCCAATTATCTTGCAAGCATGTGACTGGATCACAAGGGATCACATATCACGGAACGAGAAAAGAGTACTTGTCGGTAACGAGGTTGAACTAGGTATGCAGAGATACCAACGATCAAAACCTCGGATAAGTAAACTATCGTGAGACAAAGGGAAATTGGTATCGTATGTAAGTGGTTCATTCGATCGCAAAGTAATCGTAGAAATATGTGGGAGCAATATGAATTTCCAGATTCCTCTATTGGTTATTGATCAGAGAAGTGTCTCGGTCATGTCCGCATAATTCACGAACCGTAGGGAGACACACTTAAGGATTCGATGTTGTTGTGTAGTTATGGAATGATGATTAAGAGACCGAATGTTGTTCGGAGTCTCGGATGGGATCCGGGATATCACGAGGAGATCCGGAATGGTCCTGAGTATAAGATTCATATAAGGAAAGTCCTGTTTCGGAGTTCGGGAATGATTCCGGTGTTTTCACCAGGAATGTTCTAGAAGGGTCTGGAAGGTCCGGCACTCCGGAGGGGAAGGGTACATGGATGTGTCATGACAATGTGGAATGGTTGCATCATGTACTAGGTCACTTGGCTGGGCAATATGAAGAGAGAAATCAAATCGAAGTTTGAAAGTCAAACGTCAATTTGAAAAGTCAAATCCGAAGTTTGCTTGGTGGAGGAAGAGTAGGAAACCTACCTAGGGTAGGAGACCTACTCCCTCCACCTGCCGGCCAAGGAGGAGGAGTTGGAGGAGGACTCCCTCCTTCCAACCGCCTCCCTCCCACCTATATAAGGAGGGGTAGGGCGCCCCTACCCCTTACACCTCAAACCCTAGCTCCAAGTCGCCGGCGCCACCACCTCCAAGTGCTGCCGCCGCCTAGGGCTCCTCCCAAGTCGCTGACTAGGGTTTCCCCAAACCCTAGCCACCGGCTACACCACCCCCCTTGGTGCCTCTAAACCCTAGATCGCCAAGGCCCCTCTCTTGCTCCACCATACTCGCTCCGGCTTAAGGCGAAGCCCTGCGAGATCTTCCCTCTACTTCCGAAACCACGCCGTCATGCTACCGGAATCACGAGGAGAGTGCTACAGCTTCTGCTGCCTGCTGGAACAAGGGAGAGGAAGGTCTTCATCGAGTACCGAACGCGTGACCGACTGCGGAAGCGCTGCCGGAACGCAGCGCCGGAAGGATCGTCTACGCGATCTTGAGATCGGCAAGAGTACGACTACATCACCCACGAGAATCTGCTCTCGTTAACCGCTTTGGAATCTTCAAGGGTGAGTTCCTCTATCGACTCGTTGCTACAATATAGTAGATAGATCTTGGCTTGTTTGTGTGCATGCGGTAGAAATTTTTTGTTTTCCATGCTACGAAACCCTACAGTGGTATCAGAGCCGTGTCTATATGTAGATCTGTTGCACGAGTAGAACACAATGGTCATTATGGACGGTGGTGTTTTTATTATCAATTGCTTTTGTGTACTTTGCATCTTGCGGTATGATGGGATGAAGCGGCCCGGGCTAACCTTACATGACATCGTTCATGAGACTTGCTCCATGCTCAACATGCAACTTGTATTGCATAAGTGGCTTTGCGGGTGTCTGTCTCTCCCATCATAGTATAATTCAATTTACAACGAGCACTTCATAGTTCAAGCATCAATGTTGTGGTTCTTGTTCGTAAGTTAGAACGGCACTTATTGAAAGCCCCAAACCACGTAAAATATGCAAAGAAAATTAGAGGCGTCTAACTTTGTTTTGCAGGAGTGTGCTGTGATGTGATATGGCCATGATTGTGATTATATATATAATGTATGCAATGTTCCTTATTGTAAGTTGGCAACCGGCAGGAGCCATATGGTTGTCTTTAAATTCTGTTAAGACCTGTGTGTCTATTCAAAGTAGTTGTAATAGTTGAAGCTGGTGGACGACAACCATGAAACGACGACATTGACCTTGACACCATACCGGTGATGATGGAGATCATGTTTGTGCTTGAAGATGGAGATCGGAAGCACAAGAAGATAGGCCATATCATATCACATAGTATGAATTGCATGTGATGCTAATCCTTTATGCATCTTGTATTGCTTAGTTTGCGACGGTAGCATTATAAGATGATCCCTCAAGCACACAAATTTCAAGTTTTAAAGTGTTCATCCTTAATAAGCACCGTTGCTAAAGCCCGTTGTTTCGAAGCACCACGTGATGATCGGGTGTGTTAGATTCTACGAGTGTATACAACGTGAGCAAGCCAGATTTGCTCATGCGGAAGCTAAGGTTTAATCTTGACGAGCCTGGCATGTACAGACATGGTCTCGGAACACGGATCACCGAAAGGTAAAGCATGAGTCATATAGTAGATATGATAAACATGTTGATTGTTCGCCATTGAAGCTACATCAACTCTCGTGATGATTGGTTTTGATGTGGAGGATTTGGTTCGTGTGATCACTAAAACAATGTGAGGGATATTGTTTTGAGTGAGAGTTCACCTAGATTAATTTAAATATTAATTAGAACTCAATTTGTCATAAACTTAGTCTAAACTATTGCAAATATGTTGTAGATTAATGGCAGCCCCTACCATCAATTTTAATGCGTTCCTAGAGAAAGAAAAGTTGAAAAACAATGTAAGCAACTTCGCGGATTGGTTCTACAATTTGAGGATTATCCTCAATGCTGGTAATTTGACCTATGTGCTGGATGCACCGCTGGGTGACCCGCCTGCCGCTACTGCTCCCGATGAAGTAAAGAATGTTTACCTCACTCGAAAGAATCAGTACTCCACAGTTCAGTATGCTATCTTGTATGGTTTGGAATCGGAGCTTCAGAAAAGGTTTGAGAACCATGACCCACATGATATTGTCTGTGAACTCAAAATGATATTTGAGGCTCACGCGGCAGTTGAGAGTTATGAGGCTTCTGAAAAGTTCTTTAACTGCAAGATGGAAGAGAGCAGCTCCGTCAGTGAGCACGTGCTTAAGATGTCTGGGCATGCAAATAAACTCCAAAGTTTGGGTATAGTGATTCCTAATTCTTTGGGGATTCACCGTGTCCTCCAATCACTGCCACCAAGTTACAAGAACTTTGTGATGAACTACAATATGCAAAACATGGACAATACGTTGCTAGAACTCTTCTCCATGTTGAAATCTGCAAAAGTGGAGATCAAGAAAGAGCACCAAGTGTTGTTGGTCAATAAGACCACCAAATTCAACAAGCAAGGCAAGTCTAAGCAAAAGGGAAACTTCAAGAAGGGCGGTAAGAAAGTTGCCGCGCCGGCGAAGAAGACCAAGGCTGGGCCTAAGGCTGATACTGAGTGCTTTTACTGCAAGGGAGAAGGTCACTGGAAGCGGAATTGCCCAAAGTACTTGACAGATTTGAAGAACGGCAACATCAAGAAGAAAGGTATATCCGATATACATGTTATTGATGTGTATCTCACTACTACTTGTAGTAGTTCCTGGGTATTTGATACTGGTTCGGTTGCTCATATTTGTAACTCGAAACAGGTGCTGCAGAATAAACAGAAGCTAGCGAAGAACGAGGTGACGATGCGCGTTGGAAATGGATCAAAGGTTGATGTGATCGCGGTCGGCACGCTACCTCTTCAACTACCATCGAGATTAGTTTTATACTTAAATAATTGTTATTTGGTGCCTGCGTTGAGCATGAACATTATATCTGGATCATGTTTATTGCGAGACGGTTACTTGTTTAAGTTCGATAATAATGGTTGTTCGAATTATATGAGTAATATGTTTTATGCACATGCATCTTTGATAGATGGTCTATTCTTATTGAATCTCGATTGTGGTAATACACACATTAATAATATTGAAGCTAAACGTTTGAAATTGAGCGATAACTCGACCTATATGTGGCACTGTCGTCTTGGTCACATTGGAGTGAAGCGTATGAAGAAACTCCATTCCGATGGACTTCTTGAATCACTTGATTTTGAATCACTTGAAACATGCGAAGCATGTCTGATGGGTAAAATGACTAAGACTCCATTTTCTGGTATGATGGAGCGAGCTACGGACTTATTGGAAATCATACATACCGATGTTTATGGACCAATGAGTGTAGCATCGCGCGGTGGTTATCGTTATGTTCTCACCTTCACGGATGACTTGAGTAGATATGTGTATATCTATTTCATGAAACATAAGTCCGAATCTTTCGAGAAGTTTAAGGAATTTCAAAGTGAGGTAGAGAATCAACATAACAAGAAGATTAAATTTCTACGATCGGATCGTGGAGGTGAATATCTGAGTTACGAGTTTGGTGAGCATTTGAAGAAATGCGGAATACTTTCACAATTGACACCGCCGGGAACACCACAGCGTAATGGTGTGTCCGAACGTCGTAATCGAACTCTCTTAGATATGGTTCGTTCTATGATGTCACTTACAGATTTACCGCTATCATTTTGGGGTTATGCATTAGAAACAACCGCATTCACTTTAAATAGGGCACCATCTAAATCCGTTGAAACGACACCGTATGAATTATGGTTTGGGAAGAAACCTAAGTTGTCGTTCCTTAAAGTTTGGGGTTGCGAAGCTTATGTAAAGAAGTTACAGCCGGACAAGCTTGAACCCAAAGCGAAAAAATGCGTCTTCATAGGATACCCAAAGGAAACTATTGGGTATACCTTCTATCATAGATCCGAGGGCAAAATCTTCGTTGCCATGAATGGAACCTTTCTAGAAAAGGAGTTTCTCTTGAAAGAAGTGACTGGAAGGAAAGTAGAACTTGACGAGGTTGTTGAACCTTCTCTCGAACTTGCGAGTAGCGCAGCACCAGAAGTAGTTCTTGTGGCGCCTGCACAAATAAGAGAGGAAGCTAATGATGTTGATCATGAAACTTCGGTTGAAGTTAATACGGAACCTCGCAGGTCAACAAGAACTCGTACCACTCCTGATTGGTATGATCCCGTTATGAGTGTCATGTTGGTAGACAACACCGATGACCCTGCGACATATGAGGAAGCGATGATGAGCCCAGATTCCAATAAATGGCAAGAAGCCATGAATCTAAGATTGGATCCATGTATGAAAACCAAGTATGGACTTTGGTGGACTTACCGGATGGCCGGAAGGCTGTCGAGAACAAATGGATTTTCAAGAAGAAAACAGATGCTGATGGTAATGTTACTGTCTATAAAGTTCGACTTGTCGCAAAAGGGTTTCGACAAATTCAAGGAGTTGACTACGATGAGACTTTCTCACCAGTAGCGAAGCTTAAGTCTGTGAGGATTATGTTTGCAATCGCTGCATATTATGATTATGAGATATGGCAGATGGATGTCAAAACGGCGTTCCTCAATGGAGACATTGATGAAGAGTTGTATATGATGCAACCCAAAGGTTTTGTCGATCCTAAAGATGCTAACAAGGTATGCAAACTTCAACGGTCCATATATGGATTGAAGCAAGCATCCCGAAGTTGGAATCAACGTTTTGATAAGTTAATCAAAAGCTTTGGTTTTATACAAACTTATGTAGAAGCTTGTATTTACAAGAAAGTGAGTGGGAGCTCTATAGCATTCTTACTACTATATGTAGATGACATATTGTTGATTGGGAATGATGTAGACCTTCTTAATAGTGTCAAGGATTATTTGAATAATAGTTTTTCGATGAAGATTTATAGAGACCTTAATAGCTTACATATTAGGCATAAAGATTTATAGAGATAGATCGATACGCCTAATATCATTGTCACAAAGTACATATTTGGACAAAGTTCTAAAGAGGTTTGGAATGGAAGATAGCAATAAAGGGTTCTTGCCCATGTTGCCCAATACGACCTTGAGTAAAACTCAAAGTCCAGCAACGGCAGAAGATAGAGAAAGAATGAGTAAGACTCCCTATGCCTCAGCCATAGGATCTCTTATGTATGCCATGCTATGTACTAGACCCGACATTGCATATGCTGTTAGTTTGACTAGCAGATATCAAAGTGATCCAGGAGAGGATCATTGGACAGCGGTCAAAAACATCCTTAAGTACTTGAGAAGAACTAAGGATATGGTTCTTTCTTATGGAGGTGATGAACAGCTCGTTGTTTATGGTTACACCGATGCTAGTTGGAACACCGATCCGGATGATTCTAAATCTCAATCTGAATATGTATTTACTTTGAATGGTGTAGCAGTTAGCTGGAGGAGTGCAAAGAAAAGCGTTGTGGCGAGATCTTCAACTGAATCGGAATACATAGCTGCTTCGGAGGCTTCACAAGAGGCAATATGGATGAAAGAGTTCATTACAGAGCTCGGTGTGGTTCCAAGTGCGATGGACCCAATGTCTATCTACTGTGATAACATGGGCGCCATAGCCAATGCGCAAGAACCAAGGTCACACAAGAAGCTGAAGCATATCAAGCTATGTTTTCACGCTATTCGAGAACATGTCCAAGATGGTGACATAAAGATTTGCAAAGTACACACAGATCTGAATGTGGCGGATCCGTTGACTAAACCTCTCCCGAGGGCAAAACATGACCAGCACCAAACTGCCATGGGTGTTCGGTATATTACCATGTAATCTAGATTAGTTGACTCTAGTGCAAATGTGAGACTGTTGAAGATATGCCCTAGAGGCAATAATAAATGTAGTTATTATTATATCTTTGTGTTTATGATAAATGTTTACATTCATGCTATAACAGTATTAACCAGAAACATTAATACTTGTGTAATTTGTAAACTAAATTAGAGTCCCTAGTAAAGCCTCTTTAATAATACTAGCTTGTTGGTTAATAGATGATCGTGGTTTCTCGATCATGAACATTGAGATGTTATTAACAACAAAATCATATCATTAGGAGAATGGTATGATGGACATACTCCTATAGATAAGCGTAGCATAAAGATCAAGTCATTTTAATAGTTCAATTGCTATAAGATTTCTGATACATAGTAACCTAATTCCTTTGACCATGAGATCATGCTAATCACCATCACCGGAAGGATGCTTTGATGACATCAAACACCACACCGTAACTGGGTGGCTATAAAGGTGGCATTGAGTGTTCGGAAAGTATGGGTTGAGGCATATGGATCAAGAGTGGGATTTGTCCATCCATATGACGGATAGATATACTCTGGGCCCTCTCGGTGGAATGTCATCCAATTAGCTTGCAAGCATGTGAATGTCTCACAAGGGATCACATATCACGGGAACGAGAAAAGAGTACTTGTCGGTAACGAGGTTGAACTAGGTATGCAGAGATACCGACGATCAAAACCTCGGATAAGTAAACTATCGTGAGACAAAGGGAAATTAGTATCGTATGTAAATGGTTCATTCGATCGCAAAGTAATCGTAGAAATATGTGGGATCAATATGAATTTCCAGATTCCTCTATTGGTTATTAATCGGAGAAGTGTCTCGGTCATGTCCGCATAATTCACGAACCATAGGGAGACACACTTAAGAATTCAATGTTGTTGTGTAGTTATGGAATGATGAGTAAGAGACCGAATGTTGTTCGGAGTCTCGGATGGGATCCGGGATATCACGAGGAGATCCGGAATGGTCCAGAGAATAAGCTTCATATAAGGAAAGTCCTGTTTCGGAGTTCGGGAATGATTCCAGTGTTTTCACCAGGAATGTTCTAGAAGGGTCTGGAAGGTCCGACACTCCGGAGTACATGGATGTGTCATGACAATGTGGAATGGTTGCATCATGTACTAGGTCACTTGGCTGGGCAATATGAAGAGACAAATCAAATCCAAGTTTGAAAGTCAAACGCCAATTTGAAAAGTCAAATCCGAAGTTTGCTTGGTGGAGGGAGAGTAGGAAACCTACCTAGGGTAGGAGACCTACTCCCTCCACCCGCCGGCCAAGGAGGAGGAGTTGGAGGAGGACTCCCTCCTCCCAACCGCCTCCCTCCCACCTATATAAGGAGGGGTAGGGCGCCCCCTACCCCTTACACCTCAAAACCTAGCTCCAAGTCGCCGGCGCCACCACCTCCAAGTCCTGCCGCCGCCGCCACCTAGGGCTCCTCCCAAGTCGCCGACTAGGGTTTCCCCAAACTCTAGCCGCCGGCTACACCACCCCCCTTGGTGCCTCTAAACCCTAGATCGCCAAGGCCCCTCTCTTGCTCCACCATACTCACTCCGGCTTAAGGCGAAGCCCTGCGAGATCTTCGCTCTACTTCCGACACCACGCCGTCGTGCTGCCGGAATCACGAGGAGAGTGCTACAACCTCCGCTGCCTGCTGGAACAAGGGAGAGGAAGGTCTTCATCGAGTACCGAACGTGTGAGCGACTGCGGAAGCGCTGCTGGAACGCAGCGCCGGAAGGATCGTCTACGCGATCTTGAGATCGACAAGAGTACGACTACATCACCCACGAGAATCTGCTCTCGTTAACCGTTTTGGAATCTTCGAGGGTGAGTTTCTCTATCGACTCGTTGCTACAATCTAGTAGATAGATTTTGGCTTGTTTGTGTGCATGTGGTAGAAATTTTTTGTTTTCCATGCTACGAACCCCTACAGGACACTCATGTCCGCCAGATTAAGATATATGGGTCTGAAGTCAGAATAAAGTACTTTCCGTCCTATCCTCGCTCCGGTGGTGCGTCTAGCATCGATGGAGGGCGTGTGAAGTTGTGTCCGGCGGATCCCTTGGAATCTGGTCGTTTTTCGTTGGTTTGTTTTGAGGTCAGTCTCTTCTGATCTACGTGGGTCATCTTCGGCGATGGTTACTGCTTTTCTGCGCTGGTTCTTTGGGGCCTTAGCACGACGACTTCCTGTCTGTCGTCTACTACAACAAGCTCTACTACGACAAGTTTTGCCCTGTTCCGGTGATGGAAGGGCGAGGACGACGGTGCACATTCGGCTCGTGTCAGTGTTTGTAGTCTATTTTTATTACTTTTAGAACTCTTTGTACTGCTGTTGATTATTAATAGATCGGTGGAATTTCGCAAAAAAAAAAAATATACGAACTTAAGTTGGATTTTGTACAAGAAGCCACCCAGCCATCTATTATAGCAGTCCTTATACGAGAATATAGTCATTCATTTCTCTTGTTTGCCTGGTTAAACAAAAAGGCTAGGTGCAAGCACCACGCGACGCAAGCATAAGAGAACATATCATGATCGATTGCTGATTAGTGAGCACAGTCAAGAGTTCATGTAGAAATAGATGTTTACTTGCAAGCCGGTTATAGTAATTGCCTATGTACAGATTGAACAATATGTCTTACAGTCCAATCGTTTAGGTAAAATTTGGGGCCGCGTCAGTTTCTCATCGAAAATGTCTATTCTTCCGCTGCAACGCATGGCCAACTTAGTCTTTCTTAAAAATATGAATGATTTCCACTTTTTACCCTGTAGTTTTGCATTTGAGACATATTTTACCCCATTTAGTAGAACTTCTACTGAAATATCTCATTTTAGAGACTTTGAACACAATTTTACCCATGTTTAGCATTTTGCTAGTTTCTATTCGATATGACCGGCATGTTAAGTGGAGTGGCGATGTAAAATATGTAAGGATCCGAGAGCATGATCGACAATCATGTTCATATTTCTCTCATCCATATGTTCAATTTGTCATCATCGTCTTGATATTTCTAAACTCCAGTTAATAGCTTACACCTTGCCGAATATACACGCATCAGAAAACGAGGGTTCAAAGCTTTTAAACAGAGTAATTGAGATGATTTTTCACTCAACAGGGTAATTAGTGTCACAAATGCATAACTAGAGAGTAAAAGTGGAATTCACTCTAAAAATATTGGTCATACATATATAACTCAATTAATTAGACCTGGCTAGCTATCATGGAATTGTAGGTATGATCCACACTGGTGGCGTCGGCAAGAAGCTGTGGTACTGCTGCCGCCCGAGCCCGTTGATCATCTTCACCTTGTCATCCTTGAGGTTGTACACCCCGACAGGACGAACGTCATCGGACTCATCATCATGTCTGGACAAGTCCTTGTTCCACTTGCGGATAGTCGCCTTCCAGAGCTCGTCATCGGTGAAGTAGACGCAGCCGGCCTCGATCTCCGGGCGACGCATCGTGGACACGCACAACGAGTTGTTCATCCCGACGAACAACGCGGTGTGGCCGATGTCCCTAGTCTCCTTCCACTGTCCGTCATCGCCGAGGACGTGCACCTGAAATGAACACGTCCACTTTTTCTCCGACCTGTGATGCACACCCTCGGCGGTCCAGTGCTTGACCACAACCATCAGCCTCCCGCCCGACGCTGACACGAGGTACTTGCGCGATGACATGCCTTCTTCTTCTCCGATGCCAACTGTTGTCAGCCGTGGAGTGACGGTCGTGCTCGTGTATGCGCCGGACTCCTCGTCGCGCTCCCACGCATCCACGACGCCCGAGTACGAGACGGAGTGGAACCGGCCGTCATGGTGGATAGCGTCCTCGACATCCACCCGCGACGGCGCCAGCCTCCAGGCGCCACCGTCCTCCGTGGTGGCAAAGGCCGGAGCACCCCAGCTTCGGGAAAGAATAAGCATCGCGGCGTGGCTCCCGGGCCGTCGCCCGATGGCGAGGACGACCTTCCGGTAGAACCGTAGGCGCATCTCGTCTGCGGGTATCACGCACATCCCATACCCCTCGGCCCCCCAGAGGTTTTGCCCGAACCGGGCAGTCAAGAGGCGGTGGAGAGACACTTCGAACCCGTGGCAGCTTTGCCTGAAGACGCACATGGTGTTGATGTCGGGGAGCGCCCGCTGCTCGCCCGTGGCGGGGTTGACGAGGTGGATCTGGCCCCGGTCATCGGCCGTGGCGAGCCACCCACGGGAGGAGCCGATAACGACGTGGCCACGCATCGCGGGGTACGGGGCGCGCACGGTGGCTGCGCGCCTATCGGCCACGGAAAACAGCGTGGCGGTCGTCGCCGGGTTCTTCCCCTTCTTCTCGCAGGGGAAGAAGAGCCATGGCACGGGAGGGCTGAATACGTACTCGTCGTGGAAGGATGAGGCGAAGACCGTGGCAAAGGCGATGCGGTCAAGGAATTCCAGCCGGTCATGGATGTTCGCTAGCAGTTCCGGCAGGAGCTGTGCGGGGCCGGCGGCCTCCCTTGGCTTGGCGGCGCCGCCCTTTCCTCCAGCCATTGGCGGGCCTCGCGTACTGAATAGATCGATCGATCCGAGGGAGCAGTGCAACCCTCGTATAGAGATCTACAGAGGGGCCCAATTCTTTTGGCGGCTTCTCCGAGAAGCCGCCCTACCCCAGCTTCCTGAGGAAGCCGGTTTCAAAATTTTGTGAGGCTTCCAAGTTAGTTTAGACTTAACCACTTTGGATGCCTTCTAATTTTTTTGAACCGGCTTCTTCAGGAAACTGGGGGTAGGGCGGCTTTTCGGAGAAGCCGCCAAAAGAACTGGGCCTAGATCGATCTGCGAAGTTTTTTTTTTCTTTTTAGATGATTGATGTGCGAGCTAGGTGTTTTCAGATCGGACATGCACCGTATCAAGCTCGATCACGTCGTCACATCTTTTCTTCTATTTTGCGGAAAGTTGTGCACATCGATCTTTTTGAATCATGAAGTACATTATTTAAAAAAATATTTGTGACAACACACATAAAAAGACTGGAAATATATACAAAGTTACACCGAAGACATTGGCACATATGAACCTGCCATGAACATTAAAATTGGAAAAAAGTAAAAATAAAAAAATGCGAATTATTTTTTTTGCATATAGACTATGTATGTACATGCCACCTGAAAAGAATGTCACAAATTTTTCAAATTTTAAAATGTATCTATATAATAAATAGTGCTAGATACATTCAAACTTAGACAAATCCGTGACATCCTTTTTAGGACAAAGAGAGTATTTAAAATCAAAACTATATAACTTTGAAGGAAATGACTAAGTACCGAATGAACAGTAAGAAGGATCTGTTAAGTTTCAGAATTTTATGTAACTTATTAAGGTGTGAATAGCAATAACTTAAAATAAGGTAAGTAAAGCAATACTCATGTCCTGAAAGTTCACTAGAAATATATAAGATCGGTCTTAATTAAAGCAATACTTCAGGTTCTCTTTCTCTTCCTTCCTGTGGTTCCATCAATTTCAGAATGATCTCCATGTGTCGTAATGCCTTAAATGTATTACCCTATGGTTCGAAAACATCATAGACATGATCAAGAGGATCTCCGATCAATCATCAATAGCGGAAACGGGATGCCCATAATGACCCGTGTGTATTCTACGATGTCAACGTCGTTTGAACTGTAAACGCCGAACCCAATTCCCTGTGTTACTAGACTTGTCCAAGATCTGATCATCGGTATCATGATACTTAGTTCAGTCTTGTTACCAACAACGATACTTCGGCTCCGGATGCGACGACATACTATGTACTAAAAGTATGCATTGATTTAAAAACTTTTTACTCCATTTTTAGTTCCGGTTGGAGACACCAACCGGAACTATAGGGGTTGCGGCAGGATGGGGCCAGCGCAAGACCTCCAACCGGGACTAAAGGTGTTTAGATTTATTTAATCGTGGGTGGCGACAATATTCGCTGGGTGGTGGCACTATGTCATGGGTGAGTGTCGACACTATGCTGTGAGTGGCGACACTATGCCGTGAGTGGCGACACAATTTCGGTGGGTGGCAGCACTATGTCAAAGGTGAGTGTCGACACTTTGTTGTGAACCTTAATCTATAAGTAGGCAATATGCATCCTTGTAAAGTTATAAACTGCAAGATGATGCAAGAGGGACACCACTACGGTGGAGCTTCTTGATGTCTTAGGATCCCGTCCTCAGACATATTTGAGGAGCTCGCCATAGAGGCACTCCCATATATGTAAAATCTATTATCTCCCGGGGTATTGATCTAGCTAGAGAAGTTATAAACTGCAAGATGGTGCAAGAGGAACACCACTATGGCAGAGCTTCTCGAAGATGTCTTAAGATCCCGTCCTCAGACATCTTTGAGAAGCTCACCATAGAGACACTTCCATATATTGATCTCGAGGAGCTTGTCGAAGATGTATCGAGCTAGTGTGTCTTCTTATGAAGCTTTTTTGAATTAACCCTATTTTTGTTACAATTTTGTGATTATTATCATTTACTATGGTTTATATATATGCCAACACATAATGATGATGTTATTTTGTTTATATCCATCGGGAATTTGAAGATGCAGTGGTTACAAATTGTAGCACCCCGGGTAAATCCGCTACTAGAAAATCGTTGTTGTTTTGTATTATGTGCATCATTAAGACATCAGCATGCATCTATCTGTCTAAAACTATTTCTCTAAAAGCCTAGTTTTGTTTTCTAAATATCCCCGTCCTTATTTCAAATGTCAAACCCGGCCTCTTCCGGATATTTTGATTGGTCTAAAACTATTTTCAAAAAGCTTTAAAATAATAATAATAATGAAACATTAGTAAAAAAACATTTTTTTCTGTGGGGGAGGCAGCCAAACGGCCAGGCACAAAGGCCTAGCCGAAGGCCACCTACCACCCCACATATCCTAACCCTAATCACCCCCAAACCTCCCGGACGAGCCTCCTCCGCACCCCTGCACCTCCCTGCAAGCTCCTTCCCCAACCGCAGCGCCGCCGCTCGCGCGTGGAGCTGTCCGCTCCTCGCCGACCGTAGCCTCGCCTCCCTCCCTCGCGTGTGAGAGCCGCTGCGTCGCCCTCTCCCCTCCGCCTCAGGAGCTCCGTGCAGCCTCGACACCGCCAAGGTCCGCCCCGCCGCTGAGCTTCCCCTATAGCGCCCCGTCCCTGTCCTCCGGTCATCGATCTCGTCTCGAGCACCTCCCCGCGTGTGCTTGTCGCACGTCCTGCTGTTGGTCTGCGAAGGATTTCAGTTCGGTTGCTGCAAAGGAGGGAGCCGACATGCAGTTGGTACTCACTGTTGTTGCATTCTGTTCGAGAGCCACGGTTGTGTTGTTCGTGCCCTACCGTGTGTTGAAACTACTCAAGCCTAATCGGGAGAACTTCGTGGCTACAGGTTTAACTTGATAAGATCATCGCCTAGACGGAATTCAAGACCGGTCCGATGTCGCGCCATGTGGCCTTCTACATGGAACGCCACGACCTGCTACATGAATTTGATGGCCACGACCCGAGGAAGGCACCGCCAATCAAAGCCAAACCCCGAGTTCTCCTTCTCGGTTCACCAAGATCGCCTTATCGAACCCTGAAGCCCCGAGCCCGATCCTGAAACTGGAACCTTCGGCATGCCAAGTACTACGGAATTCCCTGGACTCCATGGATCCAACGCGCTCGGTGCCGAACTCGAAGACCGATCCTGCCATGCCCAACTTGTCGAATCCCGAGACTCGGATCTGAACCCCCATGTGTGACCCTTTTTACGAGCCCATATTTTTATAAATGCTATACATATCTTGTTGCATATAAAATGTTCATGTCGCATACATATTGTGTGGCTTGGGGGCCTTGGCCAATTCACCTCATAATTAAATATGGAGACCATACGCGGGCTTTTCTAGTCTTATATTTGGTCCATTTAAATTTGTATAGTGAATCGTTGCCTTGTTAAAACAACATTTAAATTGTGGGGTATCTAAAAAACATGAACCATCTATTTAATTGTCAGGACCCTGGTTCCGTTTAATATTGCCTAATCGCATCGCATCTTTGTCATGTCACGCATCATACATGCATCATGCCCGATCTTCTGTCGTAGTATTAAATAGTGCATCCGGTGTTTCTTCTAGTGCTTTGCTTCTTCACGGACTAGGTTGATGAGTTGATGCGAGTGTTGACCCGTTTTTCGGATGAACCTTCGGCAATGTTTTCAGGCAAGCATTCTCCCCCTTTCTACCTATTTTACCTTTATAGTCTTTATTTCCTCCTATTGATCTATTGCTATCTGTGTTGCGATGCTCTAGTTTTCGTACCCATGATATCCCTTACAGCCATTATATTGTCTTGGACACCTCCTATTACCTGTTGTTTGGTAGATAGTCGGCCTTGCGAGTCATAGTTGCTTGCTCAGATGTTGTTTCGATATTGTCAAGTACCACAGTTGTTGGAGTAATGCAGCATGTTTAATGTTGGAGATGATCATGGCTTTAATTACCGTTTAATAACTAAAATTGAAGTAGGTAAATAATGCAGAGGCACAGGTGGGCAATAGATGTTATTTGGTTTTTAACCGTCCACTTGTGTCCCGTAGGACCCCGAGTACTTGATACCTTTTCTTTGAATATTCGCATTATACGCATGTGGGACCATGAATCCCTCTAACCCTAGCTCGAGTCATATTTAATTTCTTGGGGCCACAAAGTAGTTTGGGGATTTATTACTATCCTGTACTTATGACATGCTTTACTGCTTTATTTACGATTGCGCGTGGAGCGCCTGTACTGTTTAGATAAGTGGAATATTTCCGCGATATCGACAAGCCTAGTCACACTTTCGGATTCCCAGTCGTTTACATCCATTGACACAAACCTCTGGGTCCGTCTCGGAGCCGTCCAACTTCGTCGCGGGTTGCTTAGTGGGGTGCCCCCTGAAATCAAATATGAATCTTGCGAATGTTCTGTCGTGATGCCTCGTTGGATTTTTATTTGGTTTTTTCCGAGGTTGATCATGCGTGTGTTGCTATTTGTGCCCCCTGCAGGATAAAACTTTCTGAAAGCCGTGTCCACGGTTATGGATGACTTGGAGCACAGTATCTCGATCATAGACAACTATAACTAAAGTAGTGCTATAAATTTGACTTTATAATGTCTAGTAATCAGCTTTACTACAACGAAATGGCTAAATAAAAGTACCAACAACTGTTGGTTTTGGGATGCCTTATGCTATATGTATCTGACTAGTAAGTATTGCAACTACCACGGAATGGTTAATTAAAACTGCCCACTGTTTATAATATCAGGATGACTCATGCTATCTATATCGGACTAGTAATTGCCGCAACTATAGCGGAATGAATAAAACTGCCAACTGTGTGAGTTCCTCGGTTGACTTCCTTGTTTGGTCTCGAGGGGGAAATACGAGGATGGGTATGCTTGGTGATAGTTTCAGGTTAGATTCGAATAGGTCTTTCTTATCCCTATCTGATAGCCGCCAGTTGTATTGAGTCTCTATAGGTTGTTTAGTGCATGCTGCGCTGCCGCTTCAGTCCACCATAGCTATGTAGGAGAGGACCACCGAATTCTAGTCTCGTCGTGTACTGGCCTCAGTACTGACCTCTCTCTCTTTTTTTTCATTTGCCCTTTGTCGGCACCCCTTTTGTTTAAGCAGGTTTTGAGATCGACGTCGTTAGCAGGGTTACCCTTCCGGCTTGGCCTAGGCAGGGATGGACGCTATTGGTTATTCTTTAGGGCTCTTAGCCTAATTTGCATCTTGTCCGTACTCGGACGCTGTATCGTTTTAAAGGTGATTTGGATCTTTATACTGTATATCTGTATTCTTGACTCTTTGAGTCATTGTTTGTATATATCTGTTTTGTGGGTTCCATCATGGACTAATGTGTAATGGTATTACTTCGTTTTTCACCCGCACGAAAGTGCCTGGTGGGCGTCTTCGAATCATTTCTATGCGGGTTTGGCGGGAATTGCTAAGACTTGCATAGGGCCGATTCTGAGGGTGTTACAGAGTGGTATCAGAGCTCAGCAGTTACGATACCCCACTAGTCCAGCCTGTAGGATAACCTAGCTAACGGTTGATGTAGAGTGTCAAGACTATTTTGCAAAATCGGTTGAATAGATCTGATTAGGTCTGCTTTTACTCCTTACCCCTCTGCTATTCTCCTCTTACCTTTGCGTGTTTTGAATCTACCCCTTATCTTTTCTTTGAGTCTAGGAATTCTCGTGGTTGGGTTTTCGTCATATCTTCAGGGTTTTGCTTCCACCTATTATAACGGTGCTTCGACATCCGACCTTCATGTTATCTGATGAATCTTTCATCTATTGTACCTTTCGGTGGACCAAAAATTCACTACAAATTTTCTTCGTATCCTCCAGTGTTTTCCGACACGACGACATCATCTACATCAGATCTGATGCGAACCTCCATCCCTCCTTTGTTTTGGAACCTTGTTTATCAAGATCTTCAGTCTAAATTCTGAGGGTTGGTTGCATAATCCTTTTGTTCGTGTACAGAGTAATGCTTTGAGTGCGGTATGGAGTCGCGACCATACCACTACTCTTATCATTCGCTTTTGTACATTGAAGGGTGGATCGATGTAATTCTTACTCCTTCCATGGAAGTTAGAGGTAGCCTTACCTTTAACTTTGTCTGTTGTTTTTTCCAGAGTTCCCTCGACGAACATGATCAAGGACCTCTTGTTGGTGGTGTCGTCGATTTCAAGACGAAGAAAGAATCATTGTTAGTGGTGTCGTGGAGATCTACATGAAGCAAGAAGATTCAGGTTATCGGCCTTCTTCCCGGTACCATGAGGCGGATCTCGAGGGCGAGATCCATTGTTAGTGGTGTCGAATTGTAGCACCCCAGGTAAATCCGCTACTAGAAAATCGCTGTTGTTTTGTATTATGTGCATCATTATGACATCAGCATGCATCTATTTGTCTAAAACTATTTCTCTAAAAGCCTACTTTTGTTTTCTAAATATCCCCGTCCTTATTTCAAATGTCAAACCCGGCCTCTTCCGGATATTTTGATTGGTCTAAAACTATTTTCAAAAAGCTTTAAAATAATAATAATAATGAAACATTAGTAAAAAAAACATTTTTTTTCTGTGGGGGAGGCAGCCAAACGGCCAGGCCCAAAGACCCAACCGAAGGCCACCTACCACCCCATATATCCTAACCCTAATCACCCCCAAACCTCCCGGACGAGCCTCCTCCGCACCCCTGCACCTCCCTGCAAGCTCCTTCCCCAACCGCAGCGCCACCGCTCGCGCGTGGCCCTGTCTGCTCCTCGCTGACGCAGCCTCACCTCCCTCCCTCGTGCGTGAGAGCCGCTGCGTCGCCCTCTTCCCTCCGCCTTAGGAGATCCGTGCAGCCTCGACGCCGCCAAGGTCCGCCCCGCCGCTGCGCTTCCCCTATAGCGCCCCGTCCCTGTCCTTCGGTCATCGATCCTGTCTCGAGCACCTCCCCGCGTGTGCTTGTCACACGTCCTGCTATTGGTCTGCGGAGGATTTCAGTTCGGTTGCTGCAAAGGAGGGAGCCGACATGTAGTTGGTACTCACTGTTGTTGCACGGTTGTGTTGTTCGTGCCCTACCGTGTGTTGAAACTACTCAAGCCTAATCGGGAGAACTTCGTGGCTACAGGTTTAACTTGACAAGATCATCGTTCCTAGACGGAATTCAAGACCGATCCGGATGTCGCGCCATGTGGTCTTCTACATGGAACGCCACGACCTGCTACATGAATTTGATGGCCACGACCCGAGGACGGCACCGCCAATCAAAGCCAAACCCCGAGTTCTCCTTCTTGGTTCACCAAGATCGCCTTCTCGAACCCCGAAGCCTCGAGCCCGATCCTGAAACTGGAACCTTCGGCATGCCAAGTACTACAGAATTACCTGGACTCCATGGATCCAACGCGCTCGGTGCTGAACTCGAAGACCGATCCTGCCGTGCCCAACTTGTCGAATCCCGTGACTCGGATCTGAACCCCCATGTGTGACCCTTTTTCCGAGCCCATATTTTTATAAATGCTATACATATCTTGTTGCATATAAAATGTTCATGTCGCATATATATTGTGTGGCTTGGGGGCCTTATGCCAATTCACCTCATAATTAAATATGGAGACCATACGCGGGCTTTTCTAGTCTTATATTTGGTCCATTTAAATTTGTATAGCGAATCGATGCCATGTATTGCCTTGTTAACACAACATTTAAATTGTGGGGGTATCTAAACAACATGAACCATCTATTTATTTTTCGGGACCCCGGTTCCATTTAATATTGCCTAATCGCATCGCATCTTTGCCATGTCACGCATCATACATGCATCATGCCCGATCTTCTGTCGTAGTATTAAATAGTGCATCCGGTGTTTCTTCTAGTGCTTTGCTTCTTCATGGACTAGGTCGATGAGTTGATGCGAGTGTCGACCCGTTCTTCGGATGACCTTCGGCAATGTTTTCAGGCGAGCATTCTCCCCCTTTCTACCTATTTTACCTTTATAGTCTTTATTTCCTCATGTTGATCTATTGCTATCTATGTTGCGATGCTCTAGTTTTCGTACCCATGATATCCCTTACAACTATTATATTGCCTTGGACACCTCCTATTACCTGTTGTTTGGTAGATAGTCGGCCTTGCGAGTCGTAGTTGCTTGCTCAGATGTTGTTTCGATATTGTCAAGTACCACAGTTGTTGGATTAATGCAGCATGTTTAATGTTGGAGATGATCATGGCTTTAATTACCGTTTAATAACTAAAATTGAAGTAGGTAAATAATGCAGAGGCACAGGTGGGCAATAGATGTTATTTGGTTTTTAACCGTCCACTTGTGTCCCGTAGGACCCCGAGTATTTGATACCTGTTCTTTGAATATTCGCACTATCCGCATGTGGGACCATGAATCCCCCTAACCCTAGCTTGAGTCATGTTTAATTCCTTGGGGCAACAAAGTAGTTTGAGGCTTTATTACTATCCTGTACTTATGCCATGCTTTACTGCTTTATTTACGATTGCGCGTGGAGCGCCTGTACTGTTTAGGTAAGTGGAATATTTCCATGGTATCAACAAGCCCTGTCACACTTTCGGGTTTCCAGTCGTTTATAGCCATTGACACAAACCTCTGGGTCCGTCTCGGAGCCGGCCAACTTCGTCGCGGGTTGCTTAGTGGGGTGGCCCCCTGAAATCAAATATGAATCTTGCGAATATTATGTCGTGATGCCTCGTTGGGTTTTCATTTGGTTTTTTCCGAGGTTGATCGTGCGTGTGTTGCTATTTGTGCCCCCTGCAGGGTAAAACTTTCTGAAAGCCGTGTCCGCGGTTATGGACGACTTGGAGCACAATATCTCGATCATAGACAACTATAACTAAAGTAGTGCTATAAATTTGACTTTATAATATCTAGTAATCAGCTTCACTACAACGGAATGGCTAAATAAAAATACCAACAATTGCTGGTTTTGGGATGCCTTATGCTATATGTATCTGACTAAGAAGTATTGCAACTATCACGGAATGGTTAACTAAAACTGCCCACTGTTTATAATATCCGGATGACTCATGCTATCTATATCGGACTAGTAATTGCCACAACTATAACGAAATTAATAAACCTATCAACTGTGTGAGTTCCTCAGTTGACTTCCTTGTTTGGTCTCGAGGGGGAAATACGAGGATGGGTATGCTTGGTGATAGTTTCAGGTTAGATTTGAATAGGTCTTTCTTATCCCTATCTGATAGCCGCTAGTTGTATTAAGTCTCTATAGGTTGTTTAGTGCATGCTGCGCTGCCGCTTCAGTCCACCATACCTATGTAGGCGAGGACCACCGAATTCTAGTCTCGCCGTGTACTGGCCTCGGTACTGACCTCTTTTTTTTTCTTTGCCTTTGTCGGCATCCCTTTTGTTTAAGCAGGTTTTGAGATCGACGTCGTTAGTAGGGTTACCCTTCCGGCTTGTCCTGAGCAGGGATGGACGCCATTGGTTATTCTTCAGGGCTCTTAGCCTAATTTGCATCTTGTCCGTACTCAGACGCTGTATCGTTTTAAAGGTGATTTTGATCTTTGTACTGTATATCTGTATTCTTGACTCTTTGAGTCATTGTTTGTATATATCTGTTCTGTGGGTTTCATCGTGGACTAATGTGTAATGGTATTACTTCGTTTTCCACCCGCACGAAAGTGCCTGGTGGGCGCCTTCGAATCATTTCTATGCGGGTTTGGCGGGAATCGCTAAGACTTGCATAGGGCCGATTTTGAGGGTGTTACACAAATCTCTCTACTTCTAGAGCATGAAATGAGCTAAACTAGCAATTACAGATGAAAGGATGGAGTTGCTAACCTTTTAGAACTCTTGGATAGATCGGGCGTCGCCAAATCTTGATAAATCATGTGAAAAAATGGGGAGAAACTCGAGCTCAGGGAGAAGTGGCCAAATCTGTATTATATAAGTATATCAAAAACCATTACACATCATCATTAATAGATAAGTGACCAAATTAATACAAGTTCATCACATTAAAACCAAAGTAAAGTAGTGACCAAATGTCATTATTGCCAAAATTACTCCCAATTAAACCACAAATACCTATATTTCGAGAGCATGTAATGAGCGAAACTAGCAATGAAAGATAAAAGGATGAAGTTGCTAACTTTTTAGAACCCTTGGATAGATGGGGCGCCGCCAAATCTTGACAAATCTTGTGAAAAATGGAGATAAGCTCGAGCTCAAGGAGGAAACAGAAAGAAGAAACCAGCTTGAAAATGGAGTATGGCTCGGGCTGGAAGAAGATATAGGAAGGACATTAGTCCTGGTTGGAGACACCAACCGGGACAAAAGGGACTGACGCTAACCTCAGCCTATCGGAAACCGTTTAGTCCCGATTGGTGTCTCCAACCGGGACTAAAGGTTTCATTTAAACCAGGACTAGACGTCACTGTACCCTGCGACAGTCTCTAGCCGTTGGAATCGGAGCATTAGTCTCGGGCCCAAACATGACCGGGACTAATGCTCTGGACGAAAGGCCTATTTTCTACTAGTGAGACAAAGAAAATGTCTAATGGGAAGCTCTATTCGACACCAAAATGTCCCAACTCGGTGTAATAAACATTTTCCGCTAGGTTAGAAATTCCATTATAATCACTTGACCATGGAATATTGGAAATGACATTTGACAAATCATTTGGGATATGACAAGAGATTATTCTCGTGAAACCAAAACATGGTCGAGTTTGAAACTCTAGGTTGAAATATTCCTTGGATTATCCGGTTCGCAACTTCATTATTCAATAGTACATTTTAGGCAATTCATGACAGAATCTTGGCACAACTTTGTTTGTCTTCATCATAACTTGCTTGTTTTTTAAGAGGTGAAAGCACTTTTGTAATATCTGGTTCTGGACACAAGGTTGCTCGTATTTTATTACTGACGTTGCATGCTAGCTAGGCCAACTATATGGGACATGGATATTGTACCAGTATCACACATATGAACATCAAAAGTGGCCTTCTGATAAAAAGGAGAGGAAATTAAGGTGTTGAAAATATGATGGAAATTACAAAGCCTGGCTACTTGGACTGCTAGGATCCGAAAATATCATTTCTAGTCCATTACATCTTATGTTAATGAACAATCCAGTTATTTCTAGGAGGCCAAAGGCAAGAAGCTATCATCTTTATTAATCCATCATTTTTCTTGATTAAAGGAAGTGATCACACTTAAAACATTTGGTAGTTTACATACATAGTGCACGAGGTACTTAAGCTCACTCACACCTTCACTGATGTAGATTTTTTATCTTTCTATGAACTCAATGTTATTAGTTATAGAAAAGAACCACGTTATAAGAGATAATCTAAAACTGAAAAAATATGGATGAACTCGAGTTCAGGGAGGACACAAAGAGGAGAAATAAGCTTGAAAATAGAGTATGACTCGAGGCAGGGAGAAAGAAGATATAGGAAATATATTAGTTCGGCTGGTTGGTGTCTCTAACCAGCAATAAAGATCCATCTTTATCCCGGTTGGAGACACCAACCGAAACAAAAAAGGTCTGGCACCGGCCCTAGCCTCCGTTTAGTCCCGGTTGGTGTCTCCAGCCAGGACTAAACGTCCCGTTTGAATCCGGACTAGAGGTCGCCGTACCCTACGACGGTTTCTGGCCGTTGGGACTGAAGCATTAGTCTCAGGCCCAAATACGACCGGGACTAATACTTTGAATGAAAGGCATGTTTTGTACTAGTGGGATGAAGAAAATGTCTTATGGGGAGATCTATTCAGCACCCAAATTTGTCTTTTTTACACCGGCTAAAGAAAAGTCGAGTTTCCTTGGAACAACATTGTACACATATAGCACGTGGAGATGAACCCACAAAAAAGTTCCCATGATTTTTTAACATATGAAAATGCATCTAAAATTCATTTTAAATAAAAAGCAGCGTATATGCTCTGGGTACCAAAGCGCTCCTCCCTGCGTTGTGCTATTATGATGACTATTAAAAAAAAACACCCTGGAATATGTGACAAGTAACCCCACCGAAGACGAAGCTATCCATGCTCCGATATTGTGGATCTCATGGTATCCTTGGAATAGCTCAGGCTCCGTTTGGGAGTTCCGTATTTTCAAAACCATAGTATTGCAACACTAAAGTATTTTAAAGCATGGACAGGGAATACTGTAGTTTCTTGATATTATAGTATTTCTTAGTTTTTAACAAAATTGCAAGGTGTTTGGGACTTGTTATTTTACGGTAACTTTGACCGATTCTTCTATTGCATGGGTGGCCCCTTTTGACCGACTAATGAATGTTGGAAACATCATATACTCTACTACATAAAATTTCAAAAATGTGTAACAAACTAATGGATAATAATGTTTCAAACGAAGAACTTGCGATACGTGTCTAGCGATGAATAAAAGGCATCAGAGATAGCACATTGCATGCGAACATGCATGAACCTAGGAAACGATGCATATGGGTGCATGTTTCCAACGACCGGACGAACGATGCTTTTTATAGCGAGTCGCGTTTCTCCGTTTAAAAAAAAAATGGGTCTAAAGTGAAATTTCTAATACAGCAAAAAACCTGCAGTTTTGATGATACTTCAGTTTGCAACTCCGTCCAACAAAAGATGTCGGAACCGTAGTACAATGTCAAATTTGCAAAAACATCCAGAATACATTCCAAACCCACCATATTTGGCCTAAAACTGAAATTCCAAATCGATATCTTGTCGTCTCCTTCCTCCCCGCCTTCAGCCGCTCCCGGCAGTCCACCGCCGCTCCGCTCTTCATCAGAGGCCTCCCGTGGGGGTCGCCCCACATGACCTTTCTCGTTGTTGGAGGCCTCCCGCGGGGGTTGCCCTGCTCGACGCGAGCGGAGGTCGCTCCTACCGTCCTATGGCCGCCACCCCGCTCGCCGACGGAGGGATTGACCAAGGACGCGCCGACAGAGGGCTGGTACATGCGGGAGGGATCAACGCCGCGCCATTCCCATTCCCGTTCCTGCCTCCTTGCCTTGTTCGCGTCTATGTTGCCCGGATACGGCGATACGGATACGGATACGGATACCGCGATACGCCGATACGGTGATTTTACAAAAACACAGATACAGGGATACGTTTCTATATATATAATAATATTGATAATATTTAAAATTTACTGCTTTTTACCCAAATGAGAAATACTATATAATCCGTAGGAGTATAGAAGTATCTTGACAGGGTTGTTTGCCACAAAAGCTTTACAACTCTAGTGGTGCAGCTGTATCTCTCCCTTATCAGATATATTTTCTTTAAAAAAATAGTATAATACATACGGAATAGGTATCTGTAGGTATCCGATACGTATCCGAGTATCCGACCGTATCCGATACGGATACGACACTTTTTTGCCGTATCCGTGCAACGCAGGTTCGCGTCCCTAATGTTGAGCTCGCCCATGGTTCACCTCCTAGCCCCTGTCGACCACCTCGACGCTGCCCCTGTCCACATCCTGGACGCGGCCGTCCGCCACCGCTCCCGCAGCAGAAGCCCGGCGTTTTGGCTCTGACGAGTACGTCGCCAAAGAGAAAGGTGGCTGCTGCGGTGGCTCCAGCCCCAGCTGTTGATCCCGCCAGGTCGTCCCTAAAGAAGGCACATTGAGCAATCAGAAAACTCACGTTAGACTCAGATTAGCCTACCTAGGCTCTTCAAAAATTCCAGCAAGTGTAATTTTGTATAGAAACACCAGGTTTGAATGAAACATCTAGATTCATGCTTGATGGCAAAACATCACGTTTGATTGTGAATTCATGTGTGGAGTAATTCTGTATAGGTTTGAATGACAGATAGATTAATGCATTAGATAGTTGATAAATCTAGAGCACCAGGTACATTGATGAAGAACTGCCTGCAAGCACTGCCTACAAGATGGCATAGCCTTATCTATGCAGAAACTTTATATGTTTAATCAGTGTAGTATAATTCCTCAAGTAGTACTCCTTGAGATAGTTACCTTGAATTAATTAAGTGGAACCTTGACCTTTTTTCCATCTTGTTATGCCCCCATAATTCTGTTTATTTTCATTGCATTATTATCATGCAGTACTGCAGATTTGAGAGTATTTGCAAGGTTTTCAGTGCACTGTTAGTTTGAATATGCTATACAGGTTACACTAGGAGTAGACGCAAACAAGTTCTGCTCATTGAGAAAATTTCAGGAGTAATTCAAACAGGTGCAGTTTTAGTTTCAGCAATGCAAATGGTAGGAGTAGATGCAAACATTTCCAGTTTTAGTTTCCTACATATTGCATTTGCTAGATAATTCAAGTTCAAGAATGACAATGAGAACATCATTTGCTAGATAATTCAAGTTCCAGTAATTGAATTATTATTGGCTAGATAATGGCACAAACAAGATTTGTCAAAACAAGAGTAGCATGACAGTGTAGTTTGACAGTACGGAGAAGTGCAATATTTCAGTTTCAGTTTGAGTTTCAGTGGCTACTAAACTGAGCACTGCATAGACAAGTTATCTTTCCTCCACCGGCTAATGACATACGTGTACTTCCTCCATTTAGAAATATAAGATATTTTAAGTTTGTGAAGTAAATGTATCTAGACATCTTTTATTATGTAGATTCATTTGAACCTATATACTAAAAGGCAGTGGCGGAGCTAGTCCAGATGTTGAGCCTGGGCAAGATTAATACTTAGCTGTGTTGAGCAGGATTTGCCCTAACAATTTTTACTTAAATTAGCTATTTCTTTAAGTAATTAAAGGATTTTTGGAGCTAGGGCTGCCCGGGCATACCGAGCTGAAGCTCCGCCACTGCTAAAAGGTGTATAGATACATTAGCTTCACTAATTAAAACATCTTATATTTCTAAATGAAGGGAGTACCAATCAACTTGACCAAATCGCTCGGCTACATCCCAACTAAGTGTGGATTCTGAAAGTGTCTGAGACAGGGAGATAGAGTTTTTGTGCAGTGTTCAGTCTGTTGTTTTTCTATTTCTCTTCTCTATTTATTCAGCGAGAATTGTAAAACGTTTGAGGTGTGGAGATCATGTCCCCTACTAAGTCGTGCCATCCCACGATCTGGAACAAGTCTAGGAAAAATAGCCGACGACTAACAGACTACACCTGACGAAACTAAAACCGCAACTAGCAGCTAGTTATTTCCAACACCAACTCATGCATACACCCGATGATGACTTAGCTAAAACACAAGATCAACCTGAACATGCACTCCGCCAGGCTCCAGCTAATGCTGCTATTACACATACTCCTATAACATCACAGGTATGCCTTCTAATATGCCAATTAGCTAATTCTTATTGCCATCTTGCTAATGCACAGATCCGCATCATCCATTTCTTGATCCACATCATTTCTGCATCATGAAATGAAGGTGTCTGCACATAAAAAACACTTAGAAAGCCAGAAATTAAGAGTAATCCCTCTTGACTAGAGTTAGAAATAAAAGAGCTTACACATCAACCTGAGAACATTTTTTTTGCGAAAAAAACCTGAGAACATGATAGTACTCCCTCCGTCTTGAAATAGATGTCTCAAGTTTTTCAAATTTTGGATGAATCTATATACTAAATAGTGTCTAGATTTATCTAAATTTTGAAATCTAAAACATCTATTTTAAGACGGAGGGAGTATAATAAAATCAGGGGACGAGGGAAAACAGCTGATGGGCTTACAGTGACTGGGCGCTTGGGGTGCTTCATGCAGAAGGCGCTCTTCCCATACTCGTCATCCCCATCGCCGTCCCCAACCACCGCCTTGTGCACGACGCCGCCGAGCAGCTCCTGGCGAACGAGCTCCTTGTCCAGGTCGGAGAGCGTGGCGTCGGCCTCGATCCTGCGGATGGTGGCGAGGATCTCCGGTAGGTGGCAGATGGATCTCCGGGCTTCAGGACCACCGCCGGAGCCGGCAAATACGTTGGCTTTGCAGGGTGGTCGTAGATGCTCTAAGAGAAAAGGGGATTCCTTTCCTTGGTTTTTGGTTGGTGTGGAGGAAGGAAGAAGGCGAGACGATGGGTTAGGGAATTGGCCGCCGAGGGATCGGCGTAGCAGGGCGCACGGGCGAGGGCGTGGTGACAGGCAATGGAGCGGCGGAGTAGGCGGCGACGGAGTTGGCAGCGACGGGAGAGCCCCAAATGGGGAAGGCAGCGACATGAATGCTCTAGAAGAGAGAAGGATGGTGGGTTGTGTCGGAAAAAGATCGAGGGGCTTTTCACAAAATGTACGTCACGACATCCTTTGTTGGATCGAGGGAGTAGTATTTGTTGGACCCAAACAACTTCACTATGGGAAAAAATATCGTTTCCGTGTAATCCCGCTTTGCCATGTGCCAAATGGCCTGGAACATGGCAAAAAAATACACTATCGTTTGTGTCTTAGCAAGCACACGGAAAATCTCAGCACGACAGAGTTCTGAATAAGAACACGGCAAAGAAAACAACACGGCAATAAGCCAAGAAGGGAACACGACAAAGAATCCCACATGACAAAGGCCACAAGGGCACACAACATAGGTTTCATCACGGCAATGAGGTGGGACCCATGGCCCCACAGGTACACCAGTCGGGGAGGAGCTGACGGCTGCAGAAAGTGGGCTCTTTGTCGTGTGCCCTCACCGTCAGCCACACGGCAAAGATAAGCATTTAACGTGTATATTCGTCAGTATACACGGCAAAGCCTTTTTTTTCTTTTTTTCCTTTAGTTAATTATCAAGGCTTATATTACATATGTGTTAGGTGCTGCTATTTCATAGGATCGTGAGCACACATAATAGGTTGTTGTGGTTTGACATCGTCCTGCTTGCATGGCTGCCTTATGAAATGGTTCTTGTTGTGTGGCCCGGCTTTGTCATCTACGCCATAGATATTTTTCGGACACGGGTAGTCTAGTGGAATTTTTTCTTACATTGTGGTTTTTAGCTCATAGGATAATGTCAACCCATGTTGGGTCACAACCTGTGTCAAGAGGTATTCCGATGCATGCTCCAAAGCGCTTTTTTGTATAAAACTCTTATCTCTGGGTCCCGTATCGTCTACCCCTTTAGATATTCTTTGGATAGGGGTAGCCCGGTGGATTTTTATCTTGGTTTATGTTTGGTTGGGTCATAGGATAATTCTAAACCATGTTTGGATACAAGTTGTGACAAGATCAACCCCGGTTTCACCAAAACAGGGAGTTCTCCCCTAATAATTAAATTCCAGAACCTTCATCTTTAGGTGACAGTGGATGTCTACGAATGGGTTACACTTGGGAACCAGGTTTTAGATATTTCAACATTCCACCACACTTTAATACACATGTTAGGGTCACATGCAAGTTTTGTAGATGTTTCGATGCCCCGAAGCTCTTCTTCTATACGAAACCCTGATCCCTGGCCTAGATCGTCTACCCCCTAGATGTTCTTAGCCAAGTGGACTTTTCTCTTGGTTTATGCTTGGTTAGGTCATAGGATAATTTCAAATCATGTTTGGACACAGGATATGACAAGATCAAACCTGTTTTCACCGAAACAGGGAGTTCCTCTCTAATAATTAAATTTAAAGATCTTCGTTTTTAGATGACAGGACAAGTCTATGAAGGGGGGCAGACTGGGGAACTAGGTTTTGGACATTTTAACATTTCACCACACTTTAATACATATGATAGGGTCACATGCAAGTTTTGGAGGTGTTCTAATACCTCGAAACGCTATGCTATGCCAGACACATGACAAAGGTGTAGGGTTCGCAGCATAGAAAACAAAAAATTTCCTACGATGGGAACAACTATGTACCAAGATCTATCTACAAGATACAAGCAACGGGCGGATGTATATCCGTAGAGAATATACCCTTGAAGACCGACAAAGCTTAACGAGTTCAAAATCGTGGTTGATGTAGACGATCTCTTGTCGATCTCTAGATCGAGAGGAACTCCTAGTGCCGCAAATCAGCGACACATCCATGCTCGCACACACGTACGAGGCACCGAGCAACCTTCGCATCCTCGCTCCAGCGATGCAGCAGAAGCACAACTCTTTCTTGCTGAATAGCCATCGGGAACATGTATCTCGCTAGTCCGAGACCATGAGGGATAAATACTAGAGGGGGAGAGAGATTCTTCATGAGGAGGTGTGCTTTGAGAGGATGAGAGGGGGGCCTTTTATAGGGGAGAGGGGGGCACCCAGATGGCATGTCATCCAGCCATGGGGTCTTCCCCCACCTCTTCCACATTCATGTGGGTGGACACTCCACTCACTCAAATGCCTTTCAATTCCCTCCACTCAAAAACCCACTCAAATTCCCATTAAATTTCCACCAAATTTAATGCAAACTATTATTAAATAAAAATCCTTTTATTTACTCAGAATTTTGTCAATTACTTTAATGATAAACATTCACATATAACCCCTTGCTAGTATTTCATTTCACATGCAAAAACACTTTCTGCAATTTCATCCGAAAACCTGTTTTGGTATCTAGCGAAATAAATTCCTGCGCTTGTTATTCTTTCCGGCATGAAACTTTTGCTCCAATTGGATGTCGGTGTCTCTTAAGTGTGCCACCCTACGGTTCGTGAATAATGCGGACATGATCGATACCCTTCTCCGATCAATAATCAGAAGCAGGATCTGGAGACCCATACTGACTCCCACACATTCAATGATGACTTTCTTGTGATCGTCAGAACCTTTTATGCTAGTATCTTAATCCCTTTGTTTCGCGATATATTACATATCCGAGATTCGATCATCGGTATCTCTATACCGAGTTTGATCTCGTTACTGACATGCACTATTTTCTCGTTCTCGTGATATAACATTCTAGTGATCAAATCACTTGCTTGCAAGCTAATCAATGTGATATCACCGAGAGAGCCCATAGCATATCCATCTGTCATCGGGATGAACAAATTTCATTCTCGATCCATGGGCCTCAACATAACACTTTAGTAGTTCTGAACCCATCTTTATAATCACCCAGTTACGGTGTGACGTTTGATGTTATCAAGAAACTCTTTCTGTGTTAGTGATTGACATGATCTCATAGTCTAAGGATTAGGATCACTTCGTAAGTTGTTATAGCAATATAAACTCAGTGACTTTGATCGTAATGATATACTTCGGATGAACTTTCATCACACCATTACACTAATATTGTGACCTCGTTATTAACATCCAATGTCCATGATCAGGAAACCTTGATCATCTTGTTAATTAACGAGCTAGTTAATGAGAGAGGCATAACTAGGAACTTTCTATTTGTTTATTAAACATACATGTATTAACATATTTTCGTATTAATAAAATTCTAGCATGTAAAATAAACATTTATCATAAACAGGGAATACGATAATAACCACTTTATTATTGCCTCTAGGGCATATTCCCTTCAGTCTCCCACTTGCACTAGAGACAATAATCTAGTTTGAAAACTTTGCGTATTGAACACCAATGGCTTTCTGGTGTTCCATATACGCAATTTCAAGTGGTTAACATAATCTACAGATCTTATGCTTTCAGGTCCGTGTGTATTTGCATGTCTTTGCGTCTCCACGTATCACTCATTCTCCAATGAGATGGCATTGTATAAATTTGGTCTTTTGGTGAGACCTTTAGTTCATTGGGGTTAAATCACGTCGATACTATTGTCATACAATATATCTTTAGTGTTAGCCTGTTGCGAACCACACCTTAGTTTGATAACAAACTATTTGACACAAATTCCCTCCTTTGCTGCTACTATAGCAGTCATATACTTAGCCTTTTGTTGTAGTATCCGTCACAATGTCTTAACTTTAGAATACATCCAAATCCATCATGCAAACTCCTTTCCATTTCATTGTGCCATTCATAGTTTAATTTGAGATAAACTTAATTTGTATCTTGTGAAAAAACTAGTATCAATGTAACGCTTTACAATGAACTATTTGTAACTGTTTGTCACCTCTACACAAATATATTCTTAGTTCTTCAAAAGATCATAAGAATTTCCTTACTATCGTCCAATGATCATCTTGTGATTCATTCTGGTATATACTCATAACACTTAGATCATAGGACATATCTGGATGTGTACATATCATGGTATGATTGATCAAAATATTCTTGTGATTTCACTCATCAAGTGTCAAAGCACTTGAATCTTGTTTCACTTATCAAGTGTCGATACACTTGAATCTTGATTCAATTCTTTTTCCATGCGGCAAGAAACTTTTCTCGTCATTTATATATTGAACTCCTTCAATATCTCATATATGTACATTTGGCACAACCATATTAGCGTCACAGTCTATACATATAGACATTCATGCTAAATATTCGGGTTTTTCCTAAGTCTTTCATCGAAATGAAGTCCTTAACCTTTGTCAATAAAAGATACATCATTTCCAATCAACAAGATGTCCTCCACATAATGTATTAGAAATATGTCTTAGTGCTCCCACTTAATTTCTTGCAAATGCAAGCATCTTCATCGTCTCCTGATGAAAACTTCTTTTTCATCATGGTGAAGATTCCAACTCCGCGATGCTTACTTCAACCATTGAAGTTTGCATGCCCTTTTAGCATCCTTTAAATTAACAAAACCCTTTGAATCGTGTCATGCACACGTCCTAGGTAACCATTTTTTAGAAGAACTTTGTTTTGTTTATTCATCTACCATATACCAAATTATATGTAGTGGTTGCTACTTTAATCCTTCCAGACTAAATATCGCTATGAAAGATCCAATATTGTCATAGTCAACTCCTTGAACATTGTCGTAAAAAAACTTTACGACATGTCGACTATTTCATAGATGTGAAACATCCATGTCTATTTGTTTATAGATCCAAATACGACCGGTAGGTTTTTACACCTTTCCGGAGTGTCTTCCAAGTTCAAAACTTGATTTCTCGTGTATAGAACTATCACGGATTTTATGGCTTCAAGCCATTTGACGGAGTCAGGAACCATCATCACTTCTTTGCATGTAGTCGGTTCATCATTGTCAAACAATAATGATTTACTCTCAAATCTCAGCATTTGATTGTTTATCCGTCCTACTTGGTTCAATAGGAACTTAGACCTTCGTGATCGCAACCTTTGAGGCACGTGAGCCATGAGCATTCTGGCTGCCTCCGGAACATTTTCTAGCGCTGCACAACTCAGCACACATAGCTAAGGTTCGTTAACCTTATTAAAGTTCTATTGTCCTCCCACTTAATCTTTTATGAAACACTTCTTTTTTAAGAAACTTCACATTTCAAGCGACAAACCCTTTTGTTCTTGGTGTTATGGAGGAATACCCAAGGCTTATTCGAAATAACCTACAAAGACATGCTCATCCGACTTTGGTTGTAAACATCTTTCTTATGCTTAACATACCAAAATTTTAAGAAAGGACAACATGGGTTTTACCCCAAACCAGGTGTCATTTCAACAGATCAAGATGGATCTCTTTTCAGTGTAAAAGCGGTAGCCTCTAAAGCTTTAATCTTTTAAAACATAATGGCAGTTTTATAAATAACACCTTTGATCCAACCATGTCAAACAAGGTTGTAATACAAATCTCAAACACTCCATACTCCTATGGTGTTTCGGGAGATGTAAATCTAGGTGTTTTGCTAAACTTGCAACTCAAATAAATCCCTTTATGATAAAATCATAATTTATTTATTTTCTTGTTACACTTGTAACTCAAATAAATGCCTTTATGATAAAATCATAAATCATTTATTTTCTTGTTACAATGATTTTCCACTTCATCTTGAAAGTCTTTGAAACGTTTTCAAATATTTCATACTTCTTTCTCATTAAGTGAATATTCACTCAAATTTTCGGAGAAAGCATATGAAGTTGAAGTCCATCGCTTACGACTACACATAATGGACTACATACATCGGTATGTATAAATTCCAATAATTTAGTCGATCGTTCTTCTTTGGCCTTTGAACGAAGTTTTAATTATCCCGAGGAAAGTCTCACGAGCGTCATTTGATCAAATCAAAGACTCCAAAAATCCATGAAAATGGAGTTTCTTCATGTTTTCTTTCCGATATAATTTAAACGGCGATGTCATTTCGTAAGTGATCTTTCAATCATTTGTCTTGCGACATTTTAGCATTAGATTTATGGATATGATTTCTCCAACTAGATTTATAAATCATCCATCTTAGATGGAATACGGTAATTATTTGAACAACCTTTGTTCTCATAATACTTGATTTAAATAACAATTATTAAAACAAATCTTGAAGTCAAGCTTTGATGTCAACGAGAAATACAAACAACGGTTTGTTTGTTTTCGATAAACATCATCACATATTCTCTTGCTAGTTACTTAGGCCATTGTGGTTCATGAATTGCGTCGTTCCGTATGAAATTTCATACCAACCATTTCGTTATCGAATACCCAAGAACCACATTGTTTAACAAGCAAAGAATACAACCATAACATGTATATCATCCATATACCTAAATTGGATATTTCCAATCTTTTATTTTCTGCAAAATATATTTTATAGATTCTATTTCAGCATTTCCTTTTTCCTTTTAAAAGAATCTATCAACATCAAAGTGGCGCCATATACATGACACATAGTCCAAAGCATGTATATTCAAATAATAATACCTTTGGACTTGCACTGTGAAGTAGATCACCATCATCAAATGATCGGTGTTCTTTCAAAATCCATTCTTTAGTAATCTTTTAGTGTAGTAAACACTTCACATACATATTCTATTCAACCTTATCATGACGACTTTCATGATCAAGCTAATGTAGCTTATAAAGGCGAATCGTGAGTATAACATTAATTTCTAAAACCCTTTTGGATGATTAGGATGTCTAGCATCTCCAACCTTTGCAAATTCTCATCCAATATGAGAACATACATTATACTCTATCATATTATAACCAAAACATTATTTCAGATATCGTTATATCTACCACATATGATGGTTTCTAAAGTAATTCTCTCAGCTCCTAGATAAACTTGATATTAAAACAATGAAGAATCATGGAAGATAACATGATACTTAAGATACTAACACTGGAATTGTTACTCTCGATTTAATACTAATTATCAAATTTCATGGAGTAAATAAAGTTTGATGAAAGTTTGCAATAGGACATTAAACTTTAGATTGACACTCAACACAATACAATACCAGTTCGTAAAGTATATATCCAGAATTCTATATTTCTATTATCTTAATTACAACTATGCATAAGGTGGTGAACAAATGCCAATGACTACAACAAATTATGCAAATTCACTTTGATTTAATTTATGATAAATTGGGTTCTTCTAATACAAATTAGAAATGAACTTCCACTCAAAAACGACATCCCTCGTGTCTTTTTGGTGATTACATGAACCAAATCCACTACACCAAGTCCGATCATCACGTGAGTCGGTATAGCTTCAAAGGCGAGCATCAAATGGGCATCATATCTTCCATATGACTCATGCTTAACCTTTTGGTCCGTGTTCCGAGGCCATGTCTGTACATGCTAAGCTCGCCAAGTAAGAACCTTAGTACTCCGTGTTCTGATAATCACACTTGTTGTCCTTTTCCTCCGTGTAGAATGTGTAGCCGTTGATATCATACGCCTGATAGGTCACCAGGTTTTGCATCGGTCCCTGTGACAAGGTGAATATGATCTTTTCCGTGTCAAAAGAATGCGATCGCGGGGGATTATCAAGGAGCGTCTGCCTAAACCAACGCGTGAAATCTGAGTTGTGCTCTTTGATTATTTCTCCCTGTGTTCTCTGTATGCCCCGGTCACTGTACTTCTTCTCGATTAACCTTTTGTGCTTCTGTACCCAAGGATCGACCAGTTCTAAATGCTGTAGCGCGACGAGGTTTGCTCGATCAAAGTCTGCGCGTCGAAAATCGAAGTCTGCATGCAGTATGCGACGACCCTCTCGGTGAACAGATCCGTCGAGCTTGCCAAGGTGCCTGTTGACGGGAAGACCGACAGGGTTCTCGATGTCTAGATAATTCGTGCAGAAAGAGATGCACTCTTCGGCCAGAAAGCCCTTGGCTATGCTTCCATCTGGACGGGACCTGTTGCGACCGTATCCTTTGATGTGTCCGTTCATCCTTTCGAACGCCATCATGCTGCGGAGGAACATCGGCCTGAGTTGTACGATGTCCTCCACGACATGGACCAGCAGATGCACCATAATGTAAAAGAATGCGGGTGGGAAGTAGACCTCAAGCTCACATAGTATCACCACGATCTCCTCCTGTAGCCTCCCGAGCTGATTCACGCCAATCGACTTCCTAGAGATGATGTCAAAAAACTTGCATAGGCCAAATAATGTTTCACGGACGTGCTCGTCCATTATCCCTCTTAGTGCGACCGGAAGTACCTGCGTCATTAGCACGACACAGTCGTGAGACTTCATGCCACTGAACCTCTGCTTCGCCTCGTCTAGGTATCTGCTTATCTTGCCCGCGTAGCCGTAAGGAAATTTGACTCCTAGAAGGCACTTGAAAAACTGTTTGATCTCATCCTGGCTTAGAGTGAAGCAAGAAGGAGGACGGTAATATTCGTTCTTCTTGAACTTTTTACCCTTCCGACGACCTTGTGTCGTCTCCGACTCATGATCATCGCCATCTTCCTGATCATCAGGAGTAGTGCGTCCTCCATGAAGCTCCTTCCGGATACCCAAGCATATGAGGTCGTGCCTTGCTTTCAGACCATCTTTCGTCCTATCTGGCATTTTGATTATGGTGGCGACCAGACTCTCGCACACGTTTTTCATGATATGCATGATGTCGAGGCTATGAGGCGTGCGGAGAAACTTCCAGTATGGTAACTCCCAGAAAACAGACCTTGTTTTCGTTACCTTCATCAGCGGCTTGTCTTGTTGCTACCTCTTTCGCTTCTTTCCAGGCTTAGGACAATCTTTCCAGTTTTTCAGCAACTCTTCCACTTCTTCGCTGCTCCTATGCTCTGGGATTCCTCGGGTCTCGGATTTGCCATCGAACAGGTCTCCACGTTTTCTCCATGGATCATTCTTGCCGAGCCACCTCCGGTGCGCCATGAACACGGTTTTTGATGACCCTGGATCTTTCTCTAGTTGGAGATAGCTTGTGTTATCCATGCACCTAACGCATGCGCAGAATCCTTGGATAACCTTCCCCGAGATATACCCGCAACCTGGATAGTCTTGCACTGTAGTGACCAACGCGACTCTCATAGTGAAATAATCTTGTGCGACGGCGTCGTAAGTATTGGCTCCAGATTCCCATAACGTGGCTAGCTCCTATTTCAACAGCCCGTGATACAGATTGATGTCGGTACCAGGTTGTTTTGGCCCTTGAATTAGCATACTCATTTGTATGTACTTCTTCTTCATGCACAACCATGGAGGGAGTTTGTACATCCATACAAACACGGGCCAAGTGCTGTGTGTGCTGCTCTGGCTACCGAACGGATTGAGTCCATCGGTGCTCGCACCAAGCCTGATGTTCCTCAAATCTCCACCGAATTCTAGGAACTCGAGGTCCAATGCTTTCCACTGGCTAGCATCTGAAGGGTGCGTCAGCAGCTCATCCTTTTCGGGGTCATCATCATCATCTCCTGGCTTCTTCCTTTTCGCATGCCATCGCATGAGCTTCGCTTCCTTAGGGTCCGTGAAATAGCGCTGCAGACGAGGAGTGATAGGAAAGTACCATACCACTTTTCGAGGTGCTTTCTTCCCTTTCTTGTATCGACTCACGCCGCACACCGGACATGTGGTTGTCTCCGCGTCCTCGCCCCGATAAATGATGCAATCGTTGATGCATACGTGATATCTAACGTGCGGTAGATCGAGAGGACAGACGATTTTCTTGGCGTCCTCGATACTAGTTGGACATGTGTTCCCCTCCGGGAGACGATCGTGCCAGAATGCCATCATATCGTCGAAGCTTGCGTCGCTCAATTTGTGTTTTGCCTTCATCTCCATAGCCTTGAGCGTTACATTCAACCGGGTATCGTCGGGCCTGCATCCTTCATACAATGGAGTAACCGCGTCTTTCTCAAGTTGCGCAAGCTTGGCTTTCTCTCTAGCGGCAGCCCTGGCGTTACTCGTCTGCTTGAGAAGCAGCTCTTGCACATAAGGGTCCCGCACCCAGCCTGACGTTGTTCCATCGTCGTCTGCTCCTCCGGCATCTGGATCATCATCATCCCGGTCTGCTTCCGCACCTTCACCATCTCCAGGAGACTCTTCATCATCTCGCCAGTTCTCGCCGTGATGATGATCATCGTCATGTTGGCCACCTTCACCGTCTGCATCGTCTTCGTCATCATTTATCCAACGAGTGTATCCATCCATGAAACCATGGCGGAGCAGGTGCGCCTGCAGATTCCCGGAATCTGGGTCGATCACCCAGTTGAGTTTGCATCTTCTGCACGGACATCTTATACCCGTCTTGTTATTTCATATCATGTCGACTGTCGCACATTTCAAAAATCTAGCCACAATGCCTTCGCTCATTATGCGGACCATTTTTGCCTGCACGGTGTACACGGTACTATTAGAAGTCTATTAGAACCACATAATGAATGCATGCATGCAATGGTCGATAGAAAATTTCGGCATGACCTATCCTAAAATTAGGACCTTTGCGAAATGCCAAAGTCTTACCAAAATAGAAATGAATCAACATTTTGGCAAAACAAATGGCAACTTGTTCACATACAAACACAAGAGAGAGAGACCGATCCATACACACATGAACATATCATTATCCTCTCCATACACACATGCATGAGCATCATCGATACTCTCCATATACACACACATATGACCATCGATCCTCTCATACACACATCATGAGCATCGATCATCTACATCCATATGAGCATATCATCCATATACACATGAACACATACTTACATGGACAACTTACCGAGATGAGAGACCAATCGCGAGAAAGATGGAAAGGAGAGGTGCGCGCGAGACCGGAGAAGGAGATGAGAGACCGTAGACCTTCCTCTATTACTTATGTAACATCCAAGGAAAGTTCTACATGCTAAAAATGGTGAATGGGTGGAGAAATTGAGGTGGGAAGGAGAAGATCCCGACTAGATCTAAGGAGGAAGAAGAAGGGGAAAGTGAAGTGTGGGGTGGTGGATGGTCACACATGTGCACATAAAGTGCTGTAAAGAAATCGCCACATCCGTGGCGCACTCTGCCCTAGTGCGCCACAGGGAGTAGTAACATCCGTGGCGCACATTCCATAGTGCGCCACGGATGTGTCTGGCCGTTTCACAGCAGAGAGGGGCATGCTCTTAGGCGTAGCGCACCCCCTCCATGTGCGCCACGGTTGACACTAACAACCATAGCGCACCTACCCTATGTGCGCTACTGATGTTTGGCGTGCGGCCAACAGGGCCCTGGCTCACACATATCTGTGGCGCACTATGGTCATGTGTGCCACGGTTGTTCTAGTTACTAGTAGGGCACTGCCCATAGGTGAACCACGCCTGTTTTAGCCGTGGGGAACTTCAACCATGTGAGCCACGGATGTGCTGATTACCTATAGCCATTTTCCTAGTAGTGGAGGCACCAAGCAACCTCCGCCTCCTCGCTCCAGCGATGCAGCAGAAGCACAACTCTTTCTTGCCGAATAGCCACCGGGAACATGTATCTTGCTAGTCCGAGACCATGGGGGATAAATACTAGAGGGGGAGATAGATCCTTCACGATGAGGTGTGCTTTGAGAGGATGAGAGGGGGGCCTTTATAGGGGAGAGGGGGTCACCCAAGGGGCATGGCGCCCAGCCATGGGGGTTGCCCCCACCTCTTCCACATTTATGTGGGTGGACACTCCACTCACTCAAATGCCTTTCAATTCCCTCCACTCAAAAACCCACTCAAATTCCCATTAAATTTCCACCAAATTTAATGCAAACTCTCATTAAATAAAAATCCTTTTATTTATTCAGAATTTTGTCAATTACTTTAATGACAAACATTCACATATAACCCCTTGCTAGTATTTTATTTCACATGCAAAAACACTTTCTGCAATTTCATCCGAAAACCTATTTTGGTATCTAGTGAAATAAATTCCTGCGCTTGTTATTCTTTCCGGCATGAAACTTTTGCTCCAATTAGATGTCGGTGTCTCTTAAGTGTGCCACCCTACGGTTCGCGAATAATGCGGACATGATCGAGACCCTTCTCCGATCAATAATCAGAAGCGGGATCTGGAGACCCATACTGACTCCCACACATTCAACGATGACTTTCTTGTGATCGTCGGAACCTTTTACGCTAGTATCTTAATCCTTTGTTTCGTGATATATTACATGTCCGAGATTCGATCATCGGTATCTCTATACCGAGTTTGATCTCGTTACTGACATGCACTATTTTCTCGTTCTCGTGATATAACATTCTAGTGATCAAATCACTTGCTTGCAAGCTAATCAATGTGATATCACCGAGAGGGCCCATAGCATATCCATCTGTCATCGGGATGAACAAATTTCATTCTCGATCCATGGGCCTCAACATAACACTTTAGTAGTTCTGAACCCATCTTTATAATCACCCAGTTACGGTGTGACGTTTGATGTTATCAAGAAACTCTTTCTGTATTAGTGATTGACATGATCTCATGGTCTAAGAATTAGGATCTCTTCGTAAGTTGTTATAGCAATATAAACTCAATGACTTTGATCATAATGCTATACTTCGAATGAATGTTCATCACACCATTATACTAATGTTGTGACCTTGTTATTAATAACATCCAAAGTCCATGATCAGGAAACCTTGATCATCTTGTTAATCAACGAGCTAGTTTATGAGAGAGGCATAACTAGGAACTTTCTGTTTGTTTATTAAACATACATGTATTAACACGTTTCCGTATTAATAAAATTATAGCATGTAAAATAAATATTTATCATAAACAGGGAATACAATAATAACCACTTTATTATTGCCTCTCGGGCATATTCCTTTCAAAAGGATCAATGTCGTGGCGAATGTTGCCGTGTGGTTTTTGCCATGTGTATACACACGACAAAGCCTTTGTTGTGTTCTGTGGATTCTTTGCCATGTGTGGATGCCCACACGACAAGGAACTACTGTGCGGTAGTGCATGAAGTATTCAATACTTAAGTAATTTTAGAAACTAAAGTATTCTTAAAATACTTAAAAAATCAGAGCTTCCAAACGGGGCCTAACTCTTTTTGTGATGCTATCTAAACGTTAGCCTTAGTGCCTGATTGTTTTTGTTGTGGAAGTCCTAGCTCTTAATTTTGGTGCTGCGCTTTGTTTTATTAATTTTGTTATTCTAATAAAAATGTCACCAAACAAAATCCTGCTGCCTTTCTAAAAAAACAAAATCGTGCTGCCTTTTCGTTTTTACATTACCTTTGGAGCACAGCTCTGAACAAATATAAAATGTTTTAGCTTTGTAAAGTGACTATATCTAGACGTTTTTTAGTGTTTAGATTCACTCCAAACTACACACTAAAAGAAGTCTAAGTACATTTGCTTCACAAAGCTAAAACATTTTATACTTTGGAACGGGGAGTAGCTCGGTTAAAAAAGCAGACCTAGCTATTCATGGAATGTAAGGCGTGATCCACACTGGCGGCATCCATAACCTTTCGTACCACTCCTTTCCGAGGGCCTCCATCTTCTTCGCTGTGCCGTCCTTGAGGCTGTACACTCCGATGGCCCTCACGTCGTGGTCGTGGAACTTGTCATCGTTACGGACGCAACCTCTGTAGGACAAGAACGACGACCCCAATTCGTTGCGCTTGCGCAGGGCCGACTCCCGGAGCTCATCGTCGGTAAAGTAGATGCAGCCGGCCTGGATCTCTGGGCGACCCCTCGTCGGCAGACAGAGCGAGTTGTTGAGCCCAACGAACAGTGTGGAGTCGCCTATGTCCCTCGTCTCCTTCCACTTCCCGTCGTCACCGAGGACGTGCACCTCGAAGGAGCACCTCCACTTGTCGGCCCAGCTCTTCCGTCCCTTCTCGATCACCTGGGCGTGCTTGACCACCACCATTAGCCTGCCGCCCGACGCCATGGCCAGGTACTTGCGGCTGCCTTCTTCTTCGTTGGTGATGGTCAGCCTTGGTGAGGCAGCCGTGCTCGTGTAGGCGCCAGACTCAGCGTTGTGTTCCCACGCCTCCACGACACCAGTGTAGGAGACGGAGTAGAACCGGCCGTCGTGGTGGATTGCGTCCTCGACGCCGTCCCGCGACGGCGCCAGCCTCCACACGGCGTCCTCTGATGTGGCGAAGGCCGGGGCGCCGAATATCCGATCTAGGATCAGCATGGCGGTGGCGTCGCTTGGGGAGGTCGACAGGACAACCTTTCGGTAGAACCAGCCGGCCATCTCGTCGGCGCTGAAGCTTCGCTTTCCGTAATACCTGTCCCCCCGGTAATAATCCCCGAACGGCGGCTCGCAGCCGAACCGAGTGGTGAGGAAGGGCTTCATCCACACCGAGAACCAGCCGAACCGAGTGGTGAGGAAGGAACCCATGGTGGTGATGTCCGGGAGCGCCTGCTGCTCACCGGAGGCCGGGTTGACGACGTGGATCTGTCCCATGGTGTCGGCGGTGGCGAGCCAGCCACGGGAGGACCCGAGGACGGTGTGGCCGCGCAGCGCCGGGTCCGGGGCGCGCACCGTGGCGGCGCGCCGGTCGGCGACGGAGAAGAGCGTGGCTGTCGCCGGGTTTTTGGTCCCCTCGCAGCAGGGGAGGAGGAGCCATGGCGCGCGCTGCTCGAATACGTGGTCGTAGTTGTCGTCGTCACAGTATGCGGCAAAGACCGCGGCGAAGGCGATGCGGTCGAGGAACTCCAGTCGGTCGTAGATGCTGGCCAGCAGCTCCGGCGGGAGGCGTCCGGGGCCGGCGGCCATCCTGGCGCTCTTGGCGGCGTCGCCCTTGCTGATGGCCATCGTGTCGTGTGGAGATCTGTGTACGTGTTTCTCGGATCGGAGATTTGGCCGCCGTATGAAGCTCCAACACGTTTAATGCAATACCGGCTCTCAGAAAAAAAAAACGCAATACCGCCTCAGAAGGATCTGGGGAAGTAGTTCGAGTAGAACATTTTTTTTAACAAGGAGAGGCCCCGAAGGGCTTGAAAGTTGACACCTTCATTATCATTAATTAAGAGGTACAGGTACAATTTCAGTAAGAACCTTGCGGAGGAAACTAAAGACTAACTAGTCCTTGCAGTTTATATAAATGACCCTACAAACAAATTAATTGTTTTTGAATCGATCTCTTGTTTTAGTAAGTTAATTGTGTTTTTGTTTTAATAGAAACTTCTCTCTGGAGTTGGTCTACCTTATGCATGCGTTTCCAGCCTAATTTGGTCAAAAATTGCGTATTTGAGGTTGAAAGGGTTGAATTTCCGCTCAAGAACACGGGTTGTTCGTCGTGCTGCCCCTGACACCGGAGTCTCCGTCCCTACACCCTAGAGTCTCCGCCCCCAGACTCCGGAGTCTTCGGCCCTGTACAATTTTTTTTATCTCTTTTCTTTTTCGACTCGTTTTCTTTGTTGTTTCTGTTCTGTGTGCGTGTCTGTAATCTAACAAAGCTTTCGCAACAACTCCTCACGCTCAACATCAACACCGTTGGACCTCGACCCATTTCCCCCCACCACGGTTGCAAGTTTGATATCACCAAAAGGTATAACTTGCACCACTTTTGTCAACCACCATTCTTCCTTTCTGTGTTACCTAACCTATCGAGAGGAGCTCATTTTGTGTTTGCCAAAGCATTGTGCGCTTGCTCTTGTAGTGATAGTGCATAGGCAATACCAAAAGTTGACTCCATAGCATAGAAAGAAAGAGATACATAAAAAAAAGAAAAAGCAGTAGAAAAAGAAAGATACCAATACAAAAGAGACTCCAAAGCTTCCAAGCAAGAGTGCGAGTAAGAGTAAGGAAAGCGTTCAAATCCATTGTTTCTCAATATTGTTTCAAACGAGCTACGGTCTCTCTAAGTGTTGGTACGACACCGAGCTTTAGTCTTCATTAGGACTATTTTTGTTTGTTGCTCATTTTTCATAGTCGTGCTAACCACATTAATCTCCATCGTGTGTATAGTCGTAGGTTCTCGTCATCCTTTTTGACCTTTTCCTTTGACTTTGTGTTCTGGTTGCATTTTCACCACTTTTGACAATAACCTTTTCGTTTGGTGGTTCCATTTGCTATCCACCTTACTAACCTTCAACCGAAGGCCTTTGTGTGCTTTTTTTGTGTACCCGCTATTCGCTTTGCTCTCGGCAAGAATAATCTTTCCAATTTTGGACTCCGGGGAGGCAAGGTAGAAAATACCATTCCACCAAAAACACCCTTTCTACCACGTGTGATTGTGCACAATGTCTAGGGGAAGTGGAGCTAGTGGATATGGCAACTTCAACAACCAAGACGGTTTCGCCACGCGCCATAAATTACGGGTGCAATGCCAAGAATTCAATACCCAATTTTAGATACTTGAACACCGTCTCGATGATAATTTCCGAGAGTACGAGTACCATGATCGGCAATGCCAAACGGAGCATCACACTCAATTCGAAGCTCTTCACCAAGCTATTGCCAATCTTGGCAATGACATGGTCATCGCTCAAGGTCGTCAAGTTTGTCCCGCACGCGTTCCTCAAGTCGACATGGCGAGTCTTCAAGGTCCAACTCCCGCCGTGGAGAACCCCACCACCATAATGGGAACCAACAAGCTCATCAACGCCATGCTCAAGCGGTGGACCCACATGCTACTCAACCTCATCAACAACACCAAGAGCATGGTCCGCCACCACAACAAGCAATCATCAAAGTACAACCTCAATAGGAGCAAGAATGTCATGGTGAAGATCACCGGCATGATAGGCGTCACCATCCTCCTCATGACCACCATGTGCGTCTTCAACACAATCAAGCACCGACACGGGATATAAGTGATGATGATGAGGATGCGCGCCAAGCTCTACGCAACAACCATCATGCTCAACACCACCATCAACAGCGCCAAGCTATGAATGCAAATGATGCCGAGCAAAGGCGAAGAAGGGACTTCGAGCATCATCAAGATCCTCCTCCACCGCCACCTCTAGGAAATCAAGCTCCCCTCCTCCGCCTCCAAGCCCACCAAGTGAAGCAAGTTTGTGCCAAGAACGTCGACACAACTACCATGAGCGTGATGATTCCAAGTTTGGGAAGCTCAAGTTCGTTTTGCCAAGTTCAAAGGACAAGAGAATGCCGATGCATATCTAGAATGGGAACTCAAAGTTGATAAGATCTTCCGAGTCCACAACTATTCTGAAGAGAATAAAGTTGCAATGGCACCTCTTGAGTTTGAGGACTACACCAATGTTTGGTGCGAAGACTATCAAAGCAATCGCGAGAAGCTAGAAGAACCACCGGTTAGCACTTGGATGGAGATGAAGAAAGTGATGTATGCAAGTATTGTCCGTAAGAACTATCGTCAAGACCTCTTCGACAAGCTATAAAACTTGAAGCAAGGCAGTAAAACAATTGAAGAGTTTTACAAGGAAATGGAGATGACTATGATGAGAGCCGATGTGAAAGATCTTGAGGAGCAAACAATAGCACGATTCCTCAATGGATTGAGCCGAGCAATACGAAAAATAGTCGATTGCATACTTAGAATACTATAGTGTACCTCCTTCACCAAGCCACCAAGGCCGAACGCCACTTACAAAAGGAGAATGCTTTTGAGAAGAAAAGGGCGTACTTCGCGTCCATCAATGCGAATGCATCCTTGATACGTCAGAAACGTATCTATAATTTTTTATGCTCCATGCTTGTTTAGTATCTACTTTGCTTTTCTTTGTCTACACTTTGAGGTGCCTTTTACATGTTTTATGGTACTAACCTATTAACAAGTTGCCACAGTGCTAGTTGCATGTTTTCTGCTGTTTTTGGTTCTAGAAAAGCTAGTAAGGAAATATTCTCGGAATTGGACGGGGCAAAATCCAAAGTCAATAACTTTCCGTGGGGAACAAGAAGTCTAGAGGGGAGACAGAGAGGCGTGCCAGGGAAACCACACCCCCTAGGCGTGGGTGGGCCCTACCACGCGCCTAGGCAGGGTGTGGGGCCCCTGGCCACCGCCTCGGCCTCCCCCTTCGCCTATAAGAAGCCCCCGATGCAGAAACCCTAAGCACCCGATCAATATTCCACGAAACCTTCTGTAGCCACGGCCACCGTCGTCCCTAGATCGGAGGGCATCTGAACTTCTTCCCGGCACCCTGCCGGAGGGGAGATCATCCCGGAGGCCTTCTCTCCGGTATGTGATACGTTGGAAACATATCTATAATTTTTTATGCTCCATGCTTGTTTAGTATCTACTTTCCTTTACTTGTCCACACTTTGAGGTTCTTTTTACATGTTTTCTGGTACTAACCTACTAAAAAATTGCAACAGTGCCAGATGCCTATTTTCTGTTGTTTTTGGTTTCAGAAAAGTTAGTAAAGAAATATTCTCGGAATTGTACAGGACAAAGGACAATGTCAATTACTTTCCGTGGGGAACAAGAAGTCTAGAGGAGAGCCGGAGGGGCCAGCCAGAGGGGCCAGACCCACCCCAGGCGCGGCTGGGCCCCACCCCGTGCCTGGCTAGGGTTTGGTCGCCCTGGCCGCCGCCTCGGTCTCCCCCTTCGCCTATAAGAAGCCCCCGATGCAGAAACCCTGAGTACCCGATCAAAAATCCACGAAACCGTTAGTAACTGCCGCCACCATCATTCCTAGATCGGGGGGATCTGAAGTTCTTCCCTGAGGCCTTCTCTCCGGTATGATGCGTGAGTAGTTCCACCTAGGACTACAGGTCCATGTAGTAGCTAGATGGTTGTATCTCCTCCTTTGTGCTTTCATGTATAGATCTTGTGAGCTCTGTTCATGATCAAGATCTAATATATTTGTAATCATGCATGTTGTGTTTGCGGGGATCCGATGGATATTGAGATTATTATGTTGGTTTGATTAATGGTTTTTTCTTTATGATTCTATCATGTCTGTGTTGTTTGTGATCTTGCATGCTCTCCGTTGTTAGAAGCTATCTTGGCCAAGTAGTTGCTAGTGACTCCAAGAAGGGGTATTTATGCTCGATAGTGGGTTCATGCCTCTAGTTTCCAAGGGAAGTGACAATAATATCTTTGGTTGTAGATGTGCTATTACTACTAGGGAGAAAACAACGGTCTCTTGTTCATGGAACATGTGGACTGTTTACCTTACACACTTTGCTTAAAGCAGTTGTCTGTTGCTTGCAACTTAATACTGGAGGGGGTTCGGATGATAACCTGAAGGTGGACTTCTAGTCATAGATGCAGTTGGATGGCGGTCTATGTATCTTGTTGTATTGCCCAATCAACCTCATAGGATCTTTCTGACTAGTAATTGCATTGTTATGCCTTGCTCAGTTCCTGTCAATTGCCCCGCTGTAATTTGTTTACCCTTCATGCCATGTTGTTTATCTAAGGAGAGCACCTCTAGTGAACTATGGACCCCGGTCCAATCTTTACCATTGATACATCTTCCACTGTTACTTGTTTACTTGCTGCAAACCATTACCTTCCACACCATACGTTTAATCATTTGTTACAGCAAACCGGTGAGCTTGACAACCTCACTGTTCATTGGGGCAAAGTCTTGAGTTTGTGTTGTGCAGATCTCCACGTTGTTTGCAACACCTGTGTGACGTTTCCTTCCTCCTTCTGGTTCGATAATCTCGGTCTCAACTGAGGGAAAACTTGCTGCTTGCTCTTCACACCCTGCGCTTGGGGTTACCAACAAAGTGCCACGTCGAGCACCATCAAGTCTTTCTGGCACCGTTGCTGGGGACAAGAGGGCCTTTAGTCTTTCCTTCCCGTCAAACCAAGTCTTTCTGACGCCGTTGCCGGGGACGCTAAGGATGTCTTCACTAGGGGATTCCTTCACTTCCTTTCTCTTTACTTTGTTTTTAGTTTGCTTTGTTTCTTTTGCTTGGTTTTGTTTGCCTCTTTTTAAAAAACCAAAAGAAAATAGTCTAGTTTGGTTTGTTTGCTTTATTCAAAAACACAAAAAAATTAGTTCCTACCCTAGTTGCCACCTTGCTCTAGCTCACCATGTTGCTCCCAAAGTTCGCTCTAAAAGATCTTGCAATAGGTAGTGGCTCCATAAGTGGGAAAGAAAATATTGAAGAATTCTTCAACTATGTTAGCAAGCATGAGGATATTGAGGATAAATCTATAGCAGAGCTTGCTCCTAATTATGAGTTTTCTGCAGCTTCTTTAGTTCATATGTTGGAGGCTAGGTTTGTTAGCCTTAACCCCTTCATACAATTCTTGTTCCTAAAACTAAAATAAGAGAAGAATGTTGAAAAGAGGGAATTCATCCTTGAAACTTTATCAGAAGAATTCCATGATGTTGCTAGGGAAGCCAAAAAGGTTTTTGAGCGTTTCAATATGCTAGGCTCAAGTGTAGATGTTGTGGGTATTTCTGATAAAACTAAGCCTAGAGAGGAATTCAATATACCCATAACATTCAAGCTTGTTGGAATGCATGAAGCCTTTGAAAAGAATTTTGATTGGATTGCTCCTAAAAATATTTTTGATGAAAGTAGTAGACCAAAGAGACATGAGAAGGGATCCTCCAAAACCCATTTGGATGAGATACCTTTCATAGTTGAAGATTTTGCAAGTATGAATGTTAATGCTTCTTCATTTAAAAATACTTGATTCTTCTTGCTTCTTGTGCCTAACTTAAAGGCGTTAAAGAAAAGTACTTGTTGGGAGATAACCCAAGAGTTTCATTGAGTCTTGGAAGTTATTACTTCAGTAATGACCTCTCCTTATCCTTTTTGTTTGACTTTTGTGCCAAGAATGACCTCTAATGAGAGGGAAGTAAGATTTGGGGACTTGCTGTCCCGAAACAGATTTCTGTCCTCCACCAAAAAAAATCATGAGGAGGATCTGTAACTCGGATTAAACTCAACATTTACGAATAAATCCCCCAGTATGTTAGATAACTTTCGTTAGTTCAACACCTTTTGATTTGAGCAATAGAAGATGGTCGAAAAAATCGGTTTCTACCTGCTGGTCTGTTTTGACAGATTTCTGCCATTATTTGCATTTGCTTCTTATTGATTCCTTTTTGAGTTCTCTTTAGGTGAATTGAGATTTTTGAAGGAGTTACTATAGTACCTTGTGTTTTTAGTGAAAAGCCTTGCTGTTCGAAAGCTTTGCCAGTGGTCTAATATATTTTGAATACACTAATGTTGCTAATGAAGATTGTGTGAAGTTTTGTATGAAGGAAAAATTTCAGGTGTAGAGAGAGAATGATGCAATGAGATGAAGAATGGACAAAAGATCAAGCTTCGGTATGCCACCATGGTTACACCCCAAGAAATATCCAAGAGGTACAAGAGTCAAAGCTTGGGGATGCCCAAGGCATCCCCTTCTTCATCAATAAAAATCCCAGGTCTGTCTAGACACTTCGTTTTTATTGTTTCATGCATAGTTGTGTTGTTTTTGGAGTGTCTTAGTTTTCGTTTTCTTTGCTTAGGTTGTTTAGTTTGCTTTAATAAAGAAGTTTGGACCCCCATTCTCGCTGTGTTGTTTTGCAAGTAAGGTTGCTTGGTGTTTGCAAAGGAGTAGTAAGTTCTTGCTTGAAGTCCAAGAGGAGCTTGCATTGACTGTGACTTAGATTTTAGCATGACATGCTAGGTGTTGTTTTAGCATTATGCTTAGTGATTATTTCTGTAGCATGTCTTGTTCCAAACAATTGGGATTGCTTAATGTGCCTTGAAGAAATTATGTGTTGTTTTAGCATGCAAAAACATAGTATTGTGGTATTCTCCTTTGATGCTTTGCTTGGGTTGACTTGGCACATGCTCACACCATGTTATGACTCTCACAAGTCACCATTAGCCTCTATGATCATTTAGTTCTTGACTTGTAGTACCACTCATTGCTTTGATTAGTATGCTTTGTTGCACTGCATGATTTTGGCCATTATTGCTCTCTTAGTTGGTTGCTCCCAGTCTTTTGCTAGCCTCCACTTGTATGAGTAAGTTCTACTCATGCCTCCAACTCCCAAGAAACCAAGTTATTCCAAAGTTTCCACTATAAATTCCTATTCATGGTGTGTTACACCATTCCAACTATATTCTTGTTTTCAACTATCTTCCTATTAAAAACTATTTTGTTATGTGAAAACTTAGTGATTAAAGCCCTCACGAACTTGATGGCACACTTTATTATTTGCCCCTAATAAACTTGAACCATTGTGACAACTTTGTTGTATATGCTTGCACTTATAAGTTGGAATTAGAAGAACCGTGCTGTCACGGGGAACGTTTTCAACATTACACTTGTACCTTGTTGTACTCAGTTGATATCATGTTGTTTTGTCTCTAGATGTCACCGGTTTGAAATAAAGAGGGGACTTGTAAGTCCATGGAGTTTGTATTCTGTGTTAGAGAAACGCCTGGGCCGCTAGCCTAAGCATGCCTAATCATGGTGGAAACTTGCAACATCACCATAATGAGCTATCTATGAAGCATCCTCAATAAAAAGCTATGCATATGGTAAGTAAAAATATTGCTGAGATGCTCATTGTCTGCTTGCTTTGTCATTTTGGTTATGGGAAAGCTCATGTACCATGTGCAAGGGGTACCCCGTTGGCGGTTCTCAATGATATGCAAATACTTACAGTGACAAGAACTTACATGGACCCAAAGTTGAGTATGCATGAGGTGTGGCCCTCGTATTCAAGGGACTTGAGATTTCCATCTTATACTTTGTCAAGCATATACTCAAGCTTTGCCACTTTAACCTTAACCACTTTAAGATGCTTATGATAGGGGCAATGAGGGCTCAAAGCTAACATGTACCATAATTTTTGGAAGCTCTTTTTGAAAATTGTAATCCCTGCTTCCTTTATAAAAAAGCCTTTCTTCCACCACTTTTGAGTCTCCACCTTCTACCTTTAGGCACCATTAAGAGAGTATAGTTGTCATTCTATGTGCAGTGTTCAAACGCTTATTAATTGATGCATATTGTGTTATTACTTGCTCTTTTGCTATTTGTTTCTAGTCACCCTTGTGAACTTTGCAGGTGTGCTATGCATTTTATTGCTACTCTATGCGGGACAAGCTGAATGCCACTATGCTATGTTTTCTGCATGTGAAACAAACAAACGTTTTTCAATGCATGTTATTCATGATATTTGTTTGTAGCTTGCCATGTTGCATGCATAGTTACTATGTCCTACTATTAGAACTCCATCTTTCATGCACATGTTTAGAGTTCTTTGATCCCAGCTTTCAATGCTTGCAAATGGTTGGATCTTTATTGTGAGGGTGCATGCCACCTCGAAAATTATTCTGTTTATCACTTACCTATTCAAGGACGAGTAGGAGTTAAGCTTGGGAATGTTGATACGTTGGAAACGTATCTATAATTTTTGATGATCCATGCTTGTTTAGTATCTACTTTGCTTTACTTGTCCACACTTTGAGGTGGTTTTTACATGTTTTTTGGTACTAACCTACTAACAAGTTGCAACAGTGCCAGATGCCTGTTTTCTGCTGTTTTTGGTTTCATAAAAGTTAGTAAAGAAATATTCTCGAAATTGGACGGGACAAAGGACAAAGTCAATTACTTTCTGTGGGGAACAAGAAGTCTAGAGGAAAGTCGGAGGGGCCAGACCCACCCCAGGCGCGGGTGGGCCCCACCCCGCGCCTGGCTAGGGTTTGGTCGCCCTGGCCGCCGCCTCGGTCTCCCTCTCCGCTTATAAGAAGCCCCCGATGCAGAAACCCTGAGTACCCGATCAAAAATCCACAAAACCGTCTGTAGTCGTTGCTACTATCGTCCCTAGATCGGGGGGATCTGAAGTTCTTCCCGACACCCTGCCGGAGGGGAGATCATCCCGGAGGCCTTCTCTCTCGTATGATGCGTGAGTAGTTCCACCTTGGACTATGGGTCCATGTAGTAGCTAGATGGTTGTATCTCCTCCTTTGTGCTTTCATGTATAGATCTTGTGAGCTCCGTTCATGATCAAGATCTAATCTATTTGTAATCATGCATGTTGTGTCTGCGGGGATCCGATGGATATTGAGATTATTATGTTGGTTTGATTAATGGTTTTGTCTTGATGATTCTATCATGTCTGTGTTGTTTGTGATCTTGCATGCTCTCCGTTGTTAGTAGCTATCTTGGCCAAGTAGTTGCTAGTGAATCCAAGAGGGGGTATTTATGCTCGATAGTGGGTTCATGCCTCTAGTTTCCAAGGGAAGTGACAATAATCTCTTCGGTTGTAGATGTGTTGTTGCTACTAGGGAGAACACAACGGTCTCTTGTTCATGGAACATGTGGACTGTTTACCTTACACACTTTGCTTAAAGCAGTTGTCTGTTGCTTGCAACTTAATACTGGAGGGGGTTCGGATGATAACCTGAAGGTGGACTTCTAGTCATAGATGTAGTTGGATGGCGGTCTATGTATCTTGTTGTATTGCCCAATCAACCTCATAGGATCTTTCTGATTAGTAATTGCATTGTTATGCCTTGCTCAGTTCCTGTCAATTGCCCCGCTATAATTTGTTTACCCTTCATGCCATGTTGTTTATCTAAGGAGAGCACCTCTAGTGAACTATGGACCCCGGTCCAATCTTTACCATTGATACATCTTCCACTGTTACGTGTTTACTTCCTGCAAACCATTACCTTCCACACCATACGTTTAATCCTTTATTACAGCAAACCGGTGAGCTTGACAACCTCACTGTTCGTTGGGGAAAAGTCTTGAGTTTGTGTTGTGCAGGTCTCCATGTTGTTTGCAACACCTGTGTGACGTTTCCTTCCTCCTTCTGGTTCCTCGGTCTCAACTGAGGGAAAACGTGTTGCTTGCTCTTCACACCCTGCGCTTGGGGTTACCAACAAAGTGCCACATCGAGCACCATCAATATGATGCGTGAGTAGTTCCACCTTGGACTATGGGTCCATGTAGAAGCTAGATGGTTGTATCTACTCCTTGTGCTTTCATGTATATACCTTGTGAGCTCCGTTCATGATCAAGATCTAATCTATTTGTAATCATGCATCTTGTGTTTGCAGGGATCCAATGGATATTGAGATTATTATGTTGGTTTGATTAATGGTTTTGTCTTTATGATTCTATCATGTCTGTGTTGTTTGTGATCTTGCATGCTCTTCTTTGTTAGTAGCTATCTTGGCTGAGTAGTTGCTAGTGACTCCAAGAGGGGGTATTTATGCTCGATAGTGGGTTCATGCCTCTAGTTTCCAAGGGAAGTGACAGAAATCTCTTCGGTTGTAGATGTGTTGTTGCTACTAGGGAGAGAACAACAGTCTCTTGTTCATGGAACATTTGGATTGTTTACCTTACACACTTTGCTTAAAGAAGTTGTCTGTTGCTTGCAACTTAATACTGGAGGGGGTTCGGATGATAACCTGGAGGTGTACTTCTAGTCATAGATGCAGTTGGATGGCGGTCTATGTATCTTGTTGTATTGCCCAATCGAATCTCATAGGATCTTTCTGACTAGTAATTGCATTGTTATGCCTTGCTCAGTTCCTGTCAATTGCCCTGCTGTAATTTGTTTACCCTCCATTCCATGTTGTTTTTCTAAGGAGAGCACCTCTAGTGAACTATGGACCCCGGTCCAATATTTACCATTGATACATCTTCCACTGTTACTTGTTTACTTGTTGCAAACCACCATTACCTTCGACACCATACGTTTAATCCTTTGTTACAGCAACCGGTGAGATTGACAACCTCACTGTTAGTTGGGGAAAGTCTTGAGTTTGTGTTGTGCAGGTCTACGTGTTGCTTGCAACACGTGTGCGGCGTTTCCTTCCTCCTACTGGTTCGATAACCTCGGTTTCTTACTGAGGGAAACTTGTTGCTGTGCTGCTTCACACCTTGCTCTTGGGGTTCCCAACAGGCTCCTCATCAACCGAGCCATCCATCACTCCTCCAATCCAACACACCAAGCACCAAGCTCATCCAAGCAAACAAATCTCCTAATGGCAGCTTCATCCAACACAATAACGAATAGTCAAGTAATTTGCTACAAGTGTGGAGGAAAAGACCACAATTCTTATGAGTGCATCAACACAAGAGTCATGCTAATAGATGAGAATAGCGCAACCTACTTGCGGTGACCCAGCATACCACTGCATGATGGAGTATACTATAGTCATTGACATAACACCAATGAAACACCGTTCACTAGTATTACATCTCTCGAAGTGGTATAACAGAAACACAGCAGGTCCAAGACATGACTACAAGTTACAGCTAGACTCTTTACAAAAGATCTAGAGAACACTCTAGGTTAAAGAGAGAGAAAGAAACTTCTTACAAAGAAGAACAAAAAATAATCAACTCATAAATATCATACAAATAGACTATTATCTAAACTATTTGGCTTGCACAACTGCTATTGCAATACTATACAAAAATAGGTTCTATGGCTAGAGATTATAATCCTATCTAATCAGCAACTTCTTTTTCACTTTAGTTGATGTATATGTTGACTTTGTTGAAGAACCTGATATTTTAGTGATGATTCCCTTGATCAGAAGTTGATGTAGACGTCATTTATATTGTCATTAGAATCTAGAAAGAGTTAAGAAGATACGTTGAGTACGAGCGTACTCAGCAAGTTCACTAGAAAGGAGTGTATGATGCACTATATCTACAGCCTCAGACCATAGGTCGTAGGCAATGCAGGTTTTCATAAAAAATTCTTCAAAGTTTTCTTTTATTTTGAAAAGCTATGTCTGTTAGCCTTCACAGGTTTACCAGAACTTTCATGGAGTTCCTTTCCTGCCGCGTTCATAGCTCCTTCCCGCGGAACAGGGAGTAACAAGTTACAGTTCTTATACTCTGCAAAGGTGCGTTACTTTTCCCATGAGAGATCAAATCCTTGTTGCACAACCGGGAGATCTTTCCTGTCCACAATTCCGTGATGTGGGGCCCAGTAGATGATCCAAGACAATCACTGCCCTCTCCGCGATCCCGTATGTCTGCATGATCCTTCAGGGCTGACTACACCTCTGTTAAGCTCCCTTTCGGGCAAGCTACAACCATGATGAGTTCCCAAAGACTCTAGGAGCTTGAGTTTGATATGTTGGAAACGTATCTATAATTTTTGATGCTCCATGCTTGTTTTGTATCCACTTTGCTTTACTTGTCCACACTTTGAGGTGCTTTTTACATGTTTTCTGGTACTAACCTATTAACAAGTTGCAACAGTGCCAGATGCCTATTTTCTGCTGTTTTTGGTTTTAGAAAAGTTAGTCAAGAAATATTCTCGGAATTTGACGGGACAAACGTCAAAGTCAATTACTTTCTGTGGGGAACAAGAAGTCCAGAGGAGAGTCGAAGGGGCCAGCCAGGGGGGGAAGACCCACCCCAGGCGCGGGGTGGGCCCAGCCCCGTGCCTGGCTAGGGTTTGGTGACCCTGGACGCCTCCTCGGTCTCCCCCTTCGCCTATAAGAATCCCCCGATGCAGAAACCCTGAGCACCCGATCAAATATCCACAAAACCGTTTGTAGCCGCTGCCACCATCGTCCATAGATCGGGGGGGAATCTGAAGTTCTTCCTGGCACCCTGCCGGAGGGGAGATCATCCTGGAGGCCTTCTCTCCGGTATGATGCGTGAATAGTTCCACCTTGGACTATGGGTCCATGTAGTAGCTAGATGGTTGTATCTCCTCCTTTGTGCTTTCATGTATAGACCTTGTGAGCTCCGTTCATGATCAAGATCTAATCTATTTGTAATCATGCATTTTGTGTTTGCGGGGATCCGATGGATATTGAGATTATTATGTTGGTTTCATTAATGGTTTTGTCTTTATGATTCTATCATGTCTGTGTTGTTTGTGATATTTCATGCTCTCCGTTGTCAGTAGCTATCTTGGCCAAGTAGTTGCTAGTGACTCCAAGAGGTAGTATTTATGCTCGATAGTGGGTTCATGCCTCTAGTTTCCAAGGGAAGTGACGGAAATCTCTTCGGTTGTAGATGTGCTGTTGCTACTAGGGAGAAAACAAAGGTCTCTTGTTCATGAAACATGTGGACTGTTTACCTTACACACTTTGCTTAAAGCAGTTATCTGTTGCTTGCAATTTAATACTGGAGGGGGTTCGGATGATAACCTGAAGGTGGAATTCTAGTCATAGATGCAGTTGGATGGTGGTCTATGTATATTGTTGTATTGCCTAATCGAATCTCATAGGATCTTTCTGACTAGTAATTGTATTGTTATGCCTTGCTCAGTTCCTATCAATTGCCCTGCTGTAATTTGTTTACCCTTCATGCCATGTTGTTTACTAAGGAGAGCACCTCTAGTGAACTATGGACCCTGGTCCAATCTTTACCATTGATACATCTTCCACTGTTACTTGTTTACTTGCTGCAAACCATTACCTTCCACACCATACGTTTAATCCTTTGTTACAGCAAACCCGTGAGCTTGACAACCACACTGTTCGTTGGGGCAAAGTCTTGAGTTTGTGTTGTGCAGGTCTCCGTGTTGCTTGTAACACCTATGTGACGTTTCCTTCCTCCTTCTGGTTCGATAACTTCGGTCTCAACTGAGGGAAAACTTGCTTCTTGCTACTTCACACCTTGCTCTTGGGGTTCCCAACAGGCTGTGCATAGACAGTCGTCAAGCTTTTCTGGCGCCGTTGCGGGGGAGGCCAAGGACGTCTTCACAAGGGGAGTCCTTCACTTCCTTCCTCTTTACTTTGTTTTTAGTTTCCTTTGTTTATTTTGCTTGGTTTTGTTTGCGTCTTTCCAAAACAAACCAAAAATATTAGTCTAGTTTGGTTTGCTTTCTTTATTCAAAAACACACAAAAATTAGTTCCTGCTCTAGCTGCTGCTGTTTTTGGCTTGCCCACCTCTGCCAAAATGAAGTCTACTGAGAATACCAAGTTGTGTGACTTCACTAGCACCAACAACAATGATTTCCTAAGCACTCCTATTACTCCACCTGCTCCTGATGCTACCTTTTATGAAATTAAGCCTGCTTTGTTGAATCTTGTGATGAGAGAGCAATTTTCTGGTGTTGGTTCTAATGATCCTGTTGCCCATCTTAATAGCTTTGTTGAACTACGTGAGATTTAAAAGTATCAGGATGTAGATGGATATATTATTAAGCTCAAGCTTTTTCCTTTCTCCTTGAGGGGAAAAGCTAAAGAATGGTTGCTTTCTTTGCCTAAAAATAGTATTGATTCTTGGACTAAGTGCAAAGATGCTTTTATTGGAAAGTACTATCCTCCTGCTAAGATTATATCTATGAGAAGTGATATTATGAAATTTAAACAGCTTGATAGTGAACATGTTGCTCCAGCTTGGGAAAGAATGAAATCTTTGGTTAAAAATTGCCCTACTCATGGACTCACTGCTTGGATGATTATCTAGACTTTTTATGCAGGTTTGAACTTCTCCTCAAGAAATTTATTGGATTCAGCTGCTGGAGGTACCATTATGGGCCTCACTTTGGGTGATGCAACAAGGCTCCTTGATAATATGATGGTTAACTACTCTGAATGGCATGTTGAAAGAGCTCCACATGGTAAGAAGGTAAATTCTGTTGAGGGAACTTCCTCTTTGAGTGAAAAGATTGATGTTATTATGGCTATGCTTGTTAATGGGAAAGCTCCTCTAGATCCTAATAGTGTTCCCTTAGCCTCTTTGGTTGCTCAAGAAGAACAAGTCGATGTGAACTTCATTAGAAACAACAATTTCAACAATAATGCCTATAGGAACAATTTTGGTGGCAACAACAATTATAGGTCTTATCCTCCTAATAATGGCAACTCCTATGGAAGATCTTACAATAATGCTAGAAGTGCCCCCTCTGAACTTGAAGTCATGCTCAAGGACTTTATTAGTAAACAAACCACTTTCAATAAGACTATAGAGGAAAATCTTTTAACTGTTGAGAAAAATATATCCTCTTTGTCTGAAGCTCAGTCCTCCTTGATTAATAAAATGGATGCTAAACCTGAAACTATGGAAACACATTTGCTACTGCTCATTCCATACAAGTTACTATTGATGAAAATGTTAGGCTGTTAGCTCAACTTCATGCTAAGTGGTAAAGGGAAGCTGAAATTGATAGAAACAATAGTGTGTGCACTATCATCACTAAACCACAAGTAGTCCCTATTCCTACTCCTACTATGCCTAAGCCTATTGAGCCTACTACTAGTGATCCCAAGTTTGATTTTGATATTGATGGTTGCAATATTTCTGAAGTGATTATGTTCTTGCAAAAGCTTGCTAGAAGTCCTGATGCTAGTGATATGCATGTTGCCTTTACCAAACACATTACATATGCTCTTGTTAAGATCAAGTAAGAGAAGCTAAAACACAAAGCTTCTATTCCTAGAAAAGTAGAAGATAGTTGGGAACCCATTATTAATATGCAAGTGAATGACTTTGACCTCAAAGCTTCATGTGATCTTGGTTCTAGTGTCTATTATGCCTAGGAAGATTTATGAAATGCTTGATTAGCCCCCTTTGGAAGATTGTTATTTGGATGTCCCACTCAATGATAATGCTAAGAAGAAACTCATGGGGAGTATTAATGATGTTCTCATAATGGTTAACAATGCTTATGTCCCTGTTGATTTCTATGTTTTGGATGTTGAATACAATGCTTCTTGTCCAATTACTTTGGGAAGAACTTTTCTTAGAACAGTTGGTGCCATCATTGATATGAAAGAAGGCACAATTAAATATTATTTTCCATTCAAGAAAGGTATTGAACACTTCCCAATGAGAAGAGAGAGGTTACCTTTTTCTCCTCCTTTCAAAGAAAGATTTGATGTTAATGCTTCTTCATTTGAAAACACTTGATTCTTCTTGCTTCATGTGCCTAACTTAAAGGCGTTAAAGAAAATTACCTGTTGGGAGATAACCCAAGAGTTTCCTTGAGTCTTGGAATTAATTACTTCAGTAATTACCTCTCCTTATCCTTTTTGTTTTGCTTTTTGTGCCAAGAATGACCTCTAATGAGAGGAAAGTAAGATTTGGGGAGTTGCTGTCCCGAAACAGATTTCTGTCATCCACCAAAAAAATTCGGGAGGAGTATCTGTAACTCAGATTGAGTTCCAATTTACGAATAAATCCCCCCGTATGTTAGATAACTTTCATTAGTTCAATACTTTTTTATTTGAGCAACATAAGATGTTCGAAAAAATCGGTTTCTACCTGCTGGTCTGTTTTGACAGATTTCTGCCATTATTTGCATTTGCTTCTTATTGATTCCTTTTTGAGTTCTCTTTAGGTGAATTGAGCTTTTTGAAGGAGTTACTACAGTAGCTTGTGTTTTTAGTGAAAAGCCTTGCTGTTCCAAAGCTTTGCCAGAGGTCTAATATCTTTTGAATACACTAATGTTGCTAATGAAGATTGTGTGAAGTTTTGTATAAAGAAAAAAAAATTCAGGTGTAGAGAGAGAATGATGCAATGAGATGAAGAATGGACAAAAGATCAAGCTTGGGTATGCCACCATGGTTACACCCCAAGAAATATCCAAGAGGTACAAGAGTCAAAGCTTGGGGATGCCCAAGGCATCCCCTTCTTCATCAATAAAAAGCCCAGGTCTGTCTAGACACTTCGTTTTTATTGTTTCCTGCACAGTTGTGTTGTTTTTGGAGTGTCTTAGTTTTCGTTTTCTTTGCTTAGTTTGTTTAGTTTGCTTTAATAAAGAAGTTTAGACCCCCATTCTTGCTGTGTTGTTTTGCAAGTAAGGTTGCTTGGTGTTTGCAAAGGAGTAGTAAGTTCTTGCTTGAAGTGCAAGAGGAGCTTGCATTGACTGTGACTTAGATTTTAGCATGACATGCTAGGTGTTGTTTTAGCATTATGCTTAGTGATTATTTCTGTAGCATGTCTTGTTCCAAACAATTGGGATTGCTTAGTGTGCCTTGAAGAAATTATGCGTTGTTTTAGCATGCAAAAGCTTAGTATTGTGGTATTCTCCTTTGATGTTTTGCTTGGGTTGACTTGGCACATGCTCACACCATGTTATGACTATGACAAGTCACCATTAGCCTTTTGTTGGAATTATGCCCTAGAGGCAATAATAAAGATGTTATTATTATAATTCTTGTTCATGATAAAGTTTATATTCCATGCTAGAATTGTATTAAGCGGAAACTTTAATACTTATGTGGTTTGTGAACAACACCGTGTCCCTAGTACGCCTCTATGGACTAGCTCATTGATTAATGATGGTTAAGGTTTCCTAACCATAGACATGAGTTGTCAATTGATAATGAGATCATATCATTGGGAGAATGATATGATGGACAGACCCAAACTAAGCAAAGCAATTAGATCGTGTCATCGTGTTCATCTTTGCGAAGCTTTTCTTATGTCAAATATTGTATTCCTTAGACCATGAGATAATACAACTCCCTGGTATCGGAAGAAAGCTTTGAGGTCATCAAATGTCATCCTATGAGAGGGTGATCATAAAGGTGTCTCTCAGGTGATCGGAAAGTATCTATTGGGTTGTATGCATCGAGATGGGATTTGTCCCTCCCAAGTCGGAGAGATATACTTCGGGCCCACTGGGTAATCGATATCAACACCGCTTGCAAGCATGTGGTTAAGGAGTTAATCACAAAGTGATATCGGATTACGGAACGAGTAAAGTACTTGCTGTGAACGAGATTGAACTAGGTATGACAGTACCAACGATCGAATCTCGGGCAAGTAAAATATCGCGAGATGAAGGGAATATATATATGGGATTGATTGAATCCTGGCATCGTGGTTCATCCGATATGATCATCGATGAATGTGTGGGAGTCAATATGGGTTACCAGACCCCGCTGTTGATTATTGATAGAAGATCATGTCTGCATATTCTCGAACCCACAGGGTCACACACTTAACGTGTCTCGACGCTAGGATAGATTGGATAATTGGTTTATAAGTTTTTGTTCGGAGTCTCGGATGGGATCCGGGACATCACGAGAAGTTCCGGAGTGGTCCGGAGAATAAGATTCATATAAGGCAGTGCAGTTTTTGGAGTTCGGAATTGTTCCGGGTTAATCAGTATTGTACCGGAAGCTTCTAGAACCTTCCGGAAGGGGACCAACGTGGCCCCACCTTCCGGGAGGGGGCTTGGGCCTATGAGGGAGTGCCCTGGCCGCATTGGGATTGGGGCACAAGGCCCCATAGGGCCCAGCCGGCCAAAGAGGGTTTAAACCCTAGATAGAGCTTCTAGAAGGGGGGGTTTCCTTGCCCCCCACTCCTCCTCCTTGTGGCCGCCGGTTTGGGCTTGGGGGAGGGGCTAGGGCTGCCGCCCCCCTCTATATAAAGAGGGGTGGGCGCGCACCACCCCCTACACCTTCCCCTCCAATCCTAGCTGCCCTGCTGCCCTCCTCTCTCCCTCCCGACTGTTTGTAGGCGAAGCCCTGCTGCAGAAATTCTCCACCATATACACCACGCCATCGTGTTGTAGATCCAATCCGTCTCTCCACCATACTTGCTGGTCCGAGGAAGGAGGAGACGTTGAGGTGCTGCACGTGTGCATGTCACGGAGGCATCGCCACTTGTGGTGCTAGATCAGATCGGATCGCGAGGAGGAGAAGCGAGTACGACTACATCACCCACGTTCCGACGAACGTTCCGCTGTGCGAATCTTCAAGGGTATGAAGATCTAATCCAATCTCTCTCGTTGTTTGCATCTCCTATATTAGATCTTGGCTTTCCCTCTGTTCGCATCCGTAGAAAATTTTGATTTACTATGCCGCGAAACCCTTCAGTGGTATCAGAGCTAGATCTATGCGTAGATGTGATTCACGAGTAGAACGCAACATGGTTGTTGCGGGCGTTGATGTTTTCTGTTGCAAGCCTCTTGTTTGTGTTCTTCTTATGACGCTGGATAGTGAGATTGAAGCGGTCCAGGCCAACCTTACGCAACGTCGTTCGCGAGACCGGCTCCGCACTTGACGTGTGGCTTGTTCCACACATGCGGCTGGTGGATGCCTGTTTCTCTCACTATAGTTGTCATGGGTTTAACACCGGAGTTTGGCAACCATAATATCACCGTTGTGGCTTTCCGTAGGTAAGAATCATTCTTAGCTTGCTACTCCCATAAGCCATGTAAAACATGCAACAACAAAGTAGAGGCGTCTAACTTGTTTTTGCAGGGAGTGTTTTCTATGATATGGTATGGCCCAAGATGTGATGTGTATAATGTATGCGATGATCATGTTTTGTAATGTTTCACGACTTGCATGTCGATGAGTACACAACCGGCAGGAGCCATATGGTTGTCTTTATAATTGTGTATGACCTGCGAGTCAACTTCTTATACGCCATGTAATAGCTTTACTTTATCGCTAAGTAGTTAGCAATAGTTGTAGTTGCTATTCGTGGTGGAGGCAATCATGGTGGAGTGATGGAGATCATGCCGGCACGCACAAGATGGAGATCATTGCGCGAAGATTGGCTATACCATGTCACATAAAATTATATGCATGTGATGTTTATCCTTTTATGTATCTTATTATGCTTAGATCGCGACGGTAGCATTATAAGATGATTCCTCACTTAAAAGATCAAGATAAAAATGTGTTCTCCCCAAGTATGCACCGTTGCGAAAGTTCGTCGTGTCCAAGCATCACGTGATGATCGGGTGCTATAGACTCTACGCTCACATACAACGGGTGCAAGCCAGTTTTGCACACGCGGAAATACTTGGGTCTAACTTGACGAGCCTAGCATGTACAGACATGGCCTCGGAACACAAGAACCGAAAGGTTAAGCATGAGTCATATGAATGATATGATCGACACTTCGTTGTCCACCATTTAAACCACATCTCCTCTCGTGATGATCGGATTAGGTGTGGTGAATTTGGATCATGTTCACTAAACAACTTGGCGGATGTTGAATTTAGTGGGAGTTCATCTAGTAATTTGATTAAAAGTTGAACTAGTTATCATGAACATAGTCTAAATTGTACTTGCAAATACTGTAGATCCAATGGCCAAGTCCAACTTCAACTTCAACGTTTTTGCTGAGAAAGAAAAGCTTAAGAACAATGGGTCTAACTTCACCAATTGGTTCCGCAATCTAAGAGTCATTCTCTCTGGCGGTCAAAAGGACTATGTCCTTGAGAAAGCGTTAGGTGACGCCCCTGCTGCAACTGCGCCGGCTGATGAGAAAGCTGTCTATCAGTCGCGCAAAGATGATTATGGTGTGATTAAGAGCACCATGTTGTTTGCTCTGGAATCGGACCTTCAAAATCATTTTGAAGACTATCCTGGGCCCTTTGAGATTCTTGAGGAACTAAAAACCATGTTTCAGACTCAGGCCCGTTCTGAGAGATATGAGATCTCTGAGAGATTCTTTAACTGCAAGATGGAGGAAGGGAGTTCCGTTAGTGAGCACGCCATAAAGATGTCGGGCTACACTCAACGCCTTGAGCAACTGGACTGCAAGATTCCAGAGGAGCTCAAGATTGACAGGGTTCTGCAATCACTCCCTCCCAGCTACAAAAGTTTTGTAGTGACTCATAATCATATTGGTTCCACTGATACAATCACCGAGCTCTTCGCAAAGCTGAAGGCTGCGGAGGTGGACATCAAAAAGGATAATCATGTGTTGATGGTCAACAAGCCCTCCTTTAAGAAAGGTAAGGGTGCAAAGAAGCCCTTCAAGAAAGGCGTCGGCAAGCGCGTTGCCCCTGCTGAGAAGAAGCTCAGGTCTGGTCCTAAGCCGGACACTGAGTGCTTCTATTGCAAGGACAAGGGTCACTGGAAACGCAACTGTCCGAAGTACTTAGCGGACAAGAAGGCTGGAACCATCAAAGGTATATTTGATATACATGTTATTGATGTTTTCCTTACTAGCCCTCGTTGTAGTGCCTGGGTATTTGATACCGGTTCAGTTGCTAATATTTGTAACTCGAAACAGGAGCTACGGAATAGACGGCGGCTTGCGAGGGATGAGGTGACGATGCGCGTTGGCAACGGATCAAGAGTTGATGTGATGGACGTTGACACGCTCTCCTTAGTTTTACCTTCGGGATTAGTTTTAAACCTTAATAAATGTTATTATGTGCCTGCGTTGAGCATGAACATTATTTCTGGATTGTGTTTAGACGGTTATTCATTTAAATCGGAGAATAATGGTTGTTCTATTTATATGAGTAACATCTTTTATGGTCATGCACCACTTGTGAATGGTTTATTTCTTCTAAATCTCGAAAGGGATGAAACACACATCCATAACATTGAGGCTAAGAGATGCAAAGTAGATAGTGATAATACTACTTATTTGTGGCACTGTCGTCTAGGTCATATTGGAGTAAAGCGCATGAAGAAACTCCATTCTGATGGACTTTTGGAGTCTCTTGATTTTGAATCATTTGACACATGCGAACCCTGCCTCATGGGCAAGATGATCAAAACCCCGTTCTCCGGAATGATGGAGCGAGCAACGGACTTGTTGGAAATCATACATACCGATGTGTGCAGACCGATGAGTGTTTCGACGCGCGGTGGATATTGCTATTTTCTCACTTTTACCGATGACTTAAGTAGATATGGGTATATCTATTTAATGAAACATAAATCTGAAACATTTGAAAAGTTCAAGGAATTTCAGAATGAAGTGGAGAACCATCGTAACAGAAAGATTAAGTTTCTACGATCCGATCGTGGGGGCGAATATTTGAGTTATGATTTTCTCACGCATCTTAAAGCAAGCGGAATTGTTTCGCAACTCACGCCACCCGGAACACCACAGCGCAATGGTGTGTCTGAACACCGGAATCGAACTCTATTAGATATGGTCTGATCGATGATGTCTCTTACTGATTTGCCGTTATCATTTTGGGGTTATGCATTAGAAACCGCTGCATTCACTTTAAATAGGGCACCATCTAAATCCGTTGAGACGACACCGTATGAACTGTGGTTTGGTGCTAAACCTAAGTTGTCGTTTCTTAAGGTTTGGGGATGCGAAGCTTACGTCAAGAAGTTGATGCCGGACAAGCTCGAACCCAAAGCGGAGAAATGCGTCTTCATAGGATACCCTAAGGAAACTATTGGGTATACCTTCTATCACAGAACCGAAGGCAAAGTGTTTGTCACAAAGAACGGTTCCTTTCTTGAGAAGGAGTTTCTCTCGAAAGAAGTGAGTGGGAGGAAAGTAGAGCTAGACGAGGTTATTGAACCTTCTCTTGAATTGGAGAGTAGCGCAGCACCTGAAATTATTCCAGTGCCGCCTGCACCAACAATAGAGGAAGCTAATGACAAGGATCATGAAGCTTCGGACGATGCTGCTACTGAACGTCGCAGGTCGACAAGGTCGCGTGCCCCTCCTGAGTGGTACGGCAACCCTGTCTTGACTGTCTTGCTAGTAGAAGACAGCGAACCTACGAGCTATGAGGAAGCGATGATGAGCCCAGACTCTGAGAAATGGCTAGAAGCCATGAAATCTGAATTGGGATCCATGAGTGAAAACCAAGTATGGACTTTGGTGGACCCTCCTAGCGACCGAAAGGCCGTTGAGTGCAAATGGATTTTCAAGAAGAAAACGTACACGGATGGTAATGTTACCGTCTATAAAGCACGACTTGTTGCAAAAGGTTTTCGACAAGTTCAAGGTGTTGACTACGATGAGACTTTCTCTCCCGTAGCGATGTTTAAGTCCATTCGGATTTTATTAGCAATTGCTGCGTTTCATGATTATGAAATATGGCAGATGGATGTCAAGACTGCTTTCCTCAATGGCAACATTGATGAAGAGTTGTATATGATGCAACCCGAAGGTTTTGTCGATCCTAAGGATGCTGATAAAGTGTGCAAACTTCAGCATTCCATTTATGGACTGAAGCAAGCATCTCGGAGTTGGAACCTTCGTTTTGATCAAGTGATCAAGAGCTTTGGATTTGTTCCAAATTGCTACGAAGCTTGTATCTAGAAGAAAGTGAGTGGGAGCTCGGTGACATTTCTGGTACTATATGTGGATGACATATTGATTATTGGAAATGACATTAACATGCTTAACAATGTGAAGAGTTATTTGAACAAGTGTTTTTTAATGAAAGACCAAGGTCAAGCTGCTTATATATTGGCTATCAAGATCTATAGAGATAGACAAAGACGCCTGATAGCTTTAAGCCAGAGTACATACCTAGACAAAGTTCTGAAAAGGTTCAGAATGGATAAGGCAAAGAAAGGTTCAGTGCCTATGTTGTCAGGTAAGATATTGAGCAAGGCTCAGTGTCCAGCTACGGTAAATGATAGGGAAGCTATGAGCAAAGTGCCTTATGCCTCGGACATAGGTTCTATCATGTATGCCATGCTGTGTACTAGACCGGATGTGTCCAATGCTCTTAGTTTGACGAGCAGGTATCAAAGTGATCTAGGAGTGGAACACTGGACAGCCGTGAAGAACATCCTAAAATACCTAAATAGGACTAAAGAAATGTTCTTAGTCTATGGGGGTGATGACCAGCTCATCGTAAAAGGTTACGTCGATGCTAGTTTCGACACCGACAAGGATGATTCTAAATCTCAGACAGTATACGTTTATATTTTGAATGGAGGAGTTGTGAGCTGGAGAAGCTGCAAGAAAAGCGTGATCGCGGGATCTACAGTAGAAGCGGAATACATGGCTGCTGCAGAAGCGTCAAGTGAAGGAGTTTGGATCAGAAACTTCATCACTGAGCTTGGCGTGGTTCCAAGTGCATTGGACCCACTGGAGATATTGTGTGACAACACTGGCGCCATAGCACTCGCTAAGGAACCAAGATATCATCCAAAGACCAAGCATATCAACCGCAAGTTTCATATAATCCGAGATTATATAGCAGATGGAGATCTGAAGATTAGCAAAGTACATACAGATCTGAATGTCACAGATCCATTGACTAAACCTCTTCCACGTGTAAAACATGATCAGCACCTCAGTGCCATGGGTGTGAGATTGTTGCCAAATGTAAACTAGATTATTGACTCTAGTGCAAGTGGGAGACTGTTGGAATTATGCCCTAGAGGCAATAATAAAGATGTTATTATTATAATTCTTGTTCATGATAAAGTTTATATTCCATGCTAGAATTGTATTAAGCGGAAACTTTAATACTTGTGTGGTTTGTGAACAACACCGTGTCCCTAGTACGCCTCTATCGACTAGCTCATTGATTAATGATGGTTAAGGTTTCCTAACCATAGACATGAGTTGTCAATTGATAATGGGATCATATCATTGGGAGAATGATATGATGGATAGACCCAAACTAAGCGAAGCAATTAGATCGTGTCATCGTGTTCATCTTTGCGAAGCTTTTCTTATGTCAAATATTGTATTCCTTAGACCATGAGATAATACAACTCCCTGGTATCGGAAGAAAGCTTTGAGGTCATCAAACGTCATCCTATGAGAGGGTGATCATAAAGGTGTCTCTCAGGTGATCGGAAAGTATCTGTTGGGTTGTATGTATCGAGATGGGATTTGTCCCTCCCAAGTCGGAGAGATATACTTCGGGCCCACTCGGTAATCGATATCAACACCGCTTGCAAGCATGTGGTTAAGGAGTTAATCACAAAGTGATATCAGATTACAGAACGAGTAAAGTACTTGCTGTGAACGAGATTAAACTAGGTATGACGGTACCGACGATCGAATCTCGGGCAAGTAAAATATCGCGAGACGAAGGGAATATATATATGGGATTGATTGAATCCTGGCATCGTGGTTCATCCGATATGATCATCGATGAATGTGTGGGAGTCAATATGGGTTACCAGACCCCGCTGTTGATTATTGATAGAAGATCATGTATGCATATTCTCGAACCCGCAGGGTCACACACTTAACGTGTCTTGACGCTAGGATAGATTGGATAATTGGTTTATGAGTTTTTGTTCGGAGTCTCGTATGGGATCCGGGACATCACGAGAGGTTCCGGAGTGGTCCGGAGAATAAGATTCATATAAGGCAGTGCAGTTTTTGGAGTTTGGAATTGTTTCGGGTTAATCGGTATTGTACCGGAAGCTTCTAGAACCTTCCGGAAGGGGACCAACGTGGCCCCACCTTCCGGGAGGGGGCTTGGGCCTATGATGGAGTGCCCTGACTGCATTGGGCCAGGGGCACAAGGCCCCATAGGGCCCAGCCGGCCAAAGAGGGTTTAAACCCTAGATAGAGCTTCCAGAAGGGGGGGTGGGTTTCCTTGCCCCCACTCCTCCTCCTTGTGGCCGCCGGTTTGGGCTTGGGGGAGGGGCTAGGGCTGCCGCCCCCCTCTATATAAAGAGGGGTGGGGCGCACCACCCCCTACACCTTCCCCTCCAATCCTAGCTGCCCTGCTGCCCTCCTCTCTCCCTCCCGACTGTTTGTAGGCGAAGCCCTGCTGCAGAAATTCTCCACCATATACACCACGTCGTCGTGTTGTAGATCCAATCCGTCTCTCCACCATACTTGCTGGTCTGAGGAAGGAGGAGACGTCGAGGTGCTGCACGTGTGCATCTCACGGAGGCATCGCCACTTGTGGTGCTAGATCGGATCGGATCGCGAGGAGGAGAAGCGAGTACGACTACATCATCCACGTTCCGACGAACGTTCCGCTGTGCGAATCTTCAAGGGTATGCAGATCTAATCCAATCTCTCTCGTTGTTTGCATCTCCTATATTAGATCTTGGCTTTCCCTCTGTTCGCATCCATAGAAAATTTTGATTTACTATGCCGCGAAACCCTTCACCTTTATGATCATTTATTCCTTGACTTGTAGTACCACTCTTTGCTTTGATTACTATGCTTTGTTGCATTGCATGATTATGGCCATTATTGCTCTCTTAGTTAGTTGCTCCCAGTCTTTTGCTAGCCTCCACTTGTATCAGTAAGTTCTACTCATGCCTCCAACTCCCAAGAAACCAAGTTATTCCAAAGTGTCCACTATAAACTCCTATGCATGGTGTGTTACACCATTCCAAGTATATTCTTGTTTTCATCTATCTTCTAATTAAAAACTATTTTGTTATGTGAAAACTTAGTGATTAAAGCCCTCACGAACTTGATGGCACACTTTATTCTTTGCCCCTAATAAACTTGAACCATTGTGACAACTTTGTTGTATATGCTTGCACTTATAAGTTGGAATTAGCAGAACTGTGTTGTCACGGGGAACGTTTTCAACATTGCACTTGTACCTTGTTGGACTCAGTTGATATCATGCTCTTTTGTCTATGGATATCACCGGTGTGAAATAAAGAGGGAACTTGTAAGTTCATGGAGTTTGTATTCTGTGTTAGAGAAACGCCTAGGCCGCTAGCCTAAGCCATGCCTAATCATGGTGGAACCTTGCAGCATCACCATAGTGACATCTATGAAGCATTCTTATTATAAAAAAAGATACACATTGAGAAAATAGGAAAGAGAGAAAAAAGCACCATATTCCCATGGTACATAAGAAGATTGCTGAGATGCTCATTGTCTGCTTACCTTGTCATTTTGGTTATGGGAAAGCTCCTTTACCATGTGCAAGGGGTACCCCGTTGGCGGTTCTCAATGATATGCAAATACTTACAGTGACAAGAACTTACCTGGACCCAAAGTTGAATATGCATGCGGTGTGGCCCTCGTATTCAAGGGACATGAGATTGCCAACTTATACTTCGTCAAGCATATACTCCAGCTTTGCCACTTTAACCTTAACCACTTCAAGATGCTTATGATAGGGGCAATGAGGGCTGAAAGCTAACAAGTACCATAATTTTTGGAAGCTCTTTTTGAAACTTGTAATCCCTGCTTCCTTTACAAAAAAGGTCTTTCTTCCACCATTATCGAGTCTCCACCTTCTACCTTTAGGCACCATTAAGAGAGAATAGTTGTCATTCTGTGTGCAGTGTTCCAAAGCTTATTAATTGATGCATATTGTGTTATTACTTGTTCTTGTGCTACTTGTTTCTAGTCACCCTTGTGAACTTTGCAGGTGTCCTATGCATCTATAATGATACTCTATGAGGGACAAGGTGATTGCCACTATGCTATGTTTTCTGCATGTGAAACAAACAAACATTTTTCAATGCATGTTATTCATGATATTTGTTTGTAGCTTTCCATGTTGCATGCATAGTTACTATGTCCTATTGTTACAACTCCATCTTTCATGCACATGTTTAGAGTTATTTGATCCCAGCTTTCAATGCTTGCAAATGGTTGGATCTTTGTGAGGGTGCATGTCACCTCAAAAATTATTCTGTTTATCACTTATTGTCATATCCCAAAATTCTCCTAATTTTGGAATGTGAAATAAATAAATAAGTTTGATTGATTGTTCGACTATGTTGAAAATTCTCGAAGAGAAGAAACTTTTTGAATAGAAAATCCTCTCAACCTTGAATTCAAAATCTTATATTCTTTTGTTATGACCTAAGTAGCCATATAGGCAAAAGGGCATGGATTTATTTTGGATTGTAGAATTGGTGTGCAAGATTTCAAAATGAAAATCATGAAGCATTTCATTATATCCATGCAAAGTTCTCACAAACTGAATTCAAATCCTGGTATCTAAATCGCCCAAATGTTCTTAAAGAAAATTAAATTGACTTTATAAAACCCACTGTTGCTAAGGCATAAATTATTGATAATTATAGCCTAAAGAGATCCAATTAATATTACAAAATTTTAGAAACAAAATTGAGCTCATTTGGAGCTATTATGAAAAAGTTATGGAATAAATACAAACAAATAAAGATATAAATAAAATGGAATATACAAGGATTTATAAACCCACTACTTGCAAACTAGTAAAAATATTACAAATATGATCTTATAATGATCTATTCGATTTTAGAAAAATTTAGAAATAAGAATCATATCATTTGGAGTTCGTATGCAAAAGATATGAGGTAAACAAGTAAATAGAAAAAGAAAAAGAAAAAAAACTAAACGGGCCGGCCCACCCGGACCGACCGAACCAGCCACATACAGGAGAGGGATCGATCCCCATGGGATCGCCTTAAAAAGCGTGCAATCAGTTTTTGTCAAACGTATCACTACTCAAACTCTCATAACTTTTTATCTACAACTCCGAATTGACTTCCGTTTATTTCTATTTGTTCCCTACTCCGATACCTATCTCTACATCATCCTAAATCCCCATATAAACTCGTGGAGCCACAGGTGTATGAGTTTCTCTTCTCGAAATCCAGAATCTACACATGCCCGAATCTTATTTTGCTTTTTAACCCATCTAGACTTCGTCGTTTGCCTTCGGCTAAAAAATGAAAGTTGTAGGTATCGTCGAAATCATTCAATCCCGACAAACTTCACCTCTTTTCATCCACCACAGCCAGAGAATTTCGCATCACAATATTTCAGATCTGACGGTGTAAATCCAAGATGTACTCGCGCTCGTTCCTTCAAATCCAAATTCCTTTGGTGAGAAGGTAGGACTAATGATTCCCCACAACTTTCATGTTCTAAGTTTTTCAATTTGACCTACGGATTTGTCTCTCTAACACAGATCTCTTTCTTGTCTATTCTGAGCCAAAAATCGGGTCGATCTCTTCTTTTAGCCACCGGATCCTATCCAGACGGTCGAGATCTAATCAAACCGGTGCGTGCCATGTCGTTATTCCGGTCAGCTTCTTCATCAGCGCCACGTCGTTGTCAGGTCAGCATCTAGTCCCAGTCAGCATGCAAACTCAACCTGTCCAGTCAGCGGAATATTCTCTGGAATATTCCATTCGAATTTAAAATTGCACATATAGATCTAACTTTGTAAAATTCATTAGAAATTCATACAACGTCCAAAAATTGCGTATAATATATCAAATTGAAGATAATTTTACGTAGAATCATCTTATCAGAATAGATCCAACCTTTACAGTACGTACTTACTGTACTGGTTTAATTAGTTTTAATAGTCTTTTAGGTTAATAAATTCATAGAAAATTATCTGTAACTCCAAAAATATGAACAATATATCAAATTGAAGCTACTATAATGTAGATTAATAATATCTAGTTGGATCTAGCCTTTGCGGATTATTTACCCCGTAGCAATTTAATTAGTTTTAATGGCTTTATAAATCATTAAATTCAAAGTAAATTAATTGCTTGTTACAAAAATATAAATGATATACCGATGGAAAGCTGGTTACATGTAGATCATCATTATGCAATTAGTTCAGCCTTTAACTATAAGGTTTTGCCGTGGAGATTTAAATGGTTTAATGGCCTATTTAGAGTAATAAATTCATAAGAAAATAAATACTGCTAAGAAAATTACAAATAATATGTCCCTGGAATCAAAATTCCGTGGAGATTTCAGATATAATTTTAGTTTGATTTTTAGGCAACAGAAACTATATGAATCATTTTAAACCCATTAAACACTATTTAAATCATACAAAAAGATCTATAACTCCGATTAGGGTGAGTCCAACGCCTACTGGTTCGTATTAACGTCCTCTACCCAGTAAACCCAAGAAACAAATTTAATTCGACAGTTAGAACAGGCATTACAAGAGAACTATTAAAAACCCTATATTGGCAAGTAATTATTAATAGCAAGTACTCCATTGCATTAATTGGCCTCTTGCATGCATCATATACTTCAATATTGTTTAGATAACTAAAGTAACAACCATTGCGACTTATTAAATTGTCATGCATGCATTTGTTGCATTTGTTTGATCTCTATGTGCTATTGTTTATGATTGTATGCAATTGTTTGCTCGATAGATTGCGAGGAGTGCAACATGTGTGATTGCAACTACTATGATTGCAAGTATTGTGGTTATGACAAGTGCAACCATTATATCTATGAGGATTGTGAGGATTATCTAATTGACTACATCTACATCAAAGGCAAGTGGTGCTATCTTGGTCATAAATGTCCTACCGTTTTCCTATGCATTGTAGATGTTTTTGTAGAATTGCATATGTAGGAATTGATGTGTATATGCTATGCTATGTCCCATATTATTCCCTAGTATTCCTTGTTTATGAGCCATCGTATTGGTAGATTGCTTAGCTATGTTATTTAGACAAGGAAGGGAATCATACCATGAAAAGTTATTTGTTTTGAAAGGATTTTATTTTGTTAAATGACAAACCAACATGATTTTAATGAACCACTTGGGCGGAATGGCATTGATTGGGTCATCGAGTGTGGATTATGGTGGGGAATGCCGCCCAGGACACTGAGAAAGTATTGGTTTCTTTATTTGGTAACTTACGTGTACAACCATGTGCCAATAATGGAATGGGCAGTTGGTTGGACTCAGTAGGTTGTGGTAACTCGAACCCATGTATCCAGAGATGTAGAATAGTGTAGGTTGGACTGGTGCGTGTCGGGTTTGGGGAGCTACTTCCCGAACGGTTCCTTCTTGAACTTCTCCCTATCATCACCCAATATGAGAGTGGTGGTACGAGCTGGGCTGGCCAAGTCACATGGGTAAAGTGTACTAACCCCTGCAGGGTGTATAAACTAATCGATTAGCCGTATCCCCGGTTATGGACAATTTGAGCGACCTGATACTGATGCTATGATATTTCTCACTCATCCTTATTTCTTAATTACTTAAAACTTGTTGGGTGAACATAATTGGGTAGGAGCACCTGGGAGTGAACCAGAGTGTCCTATTTATTGTATTGGAAAACTATTTTGTTACAAATGTTAGGATAAAACTATTGCTTTATGCAAATGAGCCTAAACTCTACTTAGCCAAATAAGCATGTAGTTGATAGATCTGTTGTTAACCACTTTAGCCTACTTGCCATACATTCAATGTATTGACCATTCGTGGCTGCAACGTTTCATGTTGCAGGTTATATCGTATCTGAGTGATCGTTCATAGGTCGCGAGACTCCACTCAACAATTGTTCGCCTGTGGCACATTTGGAGGATGGAGATCTACCTTGTATTCGTTTTCCGCTGTGTACTTGAATAAATAATGTAAATTCTGGATCATATTCGTTGTATTTATGATGCACAGTTATATTTGGTATCATTTTATACTGTGTGCCAGTGAACCGATCCAGGGATTGGCACTATACACATGAACTCAGCGAGGGTGTTACACTTACCTACTCGAGGACGAGCAGGAGTTAAGCTTGGGGATGTTGATACGTTGGAAACGTATCTATAATTTTTGATGCTCCATGCTTGTTTTGTATCTACTTTGCTTTACTTGTCCACACTTTGAGGTGCTTTTTACATGTTTTCTGGTACTAACCTATTAACAAGTTGCAACAGTGCCAGATGCCTATTTTCTGCTGTTTTTGGTTTCAGAAAAGTTAGTCAAGAAATATTCTCGGAATTTGACGGGACAAACATCAAAGTCAATTACTTTCCGTGGGGAACAAGAAGTCTAGAGGAGAGCCGGAGGGGCCAGCCAGGGGGGAAGACCCACCCCAGGCGTGGGGTGGGCCCAGCCCCGTGCCTGGCTAGGGTTTGGTGACCCTGGCCGCCTCCTCGGTCTCCCCCTTCGCCTATAAGAAGCCCCCGATGCAGAAACTCTGAGCACCCGATCAAATATCCACGAAACCGTCTGTAGCCACCTCCACCATCGTCCCTAGATAGGGGGATCTGAAGTTCTTCCCGGCACCCTGCCGGAGGGGAGATCATCCCGGAGGCCTTCTCTCCGGTATGATGCGTGAGTAGTTCCACCTAGGACTACAGATCCATGTAGTAGCTAGATGGTTGTATCTCCTCCTTGTGCTTTCATGTATAGATCTTGTGAGCTCCATTCATGATCAAGATCTAATCTATTTGTAATCATGCATGTTGTGTTTGTGGGGATCCGATGGATATTGAGATTACTATGTCAGATTGATTAATGGTTTTGTCTATTTGATACTATCATGTCTGTGTTGTTTGTGGTCTTGCATGCTCTTCGTTGTTAGTAGCTATCTTGGCCAAGTAGTTGCTAGTGACTCCAAGAGGGGGTATTTATGCTCGATAGTGGGTTCATGCCTCTAGTTTCCTAGGGAAGTGACAGAAATCTCTTTGGTTGTAGATGTGCTTTTGCCACTAGGGAGAAAACAACGGTCTCTTGTTCATGGAACAAGTGGATTGTTTACCTTACACTTTGCTTAAAGCAGTTGTCTGTTGCTTGCAACTTAATACTGGAGGGGGTTCGGATGATAACCTGAAGGTGGACTTCTAGTCATAGATGCAGTTGGATGGAGGTCTACGTATATTGTTGTATTGCCCAATCGAATCTCATAGGATCTTTTTGTTTGGTATTGCATTGTTATGCCTTGCTCAGTTCCTGTCAATTGCCCTGCTGTAATTTGTTTACCCTTCATGCATGTTGTTTATCCAAGGAGAGCACCCCTAGTGAACTATGGAGCCGGTCCAATCTTTACTATTGATACATCTTCCACTATTACTTGTTTACTTGCTGTAAACCATTACCTTCCACACCATATGTTTAATCCTTTGTTACATCAAACCGGTGAGCTTGACAACCTCACTGTTTGTTGGGGCAAAGTCTTGAGTTTGTGTTGTGCAGGTATTCGCGTTGCTTGCAACACGTGTGTGACGTTTCCTTCCTCCTTCTGGTTCGATAACCTCGGTCGCAACTGAGGGAAAACTTGATGCTTGCTGCTTCACACCTTGCTCTTGGGGTTCCCAACAGGCTGTGCGTAGACAGTCGTCAGTGATTCCCCTGGCAAGTTCCATATAGGTCCGGTTATACCTCCGGCATCCACTCATAGATAATTAAGACACCAAAATCATGGCGTGTAAGGGTGCCCATCCATATTCTGGATCCGCACAAGGAATCACAACATCATGTTAAGGTCGCCTTGTCTACATACAAAAGGAAAAGGATACAGCTGATTTCTTTGTCCCATTCCAAATCTCATGGTTAACGCGTAATATATGGCGCAAGAATCACTTGCGACATTGGTTGTTAAGTCCTAGGTATTATGTTCCTTTACCATCGGAACTTGCATAGTAGGTCATTACCTCATGGTAAATAACCCATAATTATATTATTATGAAAATAATGTTTTCTGACCTTTTTTGAAATGCAGGTGATGACAACACTAGATTTGCAAAATACTTTACAGAAAATAATCAAAGTACATGAGCAAGTGTGAACTTGCCTTTTGTGATTGCAAGATTATGCACTCATGGTCTTCGAGACAATATAAGATCCAATATCTGAAAACAGCATCATTGGTACGGTAAGGACTAATGTTTAAAGAAGTAAGATGCTATTATGCATAAGTAATGTAATGCAATTTGATAAACTCGAATCCCCGAAATAACGTTGTTCTAGGGTTTGGATACTGGAAATGGTTTCTTTAGAATGTGTTGTTCTTTTAGATAAATTTTACACTTGTGCTTCTTATTAAGGCTTGTGAGTGTGTGTTTGGTAAACAACATGTAGGTATAGTAAAGTACACATAAAAATAGAGTACTCAAGGGTGGAATGTATCCAAAGACTGTGTATTTATGGTTGTTTATCATTTAGAGCTTTCATATAATTGCTTATGTCTTGCTTTATAATGTATCTTAAAAGAATAACTTTTGAAGAAAAGTTTACTTAACTAAACAGAAACATTTAAACTTTAAGTTAACATTTTTAAGTTTCTTACTAATTATAGTTCTCATGAAAGAAATAATTACTTCATTTGAATAATTACCACACTAATAGTTGAGACTTATCTATCTTGGTCATTAGATAGTATTATAATTTTTTCACTTCATAATGTTTCTTTAAGGTTAATTAAGAGTGGTAGTACTTTTATTTGAGTAGTGGTTTCTTAACATTATAATGGAATAAAATCATTTATCTCCTTATAAATGAGTGGTCATGGTTTGTAAACAAGGAAACAATATTATTTGACTACTTATGAATTATCTTATATTTATAAACTTGTGGTTGAAGTAATGGTAAAATATTTTGTTAAGTCAAAAAATATTATTCTTGAAGATTTTATAATTTTAAAAGAATCCTTTTAGAAAATAATTTACACTTATAGATGAATGATAATTCATCAAAATTGTAATTAAGATGTTTTGGACTATATGAATTCCATACTATAAATATTTAACTCAAATACTATTATTAGGCCTTAGATGTATAATATTAGAAACATTAGCAATTTTTATATATCCTTATATGAATTATCAATTAAGGAAATAGGTTTAATCTCAAGTTATTAGAGTATTAAACTTTTATTTACCTCCAAGGTGTAATACTATATATTAAACAAGTAGGTATTATTTTTGTGATCGTTTTGCTATATTATAAATATTTTTGTGATTTTTAAATATTAAAATATGATATTTATAAGATTTATTACTTTATAAACACTTAATAAATAATAAAAATTTAATTAAGCGATATAATATTTTATGTTTATAGTTTTATATTTTAGTTCTTATTTTCTCAGAATTTTAGTATATTATTTATATTTTCTTATTTACCAAGATTAAAATATGATTTTTCAAAGTTTTATTATTTATAAAATCTTTATTAAATAACAATTATTTAAATGGTTAACCTAATAATGTTTGATAATAAAGTTAAATTATAGATTTTATTTTTCTGTAATTTTTCATATATTAAACATATATTTCTGAATTATAAAACAAAAGTTATTGAATTTATAAGATTTATTTATTTTCTAATTAAATGTTAAACATGGAAATACTTTTTATACCACGACTAGAGCTAGCCCAGGTCACAGACAAGTGGGCCAGTGTCCACGTCATATGCCACATGGGCTGTGGACCAAGTCAAATTTCGTTGACTGGGCTGGGGTGATGTCAGCATGACATCATGCTTATGTCATCCGGAGATGATCCTCCCAGATCGATGATCGATGTGGAGATTTGGTGCGCGCGGGGGGCTGTGATTTGGCTCGTTAGAAAGAGGACGTCACGAGGAGCCTAGCAGTGGTGGCGCCACTCGGGAATGGTCGCCGGAGATGGCGGCACGACGACGGCCAGTGGCGGCGATGGCAGGTGGTTGCGGGGACCACAATTCAACACACAAGGGAAATGTAGGGGTTCGTATGATGGAAAACAAAAAAATTCTACCGCATGAACACACACAAGACAAAATCTATCTACTAGATTTTAGCAACAAGTCGATAATCACCCTCGAAGATTCCAAAGTGGTTAACGAAAGCAGATTCTCGTGGGTGATGTAGTCGTACATTTGTCGATCTCAAGATCACGTAGGCGATCCTTCCAGCGCTACGTTCCGGCAGAGCTTCCGCAGTTGGTCACACGTTCGGTACTCGATGAAGACCTTCCTCTCCCTTGTTCCAGCTGGCAACGGAGGTTGTAGTTCTCTCCTCGCGATTCCGGCAACACGACGGCGTGGTGTCGGAAGTAGAGGGAAGATCCCGCAGGGCTTCACCTAAGCCGGAGCGGGTTATGGTGGAGTATTAGGGTTTCCCCGGCAATCTAGGGTTTAGAAGCCGGAGAGGAGGAGGTGGAGACGGCGATGGCAAGGGCGGCGGCGGCGAATCGGTGGCGACGCAAGGCGGCGGCAGGGGGCGCCGCGGCGGCGGCAGCAGGCATCGGCTTGGGTGTTGGTGGTGGTGTGTGGAGGGGCAGCCCCTACCGTCTATTTATGAGAGGGAGGGGCAGCTGGGGAGAGGGTAGTTTGAATCCTTCCCCAACTCCCTCTCCTTCGAGGCTTGTAGTGGAGGGAGAGAAGGATTCTCTTCTTCCTCCACTAGGAAACATTGTCCCAGTTTGACTTTTCAAACCTGCCTTTTGACTTTCAATTTTGGAGTTCGTATTAACTCTTTATTTGCATAGCTCTTTGACTTAGGACATGATGCAACCATTCCACTTAGTCATGACACATTCATGCACCCTTCCCCCTATGCTCCGATGAACCTTCTAGACCCTTCTAGATCATTCCAGTGAAAACACCAAAATCATTCCCGAACTCCAGAATTGGAGTTTCCTTATATGAATCTTATTCTCCGGACCATTCCGGATCTCCTCGTGATATCCCGGATCTCATTCGAGACTTTGAACAACATTCGGTCTCCCTACTTATATTCCATGTCTACTAAACAACATCAAATCCTTAAGTGTGTCTCCCTACGGTTCGTGAATTATGCAGACATGACCGAGACTCTTCTCCGATCAATAACCAATAGACGAATCTAGAAATTCATATGGTTACCACATATTTCTATGATTAATTTGCGATTGAATGAACCATTTACATACGATACCAATTTCCCTTTGTCTCGTGATATTTTACTTATCCGAGGTCTGATCGTCGGTATCTCTACATACCTAGTTCAACCTCGTTACCGATAAGTACTCTTTTCTCGTTCTAGTGATATGTGATCCCTTGTGAGCCAGTCACATGCTTGCAAGATAATTGGATGACATTCCACCGAGAGGGCCCAGAGTATATCTATCCATCATATGGATGGACAAATCCCACTTTTGATCCATGTGCCTCAACATAAACTTTCAGAACACTCAATGCCACCTTTATAGCCACCCAGTTAGGGTGTGGTGTTTCATGTCATCAAAGTATCCATCCGGTGATAGTGATTAGTATGATCTCATGGTCAAAGGAATTAGGTTACTATGTATCAGAAAGCTTATAGCAAATGAACTAATGAAATGACTTGATCTTTATGCTACGCTTATCTATAGGAGTATGTCCATCATACCATTCTCCTAATAATATGATCTTGTTGTTAATATCATCTCAATATTCATGATCAGTAAACCATGATCATCTATCAACCAACAAGCTAGTATTATAAAGAGGCTTTACTAGGGACTCTAATTAGTTTACAAATCACACAAGTATTAATGTTTCTTGTTAATACTATTATAGCATGAGTGCAAACATTTATCATAAACACAAAGATATAATAATAACTATTTTTATTATTGCCTCTAAGGCATATCTCCAACACGAAAAATCTAAGAAGGGCATTCGCACGTGGAGCTCACCAGGAGCGCGTACAGCTTGCTGGCGAGATTGGAGGAGGTCAGACGGTGAAGTTTTGATGGAACCATGGCGGCGGCCGATGGTGGAATCGAGCTTGATCCCAGGCAGAGGAAAGCTTCCCGACTTGCTTGATTCAGCGAAACGGGTGAGATTGGCGAGGCAGTTCTCCTAGACACCTTGGCTTGGCGTGGGGAGGTCAAGATCGGCGAGCTCCAACGATATTTGGGGCTAGGGTTTCAGCAACCGGGGGAAAATAGAGAGAGAGGAATAAGGGAACTTGAGTCCAAGGGTTCTCCGGCGGTGGCGCTAGGGTTTTATAGCCATCGGAGAGCTGTGGCGCACATATTGGCACGCCGCACGTATCGCAGCGCCAGTGAGCGACGGCGGAGCTGCCACGAAGCTGCTTAGCTCGACGAGGAAGACGATGAACCAGTATAGGCCAGTCGTGGGCTGCGCTTGGGCCAGGTGGGCCATAGAGAAGTGGGCGAGGAAGCTGGCTACTACTACTCGTGGGCGGTAGATAGGTGGAGGAGAAAATGGGCCACGAGCCTTAAACTGCGCTGATCTGTTTCTTTTCTTTTTCTTTAACATTTTCTATATTCTGTTTTCTTTTCTAGATTTTTATTTAAGCAATTGTTTTGAATTTTCTTTATGCAATTTCTCCTTTGAAAAAGTAATTATATGAAAATGTATTTAGGATAATTAAATAGTTTATATTATAATAATGTATTTCATTTAGTTACCTTATTTCTAATTTTCTAATCCATAACATATGGGAGGTAATTTATTGGATAGAGCAAATAATAATTTAGGGTTTTAGGGTTTACTTCTTAAATAAAGATCTTATAAAAATGATGTTATTTTCACTTTTACAATTGTGGTTTCATAATTTTAAGATGTTAATTATAGTCATACAATCTTCTTTTGTATATAACACCACATCATATTTAATATATATGGTGGTTTATAATTTTTATAATTATCAAGATTTGGTGATTTCTTATACTCAAAATCCACTTGGTTTTAATGTTTAGAATTTCTATAATATATTCTTGTGACCATTTTAAAATAGATAATATTGACATAAATAGTTTATAGTGAAGGGTTTCGCAGCATAGTAAATCTAAATTTTCTATGGAAGCGAACAGAGAGAAAGCCAAGATCTAATCTAGGAGATGCAAACAACGAGAGAGATTGGATTAGATCTTCATACCCTTGAAGATTCGCACAGCGGAATGTTCGTCGGAACGTGGGTGATGTAGTCGTACTCGCTTCTCCTCCTCGCGATCCGATCCGATCTAGCACCACAAGTGGCGGTGCCTCCGTGAGATGCACACGTGCAGCACCTCGACGTCTCCTCCTTCCTCGGACCAGCAAGTAGGGTGGAGAGATAGATTGGATCTACAACACGACGGCGTGGTGTATATGGTGGAGAATTTCTTTCGCAGGGCTTCGCCTACAAATAGTCGGGAGGGAGAGAGAAGGGCAGCAGGGCAACTAGGGTTTGGAGGAAGGTGTGTATAGGGAGGGGGCGCACCAGCCCTCTATATGTAGAGGGGGGGTGCGGCCAGCCCTTGTCCATCCTCCAAGCCTATCTCTAGTTTAAACGATTTTAAACTTATCCCTTATCTAGAAACCCTATCTCTAGTTTAAACGAGTTTAAACTTATCTAGGATCGGCTGGGCCCTATGGGGCCTTGTGCCCCTGGCCCAATGCGGCCAGGACACTCCCTCATAGGCCCATGCCCCCTCCCGGAAGGTGGGGCCACGTTGGTCCCCTTCCGGAAGGTTCTAGAAGCTTCCGGTACAATACCGATTAATCCGGAACAATTCCGAACTCCAAAAACTGCACTGCCTTATATGAATCTTATTCTCCGGACCATTCTGGAACCTCTCGTGATGTCCCGGATCCCATCTGAGACTCCGAACAAAAATTCATAAACCAATTATCCAATCTATCCTAGCGTCAAGACACGTTAAGTGTGTGACCCTGCGGGTTCGAGAATATGCAGACATGATCTTCTATCAATAATCAACAGCGGGGTCTGGGCACCCATATTGACTCCCACACATTCATCGATGATCATATCGGATGAACCACGATGCCAGGATTCAATCAATCCCATATATATATTCCCTTCGTCTCGCGATATTTTACTTGCCCGAGATTCGATCGTTGGTATCGTCATACCTAGTTCAATCTCAATCACAGCAAGTACTTTACTCGTTCTGTAATCCGATATCACTTTGTGATTAACTCCTTAACCACATGCTTGCAAGCGGTGTTGATATCGATTACCGAGTGGGCCCGAAGCATATCTCTCCGACTTGGGAGGGACAAATCCCATCTCGATACATACAACCCAACAGATACTTTCCGATCACCTGAGAGACACCTTTATGATCACCCTCTCATAGGATGACGTTTGATGACCTCAAAGCTTTCTTCCGGTACCAGGGAGTTGCATTATCTCATGGTCTAAGGAATACAATATTTGACATAGGAAAAGCTTCGCAAAGGTGAACACGATGAAATGATCTAATTGCTTTGCTTAGTTTGGGTCTGTCCATCACATCATTCTTCCAATGATATGATCTCATTATCAATTGACAACTCATGTCTATGGTTAGGAAATCTTAACCATCATTGATCAATGAGCTAGTCCATAGAGGCGTACTAGGGACACGGTGTTGTTCACAAACCACACAAGTATTAATGTTTCCGCTTAATACAATTCTAGCATGGAATATAAACTTTATCATGAACAAGAATTATAATAATAACATCTTTATTATTGCCTCTAGGGCATAATTCCAACAGTCTCCCACTTGCACTAGAGTCAATAATCTAGTTTACATTTGGCAACAATCTCACACCCATGGCACTGAGGTGCTGATCATGTTTTACATGTGAAAGAGGTTTAGTCAATGGATCTGCGACATTCAGATCTGTATGTACTTTACTGATCTTCAGATCTCCATCTGCTATATAATCACAGATTATATGAAACTTGCGGTTGATATGCTTGGTCTTTGGATGATATCTTGGTTCCTTAGCGAGTGCTATGGCGCCAGTGTTGTCACACAATATCTCCAGTGGGTCCAATGCACTTGGAACCACGCCAAGCTCAGTGATGAAGTTTCTGATCCAAACTCCTTCACTTGACGCTTCTGCAGCAGCCATGTATTCCGCTTCTACTGTAGATCCCGCGACCACGCTTTGCTTGCAGCTTCTCCAGCTCACAGCTCCTCCATTCAAAATATACACGTATCCTGTCTGAGATTTAGAATCATCCTTGTCGGTGTCGAAACTAGCATCGACGTAACCTTTTACGACGAGCTGTTCATCACCCCCATAGACCAAGAACATTTCTTTAGTCCTATTTAGGTACCTTAGGATGTTCTTCACGGCTGTCCAGTGTTCCACTCCTGGATCACTTTGATATCTGCTCGTCAAACTAAGAGCATTGGACACATCCGGTCTAGTACACAGCATGGCATACATGATGGAACCTATGGCCGAGGCATAAGGCACTTTGCTCATAGCTTCCCTATCATTTACCATAGCTGGACACTGAGCCTTGCTCAATATCTTACCTGACAACATAGGCACTGAACCTTTCAATGCCTTATCCATTCTGAACCTTTTCAGAACTTTGTCTAGGTATGTACTCTGGCTTAAAGCTATCAGGCGTCTTTGTCTATCTCTATAGATTTTGATGCCCAATATATAAGCAGCTTCACCTAGGTCTTTCATTGAAAAACACTTGTTCAAATAACTCTTCACATCGTTAAGCATGTTGATGTCATTTCCAATAATCAATATGTCATCCACATATAGTACCAGAAACGTCACTGAGCTCTCACTCACTTTCTTGTAGATGCAAGCTTCGTAGCAATTTGGAACAAATCCAAAGCTCTTGATCACTTGATCAAAACGAAGGTTCCAACTCCGAGATGCTTGCTTCAGTCCATAAATGGAACGCTGAAGTTTGCATACTTTATTAGCATCCTTAGGATCGACAAAACCTTCGGGTTGCATCATATACAACTCTTCATCAATGTTGCCATTGAGGAAAGCAGTCTTGACATCCATTTGCCATATTTCATAATCATGAAACGCAGCAATTGCTAATAAAATCCGAATGGACTTAAACATCGCTACGGGAGAGAAAGTCTCATCGTAGTCAACACCTTGAACTTGTCGAAAACCTTTCGCAACTAGCCGTGCTTTATAGACGGTAACATTACCATCCGCGTCCGTTTTCTTCTTGAAGATCCATTTGCACTCAACGGCCTTTCGGTCGCTAGGAGGGTCCACCAAAGTCCATACTTGGTTTTCGCTCATGGATCCCAATTCGGATTTCATGGCTTCTAGCCATTTCTCAGAGTCTGGGCTCATCATCGCTTCCTCATAGTTCGTAGGTTCGCTGTCTTCTACTAACAAGACAGTCAAGACAGGGTTGCCGTACCACTCAGGAGGGGCACGCGACCTTGTCGACCTGCGACGTTCAGTAGCAGCATCGTCCGAAGCTTCATGATCCTTGTCATTAGCTTCCTCTATTGTTGGTGCAGGCGGCACTGGAACAATTTCAAGTGCTGCGCTACTCTCCAATTCAAGAGAAGGTTCAATAACCTCGTCTAGCTCTACTTTCCTCCCACTCACTTCTTTCGAGAGAAACTCCTTCTCAAGAAAGGAACCGTTCTTTGCGACAAACACTTTGCCTTCGGTTCTGTGATAGAAGGTATACCCAATAGTTTCCTTAGGGTATCCTATGAAGACGCACTTCTCCGCTTTGGGTTCGAGCTTGTCCGGCATCAACTTCTTGACGTAAGCTTCGCATCCCCAAACTTTAAGAAACGACAACTTAGGTTTAGCACCAAACCACAGTTCATACGGTGTCGTCTCAACGGATTTAGATGGAGCCCTATTTAAAGTGAATGCGACGGTTTCTAATGCATAACCCCAAAACGATAACGGCAAATCAGTAAGAGACATCATCGATCGGACCATATCTAATAGGGTTCGATTCCGGCGTTCAGACACACCATTGCGCTGTGGTGTTCCGGGTGGCGTGAGTTGTGAAACGATTCCACTTGCCTTGAGATGCGTGAGAAAATCATAACTCAAATATTCGCCCCACGATCGGATCGTAGAAACTTAATCTTTCTGTTACGATGGTTCTCCACTTCATTCTGGAATTCTTTGAACTTTTCAAACGTTTCAGATTTATGTTTCATTAAATAGATATACCCATATCTACTTAAGTCATCGGTAAAAGTGAGAAAATAGCGATATCCACCGCGCATCGAAACACTCATCGGTCCGCATACATCGGTATGTATGATTTCCAACAAGTCCGTTGCTCGCTCCATCATACCGGAGAACGGGGTTTTGATCATCTTGCCCATGAGGCATGGTTCGCATGTGTCAAATGATTCAAAATCAAGAGACTCCAAAAGTCCATCAGAATGGAGTTTCTTCATGCGCTTTACACCAATATGACCTAGACGACAGTGCCACAAATAAGTAGTATTATCACTATCTACTTTGCATCTCTTAGCCTCAATGTTATGGATGTGTGTTTCATCCCTTTCGAGATTTAGAAGAAATAAACCATTCACAAGAGGTGCATGACCATAAAAGATGTTACTCATATAAATAGAACAACCATTATTCTCCGATTTAAATGAATAACCGTCTTGCAATAAACACGATCCAGAAATAATGTTCATGCTCAACGCAGGCACATAATAACACTTATTAAGGTTTAAAACTAATCCCGAAGGTAAAACTAAGGAGAGCGTGCCGACGGCCATCACATCAACTCTTGATCCGTTGCCAACGCGCATCGTCACCTCATCCCTCGCAAGCCGCCGTCTATTCCGTAGCTCCTGTTTCGAGTTACAAATATTAGCAACTGAACCGGTATCAAATACCCAGGCACTACAACGAGGGCTAGTAAGGAAAACATCAATAACATGTATATCAAATATACCTTTGACGGTGCTAGCCTTCTTGTCCGCTAAGTACTTCGGACAGTTGCGCTTCCAGTGACCCTTGTCCTTGCAATAGAAGCACTCAGTGTCCGGCTTAGGACCAGACTTGAGCTTCTTCTCAGCAGGGGCAACGCGCTTGCCGCCGCTTTTCTTGAAGGGATTCTTTGTACCTTTACCTTTCTTAAAGGAGGGCTTGTTGACCATCAACACATGATTATCCTTTTTGATGTCCACCTCCGCAGCCTTCAGCTTTGCGAAGAGCTCGGTGATCGTATCAGTGGAACCAATCTGATTGTGAGTCACTACAAAACTTTTGTAGCTGGGAGGGAGTGATTGCAGAACCCTGTCAATCTTGAGCTCCTCTGGAATCTTGCAGTCCAGTTGCTCAAGGCGTTGAGTGTAGCCCGACATCTTAATGGCGTGCTCACTAACGGAACTCCCTTCCTCCATCTTGCAGTTAAAGAACTTCTCAGAGATCTCATATCTCTTAGAACGTGCCTGAGTCTGAAACATGGTTTTCAGCTCCTCGAGAATCTCAAAGGGCCCGGGATAGTTTTCAAAACGATTTTGAAGTTCCGGTTCCATAGCAAACAACATGGTGCTCTTAATCACACCATAATCATCTTTGCGCGACTGATAGACAGCTTTCTCATCAGCCGGCGCAGTTGCAGCAGGGGGGTTACCTAACGCTTTCTCAAGGACATAGTCCTTTTGTCCGCCAGACAGAATGATTCTTAGATTGCGGAACCAGTTGGTGAAGTTAGACCCATTGTTTCTAAGCTTTTCTTTCTCAGCAAAAAACGTTGAAGTTGAAGTTGGACTTGGCCATGTGATCTACAGTATTTGCAAGTACAATTTAGACTATGTTCATGATAAATAGTTCAACTTAATCAAATTACTAGATGAACTCCCACTAAATTCAACATCCCTCAAGTTGTTTAGTGAACACGATCCAAATTCACCACACCTAATCCGATCTTCACGAGAAGAGATGTGGTTTCAATGGTGGACAACGAAGTGTCGATCATATCATTCATATGACTCATGCTTAACCTTTCGGTTCTTGTGTTCCGAGGCCATGTCTGTACATGCTAGGCTCGTCAAGTTAGACCCAAGTATTTCCGCGTGTGCAAAACTGGCTTGCACCCGTTGTATGTGAGCGTAGAGTCTATAGCACCCGATCATCACGTGATGCTTGGACACGACGAACTTTCGCAACGGTGCATACTTGGGGAGAACACAGCTTTTATCTTGATCTTTAAGTGAGGAATCATCTTATAATGCTACCGTCGCGATCTAAGCATAATAAGATACATAAAAGGATAAACATCACATGCATATAACTTTATGTGACATGGTATAGCCAATCTTCGCGCAATGATCTCCATCTTGTGCGTTCCGGCATGATCTCCATCACTCCACCATGATTGCCTCCACCACGAATAGCAACTACAACTATTGCTAACTACTTAGCGATAAAGTAAAGCTATTACATGGCGTATAAGAAGTTGACTCGCAGGTCATACACAATTATAAAGACAACCATATGGCTCCTGCCGGTAGTGTACTCATCGACATGCAAGTCGTGAAACATTACAAAACATGATCATCGCATACAATATACACATCACATCTTGGGCCATACCATATCACAGAAAACACTCCCTGCAAAAACAAGTTAGACGCCTCTACTTTGTTGTTGCATGTTTTACGTGGCTCATGGGAGTAGATGCTAAGAACGATTCTTACCTACGGAAGGCCACAACGGTGATATTATGGTTGCCAAACTCCGGTGTTAATCCCATGACAACTATAGTGAGAGAAACTGACATCCACCAGCCGCATGTGTGGTACAAGCCACACGTCAAGTGCGGAGCCGGTCTCGCGAACGACGTCGCGTAAGGTTGGCCTGGACCGCTTCAATCTCACTATCCCGCGTCATAAGAAGAACACAAACAAGAGGCTTGCAACAGAAAACATCAACGCCCGCAACAACCATGTTGCGTTCTACTCGTGAATCACATCTACGCATAGATCTAGCTCTGATACCACTGAAGGGTTTCGCAGCATAGTAAATTAAAATTTTCTACGGAAGCGAACAGAGGGAAAGCCAAGATCTAATCTAGGAGATGCAAACAACGAGAGAGATTGGATTAGATCTTCATACCCTTGAAGATTCGCACAGCGGAACGTTCGTCGGAACGTGGGTGATGTAGTCGTACTCGCTTCTCCTCCTCGCGATCCGATCCGATCTAGCACCACAAGTGGCGGTGCCTCCGTGAGATGCACACGTGAAGCACCTCGACGTCTCCTCCTTCCTCGGACCAGCAAGTAGGGTGGAGAGATAGATTGGATCTACAACACGACGACGTGGTGTATATGGTGGAGAATTTCTGCCGCAGGGCTTCGCCTACAAACAGTCGGGAGGGAGAGAGAAGGGCAGCAGGGCAACTAGGGTTTGGAGGAAGGTGTGTATAGGGAGGGGGCGCACCAGCCCTCTATATATAGAGGGGGGTGCGGCCAGCCCTTGCCCATCCTCCAAGCCTATCTCTAGTTTAAACGATTTTAAACTTATCCCTTATCTAGAAACCCTATCTCTAGTTTAAACGAGTTTAAACTTATCTAGGATCGGCTGGGCCCTATGGGGCCTTGTGCCCCTGGCCCAATGCGGCCAGGACACTCCCTCATAGGCCCATGCCCCCTCCCGGAAGGTGGGGCCACGTTGGTCCCCTTCCGGAAGGTTCTAGAAGCTTCCGGTACAATACCGATTAATCCGGAACAATTCCGAACTCCAAAAACCGCACTGCCTTATATGAATCTTATTCTCCGGACCATTCCGGAACCTCTCGTGATGTCCCGGATCCCATCCGAGACTCCGAACAAAAATTCATAAACCAATTATCCAATCTATCCTAGCGTCGAGACACGTTAAGTGTGTGACCCTGCGGGTTCGAGAATATGCAGACATGATCTTCTATCAATAATCAACAGCGGGGTCTGGGCACCCATATTGACTCCCACACATTCATCGATGATCATATCGGATGAACCACGATGCCAGGATTCAATCAATCCCATATATATATTCCCTTCGTCTCGCGATATTTTACTTGCCCGAGATTCGATCGTCGGTATCGTCATACCTAGTTCAATCTCGTTCACAGCAAGTACTTTACTCGTTCCGTAATCCGATATCACTTTGTGATTAACTCCTTAACCACATGCTTGCAAGCGGTGTTGATATCGATTACCGAGTGGGCCTGAAGCATATCTCTCCGACTTGGGAGGGACAAATCCCATCTCGATACATACAACCCAACAGATACTTTCCGATCACCTGAGAGACACCTTTATGATCACCCTCTCATAGGATGACATTTGATGACCTCAAAGCTTTCTTCCGGTACCAGGGAGTTGCATTATCTCATGGTCTAAGGAATACAATATTTGACATAGGAAAAGCTTCGCAAAGATGAACACGATGAAACGATCTAATTGCTTTGCTTAGTTTGGGTCTGTCCATCACATCATTCTCCCAATGATATGATCTCATTATCAATTGACAACTCATGTCTATGGTTAGGAAATCTTAACCATCATTGATCAATGAGCTAGTCCATAGAGGCGTACTAGGGACACGGTGTTGTTCACAAACCACACAAGTATTAATGTTTCCGCTTAATACAATTCTAGCATGGAATATAAACTTTATCATGAACAAGAATTATAATAATAACATCTTTATTATTGCCTCTAGGGCATAATTCCAACATATAGGTGGGAAGTGATAAATCTTTATAAATGAATCTCATTTCAAAGTTATTAATAATGATGATCTCACTTGACATATTGGTGTGAATCAAGTTTAGAATTTAATGTAGTGACTCACCACCACTTTATGTGATTTAAATTTTGGATATGAACTTATCATGTAATGATCTATAGTAAATATTACTTAGGTGATAAAAATGACTCACATGCCAAACAATAGTTGCAACATTGCGAGGTTTACTATTTCCATGTATTCCTTATGATGCCTAGAGTATTCCTCACCTCATAAACCTTCTTTGATCTTACTAATGAGTAGGGTTTGAGAATCTTGACTTATAGTTATGGATGATATCCAAAACTAGAGTAACTTAGCAATTTAGCTTTCTAATAGGATTTATAATAAAATGTGTTCTTGATAATTATCTAGTAAGTTTGCTTTAGGGTTTAGAAGAAATAAAATAGGCATGGGACTAGCCATGACTTGACATAGTCTTGGTTAAGGTTTATCAGGAATTCCTTTCTTTAATATATCGCTAAGCTTGGCTTTAGTTAAGGAATTACTTTCCTAGATATACTACTACTTCACAAGTATATCTTACTAATAATTTGTCCTCCCAAATCCATTTGTAAATCCAATGAGCTTGACACTAAAGCTCTATATGATATCTTCATAGAGATAATTCTCATCTCTAGAATGCTTCTAATGAATCCAATTCCATTTGAATGATTACTCTCTTACTTCATAAATTAATTTGTAATCTCACTTATAAATCTCATAAGCTTGTCACTGAATCTTTTCATAATCTTATCATATCTACACTTGGTTACATCAACTACTCTACTAATGATAACATCCAATCCAACAAGTAGTTACTTCTAACTCCATTCATACCCTTCCTTTATCATTCATCACTCATATTACTCTAATAGGTGTATATATCAAATTCTACTTTCCGCATGTTCTTACTATTCTTTAAGAGTAATAATACTACTTCTATAACTCAATGTTGCTCTAGCCTCATCTTAGGCATACTATCTTATCTTTACTTGCCTTAGTAACTCATATTCCAACTTCACACTATATTAATGTTACTTGTCATGACTAACCTAGGATAACATATTTATACTAGGGTTTAATCATGTTCTATCCACCAATGTCACTTATACATCATATAATTAATCACTCTTAGTGACTTAAGCATGATCATTATAATCCTTTGATCATTTATGGCTTAGGTTTCCAGTTGGCTAATCAAGGCTTTCATCAATACAACATTACAATTGTATTATAATTATCTTCTCATTATCTCTATTTGTCTAAGTGATATTATTCAATGACTATTCCTACTTGATCCAATAGGATTACTCCTTGGTAACTATCTTCAGAATTCATCCTTATAAACTTCTTGGTTACCACATTTATATTTATTTCAGATAACTCTTATATCCATTCACGAGTGAGTTAACTCCACCAATTATCATATTGATTTGATTCTCTTCAAACACTCCCATCCTATAGAGGATATCTAGAACTAGCATTACCACTTATCTCTTGTTACTTCTTTCTCTAAAGGCTTTAGAGTGAATGCTATGATAATAACAAGAGTTGATAAATCAAGAATTGATAGGCTAAGATCTGATAGGTCAATAGTTGATTACTCAACATTGATGAACAACAGATATTAGGACCTGGTTCAAAAGAGATGACAAGGATTGGTATGGAAAGAAGGATATATATTGAATGGTCTTGACTTGATTTCCTTCTTACTCAATATAACTAAAGAATTAGGGTTAAGTATTACCATGATCCTCATGGTAGAACTAGGTGAGGATAAGATACGTCAAAATTTAGTTATTATTTCTTATTACTTAAGTTATATTGATAGCTTGATATTCATGGGTTGTTGTGATGAATACTGTGAGATGATCTCTTAAGGATCTGATATTAATCATTAAGTAATGTATGGTGTTTTAGTTTTATTACATCTGATCTACCCTTAGATCAAATTATATTTACCCAAAATAAAGTTTTAGCAAAGGTCATATTGAAACTTTCCACAGTCAACTTGATGATCTACTTTAGTTCCACCAAGTTAAGAGAAGCTTCAATCACTTTGACAAGTTTTATTCAAAAGCACAAAAATTATTCGGATTTTCTATGCATGAATGCAATGCACACATCTGAGTTCATCTTATTTCTAAGCTCTAATGCTGGGATGTTACACTACTCTGTGAGTGAAGAAGAATATGATGCTTTGATTCAAGTCGCTATCACAAAGGATACCACAATGCACGATGAGGACACACTTCTATGTGAGCATGATCCAAGTCCATCACTCTTCATAGCGCAAGTCTTGACAACTTACTCCATTCTTAGAGAGGACCAACGCCTCAACATCTTCCAAACACGAGCCAAAATGGATGGCAAGTCCATAAAGGTAATCATCGATTGAGGAAGTTGTCACAACCTTGCGAGCACCAAACTTTGTGAGAAACAAAAATTGACATACATGGAGCATGCTCATCCATGTCATGTCAAATGGCTTGATGGCAATGGAACCCTCAAGATAAAACACAAAGTCCAAGTCTCCTTCAAGATTGGACCCTATGGATACACCGTCCAGTGTGATGTCATGCCAATGACCGTGTGTCACATGCTCCTTAGAAGACCATGGCAATATGACAAGGGCGCCATAGATGATGGTACCTCCAACCAATACTCTTTCAAGTGGAACGACAAGACGTTTGTTCTATAACCTATGATGCCAAGCCAAGTTATGCTTCCAAGTGTCGTTGCCCAACATAAAACAAGCTAAGGACCCTTTGTTGGAGATATGCCCAAGAGGCAATAATAAAGTAGTTATTATCAAATCTTTATGTTTATGATAAATGTTTACATCCCATGCTATAATTGTGTTAACCGGAAACATTAATACTTGTGTGATTTGTAAACATGTAAGAGTCCCTAGTAAAGCCTCTTGTGAAACTAGCTTGTTGATTAATAGATGATCATGGTTTCCTGATCATGAACATTGCATGTTATTAATAACAAGGTCATATCATTAGGAGAATGATGTGATGGACACACTCCTATAGTCAAGCATAGAATAAGATCAGGTCATTTAAATAATTCATTTGATAAAGCTTTCAAATACATAGTAACCTAAATCCTTCGACCATGAGATCATATTAATCACCATCACCAGATGGATGCTCCGATGACATCAAACACCACTTCGTAACTGGGTGGTTATAAAGGTGGCATTGAGTATTATGAAAGTGTGTGTTGTGGCACATGGATCAAGAGTGGGATTTGTCCATCCATATGACGGATAGATATACTCTGGTCCCTCTTGGTGGAATGTCATCCAATTGGCTTGCAAGCATGTGACTAGCTCACAAGGTATCATATATCACATGAACGAGTAAAGAGTACTTATCGGTAACGAGGTTGAACTAGGTATGGAGAGATACCGACAATCAAACCTCGGATAAGTAAAGTATCACGAGACAAAGGGAAATTGGTATCATATGTAAATGGTTCATTCACGAAGTTATCGTAGAAATACATGGGAGCCATATGAATTTCTAGATTCCTCTCTTGGTTATTTATCGGAGAAGAGTCTCGATCATGTCTGCATAATTCACGAACCGTAGGGAGACACACTTAAGGATTTGATGTTGTTTAGTAGATATGGAATGTGAGTAAGAGAACAAATGTTGTTCAGAGTATCAGATTGGATCCAGGACATCACAAGGAGATCCGGAATGGTCCGGATAATAAGATTCATATAAGGAAGGTCCAAATCCGGAGTTCGAAAATGTTTTCGGTGTTTTCATCGGAATGTTCTAGAAGGGTCTAGAAGGTCCAGCGATCCGGATTGGGAAGGGTACATGAATGTGTCATACAAAAGTGGAATGGTTGCATCATGTCGTAGGTCACTTGTCTGGGCAATGGTAAGAGAGAAATCAAACTCTAGTTTGAAAAGTCAAACGCCAATTTGAAAAGTCAAATCCCGGCATGGTTGCCTAGTGGAGGGAGGAGAGGAAACCCACTGAGGGAAGGTTTCCTCCCTCCTCCTTTCCGCCCGGCCAAGCAATGGGAGTTGGGGGAGGACTCCCCTCCCCTTGCCGCATCTCCCTCTCATAAATAGACGGGAGGGGCTCCCCTTGCCCACACACCTTGAAACCCTAGATTGGCCACATCCCTCTAAAGCCGCCGCCAATTTAGAGCCCTCTAAAGTATCCGCCGCCTAGCCCCTCTACTATCTTCCGGCCACCACCTCTAAACCCTTGGCCTATAAACCCTAGTTGCCAAGGGACCTCTCTACTCCACCATACCTGCTCCGGCTTAGGCGAAGCCCTGCGGGATTTCCCCTATACTTCCACCACCACGCCGTCATGCTGCTGGAATTACGAGGAGAGATCTACAACCTCCGCTGCCTGCTAGAACAAGGGAGAGGAAGGTCTTCATCGAGTACCTAACATGTGACCGACTACGGAAATGCTGCCGGAATGCGGCGCCGGAAGGATCATCTTCGCAATCTTGAGATTGGCAAGTGATCGACTACATCAACCACGAGAATTCGATCTTGTTAACCGCTTTGGAATCTTCGAGGGTTTAGTACTCTATCAACTCGTTACACCGATCTAGTAGATTAGATCTTGGCTTGTGTGTGTTCATGCAATAGAAATTTTTTGTTTTCCATGCTACAAACTCCTACACCCTTATGAGATGAGTGGTGAGAGAGTGAACCACAATCACGTGACTGAGTGCCACAAGCCTAAAATAAGTGGAAAAATCATGAGTGTCGCATCGCACGCCAACAAACGTGAGAAGAGTGATTTGAGTGTGACCCATATTAACAACCCATCATACAACCCTCTCTCTCTCTCTCTCTCTTCTTTGTTGGTTTGCAAGGTACCCATGATACACCACCGCCTAAAAGAAACACACTACAAGATCTCCAACCACAATTTGATGACAAGCTCAACTTCAAGATCTTCAACAACTTTGAACAAGGCTACGACGCCGGATATCCAACCACATACAAGCTCAAGACCATGTGTATATCTCCTTCCTTGTATGATGAAGTAACTTCATCAAGGACGACTCATTTTCAAGCGGGGGAGATAATGCATCCAACACATGGCAATCACCCTTGGTCCATATCATGCTACGCCAACCATTCCTACAAAGGTGAATTCACTCCATATCTCGCCTTCCTTTGGTTATCGTGTGAATGGAATCCTACTTGAGTCAAATGCCTATTGTATGACTAGGCCCATGACTATGACACCAAGAAGAGAAGACAAGGAAGCCCCAAGAGCCAAGACTCCCAAGCAAGAGTCCTAGAAAACAAGACACAAGAAGCTGCTGAAGGAGGACCAGAGTCTCCGCCCAAGACCCTAGAGTCTCCGCCCCTACACCTAGAGTCTCCTCCCTATTGCCCAAAGGACTTCGTACAACACTTCGGACCAGCGCCTAGACCTCTCAGTACACCCCCGGATACTGCCCCGGAGACCAAAGCCACGTCTGGAGTCTCTAGCCCCTCTACAATGGAGTCTCCGGCCTAAGTGATGGGCCTGTGCACCTTGGAGCTGGTCTTCACCCATGTAACGCCCCAAAACTCCCTATTTACGCCTAAACTACCCCTAGCTCGTGGCTGGCCTATATATATGCCCCCACCCCTCCTTGAAACCCTAGAGTTATAGATGAATGAAGGCTTGTGCCTAACCCTGGATGGGAACCCCTATCTATAGTTAATCTATGAGTTGTACAAGGCCTTGGAGTTCGGTGTTCATATCCAAGTCGTCAAGACCCTCCTCAAGTGTTTGGTCTCTCCCTATCAAAGATTCTAGTAGTGCTAGCTATTTACCCTTTGGGATTCTACTTGGTTGCTACTCTCTCCTATGATTTGAATTCTATCATCCTCTTGCCGATCTCTCCTTTGGTGATTCTACCGCAAGGTCTCTCGCCGAGGATTCTATTGGATTGGTTGTTCGAACCAACAGGAGCAAATCGAATAGGGTGTGTTTGCGTGTCTTGTATCTCTACCTTGCATTTCAGTTGCGTTCATCATGTTCATTGAGTTTCCCTCCCTCTCCGCCTCAAATATGTGAAAATCAGGCCACCCTAGGGCCAATCCCACAAGGAATCCCATATCAGGCTCCCTTCATGGGAGCTCCTCCTCAACAAGAAGAACACCAGCACAAATCAGGGCTTGTCCCAAAAATTCCCACTCCAAAAATCCCCTTTCCAAACTCCCCACAAAACGGACCATGCCTCTCGCCCACACATGCGCCACCGTGTGCCACCAACTAGATGCAGCAAGGAAGACGAAGCTCATGGAATGGTGGATCTGGCACTACTCTAACTATGCTAAGATTTTGAATGGAAGAAGTGATGGAATCATATGGCTATATATTGTAAGTGAAATTACATTCTCGTTGTTTCAGTTTAAACGCTGAGTTCCTTGTGATTTTTGGTTTCTTGCTCGAGGACGATCAAGGTTTAAGCTTGGGGATGTTGTAGGGGTTCGTAGCATGGAAAACAAAAAACTTCTACCGCATGAACACACAATCAAGATCTAATCTATGATCAAGCCAAGATCTATCTACTATATTGTAGCAACGAGTCGATAGAATACTAACCCTCGAAGATCCAAAGCGGTTAATGAGAGCAGATTCTCGTGGGTGATGTAGTCGTACACTTGCCGATCTCAAGATCGCGTAGACAATCCTTTCGGCGCTGCGTTCCGGCAGCGCTCCCGCAGTCGGTCACACGTTCGATACTCGATGAAGACCTTCCTCTCCCTTGTTCCAGCAGGCAGCGGAGGTTGTAGCACTCTCCTCGCGATTCCGGCAGCATGACGGCGTGGTACCGGAAGTAGAGGGGAGATCTCGCAAGGCTTCGCCTTAAGCCGGAGCGAGTATGGTGGACTACGAGAGAGGCCTTGGCGATCTAGGGTTTAGAGGCGCCAAGGGAGTAGGCTAGCCAGCGTCTAGGGTTAGGGTTCACCCCAACTCGGCGAGTTGGTGGTGCCCTAGGCGGCGGTAGCAGGGGGTGGTGGCGCCGGCGGCTTGAGGCTAGGGTTTGGGTGGTGTTGGGTGTAGGGAAGAGGGGCAACCCTGCCCCTCCTTTTATAGGTGGGAGGGTGCAGCTTGGGAGGAGGGAGTCCTCCCCCAAGTCGGCCTCCTTGGCCGGCGGGTGGAGGGAGAGGAACTCCTCCCCAAGTAGGTTTCCTACTCTCCCTCCACCAAGCAAACTTGTCGTTTGACTTTTCAAATTGGCGTTTGACTTTCAAACTAGGATTTGATTTCTCCCTTTATTTTGCCCAGCCATGTTACCTAGTACATGATGCAACCATCCCATATTGTTATGACACATTCATGTACCCTTCCCCTCCGGAGTGCCGGACCTTCCGGACCCTTCTAGAACATTCCCGATGAAAACACCGGAATCATTCCCCAACTCCGAAACAGGACCTTCCTTATATGAATCTTATTCTCCGGACCATTCCGGATCTCCTCGTGATATCCCAGATCCCATCCGAGACTCCGAACAACATTCGGTCTCTTACTCATCATTCCATAACTACTCAACAACATCGAATCCTTAAGTGTGTCTCCCTACGGTTCGTGAATTATGCGGACATGATCGAGACATTTCTCCGATCAATAACCAATAGAGGAATCTAGAAATTCATATGGCTCCCACATATTTCTATGATTACTTTGTGATCGAATGAACCACTTACATACGATACCAATTTCCCTTTGTCTCACGATAGTTTACTTATCCGAGGTTTTGATCGTCGGTATCTCTGCATACCTAGTTCAACCTCGTTTCCGATAAGTACTTTTTTCTCGTTCCTGTGGTATGTGATCCCTTGTGAGCCAGTAACATGCTTGCAAGCTAACTGGATGACATTCCACCGAGAGGGCCCAGAGTATATCTATCTGTCATATGGATAGACAAATCCCACTCTTGATCCATGTGTCTCAACCCATACTTTCCAAACACTCAATGCCATCTTTATAGCCACCCAGTTACGGTGTGGTGTTTGATGTCATCAAAGCATCCTTCCAGTGATGGTGATAAGCATGATCTCATGGTCGAAGGAATTAGGTTACTATGTATCAAAAAGCTTATAGCAAATGAACTATATTAAATGACTTGATCTTTATGCTACGCTTAACTATAGGAGTATGTCCATCACATCATTCTCCTAATGATATGACCCTGTTGTTAATAACATCTCTATGTTCATGATCAGGAAATCATGATCATATATTAACCAACAAGCTAGTTTAACAAGAGGCTTTACTAGGGACTCTTTTATGTTTACAAATCACACAAGTATTAATGTTTCCTATTAATACAATTATAGCATGGTATGTAAACATTTATCATAAGTATGAAGATATGATAATAACCACTTTATTATTGCCTCTTGGGCATATCTCCAACAGTCTCCCATTTGCACTAGAGTCAATAATCTAGTTTCAAACCTTTGTGTATTCAACACCTATGGCTTTCTAGTGTTGTATGTACACGATTGCTAGTGGTCAACTGATCTCCGGATCTGACACTTCCAGGTCCGTGTGTAATTGCATGTCTTTGCGTCTCTACGCATCACTCATTCTCTAATGAGATGGCTTTGTACAAATTTGGTCCTTTGGTTTGACCTTTAGTTCTTTGGGGTTAAAACATGCTGATAATATTGTCGTACAATATATCTTCATAGTATTTATCCCTGTTGTGAACTACACCTAGTTTGATAACAAACTACTTGACACAAATGCCCTCTTTTGCTGCTATATTAGCAGTCATATACTTAGCCTTTTGTTGTAGTATCTGTCACAATGTCTTAACTTTGGAACTCATCCAAATCCATTATGGAACTTACTTTCCATCACATTGTGCCACCCTTAGTTTAGATTGAGATAAACTTAATTTGTACTTCATGACAAAACTAGTATCAATGTAATTCATTTACAATGAACTAACCATCTATTTGTCACTTCTACAAAATAATATATTCTTATTTCTTTTACAAGATCATAAGAATATCTTTACTATCGTACAATAATCATCTTATGAATCATTCTGGTATATGCTCATAACATTTAGAGCATAGGACATATCTGGATTTGTACACATCACAGCATGATTGATAAAATACTCTTTGTCATTTTATCTATCAAGTATCAAAAATACTTAAATATTTATTCAATCCTTCATGTGCAACAAGAACCTTTCTTGTAGTTTCTATATTGAACTCATTAAATATCTCATCTATGTACTTCTGGCACAACCGTATTGGCGTCACAATTTATCCATATAGACATTGATGCCAAATATTCGGGTTCTGCCTAAGCCTTTCATCGAGATGAAATTCTTATCCTGTGTTAATAAAAAGATACATCACTTCCAATAAACAATATGTCTTCCACATAATGTATTAGAAATATGTCTTAGCGCTCCCACTTAATTTCTTGCAAGTGCAAGCATCTTCATCGTCTCCGATGAAATTAAACTCTTTTAACAGTTTCATCATAGTGAAGGTTCCAACTCCGTGATGCTTACTTCAACCATTGAAATTTGCATATTCTTTTAGCATCCTTTGAATTAACAAAACCCTTCGGACCGTGTCATGCACACGTCCTTGGTAACCATTCTATTAGAAGAACTTGTTTTGTTTATTCAACACATAACAAAATTATATGTCGTGGTTGCTACATTAATCCGTCTAGACTAAATATCGCTATGAAAGATCAGATCTTGTCATAGTCAACCTTTGAACATTGTTGTGAACTCTTTCCCAACATGTCGACTATTTCATAGATGTAAAACATCCATGTCTATTTCTTGATAGATCCAAATACGACTGTAAGGTCTTGTACCTTTCCAGAGGGTCTTTCAAGTTCAAAGCTTGATCTCTCGTATATGGAACTATCACGGATTCTATAACTTCAAGCCATTTGACGGAGTTAGGGCCCATCATCGCTTCTTTGCATGTAGTCGGATAATTATTGTCAAATATGATTTAACTCTCAAATCTTGGTATTTGATTGTTTACCCGACCTACTTGTTTCAATAGGAACTTAGATCTCTGTGACCACAACCTTTGAGGCACGTGATCTATGAGCATTGTTGCTGCCTCCGGAACACTTTTCGGCGCTGCGCAACTTTGCACATATAGCTAAGGTTCTTTTAACCATATCAAAGTTCTATTGTCCTCCCACTTAACTTTTCACGAAAAATTCCTTCTCTAAGAAACTTGACGTTCTAAGCGACAAACATTTTTGTCTTCGATGTTACGGAGGAACAGTTATTCAAAATAACATACAAAGATAGGTTCATCTGACTTTGGTTGCAAACATCTTTCTTATGCATAGCATACCAATGTTTAAGAAAGGACAACTTGGGTTTTATCCCAAACCATAACTTTATATGGTGTCAATTCAACGGATTATGATGGAGCTCTTTTTAGTGGAAAAACGGTAGTCTCCAAAGCTTTTAATATTTAAAATATAATGGCAGTTTTATGAATTACACCTTTGATCTTACCATGTTAAACAAGGTTTAATTACATATCTCGAATGCTCCATACTCTTATGGTGTTTCGAAAAATGCAAATCCACGGAACGATTCCTTAAATCTTAGGTATTATGCTAAACTTGTAACTCAAATATCTTCCTTTATGATCTTATCATAAACTATTTGTATTCTTGTTACAATGATTTTGCACTTCATCTTGAAAGTCTTTGAACTTTTCAAATGTTTCATACTTCATCCTTATTAAGTAAATATTCATATATTCACTCAAATTTTTGGAGGAAGCATATGAAGTTGAAATCCATCGCTCTTGACTACACATAATGGATTCATACAACAATATGTACAAGTTCCAATAAGCCAGTCATTCGTTCCTTTTGGTCTATGAACGAAGTTTTAATTATCTCTAGGAAAGTTTAACAAGCGTCATTTGATCAAAAATCAAAAGACTCCAAAATTCCATCCATATGGAGTTTTTTTCATGTTTTCTTTCCAATATAATTTAAACGGCGATGTCACTTCCTAAGTGATCTTTCAATCAATTTGTCTTTCGACATATTTAGCACTAGTTTTATGGATGTGATTTCTCCAACGAGATTTGTGAATCATCCATCTTTTATGGATTACGGCAATTATTTGAACAACCCTTTTGTTCTCATAATACCTGATAAAACAAATCTTAAAGGCAAGCTTTGATATTTAACGAGCAGCACAATAACCCTTTATTTGTTCTCGATGAACATCATCAGATATTCTTTTGCTAGTTACTTAGGCCATTGTGGTTCATGAATTCTGTTGCTTCGTATGAAGATTCATACCAACAAATTCAGTATCCAATACTTAAGAACCACATTATTTAACAAGCAAAGAATACATCCATAACACGTACATCCTCTATATACCCAAGCTGAACAATTCTAGTCTTTTCTTTTCTGCCATATATTTCTGAGATTCTCTTTCAGTATTTTCTTTTCTGTTTGAAAGAATCTATCAACATCAATAGTGGAGTCATACATATGACACATAGTCCAAAGCGTGTATAATTAAATACCAATGTCTTTGGACTTGCACTTTGAAGTAGATCACCATCATCAAATGTTTGGTGTGCTTTCAAATTCCATTCTTTAGTAATCTCTTGGTGTAGTAAATATTTTACCTACATCAAATATTCACCCTTATCATGGAATTATTCATGATCAAGCTACTTTAGCTTATTGCGGTGAATCGCGAGTATAATGTTGCTCTCCAAAACCTTTTGGAGGATTAGGACAACTAGTGTCTCCAACCTTTTGCAAATTCTCATCAAATATGAGAACATGACTTTTGCCATATATACTCTATCATGTTGCAACCAAAACTTCGTTTCAGATATCACAATATCTTCCACACATCATGGTTTCTAAAACAACTCTTTCAGATCCTAGATAACCTTGATATTAAGACAATTCTTTGAATATCAAGAATCATGGAGACAAACATGATACTCATACACTAACTCTTGGAATTGTCACTCTCGATTTAATACCAATTATTAAACTTCATGGAGTAACCGGAACTTACTGAAATTTTGCAATAGGACTTTTAAACTTTAGATTAACACTTCAAAACAATACGATACCAGTTCGTAAAGTAACTAACCAGAATTCTATAGTTCTATCATCTCAATTATAACTAAGCGCAAGGTGGTAAACGGATGCCAATGACTACAACAACTATGCAAATTCACTTTGATTTAATTTATGATAAATAGTGTTCAACTTTTAATCAAATTGTTGTTGAACTCCCACTCAAAACAATATCCCTCGCATTGTTTTAGTGATCACACGAACCAAATTCACCACATCAAAGCCGATCATCACGAGAGTTGATGTAGCTTCAATGGCGAACAATCAACATGTTCATCATATCTACTATATGACTCATGCTTTACCTTTCGGTGATCTGTGTTCCGAGACCATGTCTATACATGCTAGGCTCATTAAGATCAAACCTTAGCTTCCGCATGAGCAAATCTGGCTTGCTCACATTATATACACTCGCAGAATCTAACACACCCGATCATCACGTGGTGCTTCAAAACAACGAGCTTTAGCAACGGTGCTTACTAAGGATGAACACTTTAAAACTTGAAATTGTGTGCTTGAGGGATCATCTTATAATGCTACTGTCGTTAACTAAGCAATACAAGATGCATAAAAGGATTAACATCACATGCAATTCATAATATGTGATATGATATGGCCTTTCTTCTTGTGCTTCCGATCTCCATCTTCAAGCACGAACACGATCTCCATCATCACCGGTGTGGCGTCAAGGTCAATGGCGCCGCTTCATGGTTGTCGTCCACTAGCATCAACTATTACAACTTCTTTGAATAGACATGCAGGTCTTAACAGAATTTTAAAAGACAACCATATGGCTCCTTCCGGTTGCCAACTTACAATAAGGGACATTGCATACATCATATATAATCACAATCATGGCCATATCACATCATAGCACACACCTGCAAAACAAAGTTAGACGCCCCTAATTTTCTTTGCATGTTTTACGTGGTTTGGGGATTTCAATAAGTGTCGTTCTAACTTACGAACAAGAACCACAACATTGATACTAGTATTGTCAATCACCGTTGTAAATTGAATCTTAACTATGTTGGGAGAAACAGGCACCCACAAAGCCACTTATGCAATACAAGTTGCATGTCAAGCGTGGAGCAAGTCTCATGAACGATGTCATGTAAGGTTAGCCCAGGCCGCTTCATCCCACCATCCCGCAAGATGCAAAGTACACAAGAAGCAATCGACAACAAAAGCATCAACGCCCATAATGACCATTGTGTTCTACTCGTGCAACAGATCTACATATAGACACGGCTCTGATACCACTTTAGGGGTTCATAGCATGGAAAACAAAAATATTCTACCGCATGAACACACAATCAAGATCTAATCTATGATCAAGCTAAGTTCTATCTACTAGATTGTAGCAACGAGTCTATAGAATACTAACCCTCGAAGATCCAAAGCGGTTAATGAGCGCAGATTCTCATGGGTGATGTAGTCGTACACTTGCCGATCTCAAGATCGCGTAGACGATCCTTTCGGCGCTGCATTCCGGCAGCGCTCCCGCAGTCGGTCACACGTTCGATACTCGATGAAGACCTTCCTCTCCCTTGTTCCAGCAGGCAGCGGAGGTTGTAGCACTCTCCTCGCGATTCCGGCAGCATGACGGCGTGGTACCGGAAGTAGAGGGGAGATCTCGCAGGGCTTCGCCTTAAGCCGGAGCGAGTATGGTGGACTATGAGAGAGGCCTTGCGATCTAGGGTTTAGAGGCGCCAAGGGAGTAGGCTAGCCGGCGGCTAGGGTTAGGGTTCACCCCAACTCGGCGAGTTGGTGGTGCCCTAGGCGGCGGCAGCAGGGGGTGGTGGCGCCGGCGGCTTGAGGCTAGGGTTTGGGTGGTGTTGGGTGTAGGGAAGAGGGGCAGCCTTGCCCCTCCTTTTATAGGTGGGAGGGCGCGGCTTGGGAGGAGGGAGTCCTCCCCCAAGACGGCCTCCTTGGCAGGCGGGTGGAGGGAGAGGAACTCCTCCCCAAGTAGGTTTCCTACTCTCCCTCCACCAAGCAAACTTGTCGTTTGACTTTTCAAATTGGCGTTTGACTTTCAAACTAGGATTTGATTTCTCCCTTTATTTTGCCCAGCCATGTTACCTAGTACATGATGCAACCATCCCATATTGTTATGACACATTCATGTACCCTTCCCCTCCGGAGTGCCGGACCTTCCGGACCCTTCTAGAACATTCCCGATGAAAACACTGGAATCATTCCCCAACTCCGAAACAGGACTTTCCTTATATGAATCTTATTCTCCGGACCATTCCGGATCTCCTCGTGATATCCCGGATCCCATCCGAGACTCCGAACAACATTCGGTCTCTTACTCATCATTCCATAACTACTCAACAACATCGAATCATTAAGTGTGTCTCCCTACGGTTCGTGAATTATGCGGACACGATCGAGACATTTCTCCGATCAATAACCAATAGAGGAATCTAGAAATTCATATGGCTCCCACATATTTCTACGATTACTTTGTGATCGAATGAACCACTTACATACGATACCAATTTCCCTTTGTCTCACGATAGTTTACTTATCCGAGGTTTTGATCGTCGGTATCTCTGCATACCTAGTTCAACCTCGTTACCGATAAGTACTCTTTTCTCGTTCCCGTGGTATGTGATCCCTTGTGAGCCAGTCACATGCTTGCAAGCTAATTGGATGACATTCCACCGAGAGGGCCCAGAGTATATCTATCTGTCATATGGATGGACAAATCCCACTCTTGATCCATGTGTCTCAACCCATAATTTCCGAACACTCAATGCCATCTTTATAGCCACCTAGTTACGGTGTGGTGTTTGATGTCATCAAAGCATCCTTCCGGTGATGGTGATAAGAATGATCTCATGGTCGAAGGAATTAGGTTACTATGTATCAAAAAGCTTATAGCAAATGAACTATATTAAATGACTTGATCTTTATGCTACGCTTAACTATAGGAGTATGTCCATCACATCATTCTCCTAATGATATGACCCTGTTGTTAATAACATCTCTATGTTCATGATCAGGAAACCATGATCACATATTAACCAACAAGCTAGTTTAACAAGAGGCTTTACTAGGGACTCTTTTATGTTTACAAATCACACAAGTATTAATGTTTCCTATTAATACAATTCTACCACTTTATTATTGCCTCTTGGGCATATCTCCAACAGATGTTGATGGCTATAAAAAAGCCATCTTTATCCGTGTTTAAATCTTAATTAAGTCAAGAACTTGAACAAATAACTTTCTAGCCTTGTTACTAATGACTAGTTATTGCAAAGATGAGAAAATCCTTCTCTTAATTTGTGATCACAAGGAAGACGAAGCTCATGGCATGGCAGATCTGGCACTACTCTAACTATGATAAGCTTTCGAATGGAAGAAGTGATGGACTCATATGGCTATATCTTGTAAGTGAAATTACATTCTCGTTGTTTCAGTTTAAACACTAAGTTCCTTGTGATTTTTGGTTTCTTGCTCGAGGAAGATCAAGGTTTAAGCTTGGGGATGTTGATGGCTGTAAAAAAGCCATCTTTATCCGTGTTTAAATCTTAATTAAGTCAAGAACTTGAACAAATAACTTTCTAGCCTTGCTATTAATGACTAGTTATCGCAAAGATGAGCAAATCCTTCTCTTAATTTGTGATGTGCAGGAAACCACGCTTTTATGGAGAAATGAGGAGAAATGAGGAGAAATTGATGAAGAATATGTTGCTTACAACACAACTAAGTTAACCATAGGAGAAAATGCGTTTCCAAGAGATGTAACGAGCATTAGTATGGGCGAGGCCTGCCCGTACCATCTGTCGGACCCTTCCTTAGGTCAAACAGAACTACTTATGTGAAGGAAGCGAGATCATTCGAGGAGAGACGCACCCTCCAACCGCCAGGGAACACATTCGCCATTCATACCTTAGCCATCATCCACCGAAGGAGATCCACACCACCATAGTTCATCACCTCCATCTCCTACCTCCTTCATAGCCATAGCCATCATCTTGTAATAGAGAGCTCCTTGCAAATTGGAGACCATCGTAAGAATATTTGATTTCAATCTAAGTATTTCAACAATGATTTATATACTTGATCTTATTATGATGAGTGAGTAGTCCTCACAGGCTGCGGGTTGGGGTGAACCCTCGCAGTGTTTATGTGCATCTAATTACATGGAAATATTATGTAGTGATTGAATAAGAGATTTGTTATCTTGTATCTTTGTGTCTACCTCGATCCGAGGACTTGTAGGTACCCAAGACCCCATAGATTGATCAAGGTGTGAGGTGACATGAGTGGAGAACGGCGCCTGACATGAGAAATCCTAGTGAAAGAATTGGGGGTACGGTATTCGCTTAGTGATCTCCATGGGATCAACAACAACATCACTAATCTTAAGGCTTTGGTTTGTTTTACTTAATAGATTAGCCTCCATGTAGTGGTTAAATACAACCCTATCCATCTTGATCTGGTATCCGAAATGCACAACCCCTACCTAGCGCGCCAACTGTCGAGGTATTTTATGACGATAGATTTATGTTTGGAGGGATCATGCTCGAAGATCGGGATGGTAGCACATTGAGACAGTGATTTATACAGGTTCATGCCTCGAACAAACGGTGTCCCATAAAAACCCTACTTCTTGTTTGTGGTGGATGAAATTATCATTGTGTGCCCGTGTGCAATCGAGATATGGATCGATATCACCTATGGCGGTTGGTGGTAGAAGACGATCTGAGTGATTCTCAGAAAGATGTCGTCCGATCAGAGGGATCGGCCATGTATTCGAGGTTATAGGTCGTGAGTTTCTTCTCCTCATCATTTGGCGTCCTTATCCCCCTTATATACACGGTCAGGGATAGGGTTAAAGGATTGCTGAAATGATTTACAAGTGGCAACGCCTATGTGAGATCCTATCAAGAATATCATATCTAATCATGACGACATAATCACAATATCCCGTAGAATCCGTTCGGTGATACGCCTAGGCATGGCCGCCAAAGCATCCTCATTCGAGCCTCAGCCTGAGGCCCAAGTCTTCATGTTAGGTCACAACGGTTTCGGGTGGGCCCCTTTTGATGATCTAGGCCTACCCGGTACCAGTGACCTCGACACCTTCTGTCATTGCCTTCCGATGCCCGCCCATCTAGTTGTCCTCGATGATAGAGTCGCCCAGATGGTAGGTCTGTGAGGATCCGATCTACATGACGCGGGCACCCCTACCTACACGACAACTGATGAAGGATAGTTTTCATGATCCCATGACAATATCATGTCTGATGATTGAAAGAGAGTTTATTTGTTCGGAAGTCGGCTCAGGTCAGCGGGTTTGGTTCTCAAAGACAAATACATGTGTATAATGGGGAGGATTCTCTCAGATTTATTCATAAGGTGATTGAGAGATTGTATAATGTGGATACACGATGATCTCAATGGTTTATAATAGGACCAAGTGAGAGATGAATCCAGAGTTTATGCCTAAGGATAATGTGGCTACAACTTGGGCGATTCTGGTGTGTCCTCTTAGGTGAATGTCTCGATGTATATATATATATATATATATATATATATATCCATTGATGGTACAAGAGTTTCCCTTATCACTATAGGTTTTCATATTGCGTTGCATGTTAATTTAATTTTCAATCGACCTTGGACATACGTCTAGTCTTCTAGAATCTTCGGAGAGCCGTCTTGCAGACCCACAGCTTAGGTCGGTTGAGAGCTCCTAGTCGTGGGCCGTAGAGTATTGTATGTGGAGGTCTCCATGGGTAGGAATCACGGATTATGCACATGTGTCATATAGGCCTAAATCCACCAATCACGGACAATTTCCTCATCACCTTGTATCGGTTTAGCCATTGTTACCTTATGTATAAATCAGGCCGAAAGCCTATTTCGAGAAAACTTTTAAATTCTACCCAACTATATAAGATTTTTTTAAAATATTTATAATCTCAAATCAATATTGTTAGAATCATCATTAATTATATTTTCATATTGTCTATGCTTAGTATTATATATATTCATACTTTATATATATATAATTGACCATATTTTAAAAAGTTTGATTTTGAATAGAAAATATATGCATCCTATTTTGGAAGAGGACGATGAACGGCGAAGGCGTCCACAACTAGGACATTGGCGATGAGTGGTGGGATGGTGAGGCCTGGTCAGGCCACAAAGGACACTACCCTAACAACGCTTGCGCCAGTGAATCCAGAGGCGTAGGCAGGGGCAGAGGCGTCGCCTGCATCGCCATTGCGGAGCTGTACAACGCCACGAGCCATTTTGCCATCTCCTCGAGTGCGGAGTGCTCCATGGCGATCCGGAAGGCCTCCTCATCATCGAGATACGACGATGGTAGGGGGCCTCCTCCTCTTGCTTGATGGCCGCCATGTAGGTGAGGTGGCCCACATAGTCCGTTGTCTTGTTGTCAGGCTCCTCGTCAGGAACGTCGACGCTACCCCTCGACAATGAGGGATTCTAGTCCATGTTGGCTTCGTTGTCATTGTCGTTGAGCACTATTAGCTGGTTGTGCTATAAATCTCTGAGAAATGACACCGCCTCCATGCATGCATGCCACCCGAATAGCACGCGGTAGCGGTATACGCGGTCGTGGCGCAAATGTTGTTGGGGGGATGACCCCGGGTAGGGTCAAGCTAAGGTAAAAGGGAAAGGCCCTCAAGGATGTTGGTCGGGTCAAAGGATGACCCGGCCGAGATATATCAGTACCGGCCGAATAAGAACCGGGTTATCCCGAGTCAGGTGACTAAGGCCTGATTCGGCCAACATACGAGGTATGTCGGAACACAACTATTATGCTTTATACCTGGAGGTTAGGGTTTGGCCGAGTCATACAAGGCGATGCCGAGTCATGGGGAAGCTTTCTCAAGGAGGAGAGGTCGAACCCTGAAGTCAACACTGCACACTTTCTCTCCCTTAGGAATCTGTACAGTGCCAAGCGCTACAGACTAGAGCCAGAGGGACAGAGAGGCAGAAGAGCGTCACTGAGGTGACAGTCTTAGAGCACGAGGCTCACATGTCGTGGGCTCTGGGTTATTTCTGCCGATAAAAGGGAGACACGGAAAGGCTCCCGCCGAGTTACTATCTTGGGACGAGCATATTCCATGAATATGTTGTCCACGTCAGCCCTAGCTATAACCTGGCCACCCCTTTATAAGGTGATCTAGGGCCTCCTAGGAGGGGATCGATTCATTTTTCACTTAGAACTAGCAGAGAGCTTCTTCTTCCTCTCGCTCGTACAGCTTGAGGAGCAAGTGTAGCATCTGTTGAGCTGAGTAAAGGTCTAGTTCATGTATTCTATGTGTAGAAATCACTACATCTTCCCTCCCTGGATACCACTAGTCCACATTGGCCCCAACTTAAGCCTACCCATGGCATCTGCCGTGCCACCACCACGACAAATATGATGGGAGTTAGCGGCGATGACGCTTGATCTGGACATTGAGCAGCGTCCATTTTGGTGGAATGGGCGACATCGACACCCTGATCCTATTGAGGTGCCAACCGACATGGAGGTTGACGTCATGGTACTCATAGGGCTCTCGGCCGCTGTTCCCACCACCAACGCACCTCCTCAACAAGCACGCATCAGAGGTCATGGAAGCCTAGACTCCAAGGATGTGCACGTGGCGTAGCCAAAGCAGCGGGAGCGGCGGAGTGAGACGCATGGAGGAATGTTTTTCATTTATTGAAACTCTCTACATTGAATTAAACTACCCTAACTATGGTGGTAATGTCTATTGCTACTGGTCGTCCTACGCCTTGCGCCATACGATGACGGTGTCTACTCCTCGTCGTCCTTGGGCTCGGTGTCGCTCGAGGGGGTGGCCTCATTGATGTGCCCCTTCTCGATGGTAATGTGCGCCACCGAGAGTGCCGCCTCTAGCCCTTTCGCTCGGCGCCACTCCCTCTCGACACAACAACGGTGAGCCTTCTCACCGTCCGTCCGACGGGTTCTTGAGGTATCCTCCCCATCCCTTGGGTGCATGAGGGCCTTCTCCATCGCAGTGTTCCAGTGATGCCTCGCTTCCTATAACTGTGCCTATGCCGTTGTGATGGCCTCTATCTCCATGTTATCCTCGCCCACTCCCTCCTACCACCTCCTCCTCATCTCGACTGTGGCCTCACATGATTATCTATGGTACGTCCAGCCGTCCGACCGCCCTGTCAGTGAGCGTGCCCTATAGGGCATGCCTCTCAACATCAATGAACTGGAAGGATGCGACCTGGGCAAACTTATCGTCTCTCACATAGAGTGTGTCGACCTCGTCATCGTAGTTATCAAACTCATCGAAGTCACTATCGTCATACAAGATGATTGTGTTGGTGTTTGACGCTGCCCCGTGTCCACCGCCTTGTGCACCCTTGCATGTTCCACAACCCACTCGTGCTCGGCTACATCTGTCGTCGTCGCCACGTACTTCATTCTATCCGCCGCCTCCATGACCTCCCCAAAGGAATTCATGTTTGCCCCAGTGTCCTCCATCAGGAACCGCTGGCGCACCATCTCGTTGATCCTAAACCAGGTGGTGACCTTGCGTCGAGGCATTGTTGGCGCCTAGCTAGGGTTTACCCATCCAACTCGCCGCCCCAGCCTTCTTATAGCCCATGTCTAGGGAGGGAAACAAAAATGGACGCATGCAGGAAACAAGCGGCTGGGTGGGAAACCGGTAGGACAGTCGTCGATGGACATGGCGTCTACGACTATGTGGGAAAAGGTAAAATTCATCGGCCCCCTGGGACATCCCACCAAAACGCACCAAGAAAAATAAGTGCCCATTTTCTATCTATGAACCAACCTATACAAACCACAATGAACACATTTGGGACGCGTTCGGTAGCCTGCAGATGGTGTAGCCAGGCTAGGTGGAGACGAAAATAGACCGTTTGGTTGCCCGTATGCCCTTTTTGCCCACATTAGTGCAAACCTCAAAGCACCCCTCACCCAGGCCTAGGGATAATGCTCGATTCGGCTATTTCCCCGGAGCCAGCCTCGCTGCTTGCAAAAAGGGGAACACCGCGGCCGAGCTCGTGCAGGCAGGGAGATGGCGGGAGGCCACACGCAGCCTCGAAATTCTGGCGGGAGGAATTCGCCCACCACCCTCCTGCTCCCCTCCCTATTTAGATACGACGGTGTTCCGCCCCCAAAATCCAAATCCACCATTCCACCTCCCAGTATATTCCCCCATCAGATCTAGATCGATGTCATTCGATTCTTGTGCCTCCAGCACAAATATGCTGGTCCTGCCATCTTTTGCCGGCGAGCACAGCGTCAGTTGGTCTTCCTGCTTCACCCCAAAGCCAGTCTTCGGTTATCCTTCAGGCTACTCCGGTGAAGGCGCTCAATTGTCTAGACTTATGATGCTCTGCTTATTCGTACTTACTATTATCATGTTTAGCGCAAATTGTTTTTAGACCATAGTGATTTTAGTGTCTCGTTCATCAATGTAGGAAAATTTGATGGACAAGACACCAAAACTACCTACTGAGATTGCTGAGAATGTTATACCCATTCGACATGCGTACATGCACACACCAAGACCAATGGTGTGGGAGCTTTTCCTATCTCCGTTTGTTATGAACATTCTTTGTGAGTTCGTGAAAGAAGGGATTAGGTGTGACCATGGATTCGAAAAGGTTTACATGCAGCGTATATGCACCGATGTTCGTGACTTCACAGGAAAGCATGCCACCCCGACTCAGGTGTACAACCATATGAGGAAGTGGAAGATGAAGTGGGCTCTTGTGCTTAAGCTGCAGGGTTTGGACGACGTCGAATGGTGTCCGGACACCACGTCTTTTAGGATGGAGAATGGCAGGCGGATGGAGATGTCGAAGGTTGTGATGCATTGTTCAATTCATGTTTACATTTTTGAAGATTTTTTACCACTACTTATGTAACATAATTTTGTTTTGTCATAGAGTTACCCCATGGATATCCTTTCCAATCCAGTGGAGAACTATGCTCAGATGAAGCTCATCTTCACCCCAAGCCTATCATTGAGAAGCATCTGTACATGACCCACTCGCTTATCCTGGCCATGGACCATCTTGCCGATAACCCGATCCAAGGTTGGTTGTACACTTCTATGTGTGTCCGTGATAGGAGGGAATGGCTGAGGTGCTGGCTGCGCAAGAACTACATCTGAGACTGGAAATCGCTATCTATGGAACAATGTAAGTCGTACTACTTATCTATCTTAGCTCTATGATGATGCAGAGATAATCTGTGTGAACAAGAACTTTTATATTTTGGGAGGGGGTGAAACATTCCCTCCATTAGCTAGGTTGATGCAATTGTGGTCGGAGGTGCCAGTGATAAACTTGGTGATGAACTACTGATGTGTTATGCTCTCTTGTGTGTCGTCTGTGTGTTGTGGTTATGTTATCATTGTGATGAAGTGCTTGTATGTGTGTTGAGAATCTGTGATGAACTGCTTGTGGGTATGCTCACCACTCCAATGTGGAAGGTTACTATAGCGACTGCACATGCTGCAACTAAACGAATGTGTTTCTGTTTTTATTGGATCAATGCAGCCTACCAAAGAGATGGGTGTGTGTTCTCTACTCATGAAAAAACAATATGCAGGCAAAAGCTGGCCTAGAGGCCGTACGAAAGCAAACACGCCCTTGTTGTCCGAAATGGATCAGCCCCGTGGATATGCAAGATCCATCATTCATCGACATCATTCCGAACTTGACATTACTAGCATCGTCATTCTAAAAGAAGGAAGCATGCACCTACAAGGAGCTTTCTCTTGTACGCATGAAACAGGATCCAAACAAAGGTAAAAGCGAGGTGGAGTGAAATTGCTGCTGGTTGGACTCACTTTATCCTATGAGCCATGCCCCTATGTCTGTCTGTCTATGTGAGCCATACCAAAGATTCCCCCTCTCCTCCTCTCTCCTTCTTTCCATCAGCTTTTTTCTATTATCTTCTCCAAATCCACGGTGACGCTACCACACAAGCCACGAGCTGAGCTGACGGCACTGAACAGTGAGAGGAGCCAGTGAAATAACTGGACTGCTCTGCTCTCACATTGCTCAGCAGTCGGCACCCACTGCGTTGCGTTCACTCATCAGGAGCTACTATCCTCCATGGCGTTGCGGAGATGCATCGCCATTGTCCTGCTCCTGTTGATTTGCAGAGGTAAATAGTTTGGGGTACTCTACTTTTCTTTTTTGCTTGTTTGAGATCCCGTGAGGTCCGGCAATGGCGGACGGTCGAGCTGACGAAGCCTATTGCGTTTCTTGGTGGTGTCCAGAGGGGGATGCGGCGACGTTCACGTTCGTGAACCGGTGCGGGGACACAGTGTGGCCGGGCGCCCTGTCCAACGCCGGCACCGCACGGCTGGGCACCACGGGGTTCGAGCTCCCGCCGGGCGCCTCGCGCGCGGTGCCGGCCCCGTCGTCCTGGTCCGGCCGTCTGTGGGCGCGCACCGGCTGCGCCCAGGACGCCGCCACGGGCCGCCTCGTCTGCGCCACCGGGGACTGCGGCTCCGGCGCGGCCGAGTGCGCCGGCGCCGGCGCGTCGCCCCCCGCCACGCTGGCAGAGTTCACGCTCGGCGGGGCCGGCGGCGGGCTGGACTTCTACGACGTGAGCCTCGTGGACGGGTACAACCTGCCCGTGCTGGTGGAGCCGTCCGCCGGGACGTGCGCGGCGGCCGGGTGCGCGGCCGACCTGAACGCGATGTGCCCCGCCGAGCTCCGGTCCCAAGGCGGCGCGGCGTGCCGGAGCGCGTGCGACGCGTTCGGCCGGGCCGACTACTGCTGCAGCGGGGCGTTCGCGAGCCCGGCGACGTGCGGGCCCAGCGCCTACTCGCGGGTGTTCAAGATGGCGTGCCCGCGCTCCTACAGCTACGCCTTCGACGACCCGACATCCACCTTCACCTGCGCCGGCGGCCCCGATTACACCGTCACATTCTGCCCCGCCGGCGCACCCCCGAGGTCAGTCTCTCAGCTCGGCGCTCCATTGCCCGCAGCCTCATTCGATTGCGCCAGCGCATTGCAAGTCTGGATCTTTGGCTGGTTCTTATCTTGCCAAGGGGGTCCCTAGATCTGATGTCTGCAGAGATGCGGTTACAGTGTTTGGCTTTAGCATTGTCTGTCCTTGGTTCTGCCTTTGTTTACTGTTTCACCCATTCTTTCAAAGCTGACCCATGCCTCCATGTCTTTTCTTTTGTCACGTGAGCAGCCAGAAATCCATGACGACGGTGCCCGGCGCGACCTCCACGACGCCGACGACGTTTCCAGGGACCACGACGCCGCCGACGATGCCTGGCACGGAGATGCCGACTATGATGCCGGGGATGACGTTCACGGACGCCACACCGGACAGCACGCCGATGCCGATGGGCGGCGGGGCTGGCACATTCCAAGGGCAGGGCGTGATCCTCGGGGATAGAAGAGACGACTCCTGGCTCGCCAACATGGCCACCGGCCAAGTTACGACCGGGGGAGCAGCGACGGTCGCGGCAGCCTCGGCGCAGCTAGTTGCGGCGCCATTGGCGTTGCTCGTGCTCCAACTGCTGCAGCGGTAGTGGTGGGTCGCCGCCGTTGATCGATCCGTGCAATGTTTTTCGTCTGTAGTAGGTTAAGCAGAATTGGGAAAGGCAAAGACATTGGTTGTACTGTTGTAGGATTAGATTCGTAGGCACCAATCAGACAAATCAGTATTGTAACATTCCGATGTTTATGCGTTTGTTGATTATTATTTTTTCCATGCAAACACCACAACAGACGCCAGGTTCCACTGTCATTGGGACTAGCTGAATGCACGTGGTGCCACGGTCTCTTAATTTTTTTTATCATCACACATGTTGAGGGATAAATTTATAATGAACAAAATTTCACGCATAAAGAAAATACCCACATACTATTCAAAAAGCTTCAAAATTTTCGCTCTGAATAATTTGATATCATATACATATATTAGCTAAGATACGTTCTTGACACATTTAAAATATTCTCGTACATCACATTGACTTCATTTGTATAGTATACTTCATTTGCATAGTGATACAAAGGACTTATGTAACATACACACCACTTCAACTTCATTTGCATAGTGATACAAAGAAGTGTAGGGGGAAGATACACATCCCCCGCTGCATGCGGTGAATTCCGAGGATAGTTTCAATTAACAGATATGCTGCGATAAACTTTAAGGATAGTTTCAATCAACAAATATGTAGAGGAAATAAAACAATGAGCACATGCACAGGTGACACAGGGATTTACGTGAAAAAATCTCTTCAAGGTGAGGAGAAAAAAACCACGGGTGTGGACCAACCTGTCCATGCGAGCTTCACTATGGGCAATCTGGGTAAAGAGTATTTTCTAGAACATATAAAGATGTACAACACACTCAGCACGTTGTCAACCGACAACAACAATAATAACCACTTGAGAGAAAGATTATAGTAAAACAGAGTATCTTAGTTTCTGTCCTCTTTGATAATCAGCAAACTACTCTTAAACCGCAAATCCAATCAGCACCAAACTTGGTAGACAAGCTAACATACGAGTATCCAACATACATGCCATATTTCAACTTAATCGGACACTATTTGCCTATCCAAATTGTTCGTCTATCAAAACTGCTCTATGCTAAAACTGCAGCAGTCCGAACTGACTAAACCGCTTCTAAATCTGATGAAACAGTCACTCAAATCTCAAACCAGCTAATCAGATCAAATTACTCAAGCAAGGAACACGCTCATCAATACTATAAGATATGTTTTTTTCCGCAACGACTTGGCCCGTTGGTCGTTGTAGAAGGCGCTTCATCCGTGACGAAATTCTCGGCTCGATCGTGACCAATGCAAAACTTTTTTTTCGGTTTCGCGCCCCTCTACTATGACGAAACCGCTAAAAATATGGACGAAGTTCGATGGGCGCGTGGCAGAAATAAGATTTTCGGATCCTCGCGAGATGTTGACTCGCCGAAGTATTTTTTGGCGTGTAGGTCTCGAACGTCAGTGACTCTAGCTGTTGACACCGATTTTGTTTTCAGATATAAAGAAGTGATATCGATTATGAAATACATATATATAAAATAATTAAATGATATGTCATCGGCAACCCTATGTTTTCAAGATTCCGCCGCGGTATAAATATCGGCGCGACATGTAAATGTTCGCCAGAATTCATCGTTGGGCGACATTAAATTTAAAAAAATAGCCGATCATGGAATTAAAAAAAAACATCTGCGGCATCTGAGCAACTCTATAAATATCTAGTCATATATTGATTAGCAAATATTAATTATCAGTTACTAAATAATCAGCTTAATGATCGGATAAGTGTTGATTGACCGTTACGCTAATCATGCCAAGCTCATTGGTACTGAGTATAAGTCGTACATGTAAAAGAATTAAGCTCATACTAATTAATCAGCACATAAGTGTAGCGCTGCATGCCTATATGCATCGGCATATCTTAGCTAATTGGCCGGCTAAATAAAAGTCTTTAAGCCCAGCTTAACTAGCTACTTGGTTAACATAAGCTTAGCGGCCAAAGCCCATGCCAATGATTAATGGACTGTACATCCTCGATCGGTCCATAAACTTCTACTTATATACAAAGTCCACGCTAGAAAACTTGGCGATCAATTCTACCACCGGCCACGATGCCACGTTCCTGCACACGATCTCAAGGAAGTGCGCGTGCGCTACACACCATCTCAAGGACGTGTGCGTGCTCCATCGCGACTCTCTACATGGCCACCTATAAAAAGACCAGTGAAATCAGGAGAGGGGAGATCATCCACAAAACAACTCATCGTTGCGCTGCTCAAATCACTCGCACCATCTGCTGCTCTACCGCTAGTGCCGCTCGCCATACGCCACCGCCGGCCGTCCGGCCACTCGCCATACGTCACCGCCGGCAGGCCGAGCGCTTGCCGTATACGGACCGCTGCTAGCTGCTGCCCATTGTATACGCGAGAAGAAGAATCAGAGGATAGCTGCAAGAAGGTGAAGAATATATTTCTTTTCCTACTCCTGGTTGGTCATATGGACATATACTTTGGAGTTCCTCCTCTCCCTATCTTCTAGTTTGGTCACGTTGACATGAACTATGAGATTTTCCTCTTCCTATTGGATGCATGTACCGTTGCTCTTGATTTGATCACGATTAATGTATGAGCATGAGAAATTGGCTCTTGGCTTGGTTACATTGACACAAGACAAGATGCTATAAACTCATGTATATATGTTATCAAAATTTTGGCTCTTGGCTTGGTTACATTGACACAAGCCAAGTTGCTCTAAAATTACATATTATTAAAATCATGCTCTCGGTTTGGTCACATTGACACAAATCTAAAATTACATATTATTAAAATCATGCTCTTGGTTTGGTCACATTGACACAAATCAAAATGCTATAAACTCATATATATTACCAAAAAATCTGTTTCTTAGCTTGGTTATATTGACATATACCACTAAAATTTGGCTTTTGGCTTGGTCACATTGATACAAGCCAAGTTGCTTTAAAATCACATACTATTAAAAGCATGTTCTTGGTTTGGTCATATTGACACAAGCCAAGTCGCTCCATATTTACATGTTAATGAAATTTGGTTCTTGGTTTGGTCACGTTGACACGACCCAAGTCACCATAAATGTCTAAAATATCTATATGTTACTAGTCTCGTTTAACCACATATGGTCATTTTGGGATTAGTATTAGATAAACAAATAAAGAAAACTCCATGTCAGTAGCATGCGTCTCCAACTAGTAGCTAAATACTAGTCCATAATATATGTGCGTGAATGAATAAAACAAAGTTGCACTAGTCTGAGAGCTCTAGAACATAGCTAGCTTTGTTTCCACGTAGCAAGCATATTAAATCTTGTAGCTCCTTCATATTGATATGTGCATGACCAAAAATATATTAGGCCATGTTGCATATAGAGAACGTGGAGTAAAATAATCTAAACAAATATACGCTCTTGGTTTGGTCACATCGACACAAGCTAAGTTGCTCTAAATTCACATTTCACTAAACTCATGCCGTTGGTTTGGTCACATTGACATAAACTAAGGCGCTCTAAATTTATATATATCACTAAAATCATGTTCTTGGTTTGGTCACACCGACACAAACCGAGGTGCTCTAAATTTATATATATCACTAAAATCATGTTTTTGGTTTGGTCACATCGACACAAGTCAAGTTTCTCTAAATTCATATGTTAGTTAACTTACGCCTTTGATTTGGTCACATTGACACAATTCAAAGAGCTCTAAAATCATGCCTAGTCGAAATCAACGCATATTATAATAAAAGTAAGTTGAGTAGAAATAGGCTGCGACGCGTGATATAGTGTCCAACGAAAGTCGGTAAATATTAAATTATCATATATTATAACATGATACAATTAAAAATATATAACAAAGTCTAGCTAGCCGAGTCTCTGAAAACGATGAATCTAGTCTAGAATATAAATAAAAGAAAATCTTATATGACCTGCCACGGTTTAAAAAGTCAATATCGTCTATAGAAATCACATCCTTCCGCTGCTATAAAGCCTCATGAAAACATATTAGTAGCCCCCGTGCTGGTGTTTCCTCTCGATATGCATAGTTAAACAAACATACACGTATAGATGGACAATTAAATTTGGTATGTCTCAAAGACCAGTACTATATGTCCCGTTCTGGTACTAAAAAAAAGGGAAAAAAGACTACCTATAGGTCGATGCATGCATATAGAAAACCTCATGCATGTTCCCTTGCCAGAATCGCATGCACTCACATGCATGCAACCTGCTCATACTCCCAAATACAAAGAAAAATATTATGCTTGCACTCCTTATACTCGTGCAAACATAAAGTGTCATATATATACTAAAAACGAAGATCAAATACCCTCCCGAGTGCGCCGCCGACGACGACAGCGAAGAGGACTTTAGTTTCCTACATTTTGTAGTCTTGTCTTATTTCTACATTTTGTAGCATTCATATGTTGTGATGCTATGTAATAGATATTGTTGGAATTCTTAATCAAGGGTTTTTCTCTACGGAGATGTAATTAACGGAATTTCTATATAAATGTATGAGTTTCAGAAGTATGAACTGCAATCTATGATATTTGGCATTTATATTTGCGCAATTTAAATTTATATTCTATCTGTCTCTATGACATGGACGCGTAATTTTCTCGCCCCATTTTCCCGTCATCAGATTCTGGCACGCCCGGCGGGACATATTTCTCCCCTCATCTTCGAATTCCAACATAGGATTGCATCATATGACTTCATGCAATGCATATATCATACTTGGCATAATAAATTGGTAAAAAGAAAGAGGCGAGAAAACTAATATGTGGTTTTCTTGATGAAGGTATGGAGGGACAAGTTCAGCAGTTTGTGACTCTCCGTTTTGGTGACCTGTGGCTGGATGTGCCATACGGTCATCTTGTGACTGCGGCAAGTGAGAGCTGGAAGACTACAGCTGGATCACGAGCTGAATCAAAGAAAGAAAAAGAAGTATCATCGGCACCTAAAGATGGATTTGTGCCTGTGATGTCCAAGTCTGCCAAGAGAAGGATGCGTGCTGCAGCAAGAGCTGCCGCACGTGAGCCAAACGTGAGTGCGCACAAGGAAACTTCATCCGACTCGGTTCCTCCTGGCTTTGAAAAGGCAGCATATGCCAAGCTTGCAAGCCAAGAGGCACCGATGTGGTTCCAAGACACACGTGAGTGGCCTGTTCTTGCAAAAAGAGCAGCTCCACTAAAGATAGCTTCACCGGCGCGGTCTGCTTCGGCGCCGGCCACTGCAAAAAGACGTGAACCACCTTCATCGACCACGTCGACCAAGATCGCCGTGCCGCTCACTCCTTCCAAACTGAAGGTAGGCGCACCGAGCAAGATTCTCCATGAAGCATCCGAAGAACACTCATACAAACCTACTTCAAACCTGCCGGGAGCAGCTCGTAAAGCTTCCGCGGCGGAGAAAGGGAAAGCGGTGATGGTGGAAGAGGCTAAATCCCCTAGACCACTTGGTCAACTTCGTATTGATGCACCTGAGTTCTTCCCCACGTACACTGAGCCGAGTAACAAACGCTCGCTCATGTGGCGGGGAGTTTGTCTCAGTCCGGATGATATTAGAACGGGTCATGTTGATCCAACAACCACAATTTCAGACCCTTTGTCATCATCAGTACCAATGCCACGGACATCACGTGAGGGTTCATTTGACCCGGTCCATCACCGTCGCCGCCGGCAGAGGACTCGTCAAGCATGGGTCGATCTTCCGGCACCGATCGATTCCAATCAAGCAAGGCGTCAGCGAAAGGAACTTGCCTACCCCATCCGAAAAAGGGATGGGAATGCAAATGCAAGAATCCACGGAAGGCCTCATACTGACTTTTACACAATGATGACACGAATATGTCAAACCTTGAAGGATATGTTACCCGGCCACTCCATGTCTGCCGATGATGTTGGTGGCGACATCATGCGCCGAGCACATGCTCTTACCAAATGGCCGGAGTATGAAGAGTTTGTAAATGAAGAACCCAAGAGAAGAGAGTATGTCACCCAAGCAGGACGTGCAAGTGCAAGACGTGCTGCTCTTAAGAGAAGAGAGATGGCCATACCTACTGACTCTGGATACAGCAGGGTAGAGGGTAGAAATCGTCCATCGGCAAATCAAGATAGCGGAATCCGTATGAGCAAGGAATTAGAAAATACACTAAAAAAGGCTCCCACGGTTCTCACTCCATGGCCATCTCGCAAGAGAGCTTCCAAGAACTCATTTGAAGTCTTTAACTCATTACCGATCGGCATCATAGAGGCCGCAGAAAGCAATAGTGAAACGTCATCGACGTCTATTCACTTCAAGAGGAAAAAGGCCAAGAAAAATGTTGTACCTGGTCATCGTCCCGTGACTCGCAGTCAAATAGATTCGAGTAATGAGGAGAATGATTTAAACCATGCAGAGTCTCATAATACTTTGTGTGAAGGTTCACAACCCGAGTCTGGAAATGAGCTAAAATCTCATGAAGGACAACAGTATGATGTCGATACGACCCGTGTGGAGCAGGTCCTCACGGCAAATACGGGTCGTTCTGTTGAAGAACAGCTAGCACAGCTCACGGCCGCACTCCAACAAAAAGAAGATGAGTTGGTTGCTTTGCGCAATCGTGTGGCAAGTAATACAAATGTTGAAGCTGAGAGAAATGCTTCGAGTAGCCGGAACAATGATCAAGGAGGCCCGGGAATTAACCTCGAAGCTATTCAAAAGATGATCGCCGAGGGAGTCAAGGCCCAGTATATGCAGACTCATTACTCCATGCGGCCAGGGTATGTCAAGCCGTACCCGCCGGATGTTGACCTCGTTCCTTTCCCGGCAAATTATCGGCAGCCGCAGTTCAGCAAATTCAGTGGGGACATATCTCCACATGAACACATAGCTCACTTTTTGGCGGCTTGTCAAGATACTGCTCAAAATGGTGTACTTCTTCTCCGCCAATTCGTGCAAACTTTATCGGGTCCAGCTTTCACTTGGTACAGCAATTTGCCACCAAGTTCAATGAAGACATGGGAACAAATGCAAGATGCTTTTCTCGAGCGCTTTTACAGCACTCAGAGGACTGTCGGCATCACTGAGCTAACTCAAACCGAGCAAGGGGTAAACGAGAAGGCTGCGGACTTCATTAACAGATGGAGAAACTTAAGCCTTCACTGTCCGCAACCGATCACGGAAACAGAAGCGGTGCGTATGTGCATGAACAATCTGCTGCCTGATATGGCTGTTTATTTGCAAGGCGTGCGGCCTGTTACTTTTGAAGAGTTGGCCTCAAAAGCCACAGATATTGAGAATTATAATCAGCTTATAGCACGTCGTACAAAGACGGTATATAAGCCGGTTGACAAGAGCGGTCAGTGCGATAAGTTGCCTGCCAAGCCAAGGCCAACGCAAGTCATGGAGACAACCACGACGAGGCCACAGTTTCATTTTGGGGCACCCGCCGCGAGAGATGCAGAGCGGGTTGGTGCACCGGCCCAAAGGAGACCAACCCTCTTTGAGCGCCAAAATAGAGAATATTCCTTCCCCGTTGAAGAAATTGGTGACTTGTTTGCCGGTCTACTCCAATTGAAACTTATTGAGCTGCCAAATCCAAAAAGACCAGAAAAAGCTAACAAGTTCAACGACCCAAACTTTTGCCGCTACCATCGCATCTTGGGTCATACGCTCAAGGACTGCTTTGTAGTGAAGAACATAATTCAGAAAATGATAGATGAAGGGACTGTTGATGCAGACCTCCTTACAAGTTTAAAGAAGGGAAAGAAAGTTGCTGCAGCAAATGTGGCTACCCTCCAAGATGACGTGGTGAGTTGTGCCTCTTCAAACATAAGACCATCTCATAATAAAAATATGTTGATATCAGATGGCCAATTTAATCCTATGATAATGTCAGGAGATGAACCGCACTTCGGATATGGAGGGCGCTGCAAATGTCAGCTCGAAAGAGGCAATCTCCAAAGAGGAGAAGGATTACACGCCATCGAGCCCCGAGGACTATACTCCGTCGAGCCCCGAGGACTATACTCCAATGAGCCCCGAGGATCTAAAGATAGAGGGCGAGGGCGAGAGCGACGTGGGCTCGTCGTCCACCACCAAGTGAAGAAAGAAACCAATGTTCCACGCTCCAGGCCAGGAATATCGGAGAGCTTGGCGAAACGTCTAAAAAGACTCCCCCAAGAATTTGATGTTTTGGTCATTGGTATTTTTGAGGATGATAGCGAGTCTCTTCACTTCCCTGAAGATGAAGAGGCGCCTGAAGTGGATCAAGTCCATCTTAGATCAGGTCGCCAGCTATTTGACCCACATCCTCCACCTAGAAAGGAGCCTAGGAACAAAGATGTAGTTGCGAATGAAACGACTGACCCTTCTGTTAAGGCGACGGTCAAATATGATGTAATCTCGCACTTGAAGAAAATACCAGCTATGGTTTCTGTGTATGATGCTTTGTCTCTTTCTTCTGATTTGCGCAAAGCCTTGGTCACTGCATTATCATTTCCGAAAGATTATCGAGTGGAAGTTTCACAGACCGAAATCGAGCCAAATGATGTATTAAATATTACATTTAGTGATGAGGACAGACTGTTAGGCTCAAAGAAACACAACAGGCCTCTTCTTATGTTTGGTGAGATCGATGAATCGCCAACAAATCGCATAATGGTAGACGGAGGATCTGCTATAAACTTGTTACCACTGCGTACTCTGAAAAGAATAGGATACACTACTAGGGATTTGAGTCAATCTAATGTAGTGATTCATGGTTTTAATCAATCAGGTCAAGAAGCCATGGGTACCATATACTTGGTTCTGAAATTGGAGACATTACACACACGAGTAATGTTCCATGTAATCGATGCAGCTACATCATACAATGCTTTGCTAGGTCGACCATGGTTACATGATAATCAGGTTGTGCCATCTACACTCCATCAGTGCGTCAAGTATATGGATCAATCCGGGGAGACTGTAAGAATATTTGCAGATAAGAGACCATTTACAGTGGCCGAATCTTTCTATGCCGATGCCAAATTTTACTTTGAGCCTGTTGAGAAAGTGTACAAGCCAAAGTCAATCGTAGTGCCTGAAATAAATACCACGAAGGATGATATTGCTGGATCTTCATCAGGACAAAAAGTTTATCAGTATATACCAAGTGATCAAAAAAAAAAGGGCGAACCAATATTCCGCATTGTGAATAAGTCGTCCAAGAAAAGAGGTACAAAATTTCCTACACCTCTACCTCCTTTGGTTCAACGCAAAATTGAATTAGCTAAGGAGTCACACCGGTATAAAAAGAATAAAAACAATCATGTGGCGCAAATTACCTTGTCAAATAAAGATGATGAGTCGTTGCCTATTTCCTTATATGATAATAGAGTTTTGTATATGATGCAGAAAATGGGATATGATATTTTCACCGGCCCGTCTTTGTGCGACGGCCGGGGGCAACTTGCGCCATTTCAAAAGGCATTGTCTCCAGAGCAACTTGAAGCTCTACATGAAGACCAAGTTTTAAAAGAAAAGAAGTATGGACTGGGGTATGAAGTTTGTATGGCGTCGACTGAATATATGGACATGGCTGAAGCATCTCCACAAATGGAAGATGGCAACCAGCCCACAGTCGACGACTTAGAAGAAATAAATGTTGGTACGGCCGACGAGCCTCGTCCAATTTTTATTAGTAAACATTTATCTAAAGAAAATAAAGTAAAATATCATGATTTTCTTTGTGCAAATAGTGATGTATTCGCGTGGACTTATGAAGAAATGCCCGGATTAAACCCGGAGGTAGCCGTCCATCGGCTCGCCGTACAAAAAGATGTCGTGCCGATGAAACAAGGACAAAGAAAGTATCGGCCTGAAGTACTTCCAAAAATAGAAGCTGAGGTAGATAAACTCATAGTTGCAGGTTTTATTAGAGAAGTCAAATTCCCTAGATGGATCTCTAGCATTGTACCTGTTAAAAAGAAAAATGGTCAAACTCGTGTATGTGTGGATTTTAGGGATTTGAATAAAGCATGTCCCAAAGATGATTTCCCGATACCTATTTCAGAAATATTAGTTGATGCCACAATGGGGCATGAAATATTTTCCTTCATGGATGGTTATTCCGGTTACAATCAAATAAAAATGGCACCGGAAGATGAAGAGTTAACAGCTTTCCGCACACCTAAAGGTATATTTTGTTACAAAGTTATGCCTTTCGGGTTAAAAAATGCTTGGGCAACTTATCAGCGAGCCATGGCAATTATCCTGGACGGGTTGTTGTATGATATCGTTGAATGCTATATAGACGACATAGTTATGAAATCAAAGCGAGAACAAGATCACTTAAAGCATCTTGAAGTGGTTTTTGAGCGTCTTAGGCAACATAATTTGAAGATGAACCCCATGAAGTGTGCATTCGGAGTTTCTTCCGGGAAATTTCTCGGGTTCGTAGTCACAAAAAATGGTATTCAAGTCGATCCAAGTAAAATACAAGCGATCGTCAAAATGCCACCACCCACAAATTTACATAAATTAAAAAAGCTTCCAAGGCCATTTAGCATATATCAGAAGGTTCATCTCTAATTTATCTGGGAGATGTAAGCCTTTCTCACACCTTATGAAAAAGGGTGTCCCCTTTGAATGGGATCAAGCATGCCAAAATGCATTCTTAGAAATTAAAAAATATTTAATAAACCCTCCTGTTTTAGGTGCGCCAGTCAAAGATCGACCATTAATCCTATATACGGCGGCCATGCCGACATCGTTAGGTGCTCTATTGGCACAAAATAATGATGTAGGGAAAGAAATCTCTTTGTATTACCTTAGTCGCACCCTTGTAGGGGCCGAATGTAATTATCCTGATATGAAAAAAATATGTTTAGCATTAGTATTTGCGGCGCAAAAATTACGCCACTACATGTTAGAACACACTGTACACCTTGTGTCGAGAGCAGATCCTCTACGATACATTCTCAACAAGATGGTGCTTTCAGGAAGGTTGGCAAAATGGGGAATGTTATTGTCACAATTTGATATTAAATATGTGCCACAAAAAGCCATAAAGGGCCAGGCCTTGGCTAATTTTTTAGTCGCGCATCCGATCCCTGATGATTTTCTAGTCAACGATGACTTACCAGATCAAGAGGTGTTCACTACATCGGTCTCAAGTTCAACATGGCAAATGTATTTTGATGGCGCTTGTCGAAAATCAGGGGCAGGTGCCGGGGTTGTCTTTGTTACACCAAGCGAAGATATAATTCCGTACTCGTTTACCTTAACTTCGGCGGTGTCAAATAATTCTGCTGAGTATGAGGCTTTGATAATCGGGCTCGAACTCGCTTTGAATATGGGATTAGATTCACTCACCGTGTATGGTGATTCACAATTGGTGATTAACCAATTGCTAGGAATCTACATGGTCAAGAAAGAAGAATTAAAGCCATACTTTAGACAAGCCAAAATGCTCATGTCTAGGTTTGCCGACTTAAACATTCAACACATTGTTAGAAGCCAAAATGACAAGGCTGATGCTTTGGCAAGTTTAGCTGCTAGCATGTCACTAACTTCTCATCAATCGATGGATGTCCATGTCGAGGAAAGAAGAATCTTGCCAATACTTGCTGAAGAAGAAGAAACGATAATAGCTTCGGCAATGACAGCCGACATATGCGAAATTGAGGTAGGGGATTGGCGAGAGCCATTCTTAGAATATTTACTTCACGGATATCTACCTTTGGATTCTAGCGAAAGATCTCGAATCCGCAAGAGATCAATTAATTATACATGCATCAATGACACGCTCTATAGGCGTTCACATGATAGTATTCTACTGCGTTGCCTAGCTGGAAATGAAATTATGGAGGCATTGAATGAGGTTCATGCTGGAGTATGCGGCTCGCACCAATCTGGCCCTAAACTATATTATCAACTAAGGCGCTTAGGTTATTATTGGCCAACAATGTTTGGCGATGCCACTAAATTCGCAAAGAAATGCCATGAGTGTCAAATACATGCTGACTTTATACATCAGCCACATGAACCACTCCATGCAACAAATATAGCTTGGCCATTCGAAATGTGGGGAATGGATATAGTGGGGCCAATTCATCCACCATCGTCCAAAGGTCACAAGTTTATTTTGGCCGCGACTGATTATTTCTCTAAATGGGCTGAACTTATACCACTAAAAGAGGACAAAGCGGAGAATGTGGAGCACTTTATAAGAACACATCTCATATATCGCTTTGGTGTTCCTTCTCGAATCATGTCTGATAATGGAACCCCTTTCAAAAATAAATATGTAGACAAATTATGTTCAAAGTTTAAGATAAATCATTTCTACTCTACGGCCTATAATCCAGCCGCAAATGGACAAGCGGAGGCTTTTAATAAAACTCTTTGCAAATTATTAAAGAAAGTGGTATCACAAAATAAACGAGAGTGGCATGAAAAACTCCTTGAAGCCTTGTGGGCTTACAGAACCACAACGCGAACGCCGACAGGAATGACGCCTTATGCCTTGGTATTCGGGGGAGAAGCCGTTCTACCTTTGGAAGTACAAATAGCTTCGTTGAGAGTTGCTACGCATGAAAGACTATCTGAAGAAAAATCAACGCAATTACGCCTCGACGAGTTAGAAAGACTCGAAGGCAAACGACTGCAAGCTTTACAAAACCTAGAGGCATATCAAGCTAGGATGTCTCGAGCCTTCGACAAACGTGTTAAAAGAAGGTCATTTAAACAGGGAGATTTAGTGCTCACTGTCATCCGTCCTATGAATATCACGCGGCGAATGAAAGGAAAATTTGAGTCTAAATGGGAGGGTCCCTTCGTCATCAAAGAAGTTTATTCTAGCGGCGCGTACCGGATTATCTCGCCGGATGGAAAATACTCGCCGTCGCCAGTAAATGGAAAATTCCTTAAGCGTTACTATGCTTGAGTAAAAAAAAAAATATATAAAACTCCATACCCTCATGAGTATAAACTGCGGCAACCAAATAAAAAAACGACTCCATACCCTCAAGAGTATAAACTGGGGCAAGCAAAAAAAAACACTCTATCGCTCCATAAGTATAAACTGGAGCGTAAATAAAAATATAGATTCCATCGCTTTATGAGTATAAACTAGAGCACAGGAAACAAAAAAAATATTCTATACGCTCATATATAAACTGAGCTATCGCCAAAAAATACGCCAACCCTCAAGAGTATAAAGTAGGGCACATAAAAAATATATAACTTTATGCCCTCATAGATATGAGCGTAGAAAATAAATAAAGTGCTCTGTATCCCATGAGTGTAAACTAAAAAAACTAATAAGAGACGAAATCATGGACACGTAAATAAGCTGTAACCACATCCAGAACAATGGCATAAGGGTTCACCAACACATATAAATACGGTGCAGCCATGAATAAATAAATAAATAAATATCATGGTATAGTACTACTATCGTACACAAATAAACTGAGATTACAAATTCGACAGTCCAGTGATAGATAACAATAAATAAAAGTGCTTATTAAACAAGCAAACAAAATGGTTGAGACGTGATTGACCACGTAGAAAGAAAGCTAGACCAAATTATTTAAAATATCTGTAAAAAGGAATCAGCTAGAAGGAGGGCGTAACTTCATCATGCTCTCAAGAATAGGTCCAACTTCATCACTCATGGTGGATATCTCCCGCCGGAGGACCTCCAGCTCCTGAGTAACAGTTGAATTAAAATCAGAAAGTGCATCATATAGCTTCTTCGCTTCGGCCTGCTGACCAGACTGTGTCATCTTGAGTTGCATGACGCCCTCCTCAATATCATGCAAAGCGTTTCTATCTTCCTCGACCTGTGCATTGAGAGCTTCCAAATGTTTCGCTTTCTCATCACGTTGCTCCTCCATCGATGACAGCTCTTCATTTGTGAGCTTCAAAGCTTTAGAGAGCGACTCATGCTCTTTATCTGCTATAGCCAGAGCTTCCTCTTGTCTCCGGGACTATGATTCCACCGTTTTACGAGCTTGTTGCGTCTCACTTGAAATAGAAATGAGCCTTTGCAAAGCAATACGGATATCGGCAACTCGAGCAATATCATTCCCAGCCGGAAGTAGCGAGTAAACCGTCTTGAGAACTTCCTGACGTTGGGGATCTGCTATCGTAGAGCCGTTCAAGCCCTCAAAAGCCGCATCCAACGTCGAATCAATAAACTTCATGAAAGCTTCAGTAATAAAGGGAACACTGATGGATGTCATTGTAATCTGAGCTGGCGCTTCCTCGTTGCTAACAAGAGCGTCTTCAACACCTAAAAATAATACAACAATAAAGAACCCCAAATAAATATCCTGGTAAATGAGCGATGCGGTAAATAAAATAAAATAAAATAAAATAATTCTATAGAACTACCATGGCTGGAAACTTCAGTCGTTTGGGACATATTTGAAGTTATATGTGGCGAAGAATTTGAAGGATTAATAGCAAGGTCTGATGCGCCATAATCATCCACATCTAATTTATCAAAATCTTCTAAACCATGAGTTGTACTGCCATTAACCACGTCATCTAAAGCTGTACATCTGAGATGATCGTGTACGTACAAAGGAATGTCCAGTTCTATGGGACCAGAAGTACTCTCATCACCAGCAAAATCAATTTTCCTTTTAGCCGTGAGCCTCGTTTCCTCATCCGAAGAAATGGCTCCATCTATACACGTTTCTTTGAGCTTATCGATTATAAGATTGGCATCAGTATTCATACTTGGTGGAGGCAAACAATCAGCGGAAGAAGCGATGACACTCTCCTTGTTTTTTCTCTTCTGTAAATAAATATATGTATATGGCAGATTATATAAGGAAATTATGGCAAGGCTAAAATAAATTAAATAAGATAAAGGTCGTTAACTCACACGTCGAGAGCTTTTAGGAGGTTCATTATCTGAGAGGAAAATGGTCAAAATATTTTTCCAGTAATCCACGCTCTCTTCCTCTTTTGCCTCAATAGCGGCAATATACTCATCTCGACGTCTAGCAGATACTTCTTTTACAATAACATGATCTAACTCTGTGAGCTTGCGTGAGGGCATAACTGACTTTCCACTTTGTTTATACATAGTCTTCCTCTCATCGTATGGGACTTGTCCATACGCACTACCTGCTCTGAGGCTATGTGAAACAGTACTGAACGGTTTCAAAAATTTGTTCCACCAATTAGCCCAAGCCAAAGAAGATTTGCCTTCATATGTGCTATCAAGAGGATGCTGGATATTCTCCTGAATTGGACGCAACAAATGGGACCAATAGGTGTATGCAATACCAACATCGTCTTCCGTAAGCAAAGATTTCAAAGGATCATACGGTATCAGCTGGTCCAACCTAAATTGGCGAGCCACGCGATCCGGGTGATATGGCTCAGCTACACATAGGTCAATATCCGAAAATAAGAACCTCCAGGGAAGAATACCTCGGCGAACAGAAAGCATGAAAGCCCTTGGTAGCTGATCCACTCCAGTCAAGTTACGTGAAGAATAGGGGCACCAAGCAATGTTTTTCTGATTCTCAAAGAAATCATATGCTGCTTCAGCAGAAAATTCGTTGGGAGGCCTGAACATTGTACTTATCATGGATGGCTGCATATGTAAGATCTTTGGAGTAGGAAGACGGTCTCCTCTGCCTTTGGCACCAAAAGTTCTTTTCAAATATAGATGCATCCATCCTATGACATAATGGACCGGCCAGGGTGCCTTGGGATATGTAGGCCCTACAGGATGCATACTAATGCGCCGGAGTGAAAAAATACAAGGAGGAAAGTGCCGACGGAGCAAGTGAAATTTTTCTGCCTATGGCAATCCAAGACGCCATGACAAGTACACTGGGACGAATATAGGGCCCTGTACCGACAACGACAAAATTGCAAAGCCAAACTGTGATAAACGCTGTGAGATATAGACGACCATCACGAAGGCTATCGAAAGTCAGAGGTTCTGGATGGTTGTTGTGAAAATAATCACACCAATCCTGGAACGGTACCAATCCGTCTTTATGTTTAGATGAAAGCTCTTCCCATATTTCCAGGAGGGTGAAATAAAAGTTTGGAAATAGTAGTGAAGAAGCATTTAGCTCTTTGAGTGGAGGAATATACTCTTCATAAGGATCACCGTCGATAGGAAGCCCTGCCATAAGGAGCATGTCGAGTAAAGTGATCGTGTGCTCGCCATGTGAGAATAGAAAGGTGTTTGTTTGAGGACTCCATTTTTCTAGCAGAGATTGCAATAGAGGAGGAGAAGCAGTATAGTCACAAAGAGAGCAGTATATTGCTCCACAGATATAATCTGTATGTTCTTCACCTCCTCTCAAGTTAAAAGTATGATGGGCAAGGATTTCAGTACCCCATTGAGTATAACCAGTGGGACGTTCGACATATGTAATTTTATGATTCTCCCAACCTAAATGTTTTGAGACTATCCTAATCCCTAAGGTGCAACGTAACTCAGCATGAGGCCCTAGCGCGAGTGGATGATAACTTAGAGCATCGAAATTACGTTCAGAATGCCACCCACGTTCCCCAGGAACCAATCGTCCCCCCATTTTTGTGGACAACACAAGGATAGGATTGGCTAAGGCACTCGTCTCAGGTTCATAAATTGCTCCTTGGCAAGTTCTGACAACTTCAAATGATACGAGGAACGGGTTGGTTGACCAAGCGCCATCTATGCACAAAAAGGAAATTAAATTGTAACGTAATAAAAAAGGGGAAATATAAAATATACAAGAGGTATCTGAAGTGTAATACCTAAGACTTGCGAGAAACCACTGCCAAAAGAAAAGAGCGAAGCTCCTGTCAAATACAATGGATAAATGTCTGAGATCTAAAATAAAAGAAAGAAGAAAATTACATAGCAACTTTAGTTAGTTCCTCTGTAGTTGTGCGATAGACCAAGCTCATATAGGAACTTGCTGGAACGCCAACGGCAAAGAAGTTTGATGTTAGGTGATACCAAAAGAATACGGTGTCGCATTTCCGGCCGATCGACGAACCAATACATCATAAAAAAAACTTGTCTTATGAAAAAATATTATAATACAAATTCTGGCTGTATGTACACATAAAAAAAAATCTCTAACATGAGAATAATGCAGTGTATATCTATCCCTATGGTTGTACGACGGATCAAGTTATACTTGCCGGCACGCCAACCATGAAGCTAAAATGGCTAAAACAGAACAGGCTACTTAACTTGTACTACCTGGACAAAAGATACCACCCTCGTATTTAAATGGGAAATCGCCTATGTAATGAGATATAAAAAAAGAGAGAGAGAAAATCTCACGAAAATATGTAGTATGCCTATATCTAGCCTTATGGATGTACGACGGACCAAGTTTAAAGGAACTCGCCGGCACGTCAACCATAAGAATAGACCTTATAAACTGCAAAGATGATGCAATCATTAATCAAATTGGTTCACGCCACGCCGCAATTAATTCAATCTATAGTGATTCTACCGTAGTGAAAAATACAAGAGATGAATATATACCTGACAGCCAAAAGATAGCGATTAAACGGATAGACCAGATTGCATCCGACGAATCTAAGAAAAGCAAAGAAATCGGAGTTAGAACTGAGTACGTTAAAAAGAAGTACTTGTATAAATCTTCATAGAAATAAGAGCGCACTCGCCTGCATGTGAAGCAGGATCCAATCCGTACTTCCAGATGAAATTGCTAGCCTATACGCCTAGTGAGAAAAGTTTCAAAAAGGATTAGCAAGATAATGTAGATGAAAGATCAATTTGGGTCGTCGAGGACCGCAGCCATGTACGTACCTGAAGACAATAAAATTTGGAAGAGATTGGATCTGGCCCAAGACTATCAAAGTGCCCGAAAATGGAGTACGTAATATACTAGAAGAGAAAAAGAGAAATACGTATCGATCATTGCTAAACAGCCGGTAACAAGATTTTCGGGCCAGCACGCTACTGAAATATCGGTGTATAGCTAGCTATGCTAACCAAATTTTAAACCGTGACTCTTACCTCTTGGAGTCTCAGAAAAAATAAAGGGGTAGAAAAATACCATCGGTACAAATAAAATAAGGAAAGACCAATTCCTAAAACTCGAGATAAAAAAAAAAATTCGAGCTCCGGATCCGAAACATAATAATATTCGCATCCAGACCTCGAGGGACATCTGCTGACAACGATTTTGTTTTCAGATATAAAGAAGTGATATCAATTATGAAATACATATGTATAAAATAATTAAATGATATGTCATCGGCAACCCTATGTTTTCAAGATTCCGCTGCAGTATAAATATCGGCGCGATATGTAAATGTTCGCCAGAATTCATCGTTGGGCGACATTAAATTTAAAAAAAAAAGCCGATCATGGAATTAAAAAAAAACATCTGCGGCATCTCAGCAACCCTATAAATATCTAGTCATATATTGATTAGCAAATATTAATTATCAGTTACTAAATAATCAGCTTAATGATCGGATAAGTGTTGATTGACCGTTACGCTAATCATGCCAAGCTCATTGGTACTGAGTATAAGTCGTACATGTAAAAGAATTAAGCTCATACTAATTAATCAGCACATAAGTGTAGCGCTGCAGGCCTATATGCATCGGCGTATCTTAGCTAATTGGCCGGCTAAATAATAGTCTTTAAGCCCAACTTAACTAGCTACTTGGTTAACATAAGCTTAGCGGACAAAGCCCATGCCAATGATTAATGGACTGTACGTCCTCGATCGGTCCATAAACTTTACGTATATATAAAGTCCACGCTAGAAAACTTGGCGATCAATTCTACCACCGGCCACGATGCCACGTTCCTGCACACGATCTCAAGGAAGTGCGCGTGCGCTACACACGATCTCAAGGACGTGTGCGTGCTCCATCGCGACTCTCTACATGGCCACCTATAAAAAGACCAGTGGAATCAGGAGAGGGGAGATCATCCACAAAACAACTCATCGTTGCGCTGCTCAAATCACTCGCACCATCTGCTACTCTACTGCTAGTGCCGCTCGCCATACGCCACCGCCGGCCGTCCGGCCACTCGCTGTACGTCACCGCCGGCAGGCCGAGCGCTTGCCGTATACGGACCGCTGCTAGCTGCTGCCCATTGTATACGCGAGAAGAAGAATCAGAGGATAGCTGCTGCCCATTTTCCTACTCCTGGTTGGTCATATGGACATATACTTTGGAGTTCTTCCTCTCCCTATCTTCTAGTTTGGTCACGTTGACATGAACTATGAGATTTTTCTCTTCCTATTGGATGCATGTACCGTTGCTCTTAATTTGATCACGATTAATGCATGAGCATGAGAAATTGGCTCCTGGCTTGGTTACATTGACACAAACCAAGATGCTATAAACTCATGTATATATGTTATCAAAATTTTGGCTCTTGGCTTGGTTACATTGACACCAGCCAAGTTGCTCTAAAATTACATATTATTAAAATCATGCTCTCGGTTTGGTCACATTGACACAAATCAAGATGCTATAAACTCATATATATTATCAAAATTTTGGCTCTTGGCTTGGTTACATTGACACAAGCCAAGTTGCTCTAAAATTACATATTATTAAAATTATGCTCTTGGTTTGGTCACATTGACACAAATCAAAATGCTATAAACTCATATATATTACCAAAAAATCTGTTTCTTAGCTTGGTTATATTGACATATACCACTAAAATTTGGCTTTTGGCTTGGTCACATTGACACAAGCCAAGTTGCTTTAAAATCACATACTATTAAAAGCATGTTCTTGGTTTGGTCACATTGACACAAGCCAAGTCGCTCCATATTTACATGTTAATGAAATTTGGTTCTTGGTTTGGTCACGTTGACACGACCCAAGTCACCATAAATGCCTAAAATATCTATATGTTACTAGTCTCGTTCAACCACATATGGTCATTTTGGGATTAGTATTAGATAAACAAATAAAGAAAACTCCTTGTCCGTAGCATGCGTCTCCAACTAGTAGCTAAATACTAGTCCATAATATATGTGCGTGAATGAATAAAACAAAGTTGCACTAGTCTGAGAGCTCTAGAACATAGCTAGCTTTGTTTCCACGTAGCAAGCATATTAAATCTTGTAGCTCCTTCATATTGATATGTGCATGACCAAAAATATATTAGGCCATGTTGCATATATAGAACGTGGAGTAAAATAATCTAAACAAATATACGCTCTTGGTTTGGTCACATCGACACAAGCTAAGTTGCTCTAAATTCACATTTCACTAAACTCATGCCGTTGGTTTGGTCACATTGACATAAACTAAGGCGCTCTAAATTTATATATATCACTAAAATCATGTTCTTGGTTTGGTCACACCGACACAAACCGAGGTGCTCTAAATTTATATATATCACTAAAATCATGTTTTTGGTTTGGTCACATCGACACAAGTCAAGTTTCTCTAAATTCATATGTTAGTTAACTTACGCCTTTGATTTGGTCACATTGACACAATTCAAAGAGCTCTAAAATCATGCCTAGTCGAAATCAACGCATATTATAATAAAAGTAAGTTGAGTAGAAATAGGCTGCGACGCGTGATATAGTGTCCAACGAAAGTCGGTAAATATTAAATTATCATATATTATAACATGATATAATTAAAAATATATAACAAAGTCTAGCTAGCCGAGTCTCTGAAAACGATGAATCTAGTCTAGAATATAAATAAAAGAAAATCTTATATGACCTGCCACGTTTAAAAAGTCAATATCGTCTATAGAAATCATATCCTTCCGCTGCTATAAAGCCTCATGAAAACATATTAGTAGCCCCCGTGCTGGTGTTTCCTCTCGATATGCATAGTTAAACAAACATGCACGTATAGATGGACAATTAAATTTGGTATGTCTCAAAGACCAGTACTATATGTCTCGTTCTGGTACTAAAAAAAAAGGGAAAAAGGCTACCTATAGGTCGATGCATGCATATAGAAAACCTCATGCATGTTCCCTTGCCAGAATCGCATGCACTCACATGCATGCAACTTGCTCATACTCCCAAATACAAAGAAAAATATTATGCTTGCACACCTTATACTCGTGCAAACATAAAGTGTCATATATATACTAAAAACGAAGATCAAATACCCTCCCGAGTGCGCCGCCGACGACGACAGCGAAGAGGACTTTAGTTTCCTACATTTTGTAGTCTTGTCTTATTTCTACATTTTGTAGCATTCATATGTTGTGATGCTATGTAATAGATATTGTTGGAATTCTTAATCAGGGGTTTTTCTCTACGGAGATGTAATTAACGGAATTTCTATATAAATGTATGAGTTCCGGAAGTATGAACTGCAATCTATGATATTTGGCATTTATATTTGCGCAATTTAAATTTATATTCTATCTGTCTCTATGACGTGGACGCGTAATTTTCTCGCCCCATTTTCCCGTCATCACTAGCGGGCCATACTTTTCGGTCGCATCTCCCTGATTTGAACTCGATAACGTTGTTTGATGCCTCTTCTGTTTAGTCAGGTTGATGGGTCCCATATGTCTGCCTATTATTAGAGGATTCCTCTATACGATCGGATTTTTCCTTCCCTGTTCCGAACTTGATAGCGTTGTTCGATTCATCTGTCGTTTAATCAGGTTGCTGGGTCTCACGTGTCATCCTCACACTAGAAGAACATGTGCATGATGGATTTTTTTCTTGGCTCGTGCCTTGATGACTCACAAGTATAGGGGATCGCAACAGTCTTCGAGGGTAGTATTACCCAATTTATTGATTCGACACAAGGGGACCCAAAAGTTTGAAAGGCTTCCAAATGCAGAAAGTAAGGTACTCATTAGCTTTGAGATCTCATTGCCCCTATCATAAGCATCTTCATATGGTTAAGGTGAAAGTGAGGTCCAATATGATTTATATGCTTGACAGACCATAAACTGGAAATCCCATGTCCCTTGAGTACGAGGGCCGCTCCGCATGCTACTCAACTTTAGTTACCTATAAGTTCTTGTCATTGTAAATACATGCATATCATAGAGAACCGCCAACAGGGTACCCCTTGCACATGATACAAGAGCTATCCCATGATCAAAATGACAAGACAAGCAAACAATGAGCATCTCGGCGATCTATTTATTTACTATTTGCATAGATTTTTATTGAGGATGCTTCACCAGATGCTCACTATGGTAATGCTGCAAGTTTCCACCATGATTAGGCATGTCTTAGGCTCGCGGCCTAGGCATTTCTCTAACACACACACACACACACACATATATATATATACTCCATGAACTCACAAGCTCCCCTTTTATTTTACACCGGTGACATCCGCACACAAAAGAGCAAGGTATCAACTGGATATGTATCCATAAGTGTTGAAAGCGTTCCCCGTGATAGCACGATTCTGCTAAATCCCTGATACGTTGGAAACGTACCTATAATTTTTGATGTTCCATGCTTGTTTAGTATCTACTTTGCTTTACTTGTCCACACTTTGAGGTGCTTTTTAGATGTTTTCTGGTACTAACCTAGTAACAAGTTGCAACAGTGTCAGATGCCTGTTTTCTGCTGTTTTTGGTTTCAGAAAAGTTAGTAAAGAAATATTCTCAGAATTGGATGGGACAAACGTCAAAGTTAATTACTTTCCGTGGGGAACAAGAAGTCTAGAGGAGAGCAGGAGGGGCCGGCCAGGGGGGCCAGACCCACCCCAGGAGCGGGGGTAGGTGGGCCCACGCCTGGCTAGGGTTTGGTGGCCCTGGCCGCCTCCCGGTCTCGCCCTTCGCCTATAAGAAGGCCCCGATGTAGAAACCCTGAGTACCCGATCAGAAATCCATGAAACCGTCTGTACAGGGCGCCACCATCGTCCCTAGATCGAGGGCATCTTAAGCTCTTCCCGGCACCCTGCCGGAGGGGAGATCATCCTGGAGGCCTTCTCTCCGGTATGATTCGTGAGTAGTTCCACCTTGGACTATGGGTCCATGTAGTAGCTAGATGGTTGTATCTCCTCCTTTGTGGTTTCATGTATAGATCTTGTGAGCTCCGTTCATGATCAAGATCTAATCTATTTGTAATCATGCATGTTGTGTTTGCGGGGATCCGATGGATATTGCGATTATTGTGTTGGTTTGATTAATGGTTTTATCTTTATGATTCTAGCATGTCTGTGTTGTTTGTGATCTTACATGCTCTCCGTTTTTAGTGGTTATCTTGGCCAAGTAGTTGCTAGTGACTCCAAGAGGGGGTATTTATGCTCGATAGTAGGTTCATGCCTCTAGTTTCCAAGGGAAGTGACAATAATCTCTTTGGTTGTAGATGTGTTGTTGCTACTAGGGAGAAACAACGGTCTCTTGTTCATGAAACATGTGGACTATTTACCTTACACACTTTGCTTAAAGCAGTTGTCTGTTGCTTGCAACTTAATACTGGAGGGGGTTCGGATGATAACCTGAAGGTGGACTTCTAGTCATAGATGCAGCTAGATGGCGGTCTATGTATATTGTTGTATTGCCCAATCAACCTCATAGGATCTTTCTGGCTAGTAATTGCATTGTTATGCCTTGCTCAGTTCCTGTCAATTGCCCCACTGTAATTTGTTTACCCTTCATGCCATGTTGTTTATCTAAGGAGATCACCTCTAGTGAACTATGGACCCCGGTCCAATCTTTACCATTGATACATCTTCCACTGTTACTTGTTTACTTGCTGCAAACCATTACCTTCCACACCATACGTTTAATCCTTTGTTACAGCAAACCAGTGAGCTTGACAACCTCACTAGTTCTTTGGGGCAAAGTATTGAGTTTGTGTTGTGCAGGTCTGCGCATTTCTTGCAACACCTGTGTGACGTTTCCTTCCTCCTACTGGTTCGATAACCTCAGTCTCAACTGAGGGAAGACTTGCTGTTGTACTCTTCACACCTTGCTCTTGGGGTTCCCAACAAGACTCCACATCAAGCACCAAGTTCTTTGGCGCCATCAAGGAGTCATCACTCCCAGCCTATAATTTGCAAGCATATAAATTTCATGGACAGGTCACAATGATTCAGGTTTATTAAGTGCAAGGAATAAAGTGTGCCATCAATTTTGTGAGAGCTTTACTAACTAACTTTCTCAAAATAGACAAACATTTTATTTGGAAGAAAACAAGGCATATATAATATGCACTTAAATAGCAAATGATGCTAATAGGTAGGTATGTTGGACACTGTTGGCAATATTGGTTTTGGGGAGTTGGATGCACAAGTAGAGCTCATGCTCAGTGCAATTGAAGGCTATCAAAAGAGAGGGAGCAACAAACGAGAGAGCAATAATTATTATAATCATGCTTGCAACAAAACAGGACTAACTATGGCAAGAAAGTGATACAAGAACTCTAAGGAAAAATAAATTATCGAGGCTTACTGACTATTGTTTAGTCATATGCATGCGCGAGCATGTGCCAAGTCAATTCACATAAAACTTTCAGAGGAGGATACCATAATATCATACCAAGTTATGAATAAAACAATGCAAGCAAACATTCATATGACATGCTACAAACTATTAGCAAGCTGGAGCTAATCACAAGAAAGCAAGAACTACTAAGCATACATCAGTAACATACACCTTACATGAACAGACTAAGCATGCTCACAATGATAAGTATATGTACAAAAATGAAAACAAATAGAGTTCGTTACTAGCCTCTTACCACACCTCAAGTTGTCTTAATCTTCATTATTGCCCTTCACTTGTGTGACTTGAATAATAACATGAAACTAAAATCCACTAAGGACGGCTGAACCCTGCAAAGAACTCATAAAACCAAAGAAGAACAACAAATATTTTTGGTGTTTTCGATTTTTGAAACAAGCAAACAAAGAAAAAACAAACAAAGCAAAAGAAAACAAAGCAAAAGCAAACAAAGCAAAATCTTTTTGGATTTTTCTTTAAGGCAAACCAAAGATAAAAAGAAAAGAAACAAACCAAGAGAAACAACGAAAATATTTTTGAGTTTTAAGAAAGCAGAAACAAAAACCAAAAAGAAAGCGAAACAATGGATATACAAAGAAATGACGGAACAAGATATATAGATGAGTGTGATGTCGGTATACCTCCCCCCAAGCTTAGGTTTTTGGCCTAAGTAGGGCTCAACTCCATGGTGACCAAGAAGGTGCACCTCCGTAGTACGAAGAGGAGGCCCCTTCGTCCTGGTACGAGCTCGAGGACTCCCCTATGTAGTTTATAGAGGGGTCGTCTGAGGGCGCGTCCCCCTGATGGTGTCCATGGAAACCAAGAATGCGCAACTTGTCATCCATCTCCTCCTTGGAGCGTGACAAAGGTCCCTGGGAAATACTGAACAAAGTGGTTTGGGGGAGAGGGATCTCTCTCTCTTCCCCGTCAATAAACAGCATTCTATAAACCAAGCTCTCAAGGGTAGAGCCAGCAGTGACAAAGTGATGTGCTTTCATAGAAGCAAGATCAAGCCTCTAAGGAGCCAAAACTATATCATTTGGATCAACAGCAAGGTCCAAGGCAGCAACAACACGTGCAACAATAATTCCCCCATAAATGGGTCCCTTAGAAGCTAAGCAACGAGCAATGAGAGAACCAAGATTGTACTTAGTTTTATTATTGAGCACAGCAGCTATGAAGGCCAAATGATAGTTGGAAATATACTGGTGTTCTCGCTACCAAGAACACTAGTGGCAAGATAATAAGTAAAGTACCTGATGGTTGGGAGTTGAATATTTCTTATCTTTCCCCGTTGGGCTCTACGGTCATCATCATTAGTTATCCCACGGTGGAGCTCCAACAAATCAGCGGGTTGAGCTAGAATATTCTTCGCCGACCCAGCTGTACCAAGTCCCAAGGCCTCACAAAATTTCTTCAATGTCATGGTATAAGGCCTGCCATAAATTTTTAAAGACACATCTGGCTTGAACAAGCTGTTAGTAAAAGAGAAGCTCTCCACAAAAGTTTTAGTGAGCGTTGCATATTGCACGCTCTCATCCTGCATATAGCTTGTTAGTCCAACCCTCTGAACCAAGGTTAGAAAATCATCATGAATCCCAGCATCCCGCAAAAAGGTTGGGCAAGGAAAGGTGGAAGGGTGAGCATCCCCCTCGTCGCCAAATCGCGGTGTAATGAGATCCTCATTGTATGAGGGCCTAGCTTGGGAGGATTATCTTGAAGGCCTTGCCCTTCTAGGTGCATCACTCTCAAATATTTCACCAAGTGTGTCATTGTCCATGACCTCTTTTTTTCTGAAATTTTTAGATAAACATCAAACCAAGTGATTTCCATGTTGATAAATGATGAGAAACTACTATAGGAACTTGCTAGAGGGCTACACATGCATCAAAATATAATCTCTAAGCATAGAACAAGCATGCAAGCTCATACAACTTGTCACCTATAGCAGCAAAATACTCAAGATACAATCTACCAATCACAAATCTAATTGGACAAGCGGAGGAGGCACATACCAAGGAGCAATCCCTCCAAAAATTAGCAACAAAGATGGGCTGAGCAAGGAGATCGAAAATCGTGAGCAAGAACAGCAGGAACTCGAGCTTGAGAAAGTTTTCCGGTGTTTTTCGGGAGAGAGCAAGTAGATGGCTGGGAGGAGGCACCTTGGAGGGGGCCAGGTGGGCCACACCCCAGCCAGGCGCCACCTGGGGGCTGGCCGTGCCCACCAGGGGTGTGCTGGCCTAGGGTGTCCCCTGGGTCACTCCAGGTGTCCCTCTGCCCCTTTTTTCGAGAAAAAAATTATTTTAAATTTTTTGGGATTTTTCGGGAAACTTTTTTTTTTGCCAATTTTCAGGGTATGAAAATTGATTTTTTCGGAGAAACAGTTTTTTTAGAAGAAGCAAAAGAAAACCAAAAACCAAACTACAGAAGCTCTAAGACATTCTAACAAGCAAACAACTAACAAAACCAAAGCTAGCAAACGAAAAGGCAAGGACTGGGAAGGAGAAAAGTAAATGAAAGCAAGTATAACCATAGTGAAAACATTATTTTGTTCATTAAAATCCTTTTGTTAACAAGGTTGATCAAGTCTTGTTACCAAAACAATCTTATATGAAACAAAAATTTGCATTTCACAAGGTGATTATGTTACCTCAAACTTGCTAGCAATGGTCCCAATCATAATAGTTTCAAAATTTTCTCGTGGAATGGGACAATATATTTCTCCAACCTTGATGCTCTCAATATTTCCAATGGAATTCAGGCAATATCTTTTAGCAACCTTCTTGGGGAAATAGACAATATTCTCTTTGTCATTAATTAATATTGAATGTTTATTTTCCTTGGTTACAATTGATGACAGTACTCGCAGTATTAAGAAAAGGTCTCCCAAGAATAATAGACATATTATCATCTTCAAGCACAACAAAATCAGTTAAAACCAAGCAATTATGAGCCACTTGAACAGGAACATCCTCACATATACCAACAGGAATAGTAGTTGACTTATCAGCCATTTTCAAAGATATATCAGTTGGTATCAACTTTTCTAAATGAAGTCTCTTATAGAGAGAAAAAGGCATAACACTAACTCCAGCTCCCAAATCACATAAAGCAGTTCTAACATAATTATTCTTAATAGAGCAAGGAATAGTTGGTATACCTGGATCACCAAGTTTCTTTGGAACCTTACCATTGAAGGAATAATTAGCAGGCAAAGTAGAAATCTCCTCATTAGGAATCTTCCTTTTATTAGAGACAATATCCTTCATATACTTTGAATAAGGAGGCAACTTAATAGCATCAGTCAAAGGAATTTGCAAAAATAAATGTTTCATCCACTCACAAAACTTGTTGTAGTGTTCTTCCTCCTTTGACTTGTGTTTCTTACCTGGAAAAGGCATAGGTTTCTGCACCCAAGGTTCTCTCTCACTACCATGTTTCTTAGCAATAAAATCTTCCTTAGTGTACCTAGTATTCTTAGTGTGCTCCTCATGTTCTTCCTCAACTTCCTCCTTACCAGGAGCATCATTTTTGTCATTACCACTCTCAGTTTTAGCATCCGAGACAGATATACTATTAGGATCTATAGCAGGTTCAAGTGGTTCCTCAAATATCTTATGTTTCTTTTTCTTTCTCTTACGAGGACTACCACTACTCTCACCTTGTTGAGAATCCTGCTCAATTCTTTTAGGGTGTCCTTCGGGATATAAAGGATCTTGAGTAGCTATACCACTCCTAGTTCTAATTCCATAAGTATGTTTATCTCCCGAGGCATTAACTAGCATATCCTTTTGTACCTTAGCAAGTTGATCAAGTTGGGTTTGAACCATGTGAAAGTGTTTACAAAGCATTTTAATATCATTTGAAGTTCTTTCCATAATATCTTTCAATTCATTAATAGCTCTAGAGTTTTCCAATAAATGATTCTGAACTTGTTTATTAAAATTACTTTGTTTAACAATAAATGTGTCAAGTTCCTCTAAGCATTGATCAGGAGGCTTACCATAGGGAATATCACCTTCATCAAAGTGGAGAGGGTGTACCTCAATAGTAGATGAGTGGGGAATTGGCTTACATAATTCTTCTATAGGAGGTAGATTCTTCACATCTTCAGCTCTAATACCTTTCTCCTTAAGACATTTCTTAGCTTCTTTCATCACTTCATCATTTAATGCAATAACTCCCCTCTTCTTTGGTGTTGGTGTTGGAACTGGTTCAGGCACAACTGGTTCAGGAGGAATAGGCTCAGGTGTATTTAGCTCAGTTGAAGTCCAATCATCATAATTCTTGCTTATTTTAGCCATTAATTCTTCAGCATCTGTAGGAGTTCTTTTCCTGAAAACACAATCAGCAAAGCTATCTAGGTATGTCCTAGAATCGTCAGTTAGTCTATTATAATAAATATCAAGACGCTCATTCTTAGGCAATGGACATCCAGGATATGCATGAATCAAGGCACAAAACCTTGTCCATGACTCAGGAAATTTCTCTTCTTTTCCCTGTTTAAAATCAAAAAATCTCTGCAAAACAGCATGTCTGGCAATGGGAGGAAAATATTTCTGAAATAAAGAAGCAATCAAGCAATCAGGGCTATCAATGGAACTAGGAGGCAATCTATTAAACCAAGCCTTAGCTTCTCCTTTTAGTGAAAAAGGCAAGATCTTTGTAACAAAGTACTTGCGCATTTTAAAATCATCAGAGAATAAAGCACTCATAGTGGAAAGCTCATTCATATGAGCCACAACACTCTCATTTTCAGTCCCACAAAAAGGTTCTTTCTCAACAATGTATAAATAGGATAAATCAAGAGAGAAATCATAATCTTTATCTTTGATATCTATGGGAGAGGTGGCAAACTTAGGATCAGAGGACAGTTTAGGAATAATGGTACGTCTTGCAAGGAGACTCTTAATAGCACTAGCACCATGTGTGTTTCGGCACTCTTCAACAAATTCATCAGTAAACTCAATGTAGCCATCATTAATATCATTAATCTCACCAGCCTCAGGTGAGCTAACAGGTGTAATAGTGTCTTCACTAGGAGTTTCGGTATTTCCTAGACTAGCCATAGTAGCATCTAGAAAAGGACCTAATGAACCACTCGCATCAAGCATAGTAGAAGTAACATCATGAGTATCAAAAGCAGTTTCAGACTCAGCAGTAATAGCAGTGTGTGTAGCATGTGTATGTGGTGGTGGTGTAACAAGCTTACTTATAACAGACGGTGAATCAAGAGCAGCAGAGGTGTTTAGGACTATACCTCTTCTTGTAGTGTATGGTAAAATAGGGAACTTTCCATCACGAGACTTCCCCATGATGAAAGGAGTAGTAGTGAACAATAATAGATCCAAGTGAACTCACAAATAAAGCTATGCTCCCCGGCAACGGTGCCAGAAAATAATCTTGATGACCCCCAAGTATAGGGGATCGCAGCAGTCTTCGCGGGTAGTATTACCCAATTTATTGATTCGACACAAGGGGAGCCAAAGAATACTTGCAAGCCTTAACAACTGAGTTGTCAATTCAGCTGCACCTAGAAATAGTTCTTGCTCACAGAAGTTTATCAATAGCAACAGTTTGTAGTAGCAACAGCAAAGTAACAGCAGCGGTAAAATAGGAGCAATAGTAACAGTAGTAGCAAACAGTAGGATATGAGCGCGATAGGCATAGGGATGGATGGACTGGCGTTGCATGGACGATTCTAAACATGTAACTTCAAGATCTAGGGCATTGCAGATAAATAAGAATAAGCATCCAAGTACTAAACAATCATTGGCATGTGCTCCATATATAGTCATGCGTGCTCGCAATGAGAACTTGCACAACATCTTTTGTCCTGCCATCCCGTGGCAGCGGGGCCTCTAGGGAACTACTGGCAATTAAGGTGCTCCTTTTAATAGAGCACCAGAGAAAAGCATTAACACTCCATGAACACATGTGATCCTCACATCACAGCCATCCCCTCCGGTTGTACCAATTTCTGTCACTTCGGGACCTTTGGATTCGGACAATGATATATGTACACAACTTGCAGATAAGATCACAAACAATACTATCATAATGATCCAATAATAAGTTCAGATCTGAGATCATGGCACTCAGGCCCTAATGACAAGCATTAAGAACAACAAGTTGCAACAAAGTCAAATAGCACTAATAGAGATACTAGGCACCATGCCCAAACAATCTTATTCGATTACATGATAGAACTCATCTAATCCCTACCATCCCCATAGCCTACAGCGGGGGATTACTCACTCATGGATGAGGGAAACATTGATGGTTGATGGAGAGGCGTTGGTGGTGACGATGGAGATAAAACTCCCCAAATTCCTTGTCCCGGCAGGGTGCCAGAACAGAGGTTCTGGTTCCAAATCGCGGCTTCTGGTGGTGGCGGCGCAGCGGAACTCTTTTTGAAAAAAAGACGAACTCCCCTCGGTTTTTAGGTGAAGAGGCTTCTTATAGGCGAAGAGGGAGGCCGAGGGGGTGCCTGGCAGGCATGTGGGCCCCCCAGGCCTCCACTCCGTCTCGTACTCTGGCTCCGTGAATCTTCTGGTGAAATAGGATTTTTGGCATAGTTTTTGGGATTTTTCCTGATAGTTGATTTTCTACACAAAAACTAGACACCAAAGTAATTCTGCTGAAAACAGCATCATTCCGTGTTAGTTGTATCCAAATCACACAAGTTTAGAGGAGAAACAATAGCAAAAGTGTTCAGGAAAGTAGATACGTTTTGACGTATCATACTAACCTATCAACAAATTGCCACAATGCTAGTTGCCTGCTATTTTTGGCACCAGAAAAGCTAGTAAGGAAATATTCTCGGAATTGGACGGGACAAAAGTCAAAGTCAATATTTCACCGAGGAGAACACAGAGTGTAGAGGAGAGACGGAGGGGCGCCATAGGGTGGTCACACCCCCCAGGCGCGGCCTAGCGTGGGACCGCGCTTGGGCAGGGTGTGGGCCCCCTGGCCGCCTCCTAGCCTCGCCTCTTTGCCTATAATAATCCCCCGATGTCGAAACCCTAAGTACCCGATCAATATTCCACGAAACCGTTTGTAGCCGCCGCCACCATCGTCCCTAGATCGGGGGATCTGAAGCTCTTCCCGGCACCCTGCCGGAGGGGAGATCATCCCGGAGGCCTTTTTCTTCATCATGCCAGCCTCCGGTATTGTCACATCCCAAAATTTTCCAAATTTTGAAATGTGAAAAATAATAATAATAAAACAAAATAAATAATTGTTGAAATTTAGGGTGAAAAGAAACTTTTTGTTTCTAAATGGAAACATAAAAATCTCATCTTGAACAAACTTTTAATAATGTTTGAATCCAACTAAATTCAAATCAATTGAAATGCATTCTTCATAAAGGCATCTTGAAATTTAAACACTTGGAAAATAAAACAAAATTCTAAAACCCTAAACGAAGAAAATCATTTCCAAGATTACTCTGAGCCTAAGGTATTTGATCCACATAAAAATTGGTCAAACAAATATTTTAAAATGATCAAGAATGATAAGTGAAAATATTATAAAACCATAGAAATTGGTTTCACTTAATTTGGAGCCATAGATAAAATCTTAAGAATTTAATAAGATAAGGAAATTAAATTTCCAAAGCTAATAAAGCTCCTATCTAAAATCCATACCAAATGGTGAGCAAATAATCCTAAAGAGATTAAAAGGACAAACAAATATCAAATAAAATTTTACAAATTGGAATCACCAAGTTTTGGTCTTTAAATAAAAAGATATGGATTTTAAAAGACAAAGGAAGAAATAATAAATAAGGACTATTTAAAGAGCCAAATTAAAACTTAGCCAAGCAAATAAAATAAAATATTTTTGTTAAATGAAAAGAGTAAAGGGTTATTTAAATAAAATCATGAGGATTTATTAATACCCAATTTCATTTAAGTAAAGACATTTCCCAATTTAAATGAACACTAAAAATTATTAAATATTTTAATTATAATTCAAAGTGAATTATTTAAACACCCTTTTAAATTAATGAAACCTACTGAAAAGGTTTAGTGAAATTTTGATTTCAAATAACGGTTTGAAAAATTAATTAAATCTTATTTAATAAAGGAAAGTGCCCTTTTTAAATAAAATATAACCCCTAAATAAATAAAGGATTTATTCCTAAAAGGGACTTTAAATACATGTTTAAAACATATTAAAAACTTACTGAAAGGTTTGGAAGGTTTTGAATTCAAATGCTGGTTTGAAATGTTTAAACAAATTCAAAACATAATTGAAAATGGAAAAAGAAAAATAGACAGGAGAAGGAAAAAAATAAAACAAAGCAGCCAGCCCAGCAAACCCAGCCCACTGGCCCAGTTAGCCCATCTCCTCTTTCCGCAAGAAAAACGCTTCACACCGTGGATCTCACCCGCACTGTCCCTGACGATCGGACCCCACCTCGTTTCTCTCTCTTGCCGACGAAGCGACCCCACCAGTCAGACCATCTTCCTCACCCGCGGACCCCTTCTTCCTCCTCTCCTCGCCAGTTTCTGCGTCGATTTCGCGTGTTTAATTCGCATCAATGCCGCGTGATTCTCGCCCCCTGACCACGCACATTTAACCGCCCACGCCTCCTCCATCTTTCCCCTCAGACCCCATTTCCCCTCCGCCACCGGGCTACGCTAATTTTGCCCGAGACCATGCTCTGTTCCTGCGAAACTCCGAGCAAATTACGGCAGCTCCTCTCCTCCCCTTGCCCCCTAGACCACTCAAGCGTGCTCACAAGAACCCGACGCATATCCCAACAACCTCAACTCACTCGCGCGCGCCCCATATGCTCGGCAACGTCTGAGCATCGCCGCCGTCTGCCTCCGCTCCGTCGACCTCTCCCCGGTAATTCCGACCGCCCCACTCCTCTTCCTTCACACGCGTGTCCTCACCACTCTCCCGCGCATCTAACAGCCCCTCCCTTTTCCTCTAGCGTGCACCATAGCCTCGCCTTTGACGATGTCTGAGCGCACCCGACGGGGACATCGACTCCGGCGAGCAATTGACAGCAGCACCGTGCACCCCTCCATCTACGGGAACCACCTTGAGCATCAGCACTTCGCGGCGACCTCGGTGAGCTACCTCTCTCCCTCTTCTCCTTCCTAAATCACTGGCTAGTGCATCGTCTGAGCGCGCCGCCGCCACTCGCCGCCGCCAGCGCCGCCCATCTTAGGTCACACACACTGCAACCGTTAGATCTGAATCGTGTGTGCGAGATTAGAACTTAAACCGAAGAGGTACGCAGTGATCTGTGCCGCATGTTTTGAGTTAGATCTAACGCTCCACACTACACAATCTGCATGAACCGTTTTCGGTCAACCAGAACATGACGCGTGGCCAGACTCTAGTTTTAAAACAGAATTTGTCCTATTAGATGTTCAAATTTGTAAATTGCATAACTTTAAATCTACACGTCCAAATTTTGCAAATTTTATATCAATGGAATCAGCAAAACAAACTCTATCCAACCATGCACTTTGTTTAATGAATTTATTCTGTAAAATTAGTTTTTTTGAGAAACTTGTGTAGGTATATGTTGAATTAAAATTATTCTAGCAATATTTTTATGGTAAAATCTTTGGCAAATGGATTGTTTTGAACCTAATGACCATATAAACCAACTCATGGATTTAAAATTGTATTTTGTGAAATTAAAGAATAAATCTTTGAATTAAAGCATTTCTAGTTAAATGAAAATATTGCTTATGTGTTAAAAATGCTTTGTGAGTAAAACCTTTGAAAAATGATTAGATTTAAACTCTCTGATGAACCCTATAAATTATTTGATGAACCCTATAAATTATTAAAGGTTATAGGATTTGCTAAAAAGAATTTTCAACAACAAGTTATAGGATTTAAAAATATATTTGATGAACCCTATAAATTATTACTTTGCTAAAAAGCATTTTCAACAACATAAAATATGGATTTGGTATAAAAAATGGTTTACGGGTAAAACCTTTTGCAAATGGTTTCAGTATTAAACACTTGACCATAAAACACTAACATTTGTGTTTAAAAATGTATTTGTCAAACACTAGAAAATATTACTTTGGTTTAAACCATTTCTAGCAAAACAAAAATGACTTAAAATAGCCATTTTCACTAACTTGATATCAAATGGTTTTGCCACATTTATAAATGACCAATAGATATTTTATGATGTTTATAACCTATAGAAACCACTTTTACAATAAAAAAGTCTTTGGCCTGCTTGCATGCATTGCTTTGTTTTTATTATTTTATGTGATGATTGCTTGAATGGTAGATTGAATATTTGCTAGCTTGATTGAATTGTAGTGGAATTTGAAGAGTGTGACTATTGCAAGATCAAGGAGTGAACTTATAATTCTCTACCAAAAAGGCAAGTGGTGCTTCATATTTTTGTCCCAATATTTTGCCTATGCATTAGAAATATTTTGTATAGGGCTTGCATGAATATTTTGCTAAGTATCTATATGCTATGCTTGGGAAATCCTAGTAGTTGTAGAAATGTTAGAATTTTCTCTAAGTTAAGATACTTACTATTGCCATGCTTAGCCTAGCTAGTAGTAACCAAGGGTGGAATATATATACATGCTATGGAAATATATTGCTAAGTCTTTGACTTATGTTTTGCTTAATAAAACAACTAAGTGAATGAAACACCTGGGTGGAATGGAAAGAATGGTTTGTGTTGAGTGGTTACACAAGGCCCATTTCTATGGTTTACCTTGTGTATCTCACTTGTGGTTTGCCACCCAGGAACAAAGGGATTTGAGATGCCAAATGTTAAGAAGCTTCTAGTGCAGCCACATGGCATTATGGGCTCTGCCTGGATCACACAGGTTGCAATAACTTAGCCATTTGGACAGTTGGTGGTAGAGGGATGATAGGTTGGAACGCGTCCATTTGGTCTAAGGGAAGGCTTCTGAAAGGTCCTGTCTTGGTGAAACCAAGTCTTGTGGGGAAAGTGCACCACCTCTGCAGATGGAAGAAACTAAGTACTTAGTCGTGTCCCTGGTAATGGACAACTTGAGCATCAAGACATGGAAGCTATCAAGAATCTCCTCATCCCAATTTTCTAAGTTAAAACTTGTGGTTGAACAAGGGTGAAGGTTCACCAATTTCTATTGGTGGTTCCTTGGGAAAGTTTTGCCAAACAAAACTTAGTGTTTTTCAACTAATAGGTAAAACCTATTTTGGGCAAAGCAAGCCTAATCTCCACCTAGCCAAATGCATATAGATGATAGACTCCACTATACTACCATAGTATCACTTTCCAATACAATTCAAATGTATTGACCCTCGTGGCTGTAACTTATTATGTTGCAGGTTTGTTTGATGTTAGTGAAGTGTGTTGATTAGGATTACAAGTCTACAACCAACATGATTGCCTATGGCACTTTGAAGATGAAGGACCCCATGCTATAGTTATTTCTGCTGCATTGTAATGAGATAGCCAAATGAGCTATGTAAGATGTAATAAATTATTTTACTCCTGGTTATAAAGTTGTATTATGACCTTTGTTTCTTGATATTACATCTTAACTATGGATGCTAGCTATTGATCCAGGGACTAGCATTGTAAACATAGGGATCTCTACCTTATTAAAGGTTGGGACCTCTACAGATGGTATCAGAGCACTGTGTTGCCTATAGGATTGTAACCCTAGGATTGGACAAAACCCCTTAGAAAAATAGGAGTTGTATTTGTTCCAAAACTTATTTACAAACAATCTTGTAAACTCTTTCCTCAACCATTTTGGTTTTGATTCTACATCTCTTCCTTTTCAAACTTGATGGACAAGGACCTCAACCATGAGCAAAGACACCAACTTGAGCAAAGGACTCCACCAACTCAAATGACTTCAACTTCAACATTATCAAAGACCTCAACTTTATTTTCACCAAGGACTTCAACTTGGACATCACCAAGGACTACAAGTGAGCCAAGAAATATTACTGAAGTCTTGAAGACTAAGAAAATACAAATTAGAAAGAACCATCATCCCCTTGAAGATTTGTGACCAAGACACAAGAATTTTCCCAAGGAAACCATGATCTCATTCAAGAAGAAACAACAAAGAAGAATGGAATGATCTCAAGTGAGCCATATAGTTGGGCCACCATATTTAGTTTAGATCAAACCCACCAACTTATGTGGTGTAGCAAAAATATTTTTGTTGTCTAAAAATGTGCTTGAAACTTGTTGTTTGAGTGGAATGTTTGTTTGTGATTGCTTGCACATTGCTTGTGTGAATTGTGATGTGTGTGATTAGAACTATTTCCTTTGAAATATTTTGCCTATTCTAATCCCAATCCAACCCAAACAGATGACTACTCCAAGAAACTCCAACATCAAGAGTGGTGACGACAACAACCAAGATATGCACATGAGAGAACTCATAGTAACCCAAACCCAGTTGAACCAAGTGACAACTCAATTTTTAGCCAACAACAATGAGTTAGACCCAACCATGCAAAGGTTTTTGGAAACCCAAACCCAATTGATGCAAAAGGTGACAAATCAAATTATCAACATGGGAGACAACCCTTCCCAAGGAGTTTGTGACAACAATGATGTCAAGGATGATATTATAGAAGGAACTCAAGCTTGAAATGTTTGTGGAGACATGGATCACACTTCCAAAGAGCATGAAGATCAATGCCCTAATTGTGAAGAGAAACATCCAACTAACCAATGCCCCACATCCCAAGCTACTTGTTTCCTATGTGAAGGAAATAATCATGTCCCTATGCAATGCCCCATCTATTCCATAGTTCAACAAAGGAAACAAGGTGGAGTGCATCAACAGTTTGGAAACCCCCAGGAGGGAACAACTTCTACCAAGAAGGATGAAGACAAAGGAAAATCTCAGCTTGCACCTCCATGCAATATGACTCAACTTGATGGACAAAAGAGGAAACATATGTATTATCCAAGAAAAAGATTAAGGAGACAAGGAGACTTTCCCACCTTTGAGGTGAGATATGAAGAGCATGAACTAGAAGAACTCCTAGCTTTGGAGAAACCCAAGAAGAAGAAGGACAAAAGCCAAGTGCAATGTTGCCATTGCAAAGAGATGGGACACTATGCCAATGAATGTCCAGAGAAGAAGAAGAAGTATAAAGAAATTAGTCAAGTGTGGTGCAACAACTGCAAAGAACTAGGCCATTATGTATCAACTTGTCCACAGAAGATACGTGAAGAACTCAACCTTGTCACATGTTACAATTGTGGTGACCAAGGACATTATGCAAGCAATTTTCCAGAAAATATGAAGTACAAGACAAACAAGCCTATGAGAGATCTCAGCCTTGTCACATGTTTCAAGTGTGGAAACAAAGGACACTATGCAGATGTCTGCCCAGAGAAGATTCATCAAGACCCCAAGCAAGCCAAGATGTAATCTAGATGAGATATTTTTTAAGGGTGGTAGTACCCTAGTTGCTTTGAGCCAACTTGTAACCTCTAGCCTCCCCAAATCTTGGGACGAGATTTATTTTAAGCGTGGTAGCCTGTCACATCCCAAAATTTTCCAAATTTTGAAATGTGAAAAATAATAATAAAAAAACAAAATAAATAATTGTTGAAATTTAGGGTGAAAAGAAACTTTTTGTTTCTAAATGGAAATTTAAAAATCCCATATTGAACAAACTTTGAATAATGTTTGAATCCAACTAAATTCAAATCAAGTGAAATGCATTCTTCATAAAGGCATCTTGAAATTTAAACACTTGGAAAATAAAACAAAATACTAAAACCCTAAACAAAGAAAATCATTACCAAGATTACTCTAAGACTAAGGGATTTGATCCACATAAAAATTGTTCAAACAAACATTTTAAAATGATCAAGAATGATAAGTGAAAATATTATAAAACCATAGAAATTGGTTTCACTTAATTTGGAGCCATAGATAAAATCTTAAGAATTTAATAAGATAAGGAAATTAAATTTCCAAAGCTAATAAAGCTCCTATCTAAAATCCATACCAAATGGTGAGCAAATAATCCTAAAGAGATTAAAAGGACAAACAAATATCAAATAAAATTTTACAAATTGGAATCACCAAGTTTTGGTCTTTAAATAAAAAGATATAGATTTTAAAAGACAAAGGAAGAAATAATAAATAAGGACTATTTAAAGAGCCAAATTAAAACTTAGCCAAGCAAATACAATATTTTTGTTAAATAAAAAGAGTAAAGGGTTATTTAAATAAAATCATGAGGATTTATTAATACCCAATTTCATTTAAGTAAAGACATTTCCCAATTTAAATGAACATTAAAACTTATTAAAGTATTTTAAATTATAATTCAAAGTGAATTATTTAAACACCCTTTTAAATTAATGAAACCTACTGAAAAGGTTTAGTGAAATATTGATTTAAAATAAGGGTTTGAAAAATTAATTAAATCTTATTTAATAAAGGAAAGTGCCCTTTTTAAATAAAATATAAACCCTAAATAAATAAAGGATTTATTTCTAAAAGGGACTTTAAATACATGTTTAAAACATATTAAAAACTTACTGAAAGGTTTGGAAGGTTTTGAATTCAAATGCTTGTTTGAAATGTTTAAACAAATTCAAAACAGAATTGAAAATGGAAAAAGAAAAATAAACAGGAGAAGGAAAAAATAAAACAAAGTAGCCAGCCTAGCAAACCCAGCCCACTGGCCCAGTTAGCCCATCTCCTCTTTCCGCAAGAAAAACGCACCGCGGATCTCACTCGCACTGTCCCTGACGACCGGACCACACCTCGTTTTCTCTCTCGCCGATGAAGCGACCCCACCAGTCAGACCATCTTCCTCACCCGCGAACCCCTTCTTCCTCCTCTCCTCGCCAGTTTCTGCGTTGATTTCGCGTGTTTAATTCGCATCAATGCCGCGTGATTCTCGCCCCCTGACCATGCACATTTAACCGCCCACGCCTCCTCCATCTTTCCCCTTAGACCCCATTTCCCCTCCGCCACCGGGCTGCGCTAATTTTGCTCGAGACCACGCTCTGTTCCAGCAAACCTTCGAGCAAATTCCGGCAGATCCTCGCCTCCCCTTGCCCCCTTGACCACTCAAGCGTGCTCACAAGAACCCAACGCATATCCCATCAACCTCAGCTCACTCACGCGTGCCCCATATGCTCGGCACTGACCACGTCTGAGCATCGCTGCCGTCTGCCTCCGCTCCATCGACCTCTCCCCGGTAATTCCGACCGCCCCTCTCCTCTTCCTTCACACACGTGTACTCACCACTCTCCCGCGCATCTAACAGCCCCTCCCTTTTCCTCTAGCATGCACCATAGCCTCGCCTTCGACGACGTCTGAGCGCACCCGACGGTGACATCGACTCCGACGAGCAATTGACAGCAGCACCGTGCACCCCTCCATCTACGGGAACCACCTTGAGCATCAGCACTTCGCGGAGACCTCGGTGAGCTACCTCTCTCCCTCTTTTTCTTCTTGAATCGCAGGCTAGTGCATCGTCTGAGTGCGCCGCCGCCACTCGCCGCCGCCAGCGCCGCCCATCTTAGGTCACACACGCTGCAACCGTTAGATCTGAATCGTGTGTGCAAGATTAGAACTTAAACCGAAAAGGTACGCAGTGATCTGTGCCGCATGTTTTCACTTAGATCTAACGCTCCACACTACGCGATCCGCACGAACCGTTTTTGGCCAACCAGAACATGACGCATGGCCAGACTATAGTTTTAAAACAGAATTTGTTCTATTAGATGTTCAAATTTGTAAATTGCATAACTTTAAATCTACACGTCCAAATTTTGCAAATTTTATATCAATGGAATCAGCAAAACAAACTCTATCCAACCATGCACTTTGTTTAATGAATTGCTTCTGGAAACTTAGTTTTTTTTTGCAGAAACTTCTGTAGGTATATGTTGAATATAAAAATTATTCTAGCAATATTTTTATGGTAAAATCTTTGGAAAATGAATTGTTCTGAACCTACTGACCATAGAAACCAACTCATGGATTTAAAATTGTATTTTGTGAAGTTAAAGAATAAATCTTTGAATTAAAGCATTTCTAGTTAAATGAAAATATTGCTTATGTGTTAAAAATGCTTTGTGAGTAAAACCTTTGAAAAATGATTAGATTTAAACTCTCTGACCCTAAATACCAAGTTATAGGATTTAAAAATATATTTGATGAACCCTATAAATTATTACTTTGCTAAAAAGCATTTTCAACAACATAAAATATTGATTTGGTATAAAAAAATGGTTTATAGGTAAAACCTTTTGCAAATGGTTTCAATATTAAACACTTGACCATAAAACACTAACATTTGTGTTTATAAATGTATTTGTCAAACACTATAAAATATTACTTTGTTTTGAACCATTTCTAGCAAAACAAAAATGACTTAAAATAGCCATTTTCACTAACTTGATATCAAATGGTTTTGCCACATTTATAAATGACCAATAGATATTTTATGATGTTTATAACCTATAGAAACCGCTTTTCCAAATAAAACAGTCTTTGGCATGCTTGTTGTAACATCCCAAAAATACTAAACTTAAATCATCAAACTCTAATCATCAAAATTAGGGTTAACAAAAACTTTTCTAATTAAAATTATGAAGGCATGCATATGTGTATGCATTTAATTTGAAATTCTTTTGAACCACCTTGTTTGTATGTTTCCTTGCTTGTAAAATGTTTCTTAGGTGAAATAAACATCATCTAAACATTTCCCAAACTTTTCCTAAAGACAAATAAATCAAAACCAATAAAATAAAGGAATGGTCATTTTGACCAATTTAACTCCCATGCCTACTTTGGCTGTCTCAAACTTTCAGAACCTAATGGAAACTTTTCTGGATCTTTGCACCCCTTGAATGTACTCATAACAAGGTATCAAGGCCCACTTTGTGATCATCCAGAAACTTTCAAATGCATAGTTTAAATGACAATTCAAAATTAAATCTTTATCATATGGGAAGATCCCACTTTTTCAAAAACCACTCAAACAAGCTCAACTTTCAAAACCGAAGCATCTGCAGACTCACCAGCACCAACCTAGCACACCCACCAAAAATCTTTTCAAAATTCAAAACTTGAGTTCATTCGGCCATTTCATCAAACACTTGGCAGACACAAATCAAACAAAATCTAAACACTATTTGGAGCAGTGATTTGAGCCTAACTTGTCCCCTCTTTGGCTCACAACCATCTCAGTAGATCATCTAGCTAACTAAACCAAGCACTAGCACCACTGTGAGGTTGCCATTGTCATCAATGGTGAACAGCCGAGCACACCCATGTCACCCCCATGTCGACAGCAAGCTAGGAAGAAAAGCAAGCCTAGCCAGCATGTCTGGGAGGCAGCCCACCGCCCACCGCCACTCACTGTCCCAGCCGCGAGCGTTGCCAAGTCCTGGACCACACGCACGAACCATGCCAACCTTGCCAGCAACCATGCCGAGCGTGCGCCAGAGCGCCACCCTCGACCAGCGCCCACAGACCACGCGCCGCCCTCACCGCGTGCATACACAATCCCCACCGACCCAGGAGACCACCAGACATCCTCGTTCACCGCCCCGTGACGCACAACCACCGCTCGCCATCGAAGATGCCGCCTCTGCCGCGCAGAGCGTCGCATGTTCTAGACCAAGCCGCACCGCCCCACGCCTCAAAACCATGTCGTTGAGCATCGCCAGGGAACACCGCACCGCCCCTACCTTCGCCCATGCCAATAGCCGCCTGTAACGTCGCCCCTGACGAGCTCACCGTGCGCCCCGTCGGTCCCCTCGCTCGACTATAAATAGAGGCCACCCCCGCTCGATTTCTTCACACCATCTCACTCCCCTCTCTCCACTGATCATGCCACACCGTTCCCAGAGCAAGGCGAGCACCACCTCGCCGGAATTTCACCGGAGCCCTCCGCCTCTGGAGAAGAAGGGCGCCATCAATTTCGTCCACCCCAGGAGCTGCCGCGACCACCCCTGAGTTCGCTGTCGTCAACTTCGTCGTTCGCCCGCCTCGCCGACCCTCGCCTGCACCCCGGTGAGCCCCCAGCACCCCTCACTGGTCACGCTAGGTTTCTTTCTCGCCGGTGTTGCTCAACGTCGACGATGACTCTCAGCCGTTGGATTAGAACTAGATCGAACGATCCACATCGCCCCGTACCGCTTCGCCCCTCCCTGTCTCACTGGCGACTGGGGACACCCACTTAATCAGCCCGCAGGAGCACTACGCTTAGCAGGCTGGCCCGTTAACTTTTCCCGCGCAGCCCAGTTATTTGAATTAAACCTTTTTCATTTTGTTTCAAACTCACTTCTGTACCCAACTTCAAAAATCAACCCAGATCGATTCAGTGCACCAAATTGAATGAAACCAATTTTGTTAGAATGGTGTGAGAATGCTGAATCCAAGCCCGTTGGATTCAAGTCACTTGGATCTATAGATCACCCATGGTAAAAATAACAAGGCAGAAGCTTTTCTGCATTCAAACATTTTTCAAATTTAAACCATAATAGCTTTTGATTTGATTCCAACTCTCAAAAATCACATTTAACCATACCTTTCAGAATATATAAAAATATATAGGTTTACCTTCAGAAATAATGTTCAAGTAATAAAAGAATGCTACATAGGCATTTCTAGCCACTTTAAATAATTAAAATAAAAGGGTAAAACCTTATTAAATTGTGACACCACTTTAAATCATATTCCCATGGACTAAAATATGTGGTGATGACATGTGTCAACATGATCCCATGTTTGATTTGGAGAATATTAAATCTTAAGTAGTTTTTCAATGAATAGAAATTACTTTTCTAAAAATAAAAAGAATTAAACCAAGCTTTAATCTTGTAATGTTAGTGATGATGTTAGATCATCTATAGGACCCTTGTGTGTGATGATTGCAAGTAGTTAAGTATTGTTTGGTGATTGTGTACCTCGTATTTATTTATAGACGCTAGTACCGACCAAGGATACGAGGAGGAAGGAGGATACTACGAAGAAGAAGCCGAGGAGAACTTCAACCACTGCTCTGCACAAGGCAAGCTAACACTTGCAATTTAGCAAGCTTTACTAATCAAGTTGACCAAAGCAAGCTATTAACCTTGCAAGCTAACACTTGCAATTTAGCAAGCTTATAATGATATTGTGCAAGCTTTATTAACTAAGTGGACCAATGCAAGCTAACCCTTGCAAGATACCCTACTGATGCCACAAACCACTACTTGTTACTCTGCCCACTATATGCCTTAAGCATATATGATCCAACCCACTTGACCAACCAATCCTAGTTTTTACTTACAAGCTTTATACTTTATTTCTTTATCAAAGCCATTCCTTAGAGTTTACTTAAGTGAATTATAGATACTAGAAAGATATCTGAAGGTTGCATAAAGAGCATAAAATTTGGCCTAAGCTAGATAATCTTGATGTCATCTTAAGGCATGAGATTGAACTTAGTTAGAACTCCACTAGTTTACCACCCCTCATTATTGCTTACCCCCACCTGTAGATGCTAGTGCTACGCATAAAACTTGATCAACTTTAGATGGGAATACTTGGTGGAAAAATGGTTATGAAAACCTTGGAATGATGGATCATTCTATTGAAATGTTTTGGACATGTGTTTCCAAACACCTAATGATTTTGGTGATCAAAACGATGAGGCATGAGCCTTAGCCCTTTATAAAACTGATGGTTGTCTGGATGCGATACCATTCCAATTTTATCGTACAACCACAATACCCGAAGATTGGGTAGGGCTTGACTGGAAACTTATATACCTTAGTATTAGTTCCCTCACGGCCAAGGTCTGAGCTGAGGCTACCTTGTGAAGATTGTCCACCTGTGCAGTACCCAATATGACAGTTGGTCATGGTTGGGAGGCCAAACTCACAGGAGAGGTGCTTATACTAGGGTGTGTAATCGAAAGGTTAGGATTGATTATCCGCATACTGAGTATGGTGAATTCAGGATTTTTTCCTGACGGATGTATCGAATGTTGTGGTGAAAGTGTACAATCTCTGCAGAGTGTCAAACTATTCGAATAGCCGCGTCCGCGGTTATGGACAGTTGGAGTGGCCATGCTGTTCCCCCGTCAGACTTTTCAAAATGACTTGTGAAATGATTTAAAACTTTGACTTGACCACAACAGAGTTGTGATATGAAATACAAGTTCCCACTTAGGAGTTATAAAATTGTGACGAGCATTCGTTGCCTCTAAACTTAGTAGGGATAAATCTGGCTTTTGCAAAACAACCCTAGAGCCTAGTGTCCTATTATCCAAAAACCCCTTTACCTGTTAGTATTAGTTTGCGAGTACTTAAAGAGTACTCATGGCTTTGTCCCTGGCTATTCCCATGGCCAGACTATGAAGAGGAGTACCTTGAGGATGGACCCCAGGAAGGTTACGACAACTAGGATCATCTCCCATCGTCAGCATTGCCTGTGACCCCGAAGATGGAGCTTCGCCTATGCTACCATTATTATTACATATTCCGCTGCTTGATGTTGTATTAAGAACTAGATCATGAGATCCCTATTTGTGTAAGAACTTATGTATCGTTTGTAATGGATGATGTACTATGGTATCCAATTCTGTTATGTCTCGCAAAAATGGTAATCCTAGGATTGCGATGTATGGCATAACAGGCATCTAGGATTAAAAATCCGGGTGTTGACAAGTTGGTATCAGAGCCATCCTGACCATAGGAGACCCTAGTTAGACTGGACGTTTGCATCAAAAACTTAGTTTCAAAACCAAATAAAAAAATATTTACAAAAAATTGATTGTCATTATTATCCCTTTGATTCTTTCATGAAAATTCATGTTCCTCAAAAACTCTTGCAAAATACATAAAATTTTGACACACTTGATCACTCTACTAACTTTTCCAAATAAAACAGTCTTTGGCATGCTTGCATGCATTGCTTTGTTTTTATTATTTTATGTGATGATTGCTTGAATGGTAGATTGAATATTTGCTAGCTTGATTGAATTGTAGTGGAATTTGAAGAGTGTGACTATTGCAAGATCAAGGAGTGAACTTATAATTCTCTACCAAAAAGCAAGTGGTGCTTCATATTTTTGTCCCAATATTTTGCCTATGCATTAGAAATATTTTGTATAGGGCTTGCATGAATATTTTGCTAAGTATCTATATGCCATGCTTGGGAAATCCTAGTAGTTGTAGAAATGTTAGAATTTTCTCTAAGTTAAGATACTTACTATTGCCATGCTTAGCCTAGCTAGTAATAACCAAGGTGGAATATATATACATGCTATGGAAATATATTGCTAAGTCTTTGACTTATGTTTTGCTTAATAAAACAACTAAGTGAATGAAACACCTGGGTGGAATGGAAAGAATGGTTTGTGTTGAGTGGTTACACAAGGCCCATTTCTATGGTTTACCTTGTGTATCTCACTTGTGGTTTGCCACCCAGGAACAAAGGGATTTGAGATGCCAAATGTTAAGAAGCTTCTAGTGCAGCCACATGGCATTATGGGCTCTGCCTGGATCACATAGGTTGCAATAACTTAGCCATTTGGACAGTTGGTGGTAGAGGGATGATAGGTTGGAAAGCGTTCATTTGGTCTAAGGGAAGGCTTCTGAAAGGTATTGTCTTGGTGAAACCAAGTCTTGTGGGGAAAGTGCACCACCTCTGCAGATGGAAGAAACTAAGTACTTAGCCGTGTCCCCGGTAATGGACAACTTGAGCATCAAGAAATGGAAGCTATCAAGAATCTCCTCATCCCAATTTTCTAAGTTAAAACTTGTGGTTGAACAAGGGTGAAGGTTCACCAATTTCTATTGGTGGTTCCTTGGGAAAATTTTGCCAAACAAAACTTAGTGTTTTTCAACTAATAGGTAAAACCTATTTTGGGCAAAGCAAGCCTAAGCTCCACCTAGCCAAATGCATATAGATGATAGACTCCACTATACTACCATAGTATCACTTGCCAATACAATTCAAATGTATTGACCCTCATGGCTGTAACTTATTATGTTGCAGGTTTGTTTGATGTTAGTGAAGTGTATTGATTAGGATTACAAGTCTACAACCAACATGATTGCCTGTGGCACTTTGAAGATGGACCCCATGCTATAGTTATTTCTGCTGCATTGTAATGAGATAGCCAAATGAGTTGTGTAAGATGTAATTAATTATTTTACTCCTGGTTATAAAGTTGTATTATGACCTTTGTTTCTTGATATTACATCTTAACTGTGGATGCTAGCTATTGATCCAGGGACTAGCATTGTAAACACAGGGATCTCTACCTTATTAAAGGTTGGGACCTCTACAGGTATGAAGCGTGAGTAGTTCCACCTTGGACTACGGGTACATGTAGTATCTAGATGGTTGTATATCCTCCTTGTGCTTTGATGTCTAGATCTTGTGAGCTCCGTTCATGATCAGGATCTCATCTATTTGTAATCATGCATGTTGTGTTTGCGGGGATCTGATGGATATTGAGATTACTATGTCAGATTGATTAATCGTTTTGTCTTATTGATTCTATTATGTCTGTGTTGTTTGTGATCTTGCATGCTCTCCTTTGTTAGTAGATATCTTGGCAAAGTAGTTGCTAGTGACTCCGAGAGGGGGTATTTATGCTCGATAGTGGGTTCATTCCTCTACTTAATCAAGGGAAGTGATAGAAATCTCTACGGTTGTAGATGTGTTGTTGCCACTAGGGAGAAAACAACAGTCCCTTGTTCATGGAACAAGTGGATTGTTTACCTTACACACTTTGCTTAAAGCAGTTGTCTGTTGCCTGCAACTTAACACTGGAGGGGGTTCCGATGATAACCCAAAGGTGTACTTCTAGTCATAGATGCAGTTGGAAAGCGGTCTATGTATATTGTTGTATTGCCCAATCGAATCCCATAGGATCTTTTTGTCTAGTATTGCATTGTTATGCCTTGCTCAGTCTTGTCAATTGCCCTGTTGTAATTTGTTTACCCAGCATGCCATGTTTGTTTATCTAAGGAGAACACCTCTAGTGAACTATGGACCCCGGTCCAATCTTTACCATTGATACAACCTCCACTGTTACTGTTTACTTGCTGCAAACCATCATCACCTTCCACATCATACAGTTAATCCTTTGTTACAGTAACCGGTGAGATTAACAACCTCACTGTTAGTTGGAGCAAAATCTTGAGTTTGTGTTGTTCAGGTTTCCACGTTGCTTGCAACACCTTTGAGACGTTTCCATCCTCCTACTGGTTAGATAACCTCTGTTTCTTACTGAGGAAAGACTTGTTGTTGTGCTGCTTCACACCTTGCTCTTGGGGTTTCCCGACAAAGCGCTCTCAGGCGCCATCAACAAGTTTTCTGGCGCTGTTGCTGGGGAATAAAGAAGAAGAAGCTCCCACGCCAACACAGCGCTAACAAGTTTTCTGGCGCCGTTGCCGGGGAGGCTAAGGACGTCTTCACAAGGGGAGTCCTCCTCAACCTTTCTCTTTACTTTGTTTTTAGTTTGCTTAGTTTCTTTTTCTTGGTTTTGTTTGCCTCTTTTTATCAAAAACTCCAAAATAAATTAGTTTAGTTTGGTTTGCTTTCTCTTATCAAAAACACAAAAAAATTAGTTCCTACTCTAGTCGCCAACTTGCTCTAGCTCACCATGTTGTTCCCCAAGTTCACCCTGAAGGACCTTTCCATAGGTAGTGGCTCCATAATTGGGAAAGATAATATTGAAAAATTCTTTAATCATGTTAGCAAACATGAGGATATTGAGAATAAATCTATAGCAGAACTTGCTCATAATTATGAAATTGCTGGAGCTTCTTTAGTTCATATGTTGGAGGCTAGGTTTGTTAGCCTTAACCCCATGATGCAAATTTTGTTCCTAAAACTAAATAAAGAAAAGAATGCTGAAAAGAGAGAATTTATTCTTGAAACTTTACTTAAAAAGTTCCATGATGTTGCTAAGGAAGCCAAAAAGGTCTTTGAGTGTTTCAATATGCTAGGCTCATGTGTAAATGTTGTGGGTACTTCAGATAAAACCAAGCCTAGAGAGAAATTTAAGATACCCATACCCTTTAAGCTTGTTGGGATGAATGAGGCATTTGAAAAGAATTTTGATTGGATTGTTCCTGAAAATCCTTTTGATGAAAGTAGTAAACCAAATAGAGACGAGAAGGGATCCTACAAAACTCATTTGGATGGGATACCTTCATAGTTGAAGACTTTGCAAGTATTGATGTTAATACTTCTTCATTTGAAAATACTTGATTTCTTGCTTCTTGTGCCTAACTTAAAGGCATTAAAAAAGTACTTGTTGGGAGATAACCCAAGAGTTTCCTCGAGTCTTAGAAGTTATTACTTCAGTAATGACCTATTCTTATCCTTTTTGTTTGCTTTTTGTGCCAAGAATGACCTCTAATGAGAGGGAAGTAAGATTTGGGGAGTTGCTCTCCAGAAACAGATTTCTATCCTCCATCATAAAAATTCGTGAGGAGTCTATGTAAGTCCGATTGTGCTAAAATTTACGAATAAATCCCCTAGTATGTTAGATAACTTTCGTTAGTTCAACACTTTTTGATTTGAGCAACATAAGGTCTTCAAAAAAATTGGTTTCTACCTGCTAGTCTGTTTTGACAGATTTCTACCATTATGTGCATTTCTTCTTATTGATTCCTTTTTGGATTCTTTTTTGGAAATTGAGATTTTTTAAAGGAGTTGCTACAGTAGCTTGTGTTTTTATTGAAAAGTTTTTCTGTTCTAAAGCTAAGCCCAAGGGTCTATTATCTTTTGAATACACTAATTTTGCTAATGAAGATTGTGTGAAGTTTTGTATGAAGGAAAAATTTCAGGTGTAGAGGGAGAATGATGTAATGAGATGAAGAATGGATAAAAGATCAAGCTTGGGGATGTCACCCCGTTTTCACCCCAATAAATATCCAAGAGGTACAAGCGTTAAAGCTTGGGGATGCCCAAGGCATCCCCTTATTCTTCAATAAAAAGCTCAGGTCTTTCTAGACACTTCGTTTTTATTGTTTCATGCATTGTTGTGTTGTTCTTGGAGCATTTTAGTTTTTGTTTGCTTTGCTTAGTTGTTTAGTTTGCTTGAATAAAGTAGTTTTGACCCCCGTTCTCGATGTGTTGTTTCAAATAAGTTGATTGGTGTTGGAAAGGAGTAGAAAGTTCTTGCTTGAAAGTGCAAGAGGAGCTTGCATTGACTGTGACATAGGCTTTAGCATGTCATGCTAGGTGTTGTTTTGACCTTTTGCTTAGTGATTATTGTTGTAGCATGACTTGTTCTAAACAATTGGGATTGCTTAGTGTGCCTTGAAGGAATCATGCGTTGTTTTAGCATACAAAAGCATAGTATTATGGTATTCTCCTTTGGTGTTTTGTTTGGGTTGACTTGGCACATGCTCACACCATGTTATGACTATGAACAAGTCACCATAGCCTCTATGATAATTTATTCCTTAACTTGTAGTACCACTCTATGCTTTGATTAGTAATGTTTTGTCGCTCTACATGATTATGGCCATTATTGCTCTCTTAATTGGTTGCTCCCAGTCTTTTGCTAGCCTCCACTTGTATGAGTAAGCTCTACTCATGCTTCCAACTCCCAAGAAACCAAGTTATTTCAAAGTGTCCACTATAAATTCCTATGCATGGTGTGTTATACCATTCCAAGTACATTCTTGTTTTCAGCTATCTTCCAATTAAAAAGTATTTTGTTATGTGAAAACTTAGTGATTAAAGCCCTCAAGAACTTGATGGCACACTTTATTTTCCTTGCCCCTAATAAACTTGAACCGTTGTGTCATTTATGTTGTATATGCTTGCACTTATACGTTGGAATTAGTAGAACCATGTTGTCATGGGTAACGTTTTTAACATTGCACTTGTACTTTGTACACAGTTGATATCATGCTCTTTTGTCTATGGATGTCGTCGGTGTGAAATAAAAAGGGAGCTCGTAATCCATGGAGTTATGTATTTTGTGTTAGAGAAACGCCTGGGCCGCTAGCCTAAGCCATGCCTAATCATGGTGGAAACTTCCAGCATCACCAGAATGAGCAATCTGTGAAGCATCCTCAATAAAAATCTATGATAAGAACTTACAGGTGACCAAAGTTGAGTAGCATGCGGTGTGGCCCTCGTATTCAAGGGACATGAGATTGCCAACATATAGTTTGTCAAGCATATACTCCATAGTTTGTTCACTTTAACCTTAATCACTTCAAAATGCTTATGATAGGGGAAATGAGGGCTAAAAGCTAACAAGTACCATAACTTTTGGAAGCTCTTTTTGAAACTTGAAATCCCTGCTTCCCTTTATGAAGGGCCTTTCTTCCACTATTATATTGAGTCTCCATCTTCTACCTTTAGGCATCAGTTAAGAGAGCATAGTTGCCATTCTTAATTCTATGTGCAGTGTCCCAAAACTTATTGATTGATGCATATTGTTGATATTGCTTGTTCTTGTGCTATTTGTATCTAGTCACTCTTATGAACTTTGAAGGTGTCCTATGCATCTATTTGCTACTCTATGAGGGACAGTTTGAATGCCACTATGCAGTGTTTTCTGTATGTGAAACAAACAAACGTTTTTCAATGCATGTTATTCATGATCTTTGTTTGTAGCCTTTCATGTTGCATGCATAGTTACTTTATCTTATTGTTAGAACTCAATATTTCATGCACATGTTCAGAGTTCTTTGATCCCAGCTTTCAATGCTTGCAAATGGTTTGATCTTAGTTTTGATGGTGCATGTCACCTCAAAAATTATTCTTTTATCACTTACCTACTCGAGGACGAGCAAGAGTTAAGCTCGGGGATGCTTGATACGTCGGAAATGTATCTATAATTTTTGATGTCCTATGCTTGTTTAGTATCTACTTTGCTTTGCTTTGTCCATACTTTGAGGTGCTTTTCATATGTTTTCTGGTACTAACGTATTAACAAGTTGCCACAGTGCCAGTTGCCTGTTATTTGTTGTTTTTGGTTCCAGAAAAGCTATTAAGGAAATATTCTCGGAATTGGACGGGACAAAAGCCAAAGTTAATATTTCACCGAGGAGAACACAGAGTCCAGAGGAGAGACGGAAGGGCGCCACAGGGTGGCCACACACCCCCCAGGCATGGCCTAGGGTGGGCCCACGCCTGGGCAGGGTGTGGGCCCCCTGGCCGCCTCCCAGCCTCGCCTCTTTGCCTATAAGAAGCCCTCGATGCCGAAAACCTAAGTACCCGATCAATATTCCACGAAACCGTCTGTAGCCGCCGCCACCATCGTCCCAAGATAGGAGGGATCTAAAGCTCTTCCCGGCACCCTGTCGGAGGGGAGTGTTGGAGATATGCCCTAGAGGCAATAATAAAAGTGGTTATTATTATATCTTTGTGTTTATGATAAATGTTTACATTCATGCTATAATAGTATTAAACCGGAAACATTAATACTTGTGTGATTTGTAAACTAAATTAGAGTCCATAGTAAAGCCTCTTTGAAATACTAGCTTGTTGTTTAATAGATGATCGTGGTTTCCCGATCATGAGCATTGAGATGTTGTTGACAACAAGATCATATCATTAGGAGAATGGTTTGATGGGCATACTCCTATAGATAAGCGTAGCATTAAGATCAAGTCATTTCAATAGTTCGTTTGCTATAAGCTTTCTGATACATAGTAACCTAATTCCTTCGACCATGAGATCATGCTAATCACCATCATTGCAAGAATGCTTTGATGACATCAAACACCATACCATAACTGGGTGGATATAAAGGTGGCATTGAGTGTTCGGAAAATATGGGTTGAGGCACATGGATCAAGAGTGGGATTTGTCCATCCATATGACGGATAGATATACTCTGGGCCCTCTCAGTGGAATGTCATCCAATTAGCTTGCAAGCATGTGACTGGCTCACAAGGGATCACATATCACGGGAACGGGAAAAGAGTACTTATCGGTAACGAGGTTGAACTAGGTATGCAGAGATACCGACGATCAAAACCTCAGAGAAGTAAACTATCGCGAGACAAAGGGAAATTGGTATCGTATATAAGTGGTTCATTCGATCGCAAAGTAATCGTAGAAAATTGTGGGACCATATGAATTTCCAGATTCCTCTATTGTTATTGGTCGGAGAAGTGTCTCGGTCATGTCCGCATAATTCACGAACTGTAGGGAGACAACTTAAGGATTCGATGTTGTTTAGTAGATATGGAATGTTAGTAGGGATACCGAATGTTGTTCGGAGTCTCGGATGGGATTGGGATATCACGAGGAGATCCGGAATGGTCCAGAGAATAAGATTCATATAAGGAAAGTCCGATTCCGGAGTTCGGGAAAGATTTTGATGTTTTCATCGGAGAGGTTCTAGAAGGTTCTAGAAGGTTCATCGATCCGGAAGGAGAATGGTCCATGAATGTGTCATGGGTAAGTGGAATGATTGGATCATATCCTAGGTCACTTGGTGTGTGCATTTGCAAGAGATAATTAAAGCTCTAATTGAAAGTCAAACAGGAAGTTTGAAAAGTCAAACTAGAACAATGGTTTCCTAGTGGGAGAAGAAACAAGTCCTTCTCGCAATCCAACTTGGGTTTGGGTTTGGATTCAAACCCATCCCTCCCAAGGCTGCCCCCCTCTCATAAATAGAGGGGGAGGGCTTCCCCAAAGCACACAAGAGCCAAGCCCTCCCCACACCCGCGCCGCCGCCGCCTCGTCGCTGCCGCCCTAGCCGCTGCCGACACATCCTCCTCCTCCCGGACTTCTAAACCCTAGATCTCCGGGAAACCCTAAACGACCATAACTCGCACCGGCTTAGGCGAAGCCCTACGGGATCTTCCCTCTACTTCCAATACCACGCCGTCGTGCTGCCGGAATCGCGAGGGGAGAACTACAACCTCCGCTGCCTGCTGGAACACGGGAGAGGAAAGTCTTCGTCGAGTACCGAACGTGTGACCGACTGCGGAAGCGCTGCCGGAACACAGTGCCGGAAGGATGGTCTACGCGATCTTGAGATCAGCAAGTGTACGACTACATCACCCACAAGAATCTGCTCTCGTTAACCGCTTTGGAATCTTCGAGGGTGAGTGCTTCTATCGACTCGTTGCTACAATCTAGTAGATAGATCTTGGCTTGTTTGTGTGCATGCGGTAGAAATTTTTTGTTTTCCATGCTACGAACCCCTACAGGGAGATCATCCCACAGGCCTTCTTCTTCATCATGCCAGCCTCCGATATGAAGCATGAGTAGTTCCACCTTGGACTATGGGTCCATGTAGTAGCTAGATGGTTGTATCTCCTCCTTGTGCTTTCATGTCTAGATCTTGTGAGCTCCGTTCATGATCAAGATCTCATCTATTTGTAATCATGCATGTTGTGGTTACGGGATTCGATGGATATTGAGATTACTATGTCAGATTGATTAATGGTTGTCTTATTGATTCTATCATGTCTGTGTTATTTGTGATCTTGCATGCTCTCCGTTGTTAGTAGCTATCTTGGCCAAGTAGTTGCTATTGACTCCAAGAGGGGGTATTTATGCTCGATAGTGGGTTCATGCCTCTACTTAATCAAGGGAAGTGACAGAAATCTCTATGGTCTTGTGAGCTCCGTTCATGATCAAGATCTAATCTATTTGTAATCATGCATGTTGTGTTTGCGGGGATCCGATGGATATTGCGATTATTGTGTTGGTTTGATTAATGGTTTTATCTTTATGATTCTAGCATGTCTATGTTGTTTGTGATCTTACATGCTCTCCGTTTCTAGTGGTTATCTTGGCCAATTAGTTGCTAGTGACTCCAAGAGGGGGTATTTATGCTCGATAGTAGGTTCATGCCTCTAGTTTCCAAGGGAAGTGACAATAATCTCTTCGGTCGTAGATGTGTTGTTTCCACTAGGGAGAAAACAATGGTCTCTTGTTCATGAAACAAGTGGATTGTTTACCTTACACACTTTGCTTAAAGAAATTGTCTGTTGCTTGCAACTTAATACTGTAGGGGGTTCGGATGATAACCCAAAGGTGGACTTCTAGTCATAGATGTAGTTGGATGGCGGTCTATATATATTGTTGTATTGCCCAATCGAATCGCATAGGATCTTTTTTGTCTAGTATTGCATTGTTATGCCTTGCTCAGTCCTGTCAATTACCCTGCTGTAATTTGTTTATCCATCATGTCATGTTTGTATATCTAAGGAGAACACCTCTAGTGAACTATGGACCCCACTCCAATCTTTACCATTGATACATCCTCCACTTTTACTGTTTACTTGCTGAAACCATCATCACCTTCCACACCATACAGTTAATCCTTTGTTACAGCAACCGGTGAGATTGACAACCTCACTGTAAGTTGGGGCAAAGTCTTGAGTTTGTGTTGTGCAGGTTTCCGCGTTGCTTGCAACACCTTTGATACGTTTCCTTCCTTCTACTGGTTCGATAACCTCGGTTTCTTACTGAGGGAAGACTTGCTGCTGTGCTGCTTCACACCTTGCTCTTAGGGTTTCCCGACAAAGCGCTCTCAGGCGCCATCAACAAGTTTTCTGGCGCCGTTGCCGGGGAATAAAGAACAAGAAGCTCCCACGTCAACACAGCGCTAACATATGGCTCCTCCTTCAATGCAGAGAAGCGGCAGGCATGCGAGTGCTCCTTCTCCTTTGATACAGAGAAGCGGCGGGCGGGCAAACCTTCTTCTGGCTCCTCCTTTGCGAATCGAACGGCGACGAGTGGTGACGAGCAGTAGCTTGCAAGAATAGAGAAAAAAAGGGGAACGAGATCGAAGTCAATGCACGCTGCGCTGACCTTGGATCGATGGGGCAAACTTACACGAGTCGCATGCATCAAGATGCGACTTGTATAACTTTCCATGCCCTAGTCAAATAGATTACATAGGCAGTGTTTATCACAAAATGATTGCTAGCTCAATAGCTAGACACCCAGTCCCTTGGCAACCTAGGTTCGAATCCTGCTGGTGGCCACTTTTTTTGGAACTAAAAAATATGAACTATAAAAATAGCCTATAATTAATATGAACTATAAAAAATAGGCTAAACCATCGCGTGAAGTTAACCGGAGTCGTTGAACTATTCGACTAGGCCCACACAACTTACCACAACTAGGCCAACACATACTCGAGGCGCATCTGCCCCATATGCGCCTCAAGTATTTGAATTACGCATGGCGCATATGGACACAATGTGCCTCGAGTAAGTGGGGGCAGCTAAATCTGGTCCGTACATGTGATATAGGGCTAATTTTTTTAAAATAATACATTTTTTTATTCAATTTGACAAATAATACATGAAATCTAAAAATTGCAAATCTAACGGACCGTCGTCCGTTGAAAAGACGAAGGTGATGGTTCGTCTTTTGAAAAGACGAAGGAGTGGTTCGTCCGTTCAAAAGGCGAACGTGGTGACTGGGACAGGTTCATCCACACATACGTTCGTCTTTTGAACGGACGAACCACCCCCTTCGTCTTTTCAAAAGACGAACCATCACCTTCGTCTTTTCAACGGACGACGGTCCGTTAGATTTGAAATTTTTGGATTTCGTGTATTATTTGTGAAATTGAATAAAAAGAATCTCAAGTAATAATATACAGGAGGCGCACTGTTTAGACATGCGCCTCGTGTATTTAGTGGAGGCGTATGTTTGAGGGATGCGCCTCCTATAAGCACGTATCCTATAGGCTTTTTCCTAATAGTGTTAGTCCCGGTTCGAGGCGCATCTATCCCATATGCGCCTCAAGTATTTGAATTACGCGAGGCGCATATGGACACGATGTGCCTCGAGGAAGTGGGGGCAGCCATATCTGGTTTGTACATGCGATATAGGAGACGCACGGTTTAAACATGCACCTCAAGTAATAATATACGGGAGGCGCACTATTTAGACATGCGCCTCGTGTATTTAGTGGAGGCGTATGTTTGAGGGATGCGTCTCCTGTAAACATGTATCCTATAGGCTTTTACCTAGTAGTGTTAGTCCCGGTTGGAAACACCAACCGGGACTAAACGGTTTCTGACAGGCTAGGGCCGGCGCCATACTTTTTTGTTCCGGTTGGTGTGTCCAACCGAGACTAAAGATAGAACTTTAGTGCCGGTTGAAGACACCAACCGGGACTAATGTCCTTCCTATATCTTTTTGCTCTCAGCCTTGAGTCATACTCCATTTTTAAGCTGCTTTCTCCTTTCCATTTTCTCTCTGAGCTCGAGTTTATCCCTATATTTTCACAACATTTTTCAAGATTTGGCAGCGCCCGATCTATCCAAGGGTTCTAAAAGGTTAGCAACTTCATCATTTTATCTTTCATTACTAGTTTAGATCATTTCATGCTCTAGAAATAGAGGTATTTGTGGGTTTAGTTTGGGAGTAATTTTTACAATAACGAAATTTGGTCACTACTTTACTTTGGTTTTAATGTGATAAACTTGTATTAATTTGGTCACTTATCTATTAGTGATGTTGTGTAATGGTTTTTGATATACTTATATAATGCAGATTTGTCCACTCCTCCTTGTTGGAATTATGCCCTAGAGGCAATAATAAAGATGTTATTATTATAATTCTTGTTCATGATAAAGTTTACATTCCATGCTAGAATTGTATTAAGCGGAAACATTAATACTTGTGTGGTTTATGAACAACACCGTGTCCCTAGTACGCCTCTATGGACTAGCTCATTGATCAATGATGGTTAAGGTTTCCTGACCATAGACATGAGTTGTCAATTGATAATGAGATCATATCATTGGGAGAATGATATGGTGGACAGACCCAAACTAAGCGAAGCAATTAGATCGTGTCATTGTGTTCATCTTTGCGAAGCTTTTCCTATGTCAAATATTGTATTCCTTAGACCATGAGATAATGCAACTCCCTGGTATCGTAAGAAAGCTTTGAGGTCATCAAACGTCATCCTATGAGAGGGTGATCATAAAGGTGTCTCTCAGGTGATCGGAAAGTATCTGTTGGGTTGTATGTATCAAGATGGAATTTGTCCCTCCCAAGTCGGAGAGATATACTTCGGGCCCACTCGGTAATCGATATCAACACCGCTTGCAAGCATGTGGTTAAGGAGTTAATCACAAAGTGATATCGGATTACGGAACGAGTAAAGTACTTGCTGTGAACGAGATTGAACTAGGTATGATGATACCGACGATCGAATCTCGGGCAAGTAAAATATCGCGAGACGAAGGGAATATATATATGGGATTGATTGAATCCTGGCATCGTGGTTCATCCGATATGATCATCGATGAATGTGTGGGAGTCAATATGGGTGCCCAGACCCCGCTGTTGATTATTGATAGAAGATCATGTCTGCATATTCTCGAACCCGCAGGGTCACACACTTAACGTGTCTCGACGCTAGGATAGATTGGATATTTGGTTTATGAGTTTTTGTTCCGAGTCTCGGATGGGATCCGGGATATCACGAGAAGTTCCGGAATGGTCCGGAGAATAAGATTCATATAAGGCAGTGCAGTTTTTGGAGTTCGGAATTGTTCCGGATTAATCGGTATTGTACCGGAAGCTTCTAGAACCTTCCGGAAGGGGGCCAACGTGGTCCCACCTTCCGGGAGGGGGCATGGGCCTATGAGGGAGTGTCCTGTCCGCTTTGGGCCAGGGGCACAAGGCCCCATAGGGCCCAGCCGATCCTAGATAAGTTTAAATCGTTTAAACTAGAGATAAGATAAGATAGGATTTCTAGATAAGGGAGAGTTTAAATTGTTTAAACTAGAGATAGGCTTGGAGGAGAGGCTAGGGCTGGCCGCCCCCCTCTATAAATAGAGGGCTGGTGCGCCCCCCTCCCTACACACACCTTCCTCCAACCCTAGTTGCCCTGCTGCCCTTCCACTCTCCCTCCCGACTGTTTGTAGGCGAAGCCCTGCGGCAGAAATTCTCCACCATATACACCACACCGTCGTGCTGTAGATCCAATCTATCTCTCCACCATACTTGCTGGTCCGAGGAAGGAGGAGACGTCGAGGTGCCACACGTGTGCATCTCACGGAGGCACCGCCACTTGTGGTGCTAGATCGGATCGGATCGCGAGGAGGAGAAGCGAGTACGACTACATCACCCACGTTTCGACGAACGTTCCGTTGTGCGAATCTTCAAGGGTATGAAGATCTAATCCAATCTCTCTCGTTGTTTGCATCTCCTAGATTAGATCTTGGCTTTCCCTCAGTTCGCTTCCGTAGAAAATTTTGATTTACTATGCTGCAAAACCCTTCAGTGGTATCAGAGCTAGATCTATGCGTAGATGTGATTCACGAGTAGAACGCAACATGGTTGTTGCGGGCGTTGATGTTTTCTGTTGCAAGCCTCTTGTTTGTGTTCTTCTTATGACGCGGCATAGTGAGATTGAAGCGGTCCAGGCCAACCTTACGTGACGTCGTTCGCGAGACCGGCTCCGCACTTGACGTGTGGCTTGTTCCACACATGCGGCTGGTGGATGTCAGTTTCTCTCACTATAGTGATCATGGGATTAACACCGGAGTTTGGCAACCATAATATCACCGTTGTGGCTTTCCGTAGGTAAGAATCGTTCTTAGCATCTACTCCCATAAGCCACGGAAAACATGCAACAACAAAGTAGAGGCGTCTAACTTGTTTTTGCAGGGAGTGTTTTCTGTGATATGGTATGGCCCAAGATGTGATGTGTATAATGTATGCGATGATCATGTTTTGTAATGTTTCACGACTTGCATGTCGATGAGTACACAATCGGCAGGAGCCATATGGTTGTCTTTATAATTGTGTATGACCTGCGAGTCAACTTCTTATACGCCATGTAATAGCTTTACTTTATCGCTAAGTAGTTAGCAATAGTTGTAGTTGCTATTCGTGGTGGAGGCAATCATGGTGGAGTGATGGAGATCATGCCGGAACGCACAAGATGGAGATCATTGCGCGAAGATTGGCTATACCATGTCACATAAAGTTATATGCATGTGATGTTTATCCTTTTATGTATCTTATTATGCTTAGATCGCGACGGTAGCATTATAAGATGATTCCTCACTTAAAGATCAAGATAAAAACTGTGTTCTCCCCAAGTATGCACCGTTGCGAAAGTTCGTCGTGTCCAAGCATCACGTGATGATCGGGTGCTATAGACTCTACGCTCACATACAACGGGTGCAAGCCAGTTTTGCACACGCGGAAATACTTGGGTCTAGCTTGACGAGCCTAGCATGTACAGACATGGCCTCGGAACACAAGAACCGAAAGGTTAAGCATGAGTCATATGAATGATATGATCGACACTTCGTTGTCCACCATTGAAACCACATCTCTTCTCGTGATGATCGGATTAGGTGTGGTGAATTTGGATCGTGTTCACTAAACAACTTGAGGGATGTTGAATTTAGTGGGAGTTCATCTAGTAATTTGATTAAGTTGAACTATTTATCATGAACATAGTCTAAATTGTACTTGCAAATACTGTAGATCACATGGCCAAGTCCAACTTCAACTTCAACGTTTTTGCTGAGATAGAAAAGCTTAGAAACAATGGGTCTAACTTCACCAAATGGTTCCGCATTCTGAGAATCATTCTCGCTGGCGGACAAAAGGACTATGTCCTTGAGAAAGCGTTAGGTAACCCCCCTGCTGCAACTGCGCCGGCTGATGAGAAAGCTGTTTATCAGTCGCGCAAGGATGATTATGATTTGATTAAGATCGCCATGTTGTATGCTATGGAATCAGATCTTCAAAATCGTTTTGAGGAGTTCGCCGGGCCCTTTGAGATTCTCGAGGAGCTGAAAAACATGTTTCAGACTCAAGCCCGTTCTGAGAGATATGAGATCTCTAAGAAATTCTTTAACTACAAGATGGAGGAAGGGAGTTCCGTTAGTGAGCACGCCATTAAGATGTCGGGCTACACTCAACGCCTTGAGCAACTGGACTGCAAGATTCCAGAGGAGCTCAAGATTGACACTCCTAGCTGCAAAAGTTTTGTAGTTGATCACAATCAGATTGGTTCCACTGATATGATCACTGAGCTCTTTGCTAAGAAAGTAGCGGAGGTGAACATCAAAAAGAATAATCATGTGTTGATGGTCAACAAGCCCCCCACCTTCAAGAAAGGTAGGGGTGCAAGGAAGCCCTTCAAGAAAGGCGGCGGCAAGCGCGTTGCCCCTGCTGAGAGGAAGCTCAGGTCTGGTCCTAAGCCGGACACTGAGTGCTTCTATTGCAAGGACAAGGGTCACTGGAAGCGCAACTGTCCGAAGTACTTAGCGGACAAGAAGGCTGGCACCATCAAAGGTATATTTGATATACATGTTATTGATGTTTTCCTTACTAGCCCTCGTTGTAGTGCCTGGGTATTTGATACCGGTTCAGTTGCTAATATTTGTAACTCGAAACAGGAGCTACGGAATAGACGGCGGCTTGCGAGGGATGAGGTGACGATGCGCGTTGGCAACGGATCAAGAGTTGATGTGATGGCCGTCGGCACGCTCTCCTTAGTTTTACCTTCGGGATTAGTTTTAAACCTTAATAAATGTTATTATGTGCCTGCGTTGAGCATGAACATTATTTCTAGATCGTGTTTATTGCAAGACGGTTATTCATTTAAATCGGAGAATAATGGTTGTTCTATTTATATGAGTAACATCTTTTATGGTCATGCACCTCTTGTGAATGGTTTATTTCTTCTAAATCTCGAAAGGGATGAAACACACATCCATAACATTGAGGCTAAGAGATGCAAAGTAGATAGTGATAATACTACTTATTTGTGGCACTGTCGTCTAGGTCATATTGGTGTAAAGCGCATGAAGAAACTCCATTCTGATGGACTTTTGGAGTCTCTTGATTTTGAATCATTTGACACATGCGAACCATGCCTCATGGGCAAGATGATCAAAACCCCGTTCTCCAGTATGATGGAGCGAGCAACGGACTTGTAGGAAATCATACATACCGATGTATGCGGACCGATGAGTGTATCGACGCGCGGTGGATATCGCTATTTTCTCACTTTTACCGATGACTTAAGTAGATATGGGTATATCTATTTAATGAAACATAAATCTGTAACGTTTGAAAAGTTCAAAGAATTTCAGAATGAAGTGGAGAACCATCGTAACAGAAAGATTAAGTTTCTACGATCCGATCGTGGGGGCGAATATTTGAGTTATGATTTTCTCACGCACCTCAAAGCAAGTGGAATCGTTTCACAACTCACGCCACCCGGAACACCACAGCGCAATGGTGTGTCTGAACGCCGGAATCGAACCCTATTAGATATGGTCCGATCGATGATGTCTCTTACTGATTTGCCGTTATCATTTTGGGGTTATGCATTAGAAACCGCTGCATTCACTTTAAATAGGGCTCCATCTAAATCCGTTGAGACGACACCGTATGAACTGTGGTTTGGTGCTAAACCTAAGTTGTCGTTTCTTAAAGTTTGGGGATGCGAAGCTTACGTCAAGAAATTGATGCCGGACAAGCTCGAACCCAAAGCGGAGAAATGCGTCTTCATAGGATACCCTAAGGAAACTATTGGGTATACCTTCTATCACAGAACCAAAGGCAAAGTGTTTGTCGCAAAGAACGGTTCCTTTCTTGAGAAGGAGTTTCTCTCGAAAGAAGTGAGTGGGAGGAAAGTAGAGCTAGACGAGGTTATTGAACCTTCTCTTGAATTGGAGAGTAGCGCAGCACCTGAAATTGTTCCAGTGCCGCCTGCACCAATAATAGAGGAAGCTAATGATAAGGATCATGAAGCTTCGGATGATGCTGCTACTGAACGTCGCAGGTCGACAAGGTCGCGTGCCCCTCCTGAGTGGTACGGCAACCCTGTCTTGACTGTCTTGTTAGTAGAAGACAGTGAACCTACGAACTATGAGGAAGCGATGATGAGCCCAGACTCTGAGAAATGGCTAGAAGCCATGAAATCCGAATTGGGATCCATGAGCGAAAACCAAGTATGGACTTTGGTGGACCCTCCTAGCAACCGAAAGGCCGTTGAGTGCAAATGGATCTTCAAGAAGAAAACGGACGTGGATGGTAATGTTACCGTCTATAAAGCACGGCTTGTTGCAAAAGGTTTTCGACAAGTTCAAGGTGTTGACTACGATGAGACTTTCTCTCCCGTAGCGATGTTTAAGTCCATTCGGATTTTATTAGCAATTGCTGCGTTTCATGATTATGAAATATGGCAGATGGATGTCAAGACTGCGTTCCTCAATGGCAACATTGATGAAAAGTTGTATATGATGCAACCCGAAGGTTTTGTCGATCCTAAGGATGCTGGTAAAGTATGCAAACTTCAGCGTTCCATTTATGGACTGAAGCAAGCATCTCGGAGTTGGAACCTTCGTTTTGATCAAGTGATCAAGAGCTTTGGATTTGTTCCAAATTGCTACGAAGCTTGCATCTACAAGAAAGTGAGTGGGAGCTCGGTGACGTTTCTGGTACTATATGTGGATGACATATTGATTATTGGAAATGACATCAACATGCTTAACGATGTGAAGAGTTATTTGAACAAGTGTTTTTCAATGAAAGACCTAGGTGAAGCTGCTTATATATTGGGCATCAAAATCTATAGAGATAGACAAAGACGCCTGATAACTTTAAGCCAGAGTACATACCTAGACAATGTTCTGAAAAGGTTCAGAATGGATAAGGCATTGAAAGGTTCAGTGCCTATGTTGTCAGGTAAGATATTGAGCAAGGCTCAGTGTCCAGCTACGGTAAATGATAGGGAAGCTATGAGCAAAGTGCCTTATGCCTCGGCCATAGGTTCCATCATGTATGCCATGCTGTGTACTAGACCGGATGTGTCCAATGCTCTTAGTTTGACGAGCAGATATCAAAGTGATCCAGGAGTGGAACACTGGACAGCCGTGAAGAACATCCTAAGGTACCTAAATAGGACTAAAGAAATGTTCTTAGTCTATGGGGGTGATAAACAGCTCGTCGTAAAAGGTTACGTCGATGCTAGTTTCGACACCGACAAGGATGATTCTAAATCTCAGACAGGATACGTGTATATTTTGAATGGAGGAGCTGTGAGCTGGAGAAGCTGCAAGCAAAGCGTGATCGCGGGATCTACAGTAGAAGCGGAATACATGGCTGCTGCAGAAGCGTCAAGTGAAGGAGTTTGGATCAGAAACTTCATCACTGAGCTTGGCGTGGTTCCAAGTGCATTGGACCCACTGGAGATATTGTGTGACAACACTGGCGCCATAGCACTCGCTAAGGAACCAAGATATCATCCAAAGACCAAGCATATCAACCGCAAGTTTCATATAATCCGAGATTATATCGCAGATGGAGATATGAAGATCAGCAAAGTACATACAGATCTGAATGTCGCAGATCCATTGACTAAACCTCTTCCACGTGTAAAACATGACCAGCACCTCAGTGCCATGGGTGTGAGATTGTTGCCAAATGTAAACTAGATTATTGACTCTAGTACAAGTGGGAGACTGTTGGAATTATGCCCTAGAGGCAATAATAAAGATGTTATTATTATAATTCTTGTTCATGATAAAGTTTACATTCCATGCTAGAATTGTATTAAGCGGAAACATTAATACTTCTGTGGTTTATGAACAACACCGTGTCCCTAGTACGCCTCTATGGACTAGCTCATTGATCAATGATGGTTAAGGTTTCCTGAACATAGACATGAGTTGTCAATTGATAATGAGATCATATCATTGGGAGAATGATATGGTGGACAGACCCAAACTAAGCGAAGCAATTAGATCGTGTCATTGTGTTCATCTTTGCGAAGCTTTTCCTATGTCAAATATTGTATTCCTTAGACCATGAGATAATGCAACTCCCTGGTATCGGAAGAAAGCTTTGAGGTCATCAAACGTCATCCTATGAGAGGGTGATCATAAAGGTGTCTCTCAGGTGATCGGAAAGTATCTGTTGGGTTGTATGTATCGAGATGGAATTTGTCCCTCCCAAGTCGGAGAGATATACTTCGGGCCCACTCGGTAATCGATATCAACACCGCTTGCAAGTATGTGGTTAAGGAGTTAATCACAAAGTGATATCGGATTACGGAACGAGTAAAGTACTTGCTGTGAACGAGATTGAACTAGGTATGACGATACCGACGATCGAATCTCGGGCAAGTAAAATATCGCGAGACGAAGGGAATATATATATGGGATTGATTGAATCCTGGCATCGCGGTTCATCCGATATGATCATCGATGAATGTGTGGGAGTCAATATGGGTGCCCAGACCCCGCTGTTGATTATTGATAGAAGATCATGTCTGCATATTCTCGAACCCGCAGGGTCACACACTTAACGTGTCTCGACGCTAGGATAGATTGGATATTTGGTTTATGAGTTTTTGTTTGGAGTCTCGGATGGGATCCGGGATATCACGAGAGGTTCCGGAATGGTCCGGAGAATAAGATTCATATAAGGCAGTGCAGTTTTTGGAGTTCGGAATTGTTCCGGATTAATCAGTATTGTACCGGAAGCTTCTAGAACCTTCCGGAAGGGGGCCAACGTGGTCCCACCTTCCGGGAGGGGGCATGGGCCTATGAGGGAGTGTCCTGGCCACTTTGGGCCAGGGGCACAAGGCCCCATAGGGCCCAGCCAATCCTAGATAAGTTTAAATCGTTTAAACTAGAGATAAGATAAGATAGGATTTCTAGATAAGGGAGAGTTTAAATTGTTTAAACTAGAGATAGGCTTGGAGGAGAGGCTAGGGCTGGCCGCCCCCTCTATAAATAGAGGGCTGGTGCGCCCCCCTCCCTACACACACCTTCCTCCAACCCTAGTTGCCCTGCTGCCCTTCCACTCTCCCTCCCGACTGTTTGTAGGCGAAGCCCTGCGGCAGAAATTCTCCACCATATACACCACGCCGTCGTGTTGTAGATCCAATCTATCTCTCCACCATACTTGCTGGTCCGAGGAAGGAGGAGACGTCGAGGTGCCGCACGTGTGCATCTCACGGAGGCACCGCCACTTGTGGTGCTAGATCGGATCGGATCGCGAGGAGGAGAAGCGAGTACGACTACATCACCCACGTTCCGACGAACGTTCCGCTGTGCGAATCTTTAAGGGTATGAAGATCTAATCCAATCTCTCTCGTTGTTTGCATCTCCTAGATTAGATCTTGGCTTTCCCTCAGTTCGCTTCCGTAGAAAATTTTGATTTACTATGCTGCGAAACCCTTCACTCCTTGAGCTCAAGTTCATCCCCATTTTTTCACACGTTTTATCAAGATTTGGCGTCGCCCATCTATCCAAGAGTTCTAAAAGGTTAGCAACTCCATTCTTTCATCTGTAATTGCTAGTTTAGCTCATTTCATGGTTTAGAAGTAGAGAGATTTGTAACCACTACATCTTCAAATTCTGGATGGACATAAATAAAATAACATCATCATTATGCATTGGCATATATATGTATCATAGTAAACAATAATAATCATAAAATTGTAACAAAAACAGGGTTAATACAAAAAAAGCTTCATAAGAAGACACACTAGCTCGATACATCTTCGACAAGCTCCTCGAGATCAATATATGGGTGCCTCTATGGCAAGCTCCTCGAAGATGTCTAAGGACGGGATCCTAAAACATCTTCGAGAAGCTCCGTCGTAGTGGTTTCCCTCTCGCACCATCTTGCACTTTATAACTTCTCTAGCTAGATCAATACGCCCGGGAGCTAACAAATTTTACATATATCGGAGTGCCTCTATGGCGAGCTACTCGAAGATGTTTGAGGACGGGATCCTAAGACATCGAGAAGCTCCGCCATAGTGGTGTCCCTCTTGCACCATCTTACAGTTTATAACTTCACAAGGATACATCTTGCCTATTTATAGATTAAGCGACACAACATAGTGTCGACACTCACCCCTGACATAGTGTTGCCACCCACAGAAATTGTGTCGCCACTCACAGCATAGTATCGACACTCATCCATGACATAGTGTCGCCACTCAGCGAATAATGCCGCCACCCACGATTAAATAAATCTAAACATTTAGTCCCAGATTGAGACACCAATCGGGATTAAACGGTCTCGCGCCGGCCCTAGCCTGCCACAACCCATTTAGTCCCGGTTGGTGTCTCCAACCAAAACTAAAAATGGAGTAGAGAGTTTTAAATCAATGCATACTTTTAATACGTAGTATGTCGTTACATCCGGAGCCGAAGTATCATTGTCGGTAACAAGACTGAACTAGGTATCATGCTACCGATGATCAGATCTTGGACGAGTCTAGTATCAAAGTAACAAAGAGAATTGGATTCAGCGTTTACGGTTCAAACGACGTTGACATCGTGGAATGCACGGGGGTTATTATGGGTATCCCGATCCCGCTATTGATCATTGATCTGAGATGAGATCATCTCGATCATGTCTATGATATTTTCGAACCGTAGGATAACACACTTAAGAGTATTACGACACATGGAGATCATTCTGAAATTTATGAAATCACAGGAAGAGAAAGAGAACCTGAAATATTGCTTTAAGACCGATCTTATATATTTCTAATGAATTTTCAGGACATGAGTATTGCTTTACTTACCTTATTTTAAATCGCATTGCTATTCACACCTTAATAAGTTACATAAAATTCTAAAACTTAACAGATCCTTCTTACTGTTCATTCGATACTTAGTCATTTTCTTCAAAGTTATATAGTTTTGATTTTAAATACTCTCTTTGTCCTAAAAAGGATGTTGTGTATATCTAGACACTATTTAGTATATAGATATATTTTAAATTTTGAAAAATTTGTGACATCCTTTTCGGGTGGTATGTACATACATATGTGTGTAGTTTACATGCAAAAAATTTATTTCACATTTTTTTTTATTTTTACCTTTTTCTGATTTTAATGTTCATGGCAGGTTCATATGTGGCAATGTCCTTCTGTGTAACTTTGTATATATTTTCCAGTCTTTTTATGTGTGTTGTCACTAATATTTTTCAAAATAATGTAGTTCATGATTCAAAAAGATGTGCACAACTTTCGCAAAAAAAGAAGAAGAAAAGATGTGACGACGTGATCCAGCTTGATACGGTGCATGTCCGATCTGGAAACACCTAGCTCGCACATCCATCATCAAAAAAGAAAAAAAACTTCGCAGACAGATCGATCTATATCTCTCTGTAGATCGGGTTGCACTGCTCCCTTCGGATCGATTGATCTATTCAGTAGTCAGTACGCGAGGCCCGCCAATGGCCGGAGGAAAGGGCGGCGCCGCCAAGCCAAGGGAGGCCGCCGGCCCCGCACAACTCCTGCCGCCGGAACTGCTAGCGAACATCCACGGCCGCCTCGAATTTCTCGACCGCATCGCCTTTGCCACGGTCTTCGCCGCATCCTGCGACCACGACGAGTACGTATTCAGCCCTCCCGTACCATGGCTCCTCCTCCCATGCGAGAAGAAGAAGGACCCAGCGACCGCCACACTCTTTTCCATGGCCGATCGGCGCGCCGCCACCGTGCGCGCCCCGTACCCCACGATGCGCGGCCACGTCGTTCTCGGCTCCTCCCGTGGGTGGCTCGCCACGGCCGACGACAAGGGCCAGATCCACCTCGTCAACCCCGCCACCGGCGAGCAGCGGGCGCTCCCGGACATCAACACCATGGCCGTCTTCAGGCAAAGCAACGACGGGTTCCAAGTGTGTGCCCACCACCTCTTGACAGCCCGGTTCGGGCAAAACCGCTGGGGGACCGAGGGGTACGGGATGTGCGTGATACCCGCAGACCAGATGCGCCTGCGGTTCTACCAGAAGGTCGTTCTCGCCATCGGGCGCCGGCCCACGAGCCACGCCGCGATGCTGATTCTTTTCCCAAGCTGGGGCGCCCCGGCCTTCGCCACCACGGAGGACGGTGGCGCCTGGAGGCTGGCGCCATCGCGGGTGGATGTCGAGGACGCCATCCACCATGACGGCCGGTTCCACACCGTCTCGTACTCGGGGGTCGTTGATGCGTGGGAGCGCGACGAGGAGTCCGGCGCATACACGAGCACGGTCGTCACTCCACGGCTGACAACAGTTGGCATCGGAGAAGAAGAAGAAGAAGAAAGCATGTCATCGCGCAAGTACCTCGCGGCGGCGCCGGGAGGGAGGCTGATGGTTGTGGTCAAGTACTGGACCAAGGACGAGCATTACAGGTCGCAGAAAAAGTGGGCGTGTTCATTTCAGGTGCACGTCCTCGGCGACGACGGGCAGTGGAAGGAGACAAGGGACATCGGTGACGTCGCGCTGTTCGTCGGGATGAACAACTCGTTGTGCATGCCCACGATGCGATGCCCGGGGATCGAGGCTGGCTGCGTCTACTTCACCGACGACGAGCTCTGGAAGGCGACGATATGGAAGCGGAACAAGGACTTGTCTAGAGATGATGTTGTGTCCGACGATGTTCGTCCTGTCGGGGTGTACAGCCTCAAGGACGGCAAGGTGAAGACGATCGACGGGCTCGGACGGCAGCAGTACCGCAGCTTCTCTCCGACGCCGCTGGCATGGATCATACCTACAATTCCATGATATAGCTACCTAGGTCTGATTGGGTTAGCTATATATATATATATATATATATATATATATATATATATATATATATATATATATATATATATATCGACGCAGATTTACTACCCGCCATGCTAGCTGTGTATGTGTATTTCACCGTTTGATATTGCTATCTTTTGATCCCGCAATATTTCTGTAACATCTCAAAAATATTAATCAAAATTATCATTTCCAATCACCCAAAATTAGGGTTAACAAAAACTTTTTAATTAAATCTATATGAATGCATGTGCGTATGTGATGAAAGCATGCATGCTTGAATGGACTTATTTGATTATTGTGAATGGAAAAGATTGGTTTAAGGATGAAAACAACATCATCTAAATCATTTCCAAACAGAATCAAATCGTTAGAAATTCAAAAACAAACAAATTAAGCAAATGGTCATTTTTGCCAATCTTGCTCACTACACCACTTTGAGTGTTTCTAGTCCAAGATTTCAAACAGAAACAAATCAAATTCTTTTCACCACTTGCTGGACCAAGTAAGAGTGAACCCAAGCCCACTTTGCAACCCACAGAAACATTTGGCAACCCTATTCAAATGACATTTGAAAATTTAATCTAGTTCATATGGTACGATCACCATTTCTCAAAACCCAACAAAACCAGTGCACATTGGCAGATCCAATCAACCAGAGACTACCTAGTATGTGACCAGTACACTCACCAAGTTTTAACTAAAAATTTAAATATAAATTTCTTTTGGCCATTTCATCAAACACTTGGAGACAGAAAACAAATTTGGTCAAACTTCACTGTTTTGAGCAGTGATCACCCCAACTATTGTTCCCCATTGATTACCCTTATCTCTCCAAGTGCCAACCAGTGCATTGAACCAACCTAGACCCTACCCAGTGCACCATGTCGTGCATGCTCGAGCCAACCTCGGCCAGCCGACCATGGCTAGCTAGCAGGAGCAAGCGCCGCACCTAGCCACCGTGTCTAGGAAGCACACCACTGTCCACCACCACCCCCTATCCAGCCCTGCCCAGTCGTGGACCACCGAAAACGCACGCCCAGTTTGTCTCTACCATGTCCAGAGTGCGCCAGAGCGCCGTACTCGACACGCTCGCATAGACCACGCCTCGCCTTCGCCTCCCGTACCTGTGATAACCACTGTCCCAGGAACCTCTCAGACATCCCCGTTCGCTGATGCGTGACCCGTAGCCACTGTGCGTCATTAAAACCGCATTCGGTGCCGCTCAGAGCACCAACGCGTTCCGACCGAACCGCACCGCCCCTTGCCGCGCCATCAAGCCGTTGAACACCGCCAGGAGACCGCGCATCGTCCCCTAGCCCCAACCATGTCCGTAGCTCGCTATAACCCCGACCCCGACGAGCACTGCCCATGCCGCTCGACCTCACTCGCTCGCCTATAAAAGGAGGCCTTCCCCGTTCGTTGTCCTCACACCATCTCACTCCCCACCTCTCACTGATCCTACCCACTTTTTCCTAGAGCAAGGTGACCACAGCATCGCCGAATTTCGCCGGAGCCTGCCGCTGCTGGAGGAGAAGGGCGTCGTCGATTGTAGCCACCCCAGGAGGAGCCGCCAGTACCAGGAGAATTGACATCGTCGACTTCATCGTTCACCCCCATCGCCGACCATCGCCTGAGCCCCGGTGAGCCGCCACATACCCCCACTGGCTGCGCTAGGGTTCGAGCCCGTCGTGTTCTGTTCGACAAGGACGATGGCCGTGAGCCGTTGATCCTTGATCTAATCCTACGGTCGTAGTTAGCCCGTACCTCTTTGCACCCCCTGTCCCACTGACGCGTGGGGACAACCACTTAACCAGCCCCCGCGCGCGCTGTGTGCAGTGGGCCGGCCCAGTTATAATTCCCACGTTACCCAATTAGTCTGAAGTTAGATTTATCTAATTAGTTTCAAACCTAGTTCTCGCAGTAGATTTAAAAATCATTTCAAAGAGATTCACTAAACCAAATAGCATGAAACCAATTTTGTTAGAAAGGTATGGAAATTTTCAATCCAAGCCCGTTGGATTCAAACCATTTGGAATTATAGATCACCTATAGTAAAAATAACAAGGCAGGGACTTTTTTGCATTCAAACATTTTTCAAAATTCAACCATAAATGCTTTTGAGTTGATTCCAACTCTCAAAAATCACATTTGATAAGACCTTTCCGAATATATAAAAATATCTAGATTTACTTGCAGTAATAATGGACAAGTAATAAAAGAATGTCCCATAGGCATTTCTAGTCACTTTAATTAATTAAAATAAAAAGGTTAAACGTTATTAAATTGTGACATATTTTAAATCACATTCCCAAGTACTGAAATATGTGGTGATGACATGTGTCAACATGATCCCATGTTTTAATTGGAGAATATTAAATCTTAAGTAGTTTTTCAATGAGTAGAAATTACTTCTCTAAAATAAAATAAATAAAACCTTTGCCTTAATTCTTGTGATGATGCTAGATCATCTAGTGTGAGCCTTGTGCTAAATAGAAGTAGTTAAGTATTGTTTGGTGATTGTGTACTTCGTATTTATTTATAGACGCTAGTACCGACCAAGGATACGAAGAGGAAGGAGACTACTAACAAGAGGAAGCTGAGGAGAACTTCAACCACTGCTCTACACAAGGCAAGCTTCACAAAACAAGTTAACTTTGCAAGATAACACTTGCATGATAACTATGCAAACTAGATGCCTTAGGCATATCTGATTATACCCCCTTTTATCACACCAAATCCCAGTTTTACTTGCAAGCTTTATTAGCTTATTTCTTTATCAAAATTCTTGGTTTACTTAGTGACTTGTAAATTTTAGAAAAGATATTAGAGGTAGCATAAAGAGCATAAAACTTGGCCTAAGTTAGATAGAACTTGATGTCATCCTGAGGCATAAGATTATACTTAGATAAGTCACACTTGATTATCACCCCTCATTAGTGTTTACCCCCAACTTTAGTGGCTAGTGCTAAGCATAAAATTTGATCACTTTGGATGGGAATACTTGGTGAAAATGGTTATGAAAACCTTAGAATGATGAGTCATTATAATGAAATGTTTTGACATGTGTTAGTGAATACAAGGTGATTTTTGATGATGAAAATGTTGAGGCGTGAGCCTTAGCCCTTTATAAAACTGATGGTTGTCTGGATGCGATACCATTCCAATTTTACCGTACAACCACAATACCTGAATTTGGGTAGGGCTTGACTGGAAGTTTATATACCTTAGTATGGGTTCCCTTGCGGACGAGGTTTGAGATGAGGCTACCTCGTGATGATTGTCCACCTGTGTAGTTCCCAAGATGACAAATGGTCATGGTTGGGAGGCCAAACTCATAGGAGAGGTGCCTATACTAACACGTCTAATTGAAAGGTTGGGATTGATTATCCGCATACTGAGGATGGAGAATTCAGGATTGTTCCTGATAGATGTATCGAATATTGTGGTGAAAGTGTACCACCTCTACAGAGTGTCAAACTATTCAAATAGCCGCGTCCGCGGTTATGGACAGTTGGAGTGGCCTACTATTCCGTCGTTAGATGTTTTCAAAATGACTTGTGAAATGAATCATGACTTTGACTTAACCACAACAGGGTTGTGAAGGTGAAAACTAAGTTCCCACTTAGGTGTTATAAAACCTTAAACTAGTTTTCTTTACTTCTGAACTCATCTAGAGATAAACCTAGCTTTTTGCAAAACAACCTAGAGCTTAGGATTCCTACTTGAAACCTCTTTACTTGTTAGTGATAGTTTGCGAGTACTTAAAGAGTACTCATGGCTTTGTCCCTGGCTATTACTATGGCCAGACTATGAGGAGGACTATCAGGAGGATGGACCGTAGGAAGGTTACGACAACTAGGATCATCTCCCATCGTCAGCATTGCATGTGACCATGAAGATGGAGCTTCGCCCATGCTATCGTTATTATATTATTCCGCTGCTTTGATTGTACTAAGACTGGATCCTGAGATCCTTTATTTGTAAGACCTTTATTATGGTTTGTAATGGATGATGAACTATGGTACCAATCCGTTATGTCTCGCAAAAATGGTAATCCTAGGATTGCGATGTATGGCATGACAGGCATCCGGGATTAAAAATCCGGGTGTTGACAAGTTGGTATCAGAGCCATCCTAACCATAGGAGACCCTAGTTTAGAATGGACGCTTGAATCGAAAACTTAGTTTCAAGATAAAAGAATTGAGTATTTATGAAAACCTATTCTCATTCTTACCACTTAGATTCTTTCCTTAAAATTCATGTTCCTCAAAAATTCTTGCAAACTTACATAAAATTTGACACACTTGATCACTCTACTAACTTACTCATCCTACATTCTTATAGATGAACGTGAAGTATAGCAAGTTCTATCAGTTGGGCAATAGAGGAGATCTTATCTTTGAGCGTGATTTGGACCAACTCTCGGAACTTTTGGAGCGCCCGCACCCCGAGTTTTTTGGAGCCCAGCTCAACAATCAAGAAGGAGGAGAATTGCAATGGTTGATTGTTGCAAGTCTCAGAGAGAAGATTGAAGCCCCCACCTCAGAGGGAGTCCAGTTCACCTTAAGAGAGAACAACTGGCTAGATGGACTCACCAGGGCCATGCAGGAAGCTCTAGCCCGTCTGTGTGGGCAGAGTATCAATCAGATCAAGGGCACGCGCTTTGAGTTCTATCCAAGGCGTGCTGTTATGGGACAGCCACTAGAGGCACCATATCACCCAGAGCTGAAGCATCAAGTGGACCATCTCAGCTTCATGATGTATGACAGGCAGAAGGAGTTGGACAATGCCCGTTCCTACGCCAACCACAACTACGCCATCGCCGTTAAGAAGGACCAGACCATCGACGTGCCTGTGAAGGATCGCCAGTATCGTTGCCATTAACTTGACAAGAAGGATTGCATTATTGCTCACCTTTGTCACAGAGTGACAGATTTGGAGGACACCATCCACGAGAGGGACATGCAGCTTGAGGAGAGGGAGAATGTAGGGGAAGATATCCGTGGAGACCCCTACTCTTACCTCAGTGATGATAATGACTTCCTGGAGGATCAAACCATGGACTTCTTTATCGATGAGGATGACTCCGCCTTCATTGATGATGAGGAGGAGGATGATGAGGAAGCCACCGATTCCGAGGAGTAGTAGCACTTGAGCACTAGCGTTAGTGAAGTTGTATCTGGTCCCACTATATCGTAGTTTCACAGAATGGTTCTTAAAACCATCGGTTTCCTTGTTGTAGTGTGTGTTATGAATGAATGAAAAGAAAGTTGCTAGAAAAATCTGAGTCAACTTTAAAAAAAATTCAAAAACAAACCCCTGAACCTTAGAAATTTCCTTCTTGTCTCATGATCTATCTCAATCTTCAGATGCCTCGCGGAGAAAGCAGTTCATCCCCGGACCCGATGCTGCAAATCTTGCAAATGTTGGTTTCAGACCGTGAAGCTGAAAGAGCCGAACGTCAAGCCAACTTAGCCACCCTACAACACATAGCTCAGATGGCCAACAACAATCAAGGCATGGAAACTAGGACAAACCATGTATCCAAGCTCAAGAACTTTCAGAACACCAATCCACCCATATTTAGTAAGTCTGAAGAGCCATTAGATGCTGCAGACTATGGAGAACAAATTAGAAGTCGCAGGAGTAGAGGCTAATGAGAAAGTACTATTTGCCACCCACTATCTGGCAGTAGATGCAAGAGCTTGGTGGAATAGCGTTCGCGCCATGACTGGAGGACAGATGATGACTTGGGATGAATTCAAACTCAAGTTCAGCAGGACCCATGTGCCACCGGGTTTGATCAAGAGGATGAGAGATGAATTTGGAGAATTGAAGCAAGGGAGGATGAAAGTAGTTGAGTACCATGACAAATTTATGTCATTAGCTAGATATGCACCAGATGAGATTGGCACTGAAGCCAAGAAGAAGGAGAGATTCTTGAATGGTCTGTATGATGAGATGCAGACAGTGTTAGTCAATATTCTGTTTGCTGACATCGAAGCCTTAGTGGATTCTGCAATCCAGATGGAAGCCAAGATCAACCAAGCCAATGAGAACCGCAAGTGTCGAATGATGCATCAACCAGGAACCCACCATACCCCAAAGTATCGCCCCAACCCGTCTACAGGATTTGCCCTAAGAAACAATAGACCCCCGATGAACCGCCCAACCTATCCCAACCATGGAGGAGGAAACCCAAGGCCCGGAGGAGACCACAACAATAACCCCGTTACCTTTAGCAATTTCAACCGTGCACCGCCCAAGTTCAACAACAACAATGTCGCCAACAACACCAATACTGCCCCAAGGACTGGAAGCAATGTTGTGCCTGTTGCAGGAAAGGACAGGTCTCAGGTGACTTGTTATGAATGCGGAACCAAGGGTCACTATTCTAATGAGTGTACCAAGAAGCTTGCAGCAGCCCCCAGTGTGAATGCCCCAGCTCATCAGCAACGTTGTGTTCATCCTGGAAGAAGATTTCCCCAGGAAACTCACTCAACCGCAACGGCCGTCTGTTTCACATGAATGCTGAAGAAGCCCAAGAAGCGCCAGATGTCGTGCTGGGTATGTTTTCTATTAACTCAGTACTTGCAAGAGTGTTGTTTGATTCTAGAGCATCCCACTCGTTTGTTACAGAAGAATTTGCATGCACGAGTAAGATTCAACCAACAAATTTGAAGCATGTTATGATTGTTCAAATACCTGGTTCAACCACCAAAGCTAGACAAATTTGCAAGGCCGTACCTATCAGAATCCATGGCATAGTTTTTTATGCTAATCTAATAGTACTCAAAACTAAAGGTTTGGAAGTAGTACTAGGAATGGATTGGATGTCGAAACATAAAGGATTAATTGACTGTGCCAAGAAAGCCATAACCATGACCAGTACAGTTGGAATATCAGTAGAGCATGTATCTGAAACCTTGCTCCGTCAATTCAAGTGCAACAAGAGTCTAGCCCAACCAACCATTGACCAAATCAGAGTAGTCTGTGAATACCCCGACGTATTCCTAGATGTTTTGCCCGGTATGCCCCCAGTTCGGGATATCAATTTTATCATTGAACTAATACCTCGAACCAGACCCATAGCCCAGAGACCGTATAGTATAAATCCGTCTGAATTAGTGGAGCTGAAGAAGCAACTAGATGCTATGCTGGAGATCGGCCTGATTCAACCAAGTGTGTCGCCATGGAGATCACCTATCTTGTTTGTGGATAAGAAAGATGGAGGTAACCGTTTGTGTACAGATTATCGGAAGCTGAATGATGTTACCATCAAGAACAAGAACCCACTGCCGAAGATAGAAGATCTATTTGACCAGTTGACTAGTGCCAAAGTGTTTTCTAGGATTGATCTTAGAACTGGTTATCATCAACTCAAGATTCGCGCAAAGGATATTCCAAAGACTGCCTTTACCACCAGATATGGACTGTATGAGTACACTGTCATGTCTTTTGGATTAACCAATTGTAACATCCCAGCATTAGAGCTTAGAAATAAGCTGAACACGGATATGTGCATTGCATTCATACATAGATAATCTGAATAATTTTCGCGCTTTTGAACAAAACTTGTCAAAGGGATTGAAGCTTCTCTCAACTTGATGGAATTGAAGTAGATCATCAAGTTGACTGTGATAAGTTTCAATAGGAACTTTGCTAAAACCTTATTTTGGGTAAACATGATTTGATCTAAGGGTAGATCAAATGGAATAAAATTAAACCCTAATACATTACTTAATTATTTATACTTGATCCTTAGGTGATCATATCATAGTATTCATTATAATCACTCATGAGTACCAAGTTAAGGATGTAACACAAATAATAAGAATGTAACAACTATATCTTAATCCCATCTGCTTATACCATGAGTATCATGGTAATACCTAACCCTACTTCTTAAGTGAGATTGAGTAGGAAAGAAACCAAGTCCAGATCATTCACCATATATCTTTCTTTCCATATCAATCCTTATGGAATCCTATCCTTAGAATTATTGTTCATCAATGTTGAGTAATCAACTATTGATTCACAAACTCTTAAACTGTCAATTCTTGATCTATCAACTCTTGTCCTTATGATAGCATTCACCTAATGCCTATGATGAAAGAAGTAAGAAGATGTATGTGGTAATGCTAGATTTAAATATCATCTATAGGATGGGAGAGTGAAGAGAATTAAATCAATATGATAATTGATGGAGTTAACTTACTCCTGAATGGATAGAAGAGTTATCTGGAAGATATAATTATATGTGGTAACAAAGAGGATTATAAGGATGAATATTAAAGATAGTTACCAAGGAGTAGTCCTATTGGATCAAGTAGGTAAAGTCAATGAATTATATCTCTTAATCCAATACAGCTAAATAGAAGATAATTATAATACAACTGTAATGTTGTATGGATGGAAGCCTTGATTAGCCAACTAGAAACCTAAACCATAAAGGATCAAAGGATTGTAATGATCATGCTTTAGTCACCAAGATGGAATGCTTATATCATGTATAAGTGACATTGGTGGATAAAACATGATTAAACCCTAGTATAGATATATTATCCTAGATTAGCCATGACAAGCCATATTAATATAATGTGAGGTTGGAGTATAAGATACTAGAGTAAAGTAAATATAAGATAATATGATAAAGATGATGCTAGAGCAACATTAGTTTATAAAAGTAGTAGTTTCCTCTTGGGAAACATTAAACACTTGAGGTGAAGTAGAATTTGATACATATATATTTATATAAATTTATTAGAGTAATGTTGGAGATGGATGTTCAAGGAAGAGTATGAATGGAGTTATAAGTAACTACTTGTCGGATTGGGGATTATTAGTAGTAGAATAGTTTGATATAACCAAGTATAGATATGAGAAGATTATGAAAGCTTTAGTGTTAAGCTCATTGCATTTATAAATGGATTTAGAAGAATAAAGGGTGGATTAGAAGATTCTGTAAAGCAAATCTCATCATGTTAGCACATGATGATGGATATGAAGAAGTAGAATATCTCGGAAAGGAATTCCTTAATTAGAAGTCCAGAATTATGAAGTATGGAAGAGAGTAATTCTTGGTAAACACTAAACCCTAAATCTTTAACCAAACATAGTATCCATTTCATCTGATTGATCTATCATCTTACTTACACAAAGCTTATAGGAATATTTCCTATAGCAAATCAGTTAAGCACATATTTCTCATTTCCAATTATCATAACCATATGTGCTTAGGAGTTATCTTTACCAATTCCTTCTCATAAGTTAGCCTAGAAAACAATTCCACTATTTTACTTTAAATGGTGATATCATTAAAAAAATCACAAACATAAAGACAATGTGTTTAGCCATTAATCTTTATTCACATCAACAAAAGAATATAAGTATATTAAGAACCCTAAACCCTAGGGTAAGCATTTACAATTCAAACCCTAACTTCTATATTAGTTATAATAAAATATTTATATTGCTATTTCCTAAATTTATGAGAATAATATTAACCATATTAAATTACTCAAAACTTTATGTGTCCAATAATAATGAAGGATCAATATATATAAAAGTTTCTTTAATATTATAAATCAATAAGAATCAAAACTCATGGATTAAATAGTAAAAAATTCTTTAATCAGTTTATGGATATGAGATAAATTAAATTCATCTCAAAATACCCTACAAATACAAAAAGAAAAATATATATACCATTTTAGTATTAGTCTTAAATAGTATTAGTCTTAAATACTAATATTATTAAGTCAAAATGATTTAACACCATTTAAATACCATTTTATTGAATTATCATTCAACTATATATATGTTCCAAAAGGATCTTTATTAAATATAACATCTTCAAGAATAATTTGTAGTAAAATAAAACTTATTCCTTTACTTCAACCACAAGTTTGTAAACAAATTAAAAACACTATAGTGAGTCCATAAATAGTTAAGTAATGTTACTTTCTTGATTAAAAATCATAACCACACCTTTATAAAAAGATAAATGATTCCATTCCATTTAAGAATCAAGAAACCACTACACCAAATAAAAGTATTGTTGGAGATATGCCCTAGAGGCAATAATAAATGTAGTTATTATTATATCTTTGTGTTTATGATAAATATTTACATTCATGCTATAACAGTATTAACCGGAAACATTAATACTTGTGTGATTTGTAAACTAAATTAGAGTCCTTAGTAAAGCCTCTTTAATAATACTAGCTTGTTGGTTAATAGATGATCGTGGTTTCTCGATCATGAACATTGAGATGTTATTAACGACGAGATCATATCATTAGGAGAATGGTGTGATGGACATACTCCTATAGATAAGCGTAGCATAAAGATCAAGTCATTTTAATAGTTCAATTGCTATAAGCTTTCTGATACATAGTAGCCTAATTCCTTCGACCATGAGATCATGCTAATCACCATCACAGGAAAGATGCTTTGATGACATCAAACACCACACTGTAACTGGGTGGCTATAAAGGTGGCATTGAGTGTTCAGAAAGTATGGGTTGAGGCACATGGATCAAGAGTAGGATTTGTCCATCCATATGACGGATAGATATACTCTGGGCCCTCTCAGTGGAATGTCATCCAATTAGCTTGCAAGCATGTGACTGGCTCACAAGGGATCACATACCACGGGAACAAGAAAAGAGTACTTATCGGTAACGAGGTTGAACTAGGTATGCAGAATACCGACGATCAAAACCTCGGATAAGTAAACTATCATGAGACAAAGGGAAATTGGTATCGTATGTAAGTGATTCATTCGATCGCAAAGTAATCATAGAAATATGTGGGAGCCATATGAATTTCCAGATTCCTCTATTGGTTATTGATCAGAGAAGTGTCTCGGTCATGTCCGCATAATTCACGAACCGTAGGGAGACACACTTAAGGATTCGATGTTGTTGTGTAGTTATGGAATGATGAGTAAGAGACTGAATGTTGTTCGGAGTCTCGAATGGGATCTGGGATATCACGAGAAGATCTGGAATGGTCCGGAGAATAAGATTCATATAAGGAAAGTCCTGTTTCGGAGTTCGGGAATGATTCCGGTGTTTTCACCAGGAATGTTCTAGAAGGGTCTGGAAGGTCCGGCACTCTAGAGGGGAAGCGTACATGGATGTCTCATGAAAATGTGGAATGGTTGCATCATGTACTAGGTCACTTGGCTGGGCAATATGAAGAGAGAAATCAAATCCAAGTTTGAAAGTCAAACGCCAATTTGAAAAGTCAAATTCGAAGTTTGCTTGGTGGAGGGAGAGTAGGAAACCTACCTAGGGTAGGAGACCTACTCCCTCCACCCGCCGGCCAAGGAGGAGGAGTTGGAGGAGGACTCCCTCCTCCCAACCGCCTCCCTCCCACCTATATAAGGAGGGGTAGGGCGCCCCTACCCCTCACACCTCCAAACCCTAGCCCCAAGCCGCCGGCGCCACCACCTCCAAGTGTTGCCGCCGCCTAGGGCTCCTCCCAAGTCGCCGACTAGGGTTTCCCCAAACCCTAGCCGCCGGCTACACCACCCCCCTTGGTGCCTCTAAACCCTAGATCGCCAAGGCCCCTCTCTTGCTCCACCATACTCGCTCCGGCTTAAGGCGAAGCCCTGTGAGATATTCCCTCCACTTCTGACACCACGCCGTCGTGCTGCCGAAATCATGAGTGGAGTGCTACAACCTCCGCTGCCTGCTGGAACAAGGAAGAGGAAGGTCTACATCAAGTACCGAATGTGTGACCAAATGCGGAAGCGCTGCCGGAACGCAGCGCCGGAAGGATCGTCTACGCGATCTTGAGATCGACAAGAGTACGACTACATCACCCACGAGAATCTGCTCTCGTTAACCGCTTTGGAATATTCGAGGGTAAGTTCCTCCATCGACTTGTTGCTACAATCTAGTAGATATATCTTGGCTTGTTTGTGTGCATGCGGTAGAATTTTTTTGTTTTTCCATGCTACGAACCCCTATAGTGGTATCAGAGTCGTATCTATATGCAGATTTGTTGCACGAGTAGAACACAATGGTCATTGTGGGCGGTGGTAATTTTATTATTAATTGCTTTTTGTGTACTTTGCATCTTGCGGTATGATGGGATAAAGCGGCCCGGGCTAACCTTACATGACCACGTTCATGAGACTTGCTCCACGCTCAACATGCAACTTGTATTGCATAAGTGGCTTTGCGGGTGTCTGTCTCTCCCATCATAGTATAGATTCAATTTACAACAGGCACTTGATAGTTCAAGCATCAACGTTGTGGTTCTTGTTCGTAAGTTAGAACGACACTTATTGAAAGCCCCAAACCACGTAAAATATGCAAAGAAAATTAGAGGCGTCTAACTTTGTTTTGCAGGGGTGTGTTGTGATGTGATATGGCCATGATTGTGATTATATTTGATGTATGCAATGTTCCTTATTGTAAGTTGGCAACCGGCAGGAGCCATATTGTTGTCTTTAAATTCCGTTAAGACCTGCGTGTCTATTCAAAGTAGTTGTAATAGTTGAAGCTGGTGGACGACAACCATGAAACGGCGCCATTGACCTTGACGCCATACCGGTGATGATGGAGATCATGTGCGTGCTTGAAGATGGAGATCGGAAGCACAAGAAGAAAGGCCATATCATATCACATATTATGAATTGCATGTGATGTTAATCCTTTTATGCATCTTGTATTGCTTAGTTAACAACGGTAGCATTATAAGATGATCCCTCAAGCACACAATTTCAAGTTTTAAAGTGTTCATCCTTAGTAAGCACCGTTGCTAAAGCTCGTTGTTTCGAAGCACCACGTGATGATCAGGTGTGCTAGATTCTACGAGTGTATACAATGTGAGCAAGCCAGATTTGCTCATGCCGAAGCTAAGGTTTGAGCTTGACGAGCCTATCATGTACAGACATGGTCTCAGAACACGGATCACCGAAAGGTAAAGCATGAGTCATATAGTAGATATGATGAACAGGTTGATTATTCGCCATTGAAGCTACATCAACTCTCGTGATGATCGGTTTTGATGTGGTGGATTTGGTTCGTGATCTCACTAAAACAATGTGAGGGATATTGTTTTGAGTGGGAGTTCACCTATATTAATTTAACTATTAATTAGAACTCAATTTGTCATAAACTTAGTCTAAACTATTGCAAATATGTTGTAGATCAATGGCGGCCCCTACCATCAATTTTAATGCGTTCCTAGAGAAAGAAAAGTTGAAAAACAATGGAAGCAACTTCGCGGATTGGTTCCGCAATTTGAGGATTGTCCTCAATGCTGGTAATTTGACCTATGTGCTGGATGCAGCGCTGGGTGACCCGCCTGTAGCTACTGATGCCGATGAAGTAAAGAATGTTTACCTCACTCGGAAGAATCAGTACTCCACAGTTCAGTGTGCTATCTTGTATGGTTTGGAATCGGAGCTTCAGAAAAGGTTTGAGAACCATGACCCACATGATATTGTCCGTGAACTAAAAATGATATTTGAGGCTCACGCGGCAGTTGAGAGTTATGAAGCTTCTGAAAAGTTCTTTAACTGCAAGATGGAAGAGGGCAGCTCCATCAGTGAGCATGTGCTTAAGATGTATGGGCATGCAAACAAACTCCAAATCTTCGGTATAGTGATTCCTAATTCTTTGGGGATTCACCGTGTCCTCCAATCACCACCACCAAGTTACAAGAACTTTGTGATGAACTACAATATGCAAAACATGGACAATACGTTGCCAGAACTCTTCTCCATGTTGAAATCTGCAGAAGTGGAGATCAAGAAAGAGCACCAAGTGTTGTTGGTCAATAAGACCACCCAATTCAAGAAGCAAGGCAAGTCTAAGCAGAAGGGAAACTTCAAGAAGAGCGGTAAGAAAGTTGCCGCGCCGGCGAAGAAGACCAAGGCTGGGCCTAAACCTGATACTGCGTGCTTTTACTGCAAGGGAGAAGGTCACTGGAAGCGGAATTGCCCAAAGTACTTGGCGGATTTGAAGAACGGCAACATCAAGAAGAAAGGTATATACGATATACATGTTATTGATGTGTATCTCACTAGTACTCGTAGTAGTGCCTGGGTATTTGATACTGGTTCGGTTGCTCATATTTATAACTCGAAACAGGTGCTGCAGAATAAACGGAAGCTAGCGAAGAACGAGGTGACGATGCGCGTTGGAAATGGATCAAAGGTTGATGTGATCGTGGTCGGCACGCTACCTCTTCATCTACCATCAGGATTAGTTTTATACTTAAATAATTGTTATTTGGTGCCTGCGTTGAGCATGAACATTATATCTGGATCATGTTTATTGCGAGACGGTTACTTGTTTAAGTCCAAGAATAATGGTTGTTCGATTTATATGAGTAATATGTTTTATGCACATGCACCTTTGATAGATGGTCTATTCTTATTGAATCTCGATTGTGGAAATACACACATTAATAACATTGAAGTTAAACATTTGAAATTGAGCGATAAAACGACCTATATGTGGCACTGTCGTCTTGGTCACATTGGAGTGAAGCGTATGAAGAAACTCCATTCCGATGGACTTCTTGAATCACTTGATTTCGAATCACTTGAAAGATGTGAAGCATGTCTGATGGGTAAAATGACTAAGACTCCATTTTCTGGTATGATGGAGCGAGCTACAGACTTATTGGAAATCATACATACCAATGTGTGTGGTCCAATGAGTGTAGCATCGCGTGGTGGTTATCGTTATGTTCTTACCTTCACGAATGACTTGAGTAGATATGGTTATATCTGTTTCATGAAACATAAGTCCGAAACTTTCGAGAAGTTTTAAGGAATTTCAAAGTGAGGTAGAGAATCAACGTAACAAGAAGATTAAATTTCTACGATCTGATCGTGGAGGTGAATATCTAAGTTACGAGTTTGGCGATCATTTGAAGAAATGCGGAATACTTTCACAATTGACACCGCCGGGAACACCGCAGCGTAATGGTGTGTCCGAACGTCGTAATTGAACTTCTCTTAGATATGGTTCGTTCTATGATGTCACTTACATATTTACCGCTATCATTTTGGGGTTATGCATTAGAACAACCGCATTCAGTTTAAATAGGGCACCATCTAAATCCGTTGAAATGACACCGTATGAATTATGGTTTGGGAAGAAATCTAAATTGTCGTTCCTTAAAGTTTGTGGTTGCGAAGCTTATGTAAAGAAGTTACAGCCGGACAAGCTTGAACCCAAAGCGGAAAAATGCGTCTTCATAGGATACCCGAAGGAAACTATTGGGTATACCTTCCATCATAGATCCGAGGGAAAAAACTTCGCTGCCAAGAATGGATCCTTTCTAGAGAAAGAATTTCTCTCGAAAGAAGTGACCGGAAGGAAAGTAGAACTTGACGAGGTTCTTGAACCTTCTCTCGAACTTGCGAGTAGCGCAGCACCGGAAGTAGTTCCTGTGGCGCCTACACCAATAAGAGAGGAAACTAATGATGTTGATCATGAAACTTCGGTTGAAGTAACTACGGAACCTCGCAGGTCAACGAGAACTCGTACCACTCCTGATTGGTATGATCCCGTTATGAGTGTCATGTTGGTGGACAACACCGATGACCCTGCGACATATGAGGAAGCGATGATGAGCCCAGATTCCAATAAATGGCAAGAAGCCATGAAATCCGAGATTGGATCCATGTATGAAAACCAAGTATGGACTTTGGTGGACTTACCGGATGGCCGGAAGGCTATCGTGAACAAATGGATTTTCAAGAAGAAAACAGATGCTGATGGTAATGTTACTATCTATAAAGCTCGACTTGTCGCAAAAGGGTTTTGACAAATTCAAGGAGTTGACTACGATGAGACTTTCTCACCGGTAGCGAAGCTAAAGTCTGTGAGGATTATGTTAGCAATCGCTGCATATTATGATTATGAGATATGGCAGATGGATGTCAAAACAGCTTTCCTCAATGGAGACATTGATGAAGAGTTGTATATGATGCAACCCAAAGGTTTTTGTCGATCCTAAAGATGCTAACAAGGTATGCAAACTTCAACGGTCCATATATGGATTGAAGCAAGCATCCCGAAGTTGGAATCAACGTTTTGATAAGGTAATCAAAAGTTTTGGTTTTATACAAACTTATGGAGAAGCTTGTATTTACAAGAAAGTGAGTGGGAGCTCTGTAGCATTCTTAATACTATATGTAGATGACATATTGTTGATTGGGAATGATGTAGACCTTCTTAATAGTGTGAAGGATTATTTGAATAATAGTTTTTCAATGAAAGATCTTGGCGAAGCAGCTTACATATTAGGCATAAAGATTTATAGAGATAGATCGAGACGCCTAATATCATTGTCAAAAAGTACATATTTGGACAAAGTTCTAAAGAGGTTTGGAATGGAAGATAGCAAGAAAGGGTTCTTGCCCATGTTGCCCAATACGACCTTGAGTAAAACTCAAAGTCCTGCAACGGCAGAAGATAGAGAAAGGATGAGTAAGACTCCCTATGCCTCATCCATAGGATCTCTAATGTATGCCATGCTATATACTAGACCCGACATTGCATATGCTGTTAGTTTAACTAGCAGATATCAAAGTGATCCAGGAGTGGATCATTGGACAGCAGTCAAAAACATCCTTAAGTACTTGAGAAGAACTAAGGATATGGTTCTTTCTTATGGGGGTGATGAACAACTCGTTGTTAATGGTTACACAGATGCTAGTTGGAACACCGATCCGGATGATTCTAAATCTCAATCTGGATACGTATTTACTTTGAATGGTGCAGCAGTTAGCTGGAGGAGTGCAAATCAAAGCATTATGGCGAGATCTTCAACTGAATCGGAATACATAGCTGCTTCGGAGGCTTCACAAGAGGCGATATGGATGAAGGAGTTCATTATAGAGCTCGATGTGGTTCCAAGTGCGCTGGACCCAATGTCTATCTACTGTGATAACATGGGCGCCATAGCCAATGCGCAAGAACCAAGGTCACACAAGAAGCTGAAGCACATCAAGCTATGTTTTCACGCTATTCAAGAACATGTCCAAGATGGTGACATAAAGATTTGCAAAGTACACATAGATCTAAATGTGGCGGATCCGTTGACTAAACCTCTCCCGAGGGCAAAACATGACGAGCACCAAACCACCATGGGTGTTCGGTATATTACCATGTAATCTAGATTAGTTGACTCTAGTGCAAGTGGGAGACTGTTGGAGATATGCCCTAGAGGCAATAATAAATGTAGTTATTATTATATCTTTGTGTTTATGATAAATGTTTACATTCATGCTATAACAGTATTAACCGGAAATATTAATACTTGTGTGATTTGTAAACTAAATTAGAGTCCTTAGTAAAGCCTCTTTAATAATACTAACTTGTTGGTTAATAGATGATCGTGGTTTCTCGATCGTGAACATTGAGATGTTATTAACAACGAGATCATATCATTAGGAGAATGGTGTGATGGACATACTACTATAGATAAGCGTAGCATAAAGATCAAGTCATTTCAATAGTTCAATTGCTATAAGCTTTCTGATACATAGTAACCTAATTCCTTCGACCATGAGATCATGCTAATCACCATCACCGGAAGGATGCTTTGATGACATCAAACACCACACCGTAACTGGGTGGCTATAAAGGTGGCATTGAGTGTTCGGAAAGTATGGGTTGAGGCACATGGATCAAGAGTGGGATTTGTCCATCCATATGACAGATAGATATACTCTGGGCCCTCTCGGTGGAATGTCTTCCAATTAGCTTGCAAGCATGTGACTGGATCACAAGGGATCACATACCACGGGAACGAGAAAAGAGTACTTATCGGTAACGAGGTTGAACTAGGTATGCAGAGATACCGACGATCAAAATCTCGGATAAGTAAACTATCGTGAGACAAAGGGAAATTGGTATCATATGTAAGTGGTTCATTCGATCACAAAGTAATCGTAGAAATATGTGGGAGCCATATGAATTTCCATATTCCTCTATTGGTTATTGATCGGAGAAGTGTCTCGGTCATGTCCGCATAATTCATGAACTGTAGGGAGACACACTTAAGGATTCGATGTTGTTGTGTAGTTATGGAATGATGAGTAAGAGACCGAATGTTGTTCGGAGTCACGGATGGGATCCAGGATATCACGAGGAGATCCGGAATGGTCCGGAGAAAAAGATTCATATAAGGAAAGTCCTGTTTCGGAGTTTAGGAATGATTCCGGTGTTTTCACCAGGAATGTTCTAGAAGGGTCTGGAAGGTCCGGCACTCCGGAGGGGAAGGGTACATGGATGTGTCATGACAATGTGGAATGGTTGCATCATGTACTAGGTCACTTTGCTGGGCAATATGAAGAGAGAAATGAAATCCAAGTTTGAAAGTCAAACGCCAATTTGAAAAGTCAAATCCGAAGTTTGCTTGGTGGAGGGAGAGTAGGAAACTTACCTAGGGTAGGAGACCTACTCCCTCCACCCGCCGGCCAAGGAGGAGGACTCCCTCCTCCCAACCGCCTCCCTCTCACCTATATAAGGAGGGGTAGGGCGCCCCTACCCCTCACACCTCCAAACGCTAGCCCCAAGCCGCCGGCGCCACCACCTCCAAGTGCTGCCGCCGCCTAGGGATCCTCCCAAGTCGCCGACTAGGGCTTCCCTAAACCCTAGCCGCCGGATACACCACCCCCCTTGGTGCCTATAAACCCTAGATCGCCAAGGCCCCTCTCTTGCTCCACCATACTCGCTCCGGCTTAAGGCGAAGCCCTGCGAGATCTTCCCTCCACTTCCGACACCACGCCGTTGTGCTACCGGAATCACGAGGGGAGTGCTACAACCTTCGCTGCCTGCTGTAACAAGGGAGAGGAAGATCTTCATCGAGTACCGAACGTGTGACCGACTGCGGAAGCGCTGCCGGAACGCAGCGCTGGAAGGATCGTCTACGCAATCTTGAGATCGGCAAGAGTACGACTACATCATCCACGAGAATCTGCTCTCGTTAACCGCTTTGGAATCTTCGAGGGTAAGTTCCTCCATCGACTCGTTGCTACAATCTAGTAGATAGATCTTGGCTTGTTTGTGTACATGCGGTAGAAATTTTTTGTTTTTCCATGCTACGAACCCCTACAAGTATAACCATTCTTAAAGTATCCTTAGGGAAACCTTCTAAAGTGAACAAAATACAAATATCATATGCATTACAGCCTAAGTTCATATATGTCTTTAAAGTTAACTTTAGTTTACAAAACTTTAAGTATAAGATAAAAACTTTATTAGGTATTTTATAGTTAACTTTGGTCTGTTATAATTAAGTTATATGGCATCTTAATACCAAACTAATCAAGTTCAAAACCAAGATAGATAAGTCTCAAATACTACTAATATCATTATTCAAATAAAGTAATCCTTTCTTACTTAAGGACTATAACTTGAAAGAACACCTAATAAGGTTAACTTAAAATTTAAATACTTTCCCTTAGCTAAGTAACATTTTCTTCAAAAGTTATTCTTTTAATGAACATTATAAAGCAATACATAAGCATTTTTATGAAAGCTCTAGATGATGAACTAACCTTATATACATAGTCTACAGATACATTTCCCACTTGAGTATTCCATTATTGTGTATGCTTTATTATACTTACATGTTGTTTCACACACACTCACAAGCCTTAATAAGAAGCACATGTGTGAAACTTAATCTAAAAGGGCAACACATTCCAAGGAAACCCTTTCCAGTATCCAAACCCTAGAACAACGTTATCCCTGGGATTCGAGTTTATCAACTTGCATTACATTACTTATGCATAAAGAATTTTGCTTCTTTAAACATTAGTCCTTACCGGACCAATGATGCTGATTTCAGATATTGGATCTTATATTGTCTTGAAGACCGTGAGTGCATAATCTTGCAATCACAAAAGGCAAGTTCACACTTGCTCATGTCCTTTGATTATTTTCTGTAAAGTATTTTGAAAATCCAGTGTTGTCATCACCTGCATTTGAAAAAGGTCAGAAAACACTATTTTCATAATAATATGATTATAGATTATTTACCATGAGGTAATAACCTACTATAAGAGTTTCGGTGGTAAAGGAACATATTATCTAGGACTTAACAACCAATGTCGCCAGTGATTCTTGCGCCATATATTACGCGTTAACCATGAGATTTGGAATGGGACAGAGAAGTCAGTTGTATCTTATTCCTCTCGCATGTAGCGGGATGTGCAGGTTGTGGTTGTTATCCTCGTAGCGTGCATATTAATTGGTAATTCGTAGAGGATATGCAGCATATGGGTGGGAACCCTCAACGTCCCACGATAGTTCTGGCATCTAACGGTCTGTACAAACCATTGCCGTAATTCAATATGTGGGCATGGTGTACACCAAGGAGGCATGCGAGGTCGCAAAGGGGGCAGTGATTGGCTTGGATCATCTACTGGGCCCCACACCATAGGAAGTGTGGACGGGAAAGATCGCCCGGTTGTGCAACAAGGATTTGATCTCTCATGGGTAAAGTAACGCACCTCTGCAGAGTGTACGAACTGTAACTTGTTACTCCCTGTTCCGGGAAGGAGCTGCGAACGCGGCGAGAAAGGAACTCCATGAAAGTTCTGGTAAACCCGTGAAGGCTGACGGACATAGCTTTTCAGAATAAAAGAAATCTTTGAAGAAATGTTTACGAAAACTTGCATTGCCTACGACCTATGGTCTGTGGCTATAGATATAGTGCATCAAACACTCTTTTTTAGTGAACTTGCTGAGTACGCTCGTACTCAACGTATCTTCTTAACCCTTGCTAGGTTCTAAAGCCAGTACAGACGATGTCTACATCAAGTTATGCTCTAGTGATCATCATCAAAGGCTCGAGCTCTTCAATGAAGCCAAGGAAGTCAACATATACATCAACTCAAGTGAAGACAAAGTTACTGATTAGATAGGAATATAATCTCTAGCCATAGAACCTATTTCTGTAGTGTATTGCAATAGCAGCAATGTCAGACCATTAGTTTAAATACTAGTCTTAATAGTAAGATAGTTTTTGAGTTGCTTATTTATGATTCTTCTTTGTAAGAAGTTTATTTCTCTCTCTTTAACCTAGAGTGTTCTCTGGACCTTGTGTAAAGAGTTGATTTGTAACTTATAGTCATGTCTTGGACCTGTTGTGTTTCTGTTGTACCACTCTGAGGGATGTAATACTAGTGAATGGTGTTTCATTGGTGTTATGTCAACGACTATAGTGTACTACATCATGCATTGGTATGCTGGGTCACCGCACCAATGCCCCCGCTTAATTCATGAACCTCATGAATAAGATTTTTATGGACTTCCTGGATAAGTTTGTCGTTGTTTTCATCGATGACATTCTGATATATTCCAAATCAGAAGAAGAACATGAGCTACACCTAAGGACCATCCTTGGGACCCTTAGGGAGCATCAGTTATATGCCAAGTTTAGCAAATGTGAATTCTGGTTACAGGAAGTATGATTCCTCGGACATATCGTGTCGGCCGGAGGAATTGCCGTTGACCCTGCCAAGGTTAAGGATGTTGAAGAATGGCAAGACCCAACCACTCAAACCCAAGTTCGTGCATTTCTCGGATTAGCGGGATATTACCGCAAGTACGTAGAAGGATTCTCGAGTATCACAAGACCCATGACCCAATTGTTGAAGAAAGATAAGAAGTTTGAATGGACGGACAAATGTGAAGCAAGTTTTCAAGAGCTTAAGAAGAGATTGATCTCAGCCCCAATCTTGATCATGCCGGATATCATGAAGCCTTTTGATGTGTATTGTGAGGCATCCAAGATCGGTCTCGGATGTGTGCTAATGCAAGAAGGCAAAGTCATATCATATCTATCCCGACAACTGAAACAACATGAGCAGAATTATCCTACCCATGACCTTGAACTAGCAGTCGTAGTTTTAGCCTTGAATACATGGTGGCATTACCTTATGGGTAACCGTTGTGAAATTTATTCGGATCACAAGAGCCTGAAGTATATTTTCACTTAGAAGGAGCTGAATATGAGGCAAAGGAGATGGATAGAGCTAATCAAGGACTATGATCTAGACATTCACTATCACCCAGGTAAAGCCAATGTGGTAGCAGATGCCCTTAGCAGATTGCCGTGTCACTTGAACTCTATGATTCTGAAGGAGCAACCAAGATTGCACAAGGAATTGGAAGATTTCAGAATGGAGCTAGTAAGTGAAGAATTTTTGGCTAGCATAGAACTTCAACCCACTTTGATCAGTCAGATCAAGGAGGATCAGAAAGGAAATGCTAGTATCGATGGAATTAAACGCCGTATCGGTACAGGGAAAGTACCCGGATTCACCGAAGATGAAGAAGGAGTTTTGTGGTACAAAGGACGTATCTATGTGCCAGCAGATTCAGAGCTGAAGCAAGCTGTTTTGAAAGAAGCCCATGATACTCTTTATTCTATCCACCCCAGAGGGACGAAGATGTATCAGGATTTAAAAGAGCAATTTTGGTGGCATAAGATGAAGAGAGAAATTGGAAGCTATATAGACAAGTGTGATATTTGTCAGAGAGTCAAGGCGGGACATCAGAGACCCGCAGGACTGTTGCAACCATTGCAGATTCCAGAATGGAAATGGGATTCAGTTGGAATGGATTTTATCATAGGTTTGCCTACATCTAGTAGGGGAAATGACTCTAGTTGGGTCATAGTAGATAGACTGTCCAAAGTCGCCCATTTCCTACCTGTCAAGACCACTTATCAAAGTTCGAAGCTAGCAGAGCTGTACATTGCTAGAATCGTCACTTTGCATGGATTCCCCAAGAACATTGTATCGGGTCGAGGAACCCAGTTTACCTCGAGATTTTGGAAGAAAGTCCAAGAAGGATTAGGAACCCGACTAGATTTCAGCACAGCTTATCACCCTCAGACAGATGGACAAACGGAGCGAGTAAATCAAATACTCGAAGATATGTTGAGATCTTGTGTTTTAGAATATGGATCTAAAGGGGAAGATTGTCTGCCTTTCGCAGAATTTTCATACAACAACAATTATCAAGCTAGTTTGCAGATGGCCCCATTTGAATTCATATATGGAAGGAAGTGTCGTACCCCTTTGAATTGGTCGGAAGTAGGAGAGAGTCAGATTTTTGAACCCGACATCCTACGAGAAGCAGAAGAGAAAGTTCACAAGATCCGTGAGCACCTCAAGACCGCCCAATACAGACAGAAGAGTTATGCCAACAAGAGACATGGAGACCTAGCCTTCAATATCAGAGATTTTGTGTATCTCAAAGTGTCACCTTTGAAGGGAATGCAACGTTTTCAACTCAAAGGAAAGTTAGACCCCATATATATCGGACCCTTCAAGATTTTAAATCGTCGAGGAGAAGAATCATATCAACTGGAACTGCCAGAGGAGATGTCAGTCATGCATAATGTGTTTCATATGTCGTTACTTCGCAAATGCCTAGAAGTCCCGGAGAAGACCGAAGTTTTCAAGAATATTGATCACCACACCATAGATATCAACAATGACCTGACGTATCCCGAAGTACCTATTCGTATTTTGGAGGAAGCTTTCAGAACCACCAGGACCCGGAGTATCAAGTTTCTCAAGATCCAGTGGAGTAACCACACTAAAGAAGCTGCCTGGGAGCAAGAAGACTACATTAGGATGGAGTTTGCAGATCTCTTGAAATCCTAGTTTTATCTTTTTTCTCAAATATAAGGACGAGATTTTTGTTTAAGGAGGGAAGGTTTGTAACATCCCAAAAATATTAATCAAGGTTATCATTTCCAATCACCCAAAATTAGGGTTAGCAAAAACTTTTGTAATTAAATCCATATGAATGCACGTGTGTATGTGATGAAAGCATGAATGCTTGAATGGACTTGTTTGATTGTTGTGAATGGCAAGGATTCGTTTAAGGATGAAAACAACATCATCCAAATCATTTCCAAGCAGAATCAAATCATTAAAAATTCAAAAACAAACAAAGTAAGCAAATGGTCATTTTTGCCAATCTTGCTCACTAGACCACTTTGAGTGTTTCTATTCCAAGATTTCAAACAGAAATAAATCCAATTCTTTTCACCACTTGCCGGACCAAGTAAAAGTGAACCCAATCCCACTTTGCGAACCCACAGAAACATTTGGCAAACCTATTCAAATGACATTTGAAAATTGAATCTAGTTCATATGGTAAGATCACCATTTCTCAAAACCCAACCAAACCAGTGCACCTTGGCAAATTCAATCAACCAGAGACTACCTAGTATGTGACCAGTATACTCACCAAGTTTCAACCAAAAATTCAAATATGAATTTCTTTTGGCCATTTCATCAAACACCTGGAGACAGAAAACAAATTTGGCCAAACTTCACTGTTTTGAGCAGTGATCACCCCAACCATTGTTCCCCATTGATCACCCTTGTCTCCCCTAGTGCCAAACAGTGCATTGAACCAACCTAGACCCTACCCAGTGCACCATGTCGTGCATTCCCGAGGCAACCCCGGCCATCCGACCATGGCTAGCTAGCAGGAGCAAGCGCCACACCTAGTCACTGTGTCAAGGAAGCACGCCACCGTCCACCGCCACCCCCTGCCAGCCCTAGAGCCCTGCCAATCCATGGACCACCGAGAACGCATGCGCGCAGTTTGTCTCTGCCATGTACAGAGCGCACCAGAGCGCCGCACTCGACATGCTCGCACAGACCGCGTCTCGCCTTTGCTGCTCGTGCCTGTGATCACCACCATCCCAGGAACCTCCCAGACATCCCCGTTCGCCGCCGCGCGACCCGTAGCCACTGTGCGTCATCAAAACCACTGTCGGTGCCGCTCAGAGCACCAACGTGTTCCGACCGAACGGCACCGCCCCTTGCCGCGCCATCAAAGCGATTGAGCACCGCCAGGAGACCGCGCACCGTCCCCTTGCCCCAGCCATGGACGTAGCTCGCTGTAACCCCGACCCCCATGAGCACTGCCCATGCTGCGCGGCCTCACTCGCTCGCCTATAAAAGGAGGCCTTTCCCGTTCGTTTTCCTCACACCATCTCACTCTCCACCTCTCACTGATCCTCCACACTTCTTCCAAAAGCAAGGCGAGCGCAGCATCGTCAGAATTTTGCTGGAGCCTACCGCTGCTGGAACAGAAGGGCGTCGTCGATTGGAGCCACCCTAGGAGAAGCCGCCAGTACCAGGAGAAACGCCGTTGTTGATTTCGTCGTTCGCCCCCATCGCTGACCATCGCCTGAGCCCCGGTGAGCCGCCACAGACCCCCACTGGCCGCACTAGGGTTCAAGACCATCGTGTTTTGTTCGACGAGGACGATGGCCGTGAGCCGTTGATCCTTGATCTAATCCTACGGTCATAGTTAGCCCGTACCTCTTTGCACCCCCTGTCCCACTGACGCGTGGGGACAACCACTTAACCAGACCCCCCGCGCGCGCTATGCACAGTGGGCCGGCCCAGTTAGAATTCTCGCGTGACCCAGTTAGTTTGAATTTAGATTTATCTAATTAGTTTCAAACCCAGTTCTAGCAGTAGATTCAAAAATCATTTCAGAGAGATTCACTAAACCAAATAGCATGAAACCAATTTTGTTAGAAAGGTATGGAAATTCTTAATCCAAGCCCGTTGGATTCAAACCATTTGGAATTACAGATCACCTATAGTAAAAATAACAAGGCAGATACTTTTCTGTATTCAAACATTTTTCAAAATTCAACCATAAATGCTTTTGAGTTGATTCCAACTCTCAAAAATCACATTTGATAAGACCTTTCTGAATATATAAAAATATCTAGATTTACTTACAATAATAATGGACAAGTAATATGTCCCATAAGCATTTTTAGTCACTTTAATTAATTAAAATAAAAAAGGTTAAACTTTATTAAATTGTGACACCATTTTAAATCACATTCCCAAGTACTGAAATATGTGGTGATGACATGTGTCAACATGATCCCATGTTTTAATTAGAGAATATTAAATCTTAAGTAGTTTTTCAATGAGTAGAAATTACTTTTCTAAAATAAAATAAATAAAACATTTGCCTTAATTCTTGTGATGATTGTGATGATGCTAGATCATCTAGTGTGAGCCTTGTGCTAAATAGAAGTGGTTAAGTATTGTTTGGTGATTGTGTACTTCGTATTTATTTATAGACGCTAGTACCGACCAAGGATACGAAGAGGAAGGAGACTACTACGAAGAGGAAGCAGAGGAGAACTTCAACCACTGCTCTGCACAAGGCAAGCTTCACAAAACAAGTTAACTTTGCAAGATAACGCTTGCATGATAACTAAGCAAACTAGATGCCTTAGGCATATGTGATTATACCCAGTTTTACTTGCAAGCTTTATTAGCTTATTTCTTTATCAAAATTCTTGGTTTACTTAGTGACTTGTAAATTTGGAGAAAGATATTAGAAGTAGCATAAAGAGCATAAAACTTGGCCTAAGTTAGGTAGAACTTGATGTCATCCTGAGGCATGAGATTATACTTAGATAAGTCACACTTGATTATCACCCCTCATTAGTGTTTACCCCCAACTTTAGTGGCTGGTGCTAAGCATAAAATTTGATCACTTTAGATGGGAATACTTGGTGAAAATGGTTATAAAAACCTTAGAATGATGAGTCATTCTAATGAAATGTTTTGACATGTGTTAGTGAACACAAGGTGATTTTTGATGATGAAAATGTTGAGGCGTGAGCCTTTGCCCTTTATGAAACTGATGGTTGTCTGGATGCGATACCATTCTAATTTTACCATACAACCACAATATCCGAATTTGGGTAGGGCTTGACTGGAAGTTTATATACCTTAGTATGGGTTCCCTTGTGGACGAGGTTTGAGATGAGGCTACCTCGTGATGATTGTCTACATGTGCAGTTCCCAAGATGACAGATGGTCATGGTTGGGAGGTCAAACTCATATGAGAGGTGCCTATACTAAGGTGTGTAATTGAAAGGATAGGATTGATTATCCGCATACTGAGTATGGAGAATTCAGGATTGTTCCTGACAGATATATCAAATATTATGGTGAAAATGTACCACCTCTGCAGAGTGTCAAACTATTCGAATAGCCGCGTCCACGGTTATGGACAGTTGGAGTGGCCATACTGTTCCGTCTTCAGATGTTTTCAAAATTACTTGTGAAATGAATCATGACTTTGACTTGACCATAACAGGGTTGTGAAGGTGAAAACTAAGTTCCCACTTAGGTGTTATAAAACCTTAAACTAGTTTTCTTTACTTCTGAACTCAGCTAGAGATAAACCTGGCTTTTTGCAAAACAACCTAGAGCTTAGGATTCCTACTTGAAACCTCTTTACTTGTTAGTGATAGTTTGCGAGTACTTAAAGGGTACTCATGGCTTTGTCCCTGGCTATTTCTATGGCCAGACTATGAGGAGGACTATCAGGAGGATGGACCGCAGGAAGGTTACAATAACTAGGATCATCTTCCATCGTTAGCATTGCCTGTGACCATGAAGATGGAGCTTCTTCCACGCTACCATTATTATATTATTCCGCTGCTTTGATTATACTAAGACTGGATCCTGAGATCCTTTATTTGTAAGACCTTTATTATGGTTTGTAATGGATGATGAACTATGGTACCAATCTGTTATGTCTCGCAAAAATAGTAATCCTGGGATTGCGATGTATGGCATGACAAGCATCCGGGATTAAAAATCCGGGTGTTAACAATTTTCAACGACAGCTACTAATGATATTCCGTTAACGACATCCTTTGTCATCTGTTTATTGCTGACACACGAGTCCACTTCCCTCAACGTAGGCTTCAGAATTTGTATTTTGTGTTCCCTTTATACATTTGATACCAGGGACGTGTGTTTGTGGGTTTCAAATCCATCTCCATGCAGCCAGATCTTTTGTCCATGCTTCTTTCTCATCCATGTGAGCACCAATGTGAATGTATGCACTAATGAAGAACAACTCTAAAAAAAACGGGGCTTGCTCAATTAAATAGACGGAAATCTTCTGCCTTAGTTCGGAATACCAGAAACATGAAGATAAGTTAAATACTCAAAACTTGTGAGAGTCGATCGATCAAACCGTCTAGAAAATACATGTTTATTATTCAGGTATTTTCTTGGGTTGATGAGTTGTCGGCGGATAAAAATCTATATGTATCGTCTGGATTTTATTCTGAAGGATCGCAGCTCGAAGTCTGCTATAACTATATAGCGTGCTGGATTGGTTTATAGATATGTGCATGTCGACTGGCCCGCGACACACAACTTGGCGCGCGGTGGAAAAGCCAACATCGATGTAGCCCTAATTATAATAGTATATTCTCGTCGGTGAGTTAGACATGCAACGACACATTCTGTTGGTCTTAGCATTTTTCGACAGCATTTGCATCATTCTAAAAAAGCATGAGTAGTATATTGTTTACTAAAATCCTAATTATCTATTTTTGGTTTGCGAATGTTGAAATTGTACTAAAAAATTAGAGTAAAGTTAGCTTGATAACAAATAAAAAAGGTTTTTATTCAAAAAAATAGTGTGACGAGTTCAATAAAATTACAGTTATGGAGGTGGCAGGGGAACGGTCGTATGTTACGTTGTCACGGACGAAGCGCAAGTGTTCTACGTCGTCTCCTTATGTCATGCTCGATCTCGCCTGGCACATTCCGTTGTGGTACTCTACTATCCTGCTCGCATGGGAGAGCGAGCTTGGTCTATGTAACATCATAAGCGGCTAGTTCGGATGGGGTGAGGGGAGGAAACACGATTCAAGTTCGTCAGACGTGTATGAAAATATTATTGAACTAGACAATATTGTACACGAGTATTGTTTGGCACGTTTTTTAAAAGTCAAAAATTCAATTAGGCGTCATGCCAACATTTGAAATGCATGAACTTATTCTTATAAATCTTGTACGAACTTGGTGGCGTGCATGCTTGCGATGGGGTGGGTTGAACATGTCCGAAATGATCATAATCATTTTTCAGAACCATCGACGAAAACACGAAACGCTCTCGTGGCGCTCCCTCTTCGGATGCTCTCGGCACATTTGCCTTCGGTGTAGGAAAGATTCCTCCACGTGGATGGTTGTTGTCATATATTGCATGTATCACCTGATGTGTGAAAAGGAAAGAACAAGTGGCATGGTAAATAATGATAAAGGTATGGAAAAGACCCATCCATCCATGTGGATGACTGTTGTCATTTCCATCTCTAATCAACGATGTGTTCTCGATACAACGTTCGTTAATTCTTCTTTGGGTCTAAATTACATTCTGTTAATCTGTTTCTATGCTTATTGAACGACCGTTAATTTTCACCTCTAATCTGTTTCTATGCCGGTGAGTACCAGAAGTGATCGCTCCCAACCGTCTGATCGTCGTTGAACGACTCGGATTAAAATGGACCCGCAAACCGGTACCACCCAACGCGGACACGCCGCGTGGCGCAAGCGTGGCAGCCCTGCAGATGCCGGTCAGCGTTAACCTCCTCTGCAAAAGAAATTAAAAATATGCCGAAAATGCTTTGAATTGGAAAATTAATAGGAAAATATAAACAGAGAGACTATGCTCAGTTCATATATGGAAAAATGTTCATCTACCAAAAATGTTTTATGTTTTTCTTTCTGTTCAATCAATTATTGAATAAGGTACGGTATTGAGAGCCAAAAAAAGTATCAACAGGAGCCAACTCCTTCAATGTTTGGCCGCGTATAACCTAGTAGAATGCAATTTAGTTTCGTGAAAAATGGAGCAGATACAAAATAAAAATAGTATGAAAATAATGGCTGCTGAGTCAGTGCCAGATACCCGGCTAAACAATGTGGGAGGATAAGACGGGCACCTCAGCCTGAGCTGTTGTTCCTTTGCACATGAGTTCACTTTGTTCCCAGATCCAACGACCAGGGAGGCGCGTGCAAATCTCTTTTTTTTTTTAGGGTAACCCCTGTTTGGTGACTCCTCTATGAGTCATGCGTCTCAGCGTGTCTGCCGTTGAATTTGCTTAATTAGTGGCGTAGTGCTGGATGCAGGAGAACCAAGTTGGCCAAGTTTAAGAATGATAGGGTGGATTGGGTGGAGGTGGATTAGCCAAGCACAATCATCTACTCTCTCCGTTTCAAAATACAAGATGTTTTAAGTTTATGAAAAAATAAATTTAGACTTATTTTAGTACGAAGATTCATTCAACTTTAGGATAAATCTACATATTAAAAGAAGTCTAGATTCATCTTTTTCACAGACCTAAAATATCTTATATTTTAAAACGGAGAAAGTACTAGTCAAAGCCATATAGATGTTGAACTCCAGGGATTAGTTATTATAACTCTTATATTAAAAAGCTCTGCTTTTCGGTCGGTGTATTCCGTCTCTGATGTGTCATGTGTGCCTTTTGGCTGTTTCCGGTGTGGAACATCGACGCCGGTTCCTACTTGGGTCATGCTAAATAAACAATATAAAGATTCTTATTTTGGTTCTTCCTCTCAGTGTGGTACACGCACGTCCAACTCATGGCTCGACAATGCTTGTGCCGTGGGCATTGTTTTAGTTTGAGTCCAAGTAGTCCAACCTTAAAATGGAGTTAAAAAGCACACATTACGTGTGAAATTAAAATTTACCAGATGATATTGTTTTATGTTTTATTAACATACAAATGACCACATTTTTTCGTAAGTTTTTTTTGGTAGAACTCGAATTGGCGCCAAAACCGACAATGGACCGAGGGAGACGACGCGGGGACATGACCATTACCAAAGAATAGGGTGCACTCGGACATGTCGAGGATGTGTTCGTTGTGGTTGCCCTCCGGCTCTAGAAGGAGGAAGGTGTGTTTGGCTCTCTAATGAGTCGACATGGGCGGGTGGTAATGGTCTCACTCTTTGGCCATGAGGGTGGTGAGGAGGGGGAGGCGGGGTATCCTGGTGTTGGCGGCGCTTCGGCAAGGCGGCTCCCAGATCGTGCCATGGAGCGCTGGCTTGGTGACAGTGGACGATCCAAGGTACACGGTGTGTTTCGAAGGTTTCTCTAGGCGAAAGGTCGGGGCTTCGGGCTAGTGGCGGTGATGCATGTGGCGTTGTAAACCTATTGGTGTGTCGTTACTTACCTCTGTCAGATCTTTGGGTGAAAACCCATGGCAGTCACGGTCTCGACAACGATGGCGTCCTGTGGCGTACCCCTCCCTAGGGTGTTGTCATGGAGTTTTGACACCTTTTGTTCTCTTTTCGGTTTCATTCGAAAGCAAGTGTGGCGCGTGTGTCAAGGCATTTACGGTGCTGTCGTGGGGTGTTCTCGTCGGCTTTCTATCTTATACACATGACTTTTTTATCACCTCTCTCTATCCCAGCTGTGCGCTGGCAGGATCCACAACCCGAAGCGGGTTTGGCGTGACTATGTCCGGTGGTTTCATAAGGAGGTGTGGTGGCACCTCTATTTAGTAGTCTCGGGTGCTTCGGCTCGGTTTCGGTACTCCTGTATTTTTTTTCTATTTATCTTTAATGTGTTTTGTCAAAGAGAGTGCTTTTGACAGCAGATCAAACAAATTTATTTTTTGCAATGGGTGAAAGTATCATTTGTCGGACCAAACAAATTTTTTGGTACCTGCGTCTCAACACCAGTTCAAAGACCTAGGCGATCTGCTACGTTGCACGCAATGGTAGCTTTTTGGACAACAGATCGATCACAGACGTGAGCCTATATAATCGGAGGGTCGAAAAGTCGGACATATGTGGAAGAAAAAATAGGACAAGGAGACGGAAACCGGGAGGTGTCCGGAAGGGGAGGCCATACGGGCGGGGGCACCGAATATCCCGTAGTATAAACCCCTGGAATATTCCCGCCACATTCGATTTCGTCCTCCCTTCTCCCCTCTTCTTCTTTATAAAGCTATAAGCTCCCGTTTCCTTTTCCTTGTCCGTCGCAACTCGCCGCCGTACATCGATTCAACCTCTCCGCGTCAATCCAAATCCCCACCGATAGATAACCCATCCTCGGCACGTGCGTGCGCTAGAACAGCCAATTCTTTCTTTCTTGGATCGGTTCCTCAGATTGGTGGGTGGATCGATCAATGGCTCTGCTCAAGGCCGTCCGCGTCTCCGACGTGCCGACCCTCGACGTCGTCGTCGTCCCGGACATTGACGCGGCGTCGGCGAAGCAGCAGCAGCGCGGTTCCGGCGGCGCGGGGCGGTTCGCGGTGATCGGGCACCGAGGCAAGGGGATGAACGCGCTGTCGTCGCCGGACCGGCGGCTGCAGGAGGTGAAGGAGAACTCGGTGAGGTCCTTCAACGAGGCCGCGCGCTTCCCCGTCGACTACGTCGAGTTCGACGTCCAGGTAAAAGAATCGATTTCTTCCTGCCTGCTAGGATGGTTGCTCGTAGGATGGGCGTTAATAATGAAACGAAAAGTGTAGTATGCGGTGGTCTGTCCACGTTGGTGTCCTGTTCCAGGTGATCTTGATGGGGACGCAACACGCTTTGCCCTGTTTCGATCTCTCAGATCTCTGATCTCTGGAGAAGAGCGCCCTGATCCGATCATGATGTTCTCTAGATCTGAACACCGTGCAGCGCCAAATTCCATTTATTTGTAGCATCTGGAACTTCAAACTACCTCGATGAGAGAACCAAGAAAATCCTTTTAGCTATTATATACCGTCTTTTTTTCCAAGATTTACTTCTTTGCTAAATCATACTACACTCATGGAGTTTTCCGCTCCTAAAAAAACATTTAGTAGTATAATAGAACGTACGAGTGAGATTCGTTTACCCCAGGTTTCAGTTTCCTCACGGCGCGCGAATGCTTCCATTCTAGTTAAATTTGCTTAAATGTGAAGCTTGCTCAAAGTGTTCCAACAAGATACTGATTTGTTTACTTCTCTGCCCCTTCTCTCTCTCTCTCTGTCTAAAAAAAATTCAGTGTGCAAAGATGCTGAGAAGAGAACCATGAATATCAATTTTGTACCCTTTGCAATCAGATGATCCTCTTTGCACCCTTCAAGAAGGGTTCGAGAAGGTCAACCCGAGATTAGGCTTCAACGTAGAGTTGAAATTCGATGACAATCTTGTATACCAGGAGGAAGAGCTTAGTCGCATCCTCCAAGCCATCCTTAAGGCATGTTTTACTTACTACTCTAGTGCAAGATTATTTGTATTCTGCCAATTGATATACCTGTCTAACAATTCGGTTTGCAACTTGGAAACAGGTAGTCTTTGAGTATGCCAAGGACAGACCCATCATTTTCTCTAGCTTCCAGCCCGATGCTGCACAGCTCATGCGAAAATTGCAAAGCACATACCCTGTAAGTATAACCTGACACATAGCAACTGTCATGGAACTTGTTCTAGTAACATGATAGATACTAATCAATGGTTGTATATGATATCTAGGTTTACTTTTTGACCAACGGAGGGACAGAAATCTACGCCGACGTGAGGAGGAACTCGTTGGAAGAGGCACTCAAGCTGTGTCTTGCCAGCGGCATGCAAGGTATCGTGTCCGAGGCCCGCGCAATATTCAGGTTTCCTGCCGCTATACCAAAGATCAAAGAGGCCGACCTCTCCCTACTGACCTACGGAACATTAAAGTAAGTTTTGAAGAAGTTTTTCACAAACTTCTTTTGAAGAGCGTGCCTGATTAAGTCGCAAACTACATCTAAATTCAAGCGCTAAGTAAGCACCTTTTGTCCTTGTGCATATGTGCAGTAACGTGCCGGAGGCGGTGTACATGCAGCACCTGATGGGAGTGGACGGGGTCATAGTGGACCTCGTGCCCGAGATCACCAAGGCCATCTCCGATCTCATCACCGAGCCGAAGGCTGACATGGAAATCGCGAATGATTTAAGCAGCAAAGAGCTGAAAGATGTGACGTCCACACCAAATTTCACACGGCGGGAGATCTCGTTCCTGCTGAGGCTCTTGCCTGAGCTCGTGCAATAGTGCACTCCTTGATCTAACAAAGTGACATACAGGAAGAGGAAAAAAATCCTTTGAGGGAGGGTAGTAAAATTATACGTAGGTTGATGGTATGTGTGACGGTGAGCCCTCACCCTGTTTTCTTTGTCCTCCGAGAATTGGGGGTTTGTACCTACATGTTGTATCGTGGGAGTGGGTTTCCAATTGAAACCATCGCTGGAGGTAAAGGTACCGTAACGACGTACGTGCCTGACATAGATCATAGATCACAATGTAATGTTGAATTTGGTAAGAGTAGTTTCCCATGTTCATCTATGCTAGGCTATATATCTCCGAATCAAGCATTATAAAAATAGAGTTTGAAAATTAACAATCATAGCAGACACAAGAAACAAATTCCTGAAAAGCAACAAAGCAACGATTTTAAGACAACAAACACAGTGGCTCCGGAACGACACAGATTGATGGCCCATTTTACCGACTTTGCTCCGGCTAAATTGTTTCGGTACATCATACTTTAATCACTCAGATAACACGAATACTGAAATGCATCCCAACATTTTATTGATGAATATAGCTCAGTACAATACATGTCTCACACCGCTCAATCAGATCAGCACACCAATGCACACGCCCAGTAGGATACACTCAGGAAAGTAGGAAAAGCAGGAGATATCAACACGACACACAAAAATGCAGGAAATGCAGTAGAGACACACAAAGCACACCGGAACTGTTGAATGGCTTGCTGGAGCACACCAGTTCCTCCCAGAGCACACACATGCCCAATCTAGATAGCTTACTCTTTGACAAGAACGTCATGCAAATGAGCCCCTAGACATTGCATGCTTCATCACTCGTAAACATAAAGATATAATAATAACCATTTTATTATTGCCTCTCAGGCATATCTCCAACAAATTCTGCACATTGCGTGCTTCATCATTCTTTGCGAGTGTTGGATCGGCATTGAGCCCCACTTCAGGTTGTGGAAAAGGTTGTATTCTGTGAGGAGACAAGCGAGAAACCAAGGAGCTTATCCTGTTGGTGGATTGGGCATTTCCGTTCGAGGAAACATGCAGTAGTTTGCCTGCAAGATTGGCGACTCCGCGCAAGGATGGAGAGCCAAGTGGTTCTACATCCGAGACCAGAAGGCGCGAGATCATAAGTATGGCATGGCGCCCTTTGACCCGAGCGCCAAAGTGGAGAGGAAAAGGTCTTGGAGGAACGATGTGGCGCCGACAGAAGATGATGTCGAAGCTTTGTAAGCTCGAGTGAAAAGTCTGCAATTGACTCCTAGAAAGATCGTGCAAGGGGTTAATATCATCCGTGCTTTTCTCGAGCGACGTGTCCAGCCACTCCATGCTAGGATACATCCGATGTGGAAGTATGTTGGTCAAACTAATCCGACACGCCGTTTTGAAGAAAACCTGTCCTCCGTAGAGCTGGAGAAGAAAATCAAGAATTTGACAAAGCCGACCAATGATGAAGCCTTGCCCGATCCTTTGCCGGTGACACCATTCCACGCCAACAAGAAGGTTCCCAAGGTAAAAATTATGCGGTTCCGTTGTCTTTTTGTCCTTTGCCTCTAGTGCCGAGCTTTTGATTTTCGGGTGCATAATTATAAGGTTAAGCCATTGCTGCCGCCACTTCCTGAGCAATACGAGGTGGTAGAAGGTAACAAGCCAGATGAGTCAAACTTGACCCTTCCTCCCGCCGAGACTACGGAGGAGGATAGTGACGAGGGCACCCGAAAGCGCAGCCGAAGCAAGGATTCACATGCCTCGATGACTAATGATCCTACTGGGGATGTTGTGTCCCTACGTAGCACATAGCCCATTTCGACGGTTCCTGTGCGATCCATCTGTCCAGATTCTGCGTCCAAGAATCCCAAGCCTAAAGGTGTATTTTTTGCCAAATCTGCCCAAGTTTGAAAAGTTCAACCAAGTCTGACCCTTTCTCGAAACTAATTCGGAATCTGACCCCTGGGGTCGGCGCCGTTTAAAATGGCGCCAAAATTGTACAGTCCGGCGCACACAGAACAGAAAACCGACCTGAAGGAGATCGGCTCCGTTTAAAATGGCGCCGACGTCGGCTCCGTTTAAAACGGCGCCGACCTCCATAGTTTGCCTCCCAGCCGCTTCATCTTGGCGCCGACCTGTACAACTTCGGCGCCATTTTAAATGGCGCCGACCCCAGGGGTCAGATTCTAAATTAGTTTCGGGAAAGTGTCAGACTTGGTTGAACTTTCCAGATTTGGGCAGATTTGGAAAAAAAAAATACTCCAAAGGTTGACTAGGACCTCAATTAAATGAGCTCGTGAGTATTTTTCCCATTTTTCCCAACGTGAGTCCGTCCGAGTCCGATCCACAGCGACGGCTGGAACAATAAACCCCATTCTTCTCCCCTTCCCCGTCGCGATCCCTTTCTCCCCCGACTCAAATCGAACGCCGCCGCCGCCTCTCCTCCCGTCGCCGGCCAGTCCACCTCTGCCGCCGTCCGTTCTCCTCCAGCCCATCAGACACTCCTCCCCTCCGCCTTCCCCTCCTTCCCGTGACCCCGTTCCACTCTCTCAAGAGCCCCCTCAGCAGATCGGCACCCCAGGAATCACGCCGTCGCGGCTGCTTGTTCGCCGGCCCGCGCGTGCACTGTTAGGACGGTGCACGGAGCTCCGTCGGACTCGTTGCCTGCGTCGCCCGCGTGGCCGACAGGGGGACGGTTCTGCACGCCGGCGAGGCCGTGCTGGTCACTAGGACGCTCGGGCGCACCTCCAGGCCCTTCTCCCCGGTCGAATCCCTCGCCGTCCCCGCTCGGGGTCGCCATCTTCTTCGCCCTGACGCAACTCGCGGTCGACATCCAAGACCGGGGTGCCCTCCTCGGCGACAGCGACTCGGCTGCGTCCTGGTCATCTCAACCAACTTGCTCGCTCGGAACAAGGCCGCACCCGACGGTGAGACTGCTCTGCGTCTTCTCTCTCCATGTTCTTGCAGGATGCAAGCATTGATGGAAAAAAAATTCGATGTTTCCCTGTACGGTTGGTTTCATCCTCGTGGCTGCACAATTTTAGGGTCTTGATGAGATATACTGGATACACTTTTGGTTTGCTGTAACTTAGTTCGGATGGTATGGGAAGCAGCTTACGCAATTATTTTTAGTCCAACGTTGCAGAGCTTGTTAATCTGGAACCTTAGCCAGTTATCGTTAATAATTTATAAGCGGACATAATGCGTAGTGTATTTTATTCGTCATGTTTTGCATCCAACGACTGCTATTAAACGTCACTGTACGGTAGGTTAAATCTTTTTTTTGGAGACTAATAGGTCAGATATTGATGTCATGTCCCTGGCGCCGAAAATTCAAACAGCGCTCTTAACCTAGAGAAGATAATTATCTTTTAACTACTATAAACCTGTGATTTTATTAGCCTTTTTTACTTCTGTAGATTGAACATTAGTTTAGAATAGGGTAGTTTCAATGGAGAATTTAGTAATGCCTACCTGGGTTCACACCTTTCATATAGGCCACCTGCATTTTCCCCTAGGATATGACAATTCTCTGTTAATTATCACAGGAACTCAATTTAATGATGCTTTCTTCATCTGGACCCACTTCACTTGCCATCCCAGCTCCTGGAGTTGACCAAGTTCTATTGCTATTCCCAAAAATGACCAAGTTCAAGTTGCTCTTGGTAGGAAGGTGCATGGCGGTTTGTCGAACTTGCTGCCCGCGTTGCGCGTGTGGCTGGTAGGGGAGGTTGTGCACGACGTGCGAGGCCGTGCCGGTCACTAGGACGCTCTGGCGCACCTCCAGGTCCTTCTCCACGGTCGAATCCCCTATTGGAACTAAACATGTTCCTAGACTTTATTTTTTATTTTTCATTGTTCTTTGCATGCTTCTTATGCTTATTTAGCGTGAGAACAAAGGTGAATTAATAGATCTCAGAGTCTAATGTCACTGACAGATTTCCCTTATGCATTATGCCTTTAGTAATATATTAGCTGCTTCTGTCCTGTTTCGTAAAGGCAAAATTAAGATGAACTACTGCACTTGTTGATTTGTATTCTGCTGTGTTGAATTTAATAGGTCTCTATCAAGGAGATGTACGTGCGGTTAGAGCAGAATTGTGTTATGTGTATTCTTACAGATCTTCAATTGGTTTTATTAATAGGATATTTCACCTGAATGTTGATGAACTGTAAGTATTCTCGCATTTTGTATTTTATCAGCAGCCTCTATATCAGGGAGGAGGCCATTCTTAGTTGGTTTTCATGGATGTACCGTCGCCCCTTGGCTGTTTAATATTAGGATGTGCAGCTTTAAATGTCCTCTTAGTGAACCACATGAGTTGTTAGGTTTTTCTACTGTTACAATGTGTTCCCACATTTTATTATTTTTACAAGAAAAAGCGTCATGGCCGTCAGTTTCTAATTTCCATGGCTGATTATGTAGATCGTCATGTATGTGCTTGCGGATGTCTCTCCTGACAAAATTCAGCTTCAGATGGTTAGGGTCACCTCTATGCCGGAGACAATGAGATACAAAATTAAGGTATGTGCTGAATTAATTTGCTCTGAATGTACTGACAGATGACAGAACTACATATTGCAACGGTGGGCACAGTAGAGGATGGTTTTGCTCGGACCAAGCAATCTAGATCAACAACTGAGCATAAATTGAATAAGATATTACAAAATTAAGCATAAAAGATCATATCAAATAAAAATAATTATAATTTTGAAAAGGCTAAATACACTGATTGTTCGCCTTCAGGGCGAAAATTTAGGTTGCAAATGTTTTTGTCAAAAAAATTATTCTGTCTTTTCTGTTGCAACGCATGCATTTCCTAGTATATGCTCAAGACATCAAAGCATTGGATGCTAGTTAGGCGGTTCTAATTAACTTCTAGGACATGAGCTTGTAAAAGGGAGCAACAGTATAGAAGGTCTGCAAGAGTGTGGCGGCCAGTAGAATAACAGTGGCGACGAGGGAAATGAACACCCAAGGGTTCCTCAAGTAGGTTTGTATGAAGTTAGCTCTCCACCTATTCCAGCTCTTCATGCAGTGGGCGTTCACCTGCCGCTGCACGTCGTGGAGCCTGCTGGATGGACTCATCACTCCTCCCTTGTTTAAAGTGTTGTTTAGGAGCTTCGCTACCTCCTCATCGCTGCCCAGCCCACTCTCGATGATCATCTTAGACCTGAGCAGCGCCACATCCTTTGCCGAGCTGATCATGTTGTCCATGAAGATCACGTACGCTGTCACGTCATTGCCAGCAGCAGGGTGCAGCCGTTCGAACGCCATCAGATTGAGGAACCTCTTCTCGGTCCCTTCGTCGACCCTAACCGCCGGCATGCTTAGCACGCCACTCTCGAAGTGGACGTCCAGGAGGCTATCAGTATCGCTCACCTTGAAAATGATTCCTGCTTCGTAGATCTCCATTGCGGGTGGCATGACATATGCTTTCGATCCTTTGCGGTCTTGGTGGTCATCATGGGTGAGGCTTTGGTGTAATATGTCCAGGGGGTGGAGCCCCGGGGGGTTAGTATCAACCATGTGTCGGTGCCAGGGACACAGGGAAGCAAGCACCAACTTGCTGATCTCTTGAGGGTTCTGTACAACCAGTTGACATAGTTAGAGCAAACGTGGATTCTGCATATTGTTATTTTGGAAACTTAATTGTGTTTTGGAAAAGTTTTGAGCGAGCACAACCCCATGACCCTTTTAGTTTTGTTTTGAAACTAAATCGCAAAAAACATTTACAAAAAAGGATGAGTGTAGCGCAAGGTTGTACTACTACTATGTCACATAAAAATATTCAGATGGAAACTTCTATAGCCTACAAATAACAAGTTGTAGCAAATAATATGAGAATATAAAGTTCATGATGAAAATTTATATTTTTTATTTATCTAAAATAGCACAGCCTACATGTGACGTCTCAACTTTAGCACATTTGTTTTTCTCAAAAAAGTTTTAGTGAAAATGAAAAACAGAAGATAGGAAACAGATTACTGAATGTGTAGGTATACCTGGTATTTTTCCTGATCTAGAACGAATAGTAGCCTGTGGAGAAGAAGCAGAGGCAGCTGATTCTCCATGACGACCATGTCGGACTGAATATATAGCCACAAGTAGAGGTAGCCGTACTGGCTAAAGACGGGGTCGTTGGGCGCGTAATCTTCGTGCACCTTCCCCTGCAGGGCGTCCATCCGCATGGCCTCTAGCAGGAAGCAGCCGTCTGTGACCATGAGCTCCACGAACCGCTCGCAGTTCTCCGGCCCGCCACGCCACTCGTCGCCGAGATCCTTATAGGCGTCTTGGAGCTGCTGCGTGACCTCCGCCACGGCGGCAACGAACTGCCGCAGCGGCTTCCCGGAGCGCTTGACCAGGTGCACCACCGCCCGGCGCTTGTGCTCCTCCATGGGCAGCAGATCGGGCTCGCCGTGGTGGAAGGGTCCCAGCGACACCAGCTCCGGCCGGTACGCCTTGCTGTTGTGCAGGTTCTTGATTCGCTCCGGCACCAGGTAGATGGAGTGCCTCTTCCACCGCGCCATCTCCGCCGCTGGGTCGATGATGCCGATTATCTTCTCCATCTCCATCACCCAGCTGCTAGAGCCCATGGATGGTGCATGCTCAATCAATACGTTGTACTTGTCCATTATGCTAAACTTTTTAAGATCGCCTTAATCAGCTTGCGTGTTTGCTTATATATATAGCATGAGAGAAGGAGTTGGGGAGAAGAGAAGGGTGTGTGTGTGGTTGGATTGGAGACTACGTATGGATATGGCATCCAAGGTTTTAAAAAGCGCTGAGCGAGCGTTTTCCGGCCGCTTTTCCACACAACGAAGGCTTAAATGCTAAGTGTACGCTTAAAGCGCAATTAAACGCTTAAGTGGCCTGAGTGTTTCCCCTCCGCTTAGCGCTCTTAGGCGAGCTTAAGCGTACGCTAAAAATAACACTGATAGCATCTGATGCTTGTTTATACATGTAGACGTGATCGAGCAAGCTAGGTACTGTATAGCTACCTATACATGAACACTGATCACAGGTTGCGTAAGGATTACCAAAGATTTGAAAGGAGATAAGACACTTCATGGAACAGCTTGAATCTGTTAAAGCCTTAAAGGTTGTCTACTAAAGCTAGCTAGCAAAAGCTGGACAAGATAGTAGACCGAGTACGCGCGCAGGGGCCAATGGCAGTGAACTAGTCCGGAAACCTTTCGTAGATAGAAGGCAAAGAAAAAGAAAAGACCCCGCTGGCCCGGTCAGGTGTGTCTTTGGTGCACTCTCACGCGAACATCTCTAGCAGATACCCGACTGATACATAGTTTGGCATATGTTGTGTTCAACCAGTATCAGACCGACCTAGATAAAATTATCTGGTTGCGGGGATTTCGGGGTCAATTCCCCCATTTCGAGATCGGGAATTTTCGGACACGGTCGCTGGATCTGGAAAAGTGCACGGACACATATCCTAGTATCTAAATTGGAAATAGAGAAAACGAAAAGTATCTTATCTGGCCGGCTGGCCCAAGCGTAAACACACAACTGCTACTATCCTGTATTTTTCCGCCATGTATACTTCAGCATACCTGAAATGGTTTGCTACGTCAGCATAAAAAAGTCTTCAAGCTCATTCATCTTCTGTGCCTACCTGAAATGGTGTACTACTTCAGCATAGAAAAGTATCTCTTATTTAAACAACTGGCGCAGCAACACTCAAGGAATCTTACATTCATACATCTGCACTTGTCATAGTCGGAATGGATTCCTGTGCTGTACCGTCCTTTTATAGTCTTCGTTGAGAGAAAGAACTGTGCATTGCTTTTATAACAAAGAAAAAATGCACGATTATATGTATAATTGGTGGCAAGAACAAAAGTTAATCAGCACCACCTTCTTGTCTACAAATTCTAGAAGTACGCAGTTTTCGTTCTATATTGGTTAATTTTTTCAGAAGATCTTCTTGGATACGACTCGGCTGATTGCAAAATACACAGATAATCTATTGGATGAGCTCTTGAATTACATAAACGAGGGAAGGCTTGCCGAGATAGCAGTTTTGCTCCTGGCATCTCAAGAGCAGATAGGCAAGCAAGATGGGTTCGATATTATGTGTAAGTGTAACCTTACATTGGACAACGATGTTACTTTAGAATCTGAGAATAGCCAGCAAACAGAGGCGAGGATAAAGCTTAATCACACGACACTAACTTTTTTTCTTGTAATTTCCAAAGAAGTCTTGATTCATACATCCGGAAGCATATAGAGGTATTGTACTCACCATGAGGAGACAATTCCACATTTATTCTTTCAGTGTAATTTCGCTCGTCCAAGTAGCATCTGGTTTGTCTCCTTTATGTTCGGTAGCTAATATATTTAGTGATTGCATGGGATAGATGATAAATACAGGATTTTATTTAGGGTGGGAGTGCTTGCCATTATTTAGTCGCTATGAATATATAAAAATGATAAGATATTTAATAACAAACTGTCTTCTAACTTGCAGGTTATTTATTATGTCACGGCTACTCTTTGCTTATAGACTACTCTACAATGAGTGAAGTTTCTAGACTGATTTGCGGATGGGTGTACGCGATTTGAGGATACGGCGTGGAATATTTTGTCTCGATATGGATGGCCGCGTGATCATGCGGATTGATCCTCCATAGTCCTAGACTTTTTTTTTACTAAAACAGTGCTTGTTGTAATGTTGATCTAGTTTATTTGTTGGTTACTTTTTGTGGTTGATTGGTTGTGTACATCCTAATTATGCAGAGGTTGGATATAATCGTTATTGTCATAAGTAATAGAATGCCCATTTCTAAAAAATTATAGAGGTATTGTACCGTTACTGGGTGCTGTTAAAATTCCTCTATATTATCTGCTTTACAAAAATTGCATATATAAGTATAGTAAGCGGTTTGCATATATAGTGAGTATGCCGATGATACATTAAAATTTACAATTATTAGAGTAGTTTAAAAATGTGATCTATGATGAATCTACTGACATATTTTCAAGTATCCGATCTAACCAAGGAGCAAAAGAGCCATAACACTTCTCTTTATCGGCAACGCTTGCTGTTGTGGTACGCTTGCCCTGCGGGGGCTTAGCACGACAAATGTCTACTACAACAACGCATGTTTGACCCTGGTGAGACAGGAGTGTGATCACAGCGGCGTCCCTTCGGCTTGCTCTTGTGATTGTAGTAGTAGTATTGTTTTTGGTGTGATCACAGGAGCGTCAAATGAATTAATAGGTCGGAACTATTTCCCCAAAAAGCAGTACAGTACGTAGTATGATAAGTAGAGTATTATTTTCCTTACGAATATGAAACAGAGTACTAATATATAGTAGGATTATGTTTTTGTTGGACGGTATTATTCTGAGTACATTGAACTGCGTGTTAGCGTAGGCGGTATCCAATAATATGACGTGACGACGTGATCGAGCTTCATACGGTGCATGTCCAATCTGAGAACACGTAATATAAGCTTGCCCTCCAGATCTCCATACGAGGTGTCACTGCTCCGCCGGCCGGATCGATCTGGTACGTACTTCCGGCATCCTGCCGCCTCCTCCTGCCGCCTGCCTCCTCCTGCCGGAACTGCTGAGAAACATCCACGACCGCCTGGAGTTCCTTGACCGCTTCGCCTTCGCCACGGCCCTGGCCACATCCATCGACGACGACGACGTATTCAGCCCGCCCGCGCCATGGCTCCACCTCCCCTCCCGCGAGAAGGAGAAGGGCCCGGCGACCGCCACGCTCTTCTCCATCGCGGATCGGCGCGCCGCCACCGTGCGCGCCCCGGATCCCGCGATGCGCGGGTACCTGGTCCTCGGCTCCTCCGGCGGCTGGCTCGGTCGCGTGGATTCTGGCGCCGTCGCGGGACGGCGTCGAGGACGCCATCCACCACGACGGCCGGTTCCACTCCGTCTCCTACTCTGGCGCCGTGGAGGCCTGGGATCGCGACACCGTGTCCGGCGCGTACACCAGCACGGCCGTCGCGCCAAGGCTGCCGACAACAGGAGGCATCGAAGGCAGCTCATCGTCGCGCAAGTACCTGGCGGCGGCGCCGGGCGGGAGGCTGATGGTGGTGGTCAAGGACGTCCAGGTGACCAAGGACGAGCGGTACCACTGGGAGGACAGGCGGACGTACTCGTTCGAGGTGCACGTGCTCGGCGCCGACGGGCAGTGGGAGAAGACGAGGGACATCGGCGACGCCGCGGTGTTCGTCGGGGCGAACAACTCGCTGTGCGTGCCCACGACGACGGGGCGCCCGGCGGAGATGGAGGCCGGCTGCGTCTACTTCACCGACGACGACCTCCGGGACGCGGAGCTGCGTAAGCGCAACGAGCACAGATCGTACAGCGATGATGACGAGAACTTCGAAGACGAGTACAGCCTGAAGGACGTTCGACCCGTCGGCGTGTACAGCCTGAAGGACGGCACGGTGAGGAAGATCGGCGGGCTCGGCCGCCAGCGGTACCGCAGCTTAGCCTTCACGCCGCCGGTGTGGATCTCGCCTTCCATCCCATGATATAGCTCGTAGTTAGGTCTGTTTTGAGTTACTAGCTGCTCTGCCCAATGAAAAATACTGAAACCAAATTGTTGCGCCTACTGTTGTGCTCTGATACTGTCCTTCGTTAATGAGCAAGGTTTAAGTTTCAGTAAACTGTCGATCTTAATCTTCTTATATAAGATCTTCAGTAGCTCTGAAGTGTTCTTACACTATACTTTTCTTGGTGCATTTACCTCAGAATAGACTAGCTAATCTGGAAATTAAACCTTTTTTCCCATGGTCTTCCGATTGGCTAGCGAGCACTTTTTTTTTATCTGCAGGTTCAGGTTTATTTCCCAAGTATGATGCATGCCTGGGATATCAGTTAGCTGCTAACTGAAGGCCCAAAACCTTTGCAGTTCAGTCTAATATACTCATTCAGGCATGCAACGACACAGAAGCATAAGCCGTTTCTTCAGTTCTTATCGGAACAAGCGGCCCATAGATATATTTAAAACCTTGCAATTAAACCTGTAATTTTTTCAAATTCTGCTGAATGTCAAATGCACATGATTTATTCAGAGTTATGAGCTCATCTGCTAACCAAATTTGCAACATTGACATACCAGCAATGCCGGTACATTTTTTGTAATGCAGGGGCGTATTCTTTCTTAAGTACTCCCTCCGTTTGGAAATATAAGATGTTTTAGATTTGTGAAGCTAATGTATCTAGGCATCTTTTAGTGTATAGGTTCAATACACTAAAAGATGCCTAGATACATTAGCTTCACAAATCTAAAACATCTTATATTTCCAAACGGAGGGAGTATCATGCATTCCTGCGATATCAGTAGGTCGGAAAGCCAACCGTCAGAGATATCAGAGTACAATAGTTTACATTTTTTATCTTGTTTTTATGCCATCAGCTCATGATTAACTGGATAATGGAAAAGTAATCGAGGAAGTGGCAACAGGTTGTCTAGATATAGGATACCAACTGTATGATCATGTTTGATAGAGTTGTCAATTTCTGCAGCAGGCTCTATTCAGTATCTACTCTGATCACATAGTGCGGAGGCAGGTAGCCTTCATCGTTTGTTCAGTGACCTCTATCATCGGGCTAGTCCTCGTTCCACGGTGCGGTGTTCTATTTCTGGTGAAGATGTTATCCTGACTGAATTTAGAGTCACCTGTCATGCAGAACTTGTAGTGGCTAAATTGGGATGTCTGCAACTTGATGACATTAGACTGCTACTGGAAATTTTTGGTGTCTGATCAAGGTGTTTGATGGATTTTCAGGGGAAAAATGGACCATGTGATGATCTCTTGGAATAGTTTCATTCTATTTATGGGTGAAACAGTGGCCTACATACTACAGTCCTTGTTCTTGTTTGCCGTTATCTGCATAACTTATCAGTTTATTAGAAAAACTTGCCGTTTATGCTTGGCGTTTTCAAAAACATATTGTTTATCTTATCATTTTTATAGACATAGTACTTCTTTTTATTACAGTAAGATGTGCGCGTTTTCAAGAGTTTACGGTAATATGCACACGTGTTCAAATTCTTCTTTTTTTTGTAATGCGGACAAGTTAACATTTAGCTCTGATATGTATCTGTGATGATGTGAGGCCATTCAATTCACTAATCAGATTTATGAGTATGCGATGTTATTTATTACTGCCCCTCCTACATTGCGTACTTACCTTTTTCTGACAGGAATACACATAACTGACACATTTTGTCACCCACAAGGACTCCAGGTGAGCATATCTAGTAAACTGTATCAATTAGGATTTCGGTGTCAATTGTGTGCTTGGTGAAATAGGGAGATTTCAGTGTCAATTCCCGCTGATGCATCGTCTCAATCTCGAGTAAACATGAATTGCGTCGTCTCAATCAGTATGCATCACCATTTCCAGATTTGACGGTGGTGGTTGATTTCTGCTTCTGTAACCTCTGCTCTACACCTGTTGCAGTCCTGAAAGCAGAGAATGCATGCCTTGGCAATTTCTAAACAAACATGTGTAGTAGCAGTTTCTCATTAGTGAACTAACGTCACAGGCTATTCTACCAAGGTTAACAAGAAAAGCTCTGTGTGTTAAAAACAACTGTGAGACATGCAATGCATTTAGCCACTCATACTCGTTGTCAGTTCATCAATCATCACCATGTTCTGCTCAATTTAATGTAAGAGGATGCAGGTGAAGGGCTCCTCGAGTTCTCTAGAAGAACATTGGCAAATGATTGAGGTTTGTCTCTTCTCTCTAGAATACCCATGATTTGTCCCTACTCTCTAGAATACTTAATATGACCTAATGAGATACTCTCCAACCAAATTTCTGGATCTACTGGTATGTTCTGATAATATCCTTTCCTGATGAACAAGGGTTAAGTTCTACTAGTAACTATCCTTCTTTTTCTTGGAATCTTCGGCTGCTCTGAACTTCTGAAGTTGCTTGACCTCATATTTTACAGCATTTACCTCCAAATAGAAATGCTAATCTGAAATTTAAACCTGTTTTAGTAAAAAATTCTGCTGATTGTTTTGCTAAATGGACATGACTTATTCAGAGTTGTGAGTCGCATAACAGCACTGCTAGTACACTTTCATCGGTACCATACATTCCTGCCACATTAGTTAGCTCTATATAGCCCCGACATATTGTAATTTCTGTCTATACTCGCACGGGCATGCGACGGTGATTGAACCCTGAAGTTGTTTCTTCAGTTCTTACAGAAACAAGTGGCCGACAGATATATATGTGTAATTTTGTTTTTCTATAAACTGCATTGGTAACCCTGAACCATTATCGGTTCAAAACTCTCCTGAATGGAGAAATATTTGCTTGTTGAGATCATTTTTTACTTCTTCTCAAGTTTCTTCTGAGCTATGGTTTCTCTTTGTCTTTTGTGTTAAGAACATTTGCACTGGTTTAGGAGCATGAATGCCTTTGCATCTGCTCATGTGAGCCCTAACCCAACCTAAGAAGGCTAACCTACCAGGATTAGCAGAGTAATAAACATGGCAACTATGGCTTCTTTTGCACTTGAAAAGAAGATACCGGGCTAGTCAAAGAGTTGCGCTCTATGCTGAAAACATGATGCATGCATCGCACTTGAGCCGTCCACATTCGGCGTCAGTTCGTCACCCATGTTGTTCTGCACGTATTTAGTGGAAACAGAGAGGAAACAGGCCCTCGTGTTCTCAGGAAGAAAGAAGAACATTGGCAAAGGATGGAAATTTTGTCCCTTCTCTCACTAGAATATTCCAGGCATGTCTCTTCTCTCTCTCTCTAAAAATACTTAAGTCTTGGTTGGACTAAGTCATGGCACCAGTGTTGTGTTTACGTTTCCACAATATTGTCTGTTCATGAATCATGATGAACAATGCAAAGAAAGTGTCTTTTATGTCTGTTGATAGCTCTGAGATAAAGCAGTTGGTATCAATTTAGGACACAAGTTTTATTTTATTCCCTTCGTTCCAAATTAGCTGTCTCAAATTTATCCGGATACACATGTATTTAGACACCTTTAAGTGTGTGTGTGTATATGTAGTTATATGTATATATATATAGTTATTTTATTCCCTTTGTTCCAAATTAGTTGTCTCAAATTTATCTGGATACACATGTATTTAGACACCTTTAAGTGTGTGTGTATATGTAGTTATATGTATATATATAGTTATTTTATTCCCTTTGTTCCAAATTAGTTGTCTCAAATTTATCTGGATACACATGTATTTAGACACCTTTAAGTGTGTGTATATGTAGTTATATATATATACATATATATATAGTTATTTTATTCTCTTCGTTCTAAATTAGTTGTCTCAAATTTATCTAGATACACATGTATTTAGACACCTTTAAGTTGGCATATAGTTATATGCCAGCTTCGACAGATTTAAGACGCCAAATTTAGGACGAACGGAGTACCCAAAAAGGAAGGTCGTGTTGCTACTGTGACTAACACCGGACAAGTTAGTCTGAAATTGTAATATGCAAAGTGACCAAGTTTTTTTCTGATTTTTGTTGGACAAGGGAAAATATATTAGTATCGCGAAAATAGTACATCTTTGCGGATGACAAGAAGAACAAGGTAGGTACTCTGCTGAGCCGAAGGTGGGATAAAAACTGTGCATTTCACGGTTCAGACAAGCCAAGGGCATGAATGAAATGGAAACTAAAGTTCCGAGCCAAAAATAAAACGATTCTACACCACTATGCTAGTAGCTCATGTCAAGCTATGAACAATCTCTTTACCACTAGGACTCTCACAAGCAAAAGCAATAAACTAAGACTAGTTTCCGGGAGAGCCGAAGCCTCGGACCTAGCGTCAGGCGACTGCCTTGGCGACTAGGGTTAGGTTTTCCTCCGTCGCTGACTCGCTGCCGGCACGGAGTCCCTTCTGATCTTGGATTAAACTTCTCCTCGTCGGTCTAGGGTGCAAGGCAACTTTCGCCCTCTGTCTGTCCTGAGGTGGCCGATCTTGCTCCTTCATGCGAGCGTGTTTCTTTGAGGTTTTCTGGCTGGTCTGATCTGATGTCGTCTTCATCGGGAAATTCGGCGATTCGACCGGGAGGGTCAGGATCTAGGAAGGATGAAGCGATAGATGACCTACTGGAGAGGTTGGGAATTGAGGAAGATGAGTTTGACGATTTAGTTTTTGAAGAAGAAGAAGGAGCCCCAAAGGAGGGCATCAAGTGGATGGCGCTCGCAAGAGTGCACACCACAAATTTCTTCAGTCCTCAGACGTTTGAGCAGCATATGCGGTGGCCTGGAGCCCGGCGAGAGAAATAAAATTCCAACATCTTGAGGGTAATCTTTTCACGGTTCAATGCTTTTGCCTGGGTGATTGGCTGAAAGTTGAAAAGGGTGGTCCGTGGTTATTTCGGCAAGCTGCAGTGTGTATCGAACCCTATGATGGACTCTCTTCTATTGAATCTGTTGACCTAAATTATTTCACTACCTGGGTTCAGATCCACAAGGTGCCAGTTGGATATCGTGAAAATTCTCTTCTGACTAATTTGGCGGAGAAGAAGATTGGGAAGGTAGTGGAAGTGCAAACTGATGTCCAGGGTGCTGGAAACTTTGTCCGTGTCCGTGCTAAGATGGACGTACGGAAAGTGCTAGCTAGGTTTGTTTCAATGTCAAGAGGAGGCAAAAGAGAAATTTATCAAATTAAGTATGAAAAATGCCGAGGTTTTGCGGAGCATGCGGTTTTATTGGTCATACACACCTGGAGTGTGGGTCTGGAGAACATGATGAGAATTCCCTCAAGTGGGGAGAGTGGATAAAGGCTGATTGGGAATCATGGCATAGGCGTTATCCTGGTGGTGCTCGGGGCGGAGGCCGTGGTCGTGGCCGGTCTAGTTACCCTCCTGGCTCTGGCCGTGATCGTGATCCTGCAGGTAGGAGTGGAACACTGTCTAACTGGAGACAAAATGCTCGACCATTGGACGATTCTGGTATAGCTGATGAGTCTCTAAAAGATACGGCAACTAGCCCATTGAAGGAGAATGAGATGGAAGTGGACAATCAGACTATTATTAACTCCGGGGCAAAACGAGGCCTTGGTTATGAGTTTGATAAAGCAGCTGAATTAGTAGTCGCACCTGTGAGGGAGGTAATTACCACGGCAATGATTACTGGTTTTGAAGAGCAATCTGATGTGGAAAAGCAGAATATGATTGTGGATAATGAAAGCAACAAACGCCCAAAGAAGACTGGAGCTGACTCCTCTTCACTAGGATCGGCGGGTTCCCGAGAGGGACCTGTCCGGTCGCAATGAAAATATTATCCCTAAACTGTCAGGGCTTGGGTAATGCCCCGACAGTTCTTTCGCTTCAAGACTTACAGAGGCGAGTTAACCCCATGGTGATGTTCTTGTCGGAGACACACCTTGATTCCTATCCGGCGGAGTGCTTAAGGAAGAAATTAAAAATGGAGTTCATGATTGTGAATCCTAGTACTAATAGAAGTGGAGGTGTCATTCTTTTTTGGAAGAGAGACATAAATATACAACAGATCTTTTCAGCGCCAAAGTACATTGATGTCAAAGTTGTGGAAGGCCCAAACAAAATTTGGAGATTAACAGGCATTTACGAGGAGCCACGTTGGCTGGACAAATATAAAACTTGGGATCAGCTGAGGGAGTTAAAGTGACAACATGATATACCCTGGGTGGTTATTGGAGACTTTAACGAAATCATGTTTTCTAGTGAGAAGGATGGTGGCAATGTGCGTCCTCACCAATATATGCAAGCATTTCGCGATATACTAGATGAATGTGAATTGGAAGACTTAGGATTCTCTGGAGATGCTTATACATGGAAGCGTGGTCGTCTGCGGGAGAGGTTGGACAGAGCGGTTGCGACAAATTCTTGGTCCTTGATGCACCCTGGCGCTGGTGTGCAACATTTGGGTTATATTCGGTCAGATCATAGACCAATCCTGCTTGATAGAGAGTATCAGGACACTTCTTCGCAGCCACAGTCTGGTCCTCGACGATTTGAGGCTAAATGGTTAAAGGAAAAAAAATTCCGAGAAATTGTATCTCAGGCTTGGGAAGCAGCGGCACATGCAATACCGAGTGGAAATGTGCTGGCCCGACTTGGGCACCTACATGGTGCGTTGCATGAGTGGGATAAAACAATATTAAAGCAACCTAAGAAAAGGCTAAGGAAGGCACAACGTGAGTTTGACAAAGTCTTGAGTGGGGCCATAACGGATGAGAGTGAAGCAAAAGCAAAGGAACTGGCGCAGGTCATTGATTTACTATTGGAACAAGAGGAGATACGGTGGTTTCAAAGGTCTCACGCAAATTGGCTGCAACATGGAGATCACAATACTTCTTTCTTCCATAACTTTGCTTCGGCTCGTCGGAAAAAGAATTATATCAAAAAACTGAAAGATAATGATGTCTGGGTAGAAGGTACCGAGATGCTCAAACCGCTTGTCTTTCAATATTTCTCTAATCTATTTTCTTCCGAGGTGCAGGATGTTGATCCGGGGTTTCTTGATAAAATTACACCGAAAGTAACTCAACAAATGAATGAAAAACTTCTGGCACCTTTTTCAGCGAAAGACGTGAAGAAGGTGTTTTTAGCATTGGGGATTTCAAGGCACCTGGCCCGGATGGGTTACATGCAGTTTTCTACAAGAAATTTTGGGACGTATGTGGTGACCAAGTGACAAATGAGGTACTACAGTCCTTGAACACAGGGCTTATTCCGGAAGGGTGGAATGACACAACTGTGGTTTTAATACCGAAAGTTGATGACCCGGAATTGATCACTTAGTTTCGCCCAATAAGCCTGTGTAATGTTATCTACAAAATCATCTCTAAGATGTTGGCGGTACGGTTGAAAGGAGTTCTTCCTGAGGTTATTTCGCCTATGCAAAGCGCCTTTGTTCCTGGTCGCCTTATTACGGACAACGTTCTTGTGGCTTATGAAAGTGTTCATACTATCAAAAACAAAAGATCAGGGGCTGTGGGAGCTTGTGCTGTTAAACTTGATATGCATAAGGCATATGACCGAGTGGAGTGGACTTTTCTAGAAAGTATGATGAGAAAACTGGGTTTCGACGAAAGATGGATATCTCTGATGATGGCATGTGTTAAATCTGTCACATACCGGGTAAGATTCAACTCAGAAGAGACAGATATGTTTGTTCCTACAAGGGGTCTCCGACAGGGGGACCCCCTCTCGCCTTATTTATTCCTATTGTGTGCAGAAGGTCTATCTAGCTTATTGTTGCACGAAGAAGAAGTTGGTGGCATTGATGGGATACGGGTGTGCAGGAATGCACCGTCAGTTTCACACCTTTTATTTGCTGACGATTCCCTGATTCTCATGAGGGCGGATATGAAAAATGCAACTTCATTGCAGCAAGTGTTGGATTCCTATTGTGCAAATTCAGGGCAGCTTGTGAGTCTGGCTAAGTCAAGCATTTTCTTCTCTCCCAACACATATGCGATAACAAGAACAGAGATATGTGAGGCTCTACATATTGACACAGAAGCCTTATCAGATAAATATCTAGGATTACCAGCTATTGTTGGAGCGGATAGAAGTGACTCGTTTGTGCATTTCATCGAGCGAATAATTCAACGCATCAATGGTTGGAAGGAAAAACACGTATCCATTAGAGGAAAGGAAAGCCTTATTAAGGCAGTAGCACAAGCTATCCCGGTGTATGCTATGTCTGTGTTCCTAATTCCTATTGGTGTGTGCAAGAGGATGATGGATGCCATATCAAAATTCTGGTGGGGAGATGATGCCAATAGTAACAAAATGCACTGGTATGCTTGGTGGAAATTGTGTTTCCCAAAATGTGAAGGAGGGATGGGCTTTAGAGACTTTCACTCTTTCAATTTGGCTATGTTAGCCAAGCAGGCCTGGCGACTAATTACTGAACCAGAATCCCTATGTGCTCGGGTGCTTAGAGCTAAATATTACCCAAGTGGTGATATTCTGAAAGCGGGGCCAAAGGCGGGCTCCTCCTTTACTTGGCAAAGTATCCTCGCTGGTTTATGTACTTTTAAAAGGGGGTATGTGTGGAGAGTGGGAAACGGAGAGAATATCAACATTTGGAAAGACCCCTGGATTGTAAGTAGTCCAAACAGAATGATCATATCGCCTCGAGGAGGTGCGGTTTACACTAGAGTTAGCGAGCTGATTGATCCAATAACTGAACAGTGGGACATAGATATAATTCAGAATCTTTTCTCACAAGTGGATGTTGACCGTATCTTGCAGATCCCACTCAATGTGCATGGTTTTGAGGACTTTATTTCTTGGCATTATACCAGACATGGGAGATATACGGTGAGATCTGGATACCACCTTCAATGGAAACATCAATTCGGCTCTATGGCGAATCAACTGGCCCTCCCAGGATTATCGGCAACTAATCCAGTATGGAAGGTTGTATGGAAATTGAACATACCAGGAAAAATCAAAAATTTTGTATGGCGTGCTTTGCATGGGATCTTACCTCTGAAAAGCATTCTTTTCAGTCGTCACATAGGTACGTCGGATATTTGCCCTTTATGTTCTCAAGAACCAGAAGATATCAGGCATCTTTTATTTCAATGTCAACCGGCAAAAGAGTTGTGGGAACTGTTGGGGATGTCTAGCCTCATTGGTGAGGCCTTAACTGATGACAGATCGGGTTCGGCGGCTCTTGAGGTGCTACTTCGCCAACCAGACATCGGACCACAACTCATTAACAATGTGAGTCTAAAGGAACTAATAGCAGTGACATCTTGGTATCTTTGGTGGATTTGAAGAAGACGAACACACAATGAGAATGTCCCGTCTTTGATTAATTGCAAAATGTCAATTCTGGCAATAGTAGCAAACTCGGCAAAACTGTCAAAACCTCGAATCGATTCTGATATGCATTGGAAGAAGCCCAACGCTCGTCAGATGAAGTTGAACGTTGATGCTTCCTTTCATGAGGAGTCACAATCTGGAGCGGTGGGGATGATTTTGCGAGATTATCAAGGCCATTTCATCGCAGCAGAATGTAAGTTTCTCCCACATGTCTCCTCTGCTACCATGGCAGAGGCAATTGCAATGCTAGAAGGACTTAAACTTGCTGAAAGGATAGGCTGTAACAATGTGATTGCCGAAGGGGACTCTATCGAGACTATTGATGCTTGTTCGGGACAGGAGCAATGGTGGACAGAGGCAGCAGCAATATATTGTAATTGTATAGATATTGCCTCTTCTATTGGAAATACCATGTTCCAACACTGCAGGAGGGAAGCAAACAAAGCGGCACACGAGATAGCTAGGTCTTGCTTTGAGAATGGAAATTCTTGTACTTGGGTTGATAAGCCCCCTAGCTTCATATTAGACCCCCTTGTAAACAATGTAACTTTTGTGTGATTTGGTAGCAGCAAGTTTCAGACGCACTCTTTTCCTTTCAGGGTACCTAAGGGGACTGGAAGGTTTTTAATAAGGCGGCTTGCTAGCTTAATATATTGTGATTTTACCTAAAAAAAAAAACTCTCACAAGCAAAAGCACCAGATGAAAATCTGAAAAACAGAAGAAAAATAAAAAAAAAGATTGAAATTAACCTTTCTATTTACACCACTATCAAACACGGATGGCAGGCGACGAGACTACTACTATACTATAATACTCTGGTTCTACTATGATGACTCGTAACGCTATGATGCCAGTGAGCGACTGGCGCTGCCGTGCGCCGCTGACAGGAGAGGGCAGCCGCGACTGTCGGTGGCGAGGCAGACGGCGACGGAGGAGGTCGGTGGACGGTGGTGGAGCGTCAATGCAGCCTGTGCCGCTTGGCGCTGAATCCCGGCGAGCAGTTGGCCATGGCGGGCATCGGCCGCTTCGTCATGCAGTCGTTGGGAGCGTAGCCCAGCGCGTGGTGGGGCGTCGCGCTGAGGTAGAGTTCGCGGACGCCGCCGGCGACGGGGAGGGCGTCGAGCGCGTGCACGGGCGGCGGGTTGCGCCAGCGCGGGAGCGGCCCGGCGACGAGCAGGTTCTGCAGCAGCGGGCCGGCGTCCATGACGGACTGCAGGAACCGGCCCCGCGGCGGCAGCGGCCGCTTCCCCGCGAGCATGTCGAGCACCGCGTCCGCGCCGCGCTTCTGCTTGGGCGGCGGGGGCGGGCTGAGCTTGCCGCAGCGGCGCCGGTCGGAGGATGTGACGGGGTCGAAGAAGGGGTCCACGGGGGACGAGACGAGGCTGCAGTCGGAGTCGGTGACGCTGGACGTGACCAGCGCGGGGGCCACCGGCGGCGGCGGGGTGTGCGCCGCCGCTGCCTGCGCTTGCTTGGCGAGTAGCGCGAGCTGCTGCGCCTTGTCCAGCGCCTCGTCGCGCTCCTTGGCCACCTGGCGCACGAGGTCGGCGAGCTTGGCGATGGTCTGGTCCTTCCGCCGCAGCTCCTCCTTGGTCGCCTCCAGCTCCGCCGTCGCCGTCACCAGGCTCTGCTTCAGCTCCTCCTCCGCCGTCTGCAAGATTCACAGCCAAAATTAAGATCCACACACACATACTGAATTCCTAGCGCAAAGATCACATCTCTGCACAACCGAATCGAAATCGGGTTGGGGAATCAAGCATATCACTAACTAGCTCCTCGATTCTGCCACGCGTAACAGAGCAGAGCAGAGTCGCTCGTCTCATCACGAAGCACAAGGCGGCAATGGCCGCACGCACGCATGCACGCACGCACGATGTAGTCCTAGGAGCGGCAAATGATTTAGATTCCCCGCGAATGATTGCACCATGCAGGCAGCAGCAGCAGACGGTAGTGGAGACGCGACATGCTCGGCCTCGCGCTCTCGATCAAAAAAATCAAAGGAAAATAATAATAATAATAATAATCTGAAGGATGGAGAAGACAGGGACCCAGCAGGCTTGAACAACAACAACAACAACACCATCATTGGGACGCAGCATCTCCCTACAGTGCCAAACTTTCCGTCGGAAAGAAAAGTAAAGTAAAAGGCGAGCCGAACCGAACCGAACCGAACCGAGCGAGAAAGTCAGTAAACTAGTACTACTGCAGGAGGAAGAAGAAGACTGCGCAAGTCTCCTGGAGTAAGTTATTTTTCCACATGGATCGAGCGAGCGGGGAAAAATGCAGAGAGAGAGAGGAAGAAAGTTCCGGCACGCTAAGGCTTCTCGAGCCCCGAGCGGATTCGTCGCCTGCCTAACCCTCCTTGACCGCGACAGCAGACGACCCAAGGCAAGGCAAAGGCAGGGGCTATCCCCGTCGCCTGCCATCCGCCGGAACGGCGAACATTGCGGGCTGCCGGCGGCCGAGTAATGCGGCGGCGAGAGGGACCGGATACAAGGGCAAAAGAAAAGAAAATTGCAGATTACAGTAATGGATGAAGAAGGGTGTGGCGGGGAGTCACCTGTTGGGGCTGGACGACTCCCTGGTCCTGGAAGGTCCAGAGGGAGGAGAAGAGCGTGGCGTCCATGGCGTCCCCGAACCCCAGCGGGAGCGGCTCCATTGCCATCGATCCTCCTCACCTCCAAGTTTCCGTCTCACTTCGCCTTGGACTCGGTCGTGGACTCGGTGGGGAGAGAGCAGGAAGAGTCGGGAGAGGAGGAGGAGAGGGAGGAGCTTTAATGGGGGAAGGAAATGTATATATAGGGGATCCTCCCCTTGTGACCGAGGTTCTGGGGAAGAAAGAAGGATGGGAGGGGACGAAGGTTTGGCGGATGGATGTATGGAAAGGTTGGAGGGAGCGGGGAGGAAATTAGGGGGCGAATGTGTACTAGTACTATTTGGAATTTGCGTGATCGCCCTCTCGTATCCTGCCATCTGTGAGCGACACCCATCGACACAGCGAGAAAGAAAAAATGTCATATGAAAAGAGAAAGTGTGGAAAAGAAATGGGACCAACCACCTTTCTGTCTCTTGTGTACGCTCGGTGAAGCGCCCCCTGGCCCTCGTGTGTGTACGCTGTTTCGGTGCGCCGCTGGAGGATGCCACCTGAATTTATGTTTTGTTTTCAGAAAAAAATGATTCTTTTCTAGAAAAAATATAATTGTTTTTTGTGAGGACGGTGGAGGAGAACTGAAAGTGGATGTCTAATGTGTCTGTTTTTTGTTTTAGTTACGTACAAAATCGAGAGAAACTTGCATCTGCAAACCTTATATTATGGGGGAAAATTAAAAGCTTGTTGAATGGACTGTAAATTTGAATCATAAGAAAACTTAACCTTCATCTTAAACCATCGACGCGTTCTTCTGAATTAAGGCAATTTTAAGGTTTGAAAAAATGAGGGGTGGTCGTCTCATATTTTGAATAGGGGAAGTTTCCTAGTAGTACAGTACTCGATCTCTTTCCCTCCAAAAGACTGAAGTTTTCAAATGTGTTCTTAGTAGTTGTCAAACTTTGACCGGATTAATTACCAGCAGCACAGTGCATCATCAGCTCACGAGTAGTGGTTCCTCTCCCGGGTTAATTGCTCTTAGCTGTTCACAATTTACACGGACACAAATTAAGCAAAGGACTTGCATGCTGCTCTTAGTAGTTAAGGCAATTAAGGGGTGGATTTCATATTTTGAACGTGAGTACGTAGTAACTCCCTTTCCCTCCAAAAGACACGAACCATTGCTTCCCAAATGCATGCATATTAGTTGGCAAATTTTGACCGCGGGTTAATTGCGCATCATTAGCTGATCAGTGGTTTCCCTCATGCATGCACACGATAAATGCTCCATGATCTTGGGTGACGACTTGCATTGCAGAGTATGTGATAACTTTCAAAATGCATATGTATTTCTCTTCAGTGCAGGTGCCTATACTTCTTCCTTAAGGATATGTTAGTACTCCCTCCGTCACGGTTTAGAGCGCGTTTTAGAGGGATTGTTAGACCTAGGTGGACGCTGATTGGGGCCAGATTTGTGTCAAAAACATGCAAATTCATTGGGAGAAAATAGGCCTATTAATTATTCGGCACCCTACTAAACGTAATTATTTAATGGAAATGAGGAGTTTAGACATGCATTGGTGGAGTTGCATGCAAGAATTAATTCCTTCGCTGCATGGAGTATGAAGTAGGGAGGAAAAAAGTTGTATTAATTATGTGATTAAGTCTAACGTGACTAGGAGAAGAGGAGTTTTGAAAACGCATGATTTTTATAAGACGTCCTCCAAACCGTGACGAAACGGTGTGAATAATGGCTGGCACATCGATGCTGGATCATACAAGAAATTAAGTCATGCTTATCTTCTCTAATTTATTCTGAACGAGTTTTTCTATTCCGAATCTCGTATGAGTATTGTACTTGATCAAGACTAGCTTTTGTTCACGACAGATGTCCAGGGATATTGTAATGCGCATGTTAGCGGTACACATACTCCGGATTAAATACACCAACAAACCCGAAAGGTATCTGAAGGCGAAGGACTAATGATACACTAATCTAGTAGTTGCATTGGTTTATGTCCAGGTGCTCTTAACGTTGGTTCATGCATCAAAAGTTCAAAACAAAACAAAGTATGTGGAGTATAATAATAATAATAATTAAGTTTGAGAGAGATGCGTGTGAAGAGTGCCTGCCGCGTGTCCTCACAATCGCCAAAGCTTAATGTCTAAACATATCATCAAAGAAATTAGTACTAGGATAAAAAGAGCTTAATTAGAGTATGATATGCTGAGCCAATCATGAACGCTGAATCGTAGGCGCCGCCCTCCGACAACTAAGAGAAATCTATGAACTACCACAATCCTATCACCGAGGAATTAACATTGGATCGTTTCACATGCAACGCCGAAAATCATTCGAATTTGGAGAAATATACGCCGAAAATCATTCAAATTGGATTGTTTTGGCTCGATGCAGGTTCATGGCACTTAGCATATATCTCTCTCGACCAATCTTCTCGATGCCCCTGCGTTTTGAGAGTTTGTCCGAAATCGCTCTTGTGGGAATTAATTAATGTTCAAGCCTTTCGTGTAGTATAGTAGTTGTTTTTAGGCCTCGGATTTATTCAGCAGAAGGACTAAATCTATGCCAGGGAAAGCTTTACTGAAAACATGTATATATACTCCTTTTGGATTGGAATAAACTTTTTTTCCAGTTAGCCTGTCATGGCAAGGAATTGATTTTGGAAGTCCTGATCAAGACTATGTTTTGTTCACGACAGATGTCCAGGGATATTGTAATGCGCATGTTAGCAGTACACGCGCGAACCCTGGATTTAAATAGACCAACAAACTCGAAAGGTATCTGAAGGCGAAGGACTAATATGATAGGATAATCTTGTAGTAGCTAGGTTCATGTCCAGCTGCTCTTAACGTTTGGTTCATGCATCAAAACCAAAACAAAATTGTGTAGGATAATAATAATCATGTTCAAGAGAGATGTGCGTGAAGAGTGAGGACAACAAGCTGCATGCCGCGTGTCCTCACAATCGCCAAAGCTGACTGTCTGGACATATCATCAAAGAAAATTAGTATAATAAGAAATAGCTTAGAGCATGATCTGTCACTGAACCGTAGGGCGCCCTTGACAGCTAAGAACTCCATGAACAACCACAATCTTCTCACCGAGGAACATTGGATCGTTTCACACGCAACACCGTAAAGTAGTCAGATTTGGAGCAACATATAACACACGTGAAACAAAGTTTTCGTAGCATCGCAATTAGCTAGCAAGGATACGACACGGGCTATCATTGTGTGATCTTGCCAGAACGCTCGATCAATGGTTTGCATTGGTAGTATGGTGAACTCATCCAGGGGCGGACCCTCTCGCTTGTCCCTAGCCAACACCAGAGCAACATACATACATATGGTTTTGCCTCAATGCAGGTTCATGGCATCGAGCATATACCCCTCTATCAATCTTCGATGCCTTGTGCTTGAGAGTTGGTCTGAAATCGTTCTTGCGGGAATTAATTGTTCGAGCCTTTCGTTTAATCGTTTTTAGGCCTTGGATTTATTTGGTATTAGGACTGAATCTATGCCAAAGAAAGCTTTACTACACATATACTCTCCTTCCAAATTAGAATAAAACATTTTTTTTAGTTAGTGGCAAGGATTTTTTTTTCCACACCGGAAGAAGAGTAGTAGTACGAAACACTGAGTCACCAAAGAAAGCGTGTGAGCTTGCCAGCTACGGGCTAGTAGGTGTGCAGAGTTGACCGTTGACCATGCATGTATGCATGCAGGCAGGCTGCAGGTACGCTGGCTCTGGTTTTTTCTCTCGGCCTGCACGTTTTGCCAAGGCAGTCGCCCAGGCGCAGTCAGGCACGTACCAGTACGACTCGGTACGTCGCGGCCAGGAATCAAACGTTCTACTGTTACCCCACGACCTCTTTTTTTTTCTCCCTTTCCTTTTTTCCTTTTTCTCCGCGTGTAGTAGGAAGAAGGGAGAGGAGACAAAAGTTTGCACGGGAAAGGGCGCCATGTGGGTGGGGGGCCCACATGCCTCACCTCACCTCACCTGCTTTTCGTTGGGTCGTCGTCGGCCGGGCCGGGGGACTCGCGCGCCGCCCGCCGCCCGCCGCCCGGCATGCAATGCAACCACCCAACGAACCCCAAACCCGACCCTTCACATTTCATTTATCCTCTATATATCTGGCCTTCGCGCGCTCATGGCTAGCCTCGATCCTAGCTCATCTCCTTGCCGCTTGTGACATCCACATCCTCCGGTTCAAACAGACTTTCCCCTCATATTATCTCCCAAAATAAGTTTTTGTCCCGCTTCAGGGCTGCTTTGATTCATGGAATAGGAAAAAATGTAGGAATAGAAAAGCTTTTTTTTAAAAAAAAAAGTCAAGCTATATAAAGTTTGACTAAAATTTTAGAAAAAATCATCAAGAACTATGATATCACATAGATACCATGTGAAAATATATTCCATGGTGTATCAAAGGTACGTATTTCGTATTGTAAAATATTAATATTTCTATCTAAAAACTTGACCAAAATTTACGTAGTTTGACTTTTGAAAAAAAAAATGCCTTAAGCTCTGGAACGGAGGTAGCAGGATTGAGAAGCCATGACTAGTTGAATCCTATGAAAAGAAAAATTGTTTTTGATTGTGCTAAAGGAATTCTCCATGAGCTCCAACCCCATGCCTTTTTCCTATGGACTTTACACTACAAGATTTCTATGGGATTATTTCCCATACGATATGATCCTTTGAATCAAACATCTGTTGTAGGAGAATTTCCTTAGGATTCTAATCCTACAAAAAAAATCCTTTCACAATCCTATGAACTAAAGGAGGCCTTATATATAACATCAAACGGCCAAACTGATATAGGCTGATAAGAAAATCCTCTTACACAACAGACCAACATAAAGAAAAAAAGCATACGGAAAAACGAACATGCCACTGAAGGCAACGAAGAGAGCCTGAGGTACCGATACCGCAACTCCATGACGACATCCCCAAGAGGTTGATGGTGCAACGTGTCGTTGTCGTCGAGACCGTGACAGTCAAAGGTTTTCACCCGGAGTGAAGAAGGTAGCCACAACGACGCAACCCCAAGAGGGTTACGACACCCGCAGGGATCGCCAACGCTGGCCCTGGTGCGTTGAGATTTCACCCAAAAACCTTTGAAGCACGCTTGATATCTCAGTTTGCCCGCTAGCCTCGAGCGAGGTCTCCAGCAGGCGATCTGGGAGCTGCCTTTGCTGAAGCCGAGAGGGAGGTTTGAGCCAGCCAACCAACACGCGAACAGTGGGAGTTTAACGAGCTAGACAAGCGTCCGCCTGTCAAGCCCACATAACCCGAACTACCGAGAATGCTAGGTAGAAGCCAGATCTAGACGGCTAGACCCATGGCTCGGTCTCGCTAGGTAGAAGCCAGATCTAGACGGCTAGACCCATGGCTCGGAACCGGCACCCCAGCCAACCCATGGACCGGGGTGGGATCCCATGCGCTGGAGGCCCTGAACTCACGCAGGGTCAGCTCCGCCAACCACCGTCTATGTGCTTGTGGCATGTCACAATCCTCGCCACCTCCCACTCTGGTGAGGGATGCAGCCCTCGTGCCCCACTATGGTACGCTAGTCGAGATCTTCGTAGTCCAGCGCCATCCAGCGAATGCGGGGGAAGGTGGGGGCATGGGAGGGGCTCGAAGGGGAGACAACTAGGGTTTCACTACCGTCGCCCACGGGAGCGACGCGGGAGGGAAGGAGGAGCCTCCTTCGTACAAATTTTTATGCTGATAAAAAGTTGCTCCGATTCATGATTATTGTAATTCAGTGATCTATTTTGCTCCGATTCATGCCTCTTGTAATACTATGTGATCGAGGCCTTTAAATTTTATTCTCCTAGTATCGTCCCCTCGTCTTGTTCAATATGCTCGCCATTGGTGATGAGATAAAAAAAATATTTGGTGTTTATTGCCTCCATCCCGAACATGTTTAACTTTACCATGTTTATCCCATTCCTCGAACAGGCATATATCCATGTTTATCCCACTTAGTCTCCTCATCGCGTCTAAGCTTATTAATCCGCTCATTAGCATCTCTGAGGACGTCCCATTCGGATACACTAAGGGGCAAAAAACCTACATTTAACTGAGAAAGTATAAGTTATATAACACAAAAGGCATAGCGATGGATTGGTCCTCCTGAGAAGTTTTTGATGGTACAATGTTTGGCATATATTATAGCTTGAAATAAGGGGGACCTGTAATCCCAAAAGGAGAGAGAGAGTAGCCAGGTAAATTATCAAAATCTCACCCGATCTTACGCTAATTTGGACGAGCAGATTGTTGTATAACCTACATCTACATGCCCTGGAATCCGCTTCTGAAATTTTGAAAATGAGATTACGACGCTGTAAAATTTGAAACTTAAACCATAACACTCACATTTTCATACACCTTAGCAAATGGTCGTTATATTTGACGAAAATTTGCACCGGTAAGTTTCGATTCTATTATATTCGCGTGACTTTTTTGGAAGATTTCACAAAGCATACAAATACAAGTTTTTTTGCATGGAAATCGAGTGCACCGAAACCAAGGTATATTTTTTTTCTGGGTACCGATCTGCAAAAGAGATTGAGATCAAAGAGCAGATCGTGAGTGGGTCCACTCTATTACTACTATTAACACTGACCAAAACAGCCTCCAACTATATCCGAGGCATAAACAACTACTCCATCGAAAAAGGCTGAGATAGAAGATCCACATGCGCCAGCGAAAACACAAACGTACGATGCTTTCTCTAGGCCGGCCGAGTAGCTTCAGCTGTGGGCTATATTTAACCAGTACTACTAGCAAGGCAGTGCCTAAACAGTGCAAGCTACTGCTAGTACCTGTGATTGGACAAAATTCATCAAGCTAACCAAAACAAAATTAGCAGGTAATGTCGTTAGCATGGGGCAGGGGCCATCAACCTTACTCCTACATCGACTAATTAATTACATTCCCCTTGCGAAAGAGATCGATAGGGCCATATTATAGGCAGGGGGACACGAGATCCGGAGGGGTCATGTTCGTCGGATCTCCCCGTCCATCCGTCCGTCTCTCTCTAGCTTTTGGTCTCGGCTAGTAGAAACTGTAAGATAAAGCTAGCTAGGGTTTTGGGGACTTGTGTGTGTGGGCCCGTGGCAATTATGGGGCATGGCCTTGTAGTGCACCTCTTTGGCCCGACGTCTGTCTGCCTTTCGCCATTAGCTATAGGCTACTAGTACTTTGTGTCAAGAAAAACACAGACTCAAATTGTTAGTCGTAGGATCTTTTCTAGTTCCTCAAATTGTTCATTTCCAATAATGTTGTGTCTTTGGATTCTTTTGGCTGATCTTGACGTTTTATAGGGAGGAACGACGTTGTTGCAAAGAAAAATGAAGAAATTTAGAGTTTCACTAGACCACATGCAACATGCTGTACTATTAGTACTCCATTTTGACAATTAGTGTTAAGGCATAGAATTGTCCAATTTGACCATAGGCTCGTGCTAGTGTGCACGTAGGTTCTGTAGGAGTTATGTAGCGAGAGATTAGACGAAGCCACCAAGGCGCTATATACATGTAGTGTTTCGAAGCATGAAAGAGAGGTGAGCTGAATTGATGAAAGCGAAGGAAATGCGGAGCTCGTCGGGGAAACCAGCGACCGGCCGTTAACTCGGACAGCTTTCCCGGGGTTTTACTCCAACGGCTTTACCCGTCAAACCTAATCATGCATGTGCACCCAGCACAAAGCCCCACACCTCCATTAACACACCTCCACTCACCTAAAAAAAATCATTTCAATCTAGTACAGTACTGTAGTACTCCTCTCCACAAATTAGAAATTAGTACTACAACGTTAGAAATTCAAAATGAACTTGCTATTCCGGTGAAAATATGAATGCATTATTGTTGTGATAACAAAAAAGCATTACACATAACTCTGTGTGCAAAGCTCGGAAAGTAGCAGATTAACGATAACGATTCTCCGAAACAATCAAGTTCCGCCAGTTTGAAGAGCTGGGCATGGCAACATAGGCTCAATCTGTATTTGTTGAGTTCCGCCCGAAAGTGCTTAAAACAGAGCTAAATTAATTATGCGGGTCCTTTCACTAATTAAGTAAATCTTTTCATGCTACATGATTTATAGAGAAATTGCCATGTCGCGTGGAAAATGGATTTTAGTCTTCTTCAGTAATGCTTGTCTCTGAAAAACAACAGTAATTAAGTACTTTTTTGATAAAGGGTGATTTTATTACTTTTTTTTTGAATTTAAAGAGGGGGTGATTTTATTACTTAAATAAGTATGTTGCGTGATAAAAGTAACCCCCTCCATGCATGTAAAAAAGACTCCATCCAAAGTTAAGTTTAGCTTTTAGTAAAATGCGAGTGATACACTACAAAAATCACTCGATTTTGTTTGAATACGAATCCAATAATATTATTAAATTATGAGATCTACTCTGTCGTTTACGGAGTATATTTTAGTACTAGTACTCAGCATATTTATAAGCACGGAATAATTAATCTGAGGCCACCGGCTCCAGCTCTGTCGTTTACGGTTGTGAGCAAATAATGCCAGTCGCTCACAGGTCGCCACGTACGCCACCTCAGAACATGGGCCGCACATACTCTGGTCTCTTGATTCTCTCCTAAACTTTAACATAATCTAGCCGCGCGGTCTGATCTGCTTTTTTTATGTACAGGCTCTAAAGCTGTGCATGCACCGGCACTGGGATTAGGAAATGTTACAAGCGCGATAAGAAGATAACAAAGAATGAAAGCGAAAAACACAGCAAGGGGATACAGATTTAACGTAAAAAAACTTCTCCAACAAAGAGAGGAAAAAACCACGGACGCCAGTCAGCGAAACTTCACTATATCGAGGAGTGTTTACAAACGCCGGGGATTTCACAGATGCAACCCATCCCAACCGGCGGCTTATAAAGGGTTTATATATCGGTGGAAACCTAGGTCTTTTACGATACGTATCGTTACACTCGGCCCAAGCCTCCCGGCGACGGGTCTCGCTCCACTCGTCAGAAGTTGGCATATACTTTATAGAATTTGAATCAACATAAAACAGGAAACACGATAAAACATGTATAGGACCACACCATCTACTACATACGCAATAGTAGTATATTAGTTGGACTATATATGTTATAGTATCACAATTGTCAATACGATCGCCGCGTGCTTAACAGCAAGTTGGTGCAATCTTCAACCTCTGTCGTCGCGTAGTGACCTTGCCATCCGTCCGTGATTATTTATGTTTGATCGATCGAGCTAGCTACCCGTCGTTGAAATGTAAATGTGTTTTCGATTTTTTATCAGTTCTGGTTGACAAGTAAACTGGTTAGTTAGTACTACTACTACTAGTAGTTTGCATAAGCTTCAACGTTCAGAACTTGCTTAATTAAGTAAATCTCGTAGTCTAGTGGTCACTCCGAAGAAAAGCGAATTAATAGTGGGTGAGAGCATCTCCAGTCCCGTACCCAACCGATTTTAGGTAACGTCGGACACAAAAACGCGTCCAATAGGGTTACCCAAAATATTTTTGGTCCGGCGTGGCAAAGCATGTCTAGCGCGTCGAGGCCATCCCATCCTAGCAACACGGAGTACGTTTCAGGCGCGCCAGATGCAACGGGCTGACGACGTGGCATTGGAGGCTCAACCATGTCATTGCCACAATGGCTGGTCAACCTTATTTATGTCGTGACTAACCTATTTGCAACGCCTTACTAGCCGTTGCAGAGAGTCGATTCGTCTCCAATCTCTACATCCTTGCGACGGCGTTAGTGCGAGCTATGACACCGACGTATAAATACTCCCATCTCCTATCCTCTATCTAGAACTCAAACCCTAGCTCCGCCTAGCTCTCCTCCTCCATTGTTCTTGCCCCAAGCTATCTCATCGGCTAAGCGATGTGCCTCACCGTCTGCCTACATGCTAGGCCAGGCTCCCCATGCCCGTGGAGGGGCCACACTTCCCACCGCCAAAACAAAATCCACCGGACTCCTCATACGAGGATAACCCTGAGAACTTCGACTTCACCTCTTCGTCAGAGTCCTACCACTTCGACGGGCCAGTGGTTGATCCACTGCATCGTGTCAATCACAACTCTTTCAAGACCGAGCAGAAGAGGGCCAACAACGTCCACTTGGAAGAGCGCGGCGCGGAGATCTCCCTGCAAAGGCTGCCGGTGGAGGAGAACGCCCGTATCCTCTTGGAGAGGGAGGGCACAGACCATTCTTCACATCAACGCAGAGAACGAGGCCGCTGCCACCGCTCGTGAGCGAGCCCGTGTTGCACAGAATGAGTATTAACAGGAGTTACGCGAGCGCACCCAGACACATCGGAACAATCGTCAGTGCGCTGCAGGTCACGAACTTGAGGTGGTGGCCCGCAGCATGATGGTGGAGCCACAACAGGCAACATCACGGGTGAGGTACGCGAGGCGGGCCCAAAAGCAGGCCGAGAGGGACGCCAAGCAACGCCACCGGAACAACGGCGAGGCCGGTCCCTTTGGCTGGAACGACAATGCTTATTGGTTAGATTTCATTTTCGATTAGTCAAGTTTAGCTACAGAAGAAAACAAAATGCGACACCACATGAGGGTCACATGTTATTGTAATATTTGTTGTGTGGAACTGGAAGACATACCACATGTGCTTTTCAAATGTGCTCATGCAAATCGTTTGTGGTCTGATATGAGGAAGGTTTGGAGTTTACCAACAGATGCTGAACTTTGTTTGCCGCATGACAACTGGTTCTGTTACATCCTTAATCATATTTCAGCACATATGATTGATCCCTTTTTGCTATTAACCTGGAGGATCTGTGATGTGGACATCCCTTCTATTGATACAACCGTTGTACCTACAGCTACACACATACAAGGACCCATCACAAGATCTCGTGCCAAACAACTTAACTATCAGGTACTTTCGTTTCTTGGAACTATCCCTCACATATATGAGAATATGATGCTGCCTAAGTCAGATGTATTTCTTACTCTTAGGAATGATGGACCAAGCATGGATGAGAGGGACAAGCATTGGAGCATGGCCATGCATGGAGATGGCAGCAAGCATGTGATGATCCAAGAGAAGGCCACAGATGAAGATTTCAGAACTTTGAGGCCACCATAATGAAGAAAGAAGGCTTGGACGAAATATTCAAGACTAATACTTCACGAATTCGTCCATAGCTTAATATGGTGCTGCGACACCTTTATTTTGGGCCAGGCCCATGTAATTTTCGCAGGATTTTAAATAGCCACTTTTTAGAGTCCGTATTTGAGGGGAAAAGGACTTCTAGGGTTAGATTCGGCCACCACTTCCATGGCTAGCCGAAACCCCACCTTTTCGCCCTTAAATACTCCTCATAGCCGTCACCCTAGACTCGGATTTTGTTTAGACATTAAGTTAGCCATCATAGCAACTTCGCCAAGGCTCGAGCGTCGCAGAGGCCTCTTGTACTTCGCACCTATACATGATTCCACCGTTTCAATAAATCTTTCCTCTTAATCCGCAATATCTTGATTGCAATATTGGTTCTTACTTGTTCTCGATTTCAGGTAGGAATTAAGACCCTCGTTGGTCAGGCTAATTGTGTTCCCGCAGGATCGGTAACCTCCAGGAGATTGGCCTAGCGATTGCATTGGCGCTCGTGCTCGCACGTGTAGTCGGATCGTCAAGCCCGAACTCCACCAAATCGATTATCTTCATCTCATCGAAAGATCGGACACCTTTGCCCTATCAAGTGGTATCAGATTTCAGGTTGCTCGGTGAGATTTTACTGTTTTCGTAGATTAGATCTGTTTTTACCTATAACCCACGAAAAAGCCAAAAACACAGTTAGAGTTTAGATCTATCCCAAAACCAATCTACGCCTCGCATTATCTTTTCAGTTTTTGCATTGTTGAATTTGTGTCTACATCGTCGCGTCGAGTTGCTGGTCTTAGTGTCTCGTCCCTTAGAGTTTCGAGTTCTGATTATAGTAGTCACCGCCACACTCGCCGATCACCGCCACCACATTCCGCCACCATATTCCGCCGCCATATACCCTGCCACCATAAACCCTAATACTCCGCCACCGCCTTCCTACCGCGACACAGATCCGATCAGTTTTCCTGCCGCGGCACGAGTCCGAGTTGAGTTATTGTTTCCCAGTTATTTCTTTTTACTTTCCTTCTTTGTTGTTTCCGTGTTCAGCTAAAGTCCGTGTCGAGCTAAGAGTCCGGTCGTAAGTCCAGAAGGAGAGCAAAAAAAAAGTCTGGAACCGCCTCCAAATTTTTTTCTGGCTATACTAGTTTTCGACCCCGGGGATCACTTTTCTCCATCGGCAGTTATAGCGATATTTTTTTGGCGCCTGCGCGCTTTCCGGAGCAAAATAAAAAAATTCGAATTTTTTTTTGGGGCTAACCTATTTTTAGACCCCGTAGATCAGTTCTAGACACTCGCCATCATAGTGATTTTCCACCTCTCGGTTCGCTTTTCAGGGTGCCATATCACCATACAGTGCTTGTTGTGCCGCGTCGTGACATCGTTGGTGATCTAGGCTCGCGTCTCTAGTCCGGTCTAGCCTAGGACCAGCACAGTACCGTCGTTGAGCATTCTTTCAACTTTTGCATTGCTGTTTTGATAATTGCTAACCCCCTTTGCTAAGCCTTCCCAGAGCTCCACAGATATTCTCCACGTGCGGTGTCTCGACTCCCGGTAATCGCTCGGTTCAATCTCTGGACCCACTGATCCTCGCGGTTGCACATCGCCTTTTCCTGCTGTTTGGTAAGAACTTGTAAGAGCTTCGTATATTGCTTGACGGATTACGCGTGCCTTCCACCCTATTTCCGTAGTATATACCTGTGCTTTTTAAAGGACTAACCATGACAGATACTTCGTGGAACCCTGCCACAATGACGAACGAAGAACTACATGCCCACTTCTCCGCGCTCTTGGTCAGTCGCGCTGAAGACGTGGATACACGCCTAGGGGAGTTTGACACCAAGCTCTCCAACGCCGTGGACAAGATCGATGGGCTCGAGAAATCCTTCAACGCCAAGCTTGACGCTCGGTTCAAGGAGATTTTGAACAGATTGCCGGCACCCGCACCCACACATGGCGCACGGCGCATTCCAATCACGGGTCGGACTACTGGTTCGGCTGCCGCCGCACCCCAGGCGGCTACCGCTGCAGCTGACGCACCTCAGACTTCCGTCGCGGCTACTGCTGCGACGTTGGAGACAGACGACGGGTACTACTACGACCACGACGACGATGATTTTGACGAGGAGGTTGACAACCTCCACATGTACCTGCTGGACGTCCCCGACATTACCACCGCAACGCCCGACCACCGGTACGTGATGATGAGCATGTTGCTAAGCTTAAATTAAATATTCCATCTTTTGAGGGTAAATATAATCCTGATGCATATCTTACATGGAAGATGGAAGTAGAATAACGTTTTGCATGTTTAAAATATCCTGAGAATATGCGTGTTAGTGCTGCTACATGTGAATTCACTAAATTTGCTTCCCTTTGGTGGTCTGAGTGTTGTCGTTTAAATCCTACTACTATTCCTAGTACTTGGACTGCTTTAAAAACTGCTATGCGTGTTCGTTTTGTACCTCCCACTTATCAACGTGATTTACTAAAGAATCTGACACGTTTAGAGCAAGGGAAAAATTCTGTAGAAGAGTATTATCAGGAATTGCAAACGGGGATGGTTCGGTGTGGTCTTGTCGAATCTACTGAACAAATGCTAGCACGTTTCTTTGGTGGATTAAACAAGGACATTCAGCACATATTAGATTATAAGGAATATAATTCTATCACTCGTTTGTTTCATCTTGCTTGCAAAGCTGAACGTGAAGTGCAGGATCGCCAAACGCCATGGAGAAGGACTAATAATTCTGCAGGTCACACATCCACTTGGACATCCCGACAGTCAGCGCCTCCTTCTCGTGATTCGCCACCATCTCCTACCACATCCAAGGCCACCACAAGATTTCCAGCTGCTCCTCCACCGTCGTCCAATGCTCCTGCTCGTAGTGCATCTTCTATGGCTTCCACGGATAAGACAAAGGATATACAATGCCGCAAGTGCTGGGGTTTTGGTCATATTGAGAGGCAGTGCACAACACAACGTGTGATGATGGTGCGGGATGATGGTCAATACGATTCAGTGAGTGACTTTGATGAAGATACATTAGCCCTTATTTCTGCTCGCGATGGAGACAATTCTGATGCTGATGAAGAGACAGAGGTAATGGAAGCTGAAGCTGCTGATCAATACAAGATCTTAATTACACAGCGTGTGTTAAGTGTGCAATTGAGCAAATCTGTGCAAGATCAACGCCACAACCTGTTCCAAACACGTGGTGTTGTCAAGGAAAGAGCTATACGGATCATCATTGATGGAGGGAGTTGTAATAATCTGGCTAGTGTTGACATGGTAGAGAAGCTTGCACTTCCAACAAGACAACGCCCACATTCATATTACATCCAATGGTTTGAGAGTTCTCGCAAGATCAAGGTAACAAGAACGGTACGCGTGCATTTTACTATTGGTACATATTCTGATTTTGTTGATTGTGATGTTGTACCTATGCAAGCTTGTTCTTTGTTATTTGGTAGACCATGGCAATTTGATAGAGAATCTGTTCATAATGGCAAAACTAATCACTATTCTCTTATGCATGATGGAAAGAAAATTGGTCTAAAACTTATGACTCCCGAACAAATTTTAAAAGATGATCTTGCTAGAGCTAGTAGAGCTAAAACTGAGGAGAAAAATAAAAGTGAGAATCAGATTGTTGCTGCAGATTTTGTACCACCAAAGAACACTAAATCTGATTCTACCCATGGTACTGAAATTTGTTTGAAGAGTCCATGTATGCTTGCAAATAAAATTGATATAGCTGAACTAGATGTAAACAATATTCAATGTTATGCAATTGTCTGCAAAGAGGTTTTGTTTTTATTTGAGGATATGCCTCTTTCTTTGCCACCCGCTATTGCTAACCTTTTGCAGGAATATGAGGACGTCTTTCCCGCTGAGCTGCCACCAGGACTACCTCCTATTAGAGGAATTGAGCACCAAATTGATATAATTTCTGGTGCTACGTTCCCCAACCACGCGCCATATAGAACCAATCCAGAGGAGACAAAGGAGATACAACGCCAAATTCAGGAACTACTCGACAGAGATCATATTCGTGAGTCCCTTAGCCCTGTGCTGTTCCTATTATTTTGGTACCAAAGAAAGATGGTTCTTCGCGCATGTATACTAATTGTAGAGTTATTAATAATATTACTATTCGCTATCGTCATCCTATTCCACGTTTAGATGACATGCTTGATGAATTGAGTGGCTCTATCATGTTTTCTAAAGTTGATTTGCGTAGTGGTTACCACCAAATTCGTATGAAATTAGGAGATGAATGGAAAACAACATTTAAAACTAAGTTCGATTTATATGAGTGGTTAGTGATGCCGTTTGGTTTAACTAATGCACCTAGCACTTTTATGAGATTAATGAACGAAGTTTTACGTGCTTTCATTGGACGTTTTGTGGTAGTCTACTTTGATGATATTCTGATTTATAGCAAATCTTTAGAGGATCATTTGGACCATTTACGTGCTGTTTTCAATGCTTTACGTGATGCACGTTTGTTTGGTAACCTTGAGAAGTGCATCTTTTGCACCAATCGAGTTGCGTTTCTTGTCTATGTTGTTACATCACAGGGTATTGAAGTGGATCCAACCAAGATTGAAGCTATTGAGAATTGGCCGCAGCCCAAGACGGTCACACAAGTGAGGAGTTTTCTTGGTCTCGCTGGTTTTTATAGGCGCTTTGTGGAAGACTTTGAATCAATTGCCGCGCCGCTGAATGAGCTTACCAAGAAGGATGTGCCCTTTGTTTGGGGCGATGCACAACAACAGGCCTTCGTCATATTGAAAGATAAGCTAGCACATGCTCCCTTACTCCAACTTCCTGATTTTACTAAGACTTTTGAGCTTGAATGTGATGCTAGTGGAATTGGTTTGGGAGGAGTGTTATTACAAGAGGGAAAACCTGTTGCATATTTTAGTGAGAAATTGAGTGGGGCTAGTCTGAACTATTCTACTTATGATAAAGAATTATATGCGTTAGTTCGGACATTAGAAACTTGGCAACATTATCTATGGCCTAAAGAATTTGTTATACATTCTGATCATGAATCTTTGAAGCATATTCGTAGTCAAGCTAAGTTGAATCGTCGTCATGCAAAGTGGGTTGAATTTATTGAGTCTTTTCCTTATGTTATCAAACACAAAAAGGGTAAAGATAATATTATTGCTGATGTTTTGTCGCGCCGTTATGCGTTGTTATCTCAACTTGACTTCAAAATATTTGGATTGGAAACTATTAAGGAACAATATGTGCATGATGCTGAATTTAAAGATGTGTTGCAGAATTGTAGAGATGGTAGAACATGGAACAAGTTCGTCTTCAATGATGGATTTGTGTTCCACGCTAACAAACTATGCATTCCAGATTGTTCTCTTCGTCTTTTGTTGTTACAGGAGGCGCATGGAAGAGGATTGATGGGACACTTTGGTGTCAAGAAGACGGAGGATGTTCTTGTTGCACACTTCTTTTGGCCACATATGCGTCGAGATGTTGAGAGATTTGTGGCACGCTGCACTACTTGTCAAAAAGCTAAGTCTCGCCTTAATCCACATGGTTTATATATGCCTCTTCCTGTTCCTAGTGTTCCTTGGGAGGATATTTCTATGGACTTTGTTTTGGGATTGCCACGAACACAGAAGGGGAGGGATAGTATTTTTGTTGTTGTGGATCGGTTTTCTAAGATGGCACACTTTATTCTTTGTCATAAAACGGATGATGCTGCACATATTGCTGATTTGTTCTTTCGTGAAATTGTTCGTTTGCATGGTGTGCCAAATACTATTGTTTCTGATCGTGATACTAAATTTCTTAGCCACTTTTGGATATGTTTATGGACTAAGTTGGGGACTAAATTGCTGTTTAGTACTACATGTCATCCCCAAACTGATGGACAAACTGAAGTAGTAAATAGAACTTTGTCTACTATGTTGCGGGCTGTTTTAAAGAAGAACTTAAAATTGTGGGAAGAGTGTTTACCTCATATAGAATTTGCTTATAATCGTTCGTTGCATTCTACCACAAAGATGTGCCCGTTTGAGATTGTGTATGGTTTTGTTCCTCGTGCACCTATTGATTTATTGCCTTTACCTTCTTCGGTGCAAAATAATTTGGATGCTACACAACGCGCTGCAATGATATTAAACTTGCATAAGACTACTAAAGATAACATTGAACACATGAATGCTAAGTGTAAACTTGCTGGGGATAAAGGGAGAAAGCATGTTGTGTTTGATGTTGGAGATCTTGTTTGGTTACATTTGCGTAAAGATTGTTTTCCTGATTTACGCAAGTCTAAGTTAATGCCGCGTGCTGCTGGTCTATTTAAGGTGTTAGAGAAAATAAATGATAATGCATATAAACTTGAGTTGCCTACAGACTTTGGTACGGTTAGTCCTACATTTAACATTGCAGATTTGAAGCCTTACTTTGGTGAGGAAGATGAGATTGCGTCGAGGACGACTTCAATTCAAGAAGGGGAGCATGATGTGGACATCCCTTCTATTGATACAACCGTTGTACCTACAGCTACACACATACAAGGACCCATCACAAGATCTCGTGCCAAACAACTTAACTATCAGGTACTTTCGTTTCTTGGAACTATCCCTCACATACATGAGAATATGATGTTGCCTAAGTCAGATGTATTTATTACTCTTAGGAATGATGGACCAAGCATGGATGAGAGGGACAAGCATTGGAGCATGGCCATGCATGGAGATGGCAGCAAGCATGTGATGATCCAAGAGAAGGCCACAGATGAAGATTTCAGAACTTTGAGGCCACCATAATGAGAAAAGAAGGCTTGGACGAAATATTTAAGATTAATACTTCACGAATTCGTCCATAGCTTAATATGATGCTGCGACACCTTTATTTTGGGCCAGGCCCATGTAATTTTCGCAGGATTTTAAATAGCCACTTTTTAGAGTCCGTATTTGAGGGAAAAAGGACTTCTAGGGTTGGATTCGGCCACCACTTCCATGGCTGGCCGAAACCCCACCTTTTCGCCCTTAAATACTCCCCATAGCCGTCACCCTAGACTCGGATTTTGTTTAGACATTAAGTTAGCCATCATAGCAACTTCGCCAAGGCTCGAGCGTCGCAGAGGCCTCTTGTACTTCGCACCTATACAGGATCCCACCTTTTCAATAAAGCTTTCCTCTTAATCCGCAATATCTTGATTGCAATATTGGTTCTTACTTGTTCTCGATTTCAGGTAGAAATTAAGACCCTCGTTGGTCAGGCTGATCGTGTTCCCGCAGGATCGGTAACCTACAGGAGATTGGTCTAGCGATTGCATTGGCGCTCGTGCTCGCACGTGTAGTCGGATCGTCAAGCCCGAACTCCACCAAATCGATTATCTTCATCTCATCGAAAGATCGGACACCTTTGCCCTATCAATCTGGTATTGTCGGAATGAAGTGACTTATGAGAAGCCTTTACCATCTTTAGAAAGATCCAAAAGGTTCCTTTCTAATTATCTGTCATTGATTAGTGGTGTTATGAACATTTCGGTGGAGGCTATTATCAAAGGGAAACAACCGATCGTCGTGACGGGAGCTCGATCATCTAAGACTCCTGACACCCCGACGCCGGTCAAGTGGTGGTCTAGGCCACCCATGGGGGTGGGTGAAGCTTTCTATTGATGGTTCATTTTGTGCTACAGATAATTCGGCCGGAGCGGGGTCTATTTTGCGTGATTCTCATAGACACCCTGTCTTCTCATCATGTCGTCATATGGCGTTCTGTGTTTCACCACTTGAAGCTGAACTGCAAGCTTGCTTGGATGGACTCGAGAAGGCACTGCAATTTTTCTCAAGCGCCAAGCCTCCAGTTGATCGAAGCGGTGAAGTCCAGGTGATCAAAAAGCTTGCTAGGTGTGATAGGGTTTGTGTATTCGTAAAAGCGGAACCTTTCGCAGGTTAGGGTTAGTCATTTGTCTTGTGAATTTTGCAAGAGCGGAACGTCGCACTGTCACTTGGTTGTGTTCTGTTCCTGACGTTGCACGTCGCGAACATGTGCTCGACATCTTCTCTGTAACCCTGCCTGTATAATGAAGTTCCATTTTAGACACAGACAAAAAAGTTTCGCCTAGTTTGTGTGCACCATCAGGCTCTATCCTCCTGTCCTGATTCGAGTAAGAAACATGCTTTTAGCAGCTCCTGATTAAAAACTTGTGCTCAGTACCAGTACTATAGTACTACTACGTAGCAAAATTCTAATTTAGCATATGTTAATTAATTAACCCGTTAATTAAATCGTGGAGGGTTGTGTGCTAGAGAGCGGACGAGGTCGCCGCGCGCTGTTGGTATGGTAGCAGTCGCGCTACGTACGCCTAGGCCCCCGCGCGGCGCTGTCGTATGCGGCCGCGGCCGCACATGGCCCCCCCCCCCCCCCCCCCCATGTGTCGCCTCGGCCCCTCATTGGCCCACGCGTCGGCCGCCCGTACACGTGCGGCGCGCCACGCGACAAATAAGCCTTGCGAACAAGTTGCACCGGCCGGCCGGCTGGCCGTCCGGGGCCCCTCTCCCTCGCCGCGTACGTAATATGTGCCACGGCCGGTCTCCGCCGCCTCAGATCAAACCGTCGAGCTCGCCGCCGGCGAGAGGGGGGTGTCGACGGTGAGCTAGCCTAACGCCGTCTCGGGGTTCAGTGCATGCAGAGTCATGCATCGTACTTACTTTGGGAACTTACAGGCTGTGTTGCCAGTTGAACTTAAGTTCACGCTTTCAGTCACTTAAAACATGAAGTGTTAGTTAACATCTACTTAGTCAGAAGTATGTACGATGTCCTCGTAGATATTGTTAATTATAAGGAGGCCGAGCTGGCTACATGCGACGAACCGGCAACCACTGCCTTCGGTAAAAACAATCGCCCTTGCCTCACCAAGGCTGCATACTTTTCTGCCACGTAGCTAAAAAGTTACTTAGCACAGATCGACATGGCACACAGCAGCACAGAGGTGATCATTAGCCAGCTGCCAACACCCAGAGTGTTTTTTTTTATTTATATTCCCTCGGCATCTTGCTTGCTTGTCAAACGTAATTAATTCAGGACTACTAGTAGCTTGGCGCTATATCGTCAACCAAATTAACCACACCGAATCACATATAGTACGTACCTGTTCAAGCTGTGCTCGGATTTTTTTGAACTACAGTGAACGTCTTGCTAAACGTACGCCTCTCGTTAGCGTGTGGCGATTCATTAGTACTTTTTTTTTTCTGTAGGGTGATCGACTATATCTAATGAAAAGATGGGTCGATTGTGACTTGTGGGCTCACATGAAGCAAGTGGCCTACTAGACGAGAGAGGCAATTCGATCAGGTCACAATCAGATGAGCGAAACGAGAAAACTTAAGCCCAATACTGTAGCACCTGCCATGCGCGTGCGTGCGTGCATGCCCCTTAACAACCACCCTACCCTAGGCTAGCTTCTCCCAATGAAGTTGCACGTGACAGGATTTTAGGAACTTTTGTTTTGAAGATTTTTGAAACTTGGTTTTCGCATGTTCTTACAATTTCAGTTGATGGACCAGCTTTTCCCGGAAATGCGACACAACAGGTATATATTGGGCCCCCGGAATCCTTATTGCCATTGGTTTGTAGGGATTCGTACAAACTATTTAAAAAAAAATCCTTCCACCTCAGTCTAGATTCATGTGAGATTTAGTAGAGAACTGAAACTGCTTTCAATCTTTTAGACACATACACGATTCAATAGAAACCGTAGAATAAATAGAAAAAAAAAACAAATTAGAAAACATAACCAAAATTAATATTTTTTCAAGATATGTACAAATTTTAGCAGATACAGTCAAGAAACATAGTACAAGCTTCACCGCCAGGCGGAGCTCGGATTGTTTTTCAACTTTCTAGAGGGCTTATAAGCGTAAATGTGTGGCGGTTGTTGACTTCGTGGACTCTGTACGAATCTCAAACAATCGTGTGGGCACAGATCGAAGATGCCCGGAACCCAACGTAGGTGTGTTAAATCTGCTCTCCAGCTTCTCCCAAAGTATAGCTACTGAATGTATGTTGAGTTTTTTGAAACTAGGTACTAATCACTTCTAAAACTTACAATCTACAACAATGTTTTAGTTAGTTACCGCTGCCACAGTACATAATTCTTGTTTTAGTTCAATGTTGAACTAAAACCACGAACAATAAGTATGAAACGGATGGATTGTCACTCTGTCTTGGATAAGGGCCGGTTCAGTACTGGACCGGATGTAATCATTACGAGTTCGTTTTATTTCGTCGTTGATCGATCCCCACGCACGTCAATCGCCCCCGTCTACACTGGACCACGCACGCCGGAGCTGAAGCTATACAAATAGCTCCCGCACTCTAGCCACACAATCTTCATAAACGGATGATGATCCGTCGCTGTTCCCATCGTTGTTGCATTCACGCCCTTACGGCGACAAGTATCCTATCATCAACGTAACTCGGAGCGGATCATACTAACACTTGATACAACGTCTCAACGAGCAGGGCTGCTAATGTAGGAGTATTTGCATGGCGCATCATGCAATCCCATTCGCTACCTAACTAACTAAGTTATAGGGTACGGTAATGATGCCGCATGTATCCATCGTCCATCACCTCTCCTTGCGTTGGTCGCTTATCGATCAGGACCACGTGGGAATGGTATAGACGGGAGCTATGGATTAATTCATATCCACCCTACCCGTATCCGTATGTACGTACGTATCAGACATATAGGCCTGGACCATCTGGTCGCTTATTGTGTATCAGGATTAGGAGAAATGTTGCCACTTGTCGCCGTTCCGTAGGCAGATGGAAGAATTCCATAGTCTCTTCGTCCAAGATGCACGGTCGTCGGATGGAAATGACGACGTACTCCGCGTTTTTTGGGGTTGGCCACGTTAGTCTCCACTCACAACATTGAGTTTCCTATTGCAACATCAGGCTTACACATTGGCAACAATGGAGGAGTCAAGAACCATCACATCTATTCGGAACCTAGTAGGTAGCAAAAATGTTGTATAAGGTAGAAAACATTCCATTTAAAACCTTAAACACTTATAGGTTTAGACAAATCGAACAATAAAGTCGAAATCTCGTTTTTTCGCATCCTAAAATATTGAATTCCGTTTAAATTGTACCCTGGATCAATTTTGCACCTAATAAATAGTTATGGCAAAGCTACGGTGGCACACGCATCATACCTATCTTCCACCTCCAATCTCTCTCCTGAGTCAAGCCAGATGTCGTGATTTGAGTGATGACGACGGCAAGTCAGGCACCCACGAATCCGGTCTTGACGCACGCACTTGCCTCGACAAGCCGCCACCGTTGATTTGCACTATTTTCTCATGTGAACAACTGAGGGGATAATGCTTATAATTATTTTGCTATCCCGTAGCTATGCACAGCTATTTAGCTTGTTTGAATAATGTTCAAATTTCAGAAAGGTTCAATTCTAAAAATATAAAATTGATTTTTAAAAATAAAAAAACAACAGAAAAGAAAAACAAAAAACAAATAAAGAAATCATGGAAACCAGACCGGAAAGATACTGCTATGTGGTCTGGCCCACTTAAGAATCTGCTAGTGGAGGAGGGGTGTGTGTTAGGGATTGTGGGGCGATTCCTATTTGTCGCTCAACATGAGCACTAATAGTGCATGCTTACAATAACAAGCTCGGGCTGGCTGGCCCATTAGCATCATTTTCAATTTCTTTTTTGTCTGCTTTATTTTTTTCGTTTTATTATTTATTTTTATTTTTATTGTTAGGGAATTATTTAGTAATAAAATCTTCTGACTTTTGAAAAGTGTTTGGATTTTTAAAAATAGTAAGATTTTAAAAACTATTCAAATATAAAAATGTTTAGATTTTAAATAATATCTGGTTTTGAAAATGTTTAGTTTTGATTTTCTTTGTCAGATTTGAGAAATGTAATTTTTTATATACTCAGATTTTAAAAATAGTAATAATTTTTAAAATATCATTGTTAAAATGAAAATAACAAAAAAGATGCGTACATGATTTGCATTGGGAGACGCACATGTAGAAGACCCCTCTATGCATGCAATACTAGTGCATGCATATAGGGGCCCCAACATGTCACACAAGTATATTATTTGTTAGCAATATTCATGTTTTGAATATAAGTACCCATATAAATACTCCTTTATGTGTGTTTGTTTTCTGACTAGAATGAAGTATTTTCTTGTGAATACTGAATATGAGATCCACGATGAGAAATAGATAAAATACACTGGTCATTGGAGAAGGATATAAGTTAAGATTATACGAGCTCATGGCCAATCACACAATAAACACTTCTAGATAAACATGTTTATAATTATTTTGCTATCATGTAGCAATGCACAGATATTTAGATAGTTTGAATAATGTTCGCATTTGAGAAAGATTCAATTCTAAAAATATAAAATAAAATTTTATAATAAAAAACAACAGAAAAAACAAAAAAGAAAAAAAAAACATGGAAACCAGACCAGAAAGATACTGCTATGTGGGCCGGCCAGTTAAGAAACTGCTAGTGGAGGAGGGATATGCGTTAGGGATTGTGGGACGATTCCTATTTGTCGCTAAACGTGAGCATTAATAGTGCATGCTCAGGATAAGAAGCTTGGGCGGGCCGACCCATTAGCATCATTTCCAATTTCTTTTTTGCCTGTTTTCTTTTTTCTTTTTACTTTTAGGAAGTTGTTTAGAAATAAAATGTTCTAACTTTTGAAAAGTGTTCAGATTTTAAAAATGTTCAAATTTAAAAATATGAAAGTGTTTAGATTTTAAATAATGTCTGGATTTCAAAATTGTTTAGATTTGATTTTATGTCAGATTTGACAAACGTAATTTTTAAAATATTCTAATTTTAAAAATATTCATAATTTTTATAAATATCATTGTTAAACATGAAAACAGCCAAAAAAAAAAAGATCGGTACTTGTTCCCCATTAACAGCGGCCCATGAAGAAGGCCCCTGTATGCGTGCTGCATGCAATGTATACAGGGCTCCAAGATGTCACACAAGCATATTATTTGTTAGCAATATTCATGTTTCAATTACTCCAAATATAAGTACCCATATAAATATTCTTTTATCTGTGTTTGTTTTTTACTAGAATGAAGTATTTTCTTGTGAATATTGAATATGAGATCTATGATGAGAAATAGCCAAAATACAGTTGTCATTGGAGAAGGATATAAGTTAAGATTACACGAGCTCATGGCCAATCACAAAATAAACGATTCTAGATAAACATGTTTATAATTATTTTTCTATCCAGTAGAAATACATGGGTATATAGCTAGTTTGAATAATGTTCGAATTTGAGAAAGGTTCAATTCTAAAAATATAAAATTGATTTTTTAAAATAAAAAACAAAAAAGAAAATAAAAACCATGAAAATCAGACCGGAAAGATATTTCTATGTGGGCTTGCCCACTTAAGAAACTGCTAGTGGATGAGGGGAGTGCGTTAGAGCAACTCCAATAGAGGCTGCAAATTTTGGTGCTCTAAAATACATGTAGAGTGTGCACGATCCGGGTTTCACGAGCCGTACGCGAATCTCCTCCGACAGATGCACTAAAAACATTTGTGCTAAATTTACTAAACATGCGACGCGCGATTTAACGAGTGCGTGCTGTGCGGAGCGTCAAAAGAAGCGTGCGCAACCCCACGTATGGAGCAAAATATTTCTCGCGTGCGGAAAGATAGAGCGTCTGTTTAAGCATGCGACGACGCGGCCTGCCAAAAAGAGACAATTTTTGGCGTGAGGGGTGGTTTTCTAGCGTGTGGAGTTACTCTTAGGGATTATCGGACGATTCCTATTTGTCGCTTAAGTGAGCATTAATAATGCATGCTCAGGATAAGAAGCTCGGGCGGGCCAGCCCATTAGCATCATTTCCAATTTCTTTTATGTCTGTTTTATTTTTCATTTTTTCTTTTACTTTTTTATTGTTAGGAAATTGTTTAGAAATAAAATGTTTTGACTTTTGAAAAGTGTTCAGGTTTAAAAAAATATATAGATTTTTAAAAATGTTAAAATTTAATTATTCAAATTTAAAAATGTTTAGAATTTAAATAATGTCAGGATTTGAAAAATGTTTATATTTGAGAAACGTAATTTTTTAAATATTCATAATTTTTTAAAATATCAGTGTTAAAAAAACGGCAAAAAAATAATAATGTAAGTGCTCTCTATTGGGAGCGGCCCATGAAGAAGGTCCTGTATGCTTGCTGCATGCAGGGGCCCCAAGATGTCACACCCGCATATTCTTTGTTAGCAATATTCATGTTATTACTCCATACATAAGTACCCATATAAGTCAAGGAATATAAAAATATACTAGTAGATAATCACTTTTTATTTTTGTAGAGTAGATTAGCATCCACTTACCTTTTCAATTTACTGATATACAGAAGCAAGATAGGGCGCCGGTCAAAGATTCATATTATCTATTGACGTGTCGTCCGTCCAACAAAAGAAACAAAATGGAATGAAAATTCCTCATGAAAAGAAAACAATAAAGATCTTCAAGAGCAACGTTTGGACAATGGGGGGCGAATTTAACCGAGGTGAGATCATCGTGTGGGGTAACTAGCACACTAGCAGAGACTTCACGCTAAAGGTTTGTGGTGATACAACTAGTGGGTGTAAACAAGCCACAGAGATAATGCCAGGTTAATGAGGATTAGGGACAAAGCAACCCCACAAGAAGAAGGAAAGGTGATCCTCCTCTTATCACCACCTTTCCGCCGTCTTTTTTATTCATCTCACCCCTTATCACCAAGCCACTTGGCCTTTTTATCCCCTACCTTTAGTTGCAACTTGTGTGGCCTGTGTGTGAAGATATGCTATGCCCTGGTAATGGAATTGTGCTGGACTGTACACCTCTCAAAATGCAGGCGTCCGGTGGGTTTTCTTTCATTCAATTCACTGATAGAAAGATTATTTCAAAATGCAGGCGTCATGTGGGTTTTCTTTCATTCAATTCACTGGTAGAAAGATTTTTTTTTGTACGCGATAGCGATTTTTTGGCACCCATGATTCAGGCTCGGGCCGGGGTACCGCGGTGTAGATCACCCATTGGTCAATCCTCATTTTTTTCTTCGAAAAGGTCAATCCTCATTTGAAATGAAGAAGATTAGTTACTGTATTAGATGGGATTTGAACATGCTATTGGAGGAATGGAAAGGTGGATGTGATGAAAAGGTTGGAAAGAGACATGCACAAATGGCAGGCATGGTGATGGCCTGACGGGATCCCTTCTAGGTCGATCCCTTCCCAGCTGGCTTCCCGATCTGAGCATCTTTTGATCTCACAAAGTTGCTTGCTTGACTTGAATTGAGGCGCCTTGGGTTCTATCAGTAGATTCCCACGCAATTTTTTCTGAGATGGATTCCCATGCAATTGCGTGTGTTGGTATCTTGGAATATATCATTTCTGGTTCAGATGATCGATCGATCTCTACTTGCGTATGTACAGCTCAAATTATATATGCCCTTCTCATTTGTGCTATATGTATATATGAAGCTAATATTTTTGTGTGTACGTAAATATCAGGTTGCACTTTGTGATATTTTTCCAGAGCACCGTCAAATTTGGCGAACTCGGTTTAGAGTAAATTCTTCAAGAAATAAGCAACATATGTAGCACTATTGGATATGCTGATTTTACACATGTATACAAGGCTACAAGAAGCACGCGTCACTATATAATCTCAAACTCAGTCGTTTATAGGCATATTTACATGCATGAGAATTCAGACAAATCACAGCAGGTGCAACGTAATAGTACTGAAGGACTAAGGACTAGTTACAGGGACGTAAAACTGAGCCCTCTCAATTCAGAGCGTGTTGACTGATCGTGTTGTAGTATTCCTCGTCGTCGATCCTCCACAGCGGGTAATCCGAGCAGAACTCCCACGCCGGCGACGACGGCGGCTCCACCACGGGGACGGCGACGGCTGCGACGTGGCCGCCTCCCCAGCTCATCATCATTTCCGGGTAGATCTCGGTCGCGGCGATGTCGTTCCACAGCTGGTCCATCTCCAGGGCGGCGCAGTACGGCTGCACCTCCTTCCTCTCCTCGCTCGCCGACGCCGACGTGGTGGCCTCCTCCTCGGCCTCGTCGTCGTCCATGCTGGTGCTTTCCTGCAGCGCGTCAGTGGTGGTCGCCGCCGAGGACGTCGTGGCCGTAGCGGAGGCCGAGCAGGTCGTCGCGGAAGTCAACGAGGAGGACGCCGGAGATGATGTGGCCGTGGCCTTCTTCTTGGTCTTCTCCTCCTGTGCCATCTTCCTCATGTGCGTCCGCCAGTAGTTCTTGATCTCGTTGTCGGTGCGTCCGGGGAGCTTCCTGGCGATGCGCGACCACCTTGATCCCCACTGCGCGTGGAGGGTGAGGATGAGGCGCTCCTCGTCGGCGGTGATGCGGCCGCGCTTGAGGCCCGGGTGCAGGTAGTTGACCCAGCGGAGGCGGCAGCTCTTGCCGGTGCGGCGGAGACCTGCATATCAAGCACAGCCGAGAAGAGAGAGACGCCGGAGGAGAGAGAGATTTGGTTAATGGAGTAGGTTCCCCGAGCTCAGGTTCGATCGATCACCCGCCACCGCGCAAACCTGAGACCTGAGCTAAGAAATCCCAACGGCGTTCGCCGAGCAAGCGCACGAACCATACCAGTTGGGCGTCCTCCTGCTCCGTCCACGGGCCCTTCCGGGTCGTCACCGCGCCGCTGCTGTTGTTGCACATATCCTCTTCGATCACACGGTGTTTGCCCCCGGCCGGCTTCGTCGTCTCCGACTCCGGTGAATTACTGCTGATCGAAGCTTGCTGTCGCTTTGGCGGGCTGAGTTGCTAGCCTGTGAGCTAACCACCTGGGTTATATATAGAGCTAGCGATCGATAGCAAGGTGAGGGGTGAGTGAGTGCCATAGTGGTACTGTATCTACTAGTGCGAGACGTTGTGGTGGGGTGATGTCAGCGCGGGTGGATCCAGGACAGGTATGCACCACTCACACATTGGAGCACAATGGAAGGACGCTATAGTGCGTGCGTGCGTGCGTGCCACGTGACACTATTCTACCTGTCAATCCTTTGTCGTATCCCACGAAAGCCTAAGTCTTGAACCTGCTAATTACAATCATCCGAATTTGCCCCAATTCCGGTGACCAGCTCCGACTTGCGCCGTTGAAGCCTCGAGCGACTTGCATTTCCTTCGAAGCTTGCCTCCACGGACTGTCTTGCAACTTTTCGCCGCCTATCATATTCCTCCATCTCGACATGCAAATATCGTTTTGAGGAGTCACCCCTCCCCCTCCCTCGGTTTGGTGTCGTCCAGCCGACAGCTACTCTCGGAATAATCGAGGTTTAGCCCAATAGAGGGGGTTTTGCTCCCTTTCTTCTGGGTTTTGGAGCTAATGAAGAACCGGCGGGTAGAAATTGTACCCACAAGAATTCTCCTACCCACACAAATGTCACGATGTCAGCATATATCGATGCAACACCTATTTTGTGTTCCTAGAGCTAGGGGTTTGTTGTACCTATAGCCAGGAACTCGTCTGGCGCTCACGGATGAAGAAGATCTAAAGACGAGAATTTAGATTCATAGAAGAAGGCCGAAGACGAAGAGGAGATCCAACCCCATCTCCATGATGAAAGATTAGGCACATGATCTTAATGATGGTACCACTCTCACCTTCGTATGTTCTCCCTTTTGCTATAACCCCTCAGATATCTCTTGCTAATTT